>JAGWEN010000035.1:0-722630 GCA_018703685.1 Orius laevigatus | reverse complement strand
TTCGCTGTTGTCGACGCCTTTACCAAATTTGTGTGGCTATTCCCGACGAAGAGCACAGACGCCAAGGAAGTGATCGATAAAATGGAGCTACTTTTTTCGAATTTTGGACAACCGATGCGAATTATTACGGATAGAGGTACTGCTTATACTTCAAATGCCTTTACGACGTTCTGCGGTGAAAGATCGATCAAACTTATCCATATAACGACGGGAGTTCCAAGAGGGAATGGTCAGATCGAAAGAGTAAACCAAACAATCATTCCTATCTTAACGAAGTTATCGCAAGATTCACCTGAGAAATGGTGGCAGCATATTTCTAGCGTTCAGTCTTCGATTAATAACTCCTACCACCGAGCTGATATGACGCCGTACGAGCTGCTGTTTGGAGTCCCGATGAAGACGAAGGATGAGTTGCGTATCAAATCTATAGTCGAGCAAGAATTTGCAAAAGCCTTCGACGAGCAACGAAACGACTTACGTTTGCACGCTAGACGACAGATTCAGAACATTCAAGTCGAACAGACCAGGCAGTTTAATAAAAACCGCAAACCACCTCAGACGTACAAAGTGGGTGACCTGGTAGCCATCAAACGTACCCAGTTCACGACGTGTTCTAAGTTGAAGAATTTGTTTCTGGGGCCCTATAAGATTGTCGCAGTAAAACAATCCGACCGCTACGATGTCAGAAAGGTTGGAAACGGCGAAGGTCCCATTAATACCTCTACTTCGATTGACTTCATGAAGCCCTGGCGTAACCATGAGGATGGGTACACTGACGACGATCAAGCTGACGATGACGACGCAGAATTCGACGACGTTGAAGACGGCAACGCAGAAGACGACGACCCGGACGACCTGACTGCGATGGCCGAAGACGACGATGCTGGGCAATCAGGTGATGCCCAATTAGCTCAGGATGGCCGAGATGTTGGTACGACTGGGAAGTCAGGCGCGCGGTCCGGTCTGCGTGCGCATCCCCGCCGGTTAAGAACGTGCTAGACGAAACTACGCAGTAAGACGAAAGAAGTGAAAAAGACGAACGACGTTTTCATTTAAAAGAAGTTTTTTTACGAAGTGTTTTTTAAGAAGTATAATGTGTTTTTGTTTAATGTCGCAATAAAATCAGTTAACGAAAGACTTATTTTAACACCTTTGAGAAAATCCCCAACATTTATGAAAATGGGAATAATTTCACTCAAACTCAATATAATTACCTAATTAATTAATTAATTAATTTTTGAAAAAAAAAAATTTTTTTTTTTTCAATCATAACTTGAATTTGGTGATAATTTTATGAAAATGGGAATAATTTCACTCAAACTCAATATAATTACCTAATTAGTTAATTAATTAATTAATTAATTTTTGAAAAAAAAAATTTTTTTTTCAATCATAACTTGAATTTGGTGATAATTTCATGAAAATGGGAATAATTTTACTCAAACTCAATATAATTACCTAATTAGTTAATTAATTAATTAATTAATTTTTGAAAAAAAAATTTTTTTTTTCAATCATTACTTGAATTTGGTGATAATTTTATGAAAATGGGAAAATTTGGTTAATTGGTCATAATTACCTAATTACATAATTAATTACCTAATTAGTTAATGAAATTTAATCGGGATCACGTGAAGATTATTTGGTTAAAATTTGGTGAAGATCGGACCGGTAGAAAGCCCGTAGCACATTTTTACAAACTTTAGACAGACATATTTCCGCCATTTTGTCGAATTTCAAAAATCGCTCTCGTCACTTTCAAGATAACCACGAAAGGAAGATTGTGTGAAAATTTCGTGAAAATCGAATGAAAATTGTGGCCGTGAAGTGTTCCGAGAAAAAAGGCGACGGACGGCCGGACGGCCGGACGGCCGGACGGCCGGACGGCCGGCACCACAGACAAAGTCATGTCCGGCAAAGATCAAAAGTCAGTTTGACCCTAGGGGGTCTGGAAGACCCTTCCCCAAAAACCCGAATCCGACGGTAATACAATAACTTCTCTTTGAGAAAGTTAATAAATAACAGTCAGCTGCATACGTAGACATTTCTGAATCGGCTTAACGTCCACTACCAAATTAGGTGTCGTGGACGACCGTTTTAAGCGTGTTATTTACTTGTTATTTTTACTACGACGAAAAAACCAACTACGTAAAACTTCGTTATAACGCTCTTGTTTATAACGATTTCCTGGTTGTAACGCTCTTTTTCCCTGGTCCCGGTCCCTGGGAGTGTATTTCCAAAGGAATTTTGTTCGTTTTAACGCTCCTATTTCCCGTTTATAGCGCTTCGATGGAAGAAAAAAAGATTTTTTTTCTTCGCATTTTGTCATTTCTTCGTATAGAGACAAAAAAGTGATGTCGAGTGCAATTTTTCAAAAACCAATTAAGATAAAATACGACTTAAAAAAGGATGCTTTCTCACGATGGATTCTGAGAAAGTGCAGATTCAATGACTTTATGTAAACAAACCTATACAATATGTTTCCACGAATTCAGAAGTCGTTAGCTTCGAATTTTTATTTATTTATTTTTTTCCGACAGTCTTTTACCTCACGCAGAGGAGTGAACAACTTAATTAAAATTTCGGGGAGATCATTCTCGATTAAGGAAAAATAGCGTTAATTTAGGAGTTCGACACCCTCTGACAAAGGCCCAGAAAGCCGAAATATCAAAAAGTGAGTAGTTCTCAGTGCTTCCTATTTGTTTTTCTTTTCGTTTAGCTCCCTAAAAACTAAAAAAAAGTTTTTTTGTTTTTTTCGTATTCATTCCAAAAATTTGCCTATCATGTACATTTATCAATTTAAAAATAAATTTTTAAGTTATTTTTAAGGATTTTTATGACTTCCCGCTTATAGTGCTTTCCCGGTTATAGCGCTCCTTTTACTCGGTCCACAGAAGAGCGTTAAAACGAAGTTATACTGCACAACAGCGACCCGAAGAGCCCCGAACCCGGGACCTTCGGCACCTGAGGCGGGAACGGTACGAAAAACGAATAGATGAGATCATAAAACGTTTATTCTGATAAATGGCCTAAATATTGCTGATGTCCTCATTTTCAACAATAACATATTTTAAGAAATAAAAAGAAATTCTCTAATTAATAATGAAAACTTAAGTATGGGATAAAAAGAATAAAGCAACCACAAATATTTGATCTTTTGATATTAACCTCATAGAAATAATCTTTATCAAATGTTTTTTAATAAAATGTTGTCTTTAATAAAATCTGAAAGGATGCTGAGGTTTCCCTTTTTGATTTCATCCTTTTTGAAAAGCTTGAACGAAATGAAACAGAAAGGAATCTCTTGGTTTTGGACCTAAAGCAGGACTGTCGAGTTTTAATTAATAATAGAAAATTCAGGATCCCGTTTTATACGGTTGAGAAAATTTCTTCTCCGCAGTTTATTACAGCGAAATAGTTGCTCCTCTTTCATTATATTAAAGGTCTAAAATGGAAATCCGCAGAAAACGCTAGGGTTCGTGAAATTATTATTGCGATGCGGTTCTTTTGAAGATTTACGGGTTGTCTCGATTTAAGAAATAGGCCCGAACCCAACCACAAATGGGCCGTAAAAAGAATATTCGGATATAAAACAAAAAAAGGAATTTTTAACTAACTAAAAGGGGTTAACCCCAATCCATGAATCGAAAGTTTTAGAGTCCTGCTCGGTTTTTAGACAGATTAAATCTTTGTTTAAGAAAACAAAGAGGGACAACGGGAAAATCAGGCTTGTAAAGTCGTCCATTGGTGGCTTTTGCCCGTGGGTCCTGTTTTTCTCTCGACTTAAATTACCTCAGTTACCCGACCCTTTTCAGGACGTTGTTAACTACCAGGAAAACCCTTTATTCGCTAAAGATCGATGAGGCGATTCAACTGAGGAGAAAAAAATTAAGGTTCTTTTTATATAAAAAAAAACAAAAAAAACTCTTGTTTAGACGAGAAAAATAAAACCACCCTAGAGAGGCGACTAATTAATTTTAAAATGTAAACACAATATAAAGCAAACCGTGAAAGGGGAGGAATGAAATTTTTTTTTCCTTTTGTTTATCATTAGAACTTTCCCCTTTAACGGTGAATTTTATAACGTTGTAAATCCAACGATTTAAATAGGATCGTAAAACAAGATTTTTATGCGGAGTTGGTTCATTCCCATGAAAGTAGCAGGACTTCGGTGTTTTTCTTACTGACAAATGTTTATTTCTAATTCGATTTTATGTAAAATTGAAGTCTGAAGTAATAAAATCGATCCTTTTTTACAAAATACGAAGGATTCCATTTCTTACCAACTCTCCTAACCTCCTTGACCCTCTCCCACCTCCTCACAACCTTTCCCTCTTCTCCCTCTACCAGCTTAATCTTTGCAAAAATTCGGGCCTCTGCCTCACCACAAACACCAATTACTCCCCCCTCTATCCTTTCATCACCTTCCCCACCTCCCCTACCTTCCTCGACACTCTCCCACCTCCTCCAATTTTTCCAACATCCTCCCTCTACCACCTCAGTCTATTCACAATTCGGGGCTCTAAAGACCTCACTGCAAACACCAAGTACTCCCCCCTCCATCCTCCTATCACCTTCCCTAATCTCCTCGATCCTCCTCCACCTTGTTCCAATCTGTCCCTTAAGGGCCCATCCAGCGCCTATCGCGAGGGCGGGGCGACCCGCATAACACGAGGGTTTTAAAACTTATCCCTCCCCTTCAATTGGCAGGAGGAGCCGGTTCTCTCCGCCCACTTGTCTTTGATTCGTTGAAAAACCCGCGTGATTCAAAATTTGTTGAGATAGTATTTCAATGATAACTAAAGATTGAGTCATCGGAATTGATTCAAAATTTGCATACTTATGTTCTTTGTTATGTGGAGCGCATTTCACTAAACAATTCTTTAAAAAGTTTTAAAAAAAATTTAAACATTTTTTTTTTTACTACAAAGATTTATTTTTATTACAATAAGTTTAGTGGAATGCGCGGAGAAATAAATAAGCTTCATTTTAAAAAAAGTCCGGTCCAGATCGGATCATTTTTCTATGAGCTATCATTGAATAACTGTTTTCACGGCCCCTTAACTCCCTTTACCCAGCTAACCCCAACTTTCCCCACCTACCCAACCACCATGACCCCACCTACCTCCTAAGTAAAAAGTTACTATTTTGGAAAATTTATCGGTGGTAATAATAATAATAATAATATGTTTTATAACTAACCTGGAAAATTGAAAAGGAAGTTGCATAGAGGATTTTACCTTGACAGTAATGGTTTCAAATAAAATACTAGGATAGAAACTTATAAATTTGAAAATCCTGCAGAATCCCCATTCTCAGGGAACCCAAACTCGAATTGGCTAATGATTCGGAATGTTTTACAAACGTACACTCGTATATCATCAGAATGGTTTCGAGTAGAGGGAAAAGGGTGGGAAGGGGTGATTTTCCAATGTTGGGCCGATGGTTTCATAGGGCCCTAAAGGCGAGGGAGGCGTATAGAAAAGCCCCTCACCCCTCACCGGGGATCCTTCGCCAGGAGCTTCGTATTCATCCCGACGCCCCAGACTTTATCCCCTCTCATCACTCTTTCACCGACGCACTTGGGACAATATTTCCTACCCCTGATTAATAACACCTTTTTTTTTTTCCACCCCACATTTTTCACAACAATACTCATTTTTAATTATCTTTTAAAATATGGCCCCTAAAAAATCTACAGGTGGTTTTGAAACTTGTGGGGTATTTTGCAATTTATGCTTCTGTTTTACAGTTGCAATATCCATTGTTTCATTTCACATATTATTAAGGGCTAAACAAGAGACAATAGGCAAACTCAATTTACTCTTGTTTACAATATCCAATAGGTAATGTTATATATTAAACAACGTACTCCAGAAAGCAATAGATTAATTAGGCTATCCTTCAACAATCCAAGTCCAATAAGCCTCTAATAAGCCTTAATTTGATTTCATAAAAAATAAAGATCAAGGAATAGCAAATTTTCTCTTATAAAAGTACAAAATTTGAGATTTGGGTTTTTTCGTTAACATTAAAACCCGATTAATTATTTAAAAATATTTCGGAGAAACGAAGTAAAGGGCTCATGTCTGCTGGGGTATTTTCAATTCGATATTCAATTCGTCACAAAAAGGTTGAACCTACGAAATATTTATAAGCTCGGTTGAAGAAAGTTTTAAAACCGCCAAAACTCTTAAGTAGGTATAAAACTCTTCTCGCCTCCATGGGAAGAAACCCCTAAGCGACATCAGATTACAGAGGCTGGCAACTCGTGTCAAGTCATCCTTCTTTCACTTAACCGACTTGGAAACTAAAACCCAAATAAAGCATTTTTCTCATAAGCAAGCTCTTTGTAAAGAAAAAAAAAAGAAAACGACTCTAATATAACCTCTTTCGACGTTTTTATTTCGAATGCAAATCCAGTGCGAACGAAAAGCCACGGACGAAAAAAGGCAACGGTAGAAAACCGTGTCATGCATTTTTTACAGTCTTCAGAAAAAGCATTGGATTTGCAAATAAATTAGAAAACCTTTTTTACGTTTTCTCCCATAAAAGGACATGATTTGAATTTATTATTAAAAAACAATCACTTTTATTTAACTTTACAGCGTATTCCCGCTTGTAGCGCTGCTTTCGGAATCATTTAAAGGGCTGTTTGAGGAGAAGGAAAATAATGAATTCATGGCACAGCCCTGTTTTTAAGTTCTTCAACTGAATTTAAATTTAAGTCACGTTTAACTCAAAGTGTCTGTTATAAAAGAGCGTTTAAAGTTTTTAATTTACTAATTGATTCTAAAAATTACTCCTTGTTATTGTATATATTTAAATATGTAATAAAAATCATCATAAATTCCTATATTTCCAAATGTTGGTTTTAAAATTTGGTTATGAGATTTCTAGGTGTGTTATTAGATTCTGAGAAGGAAGTGAATTCATTCTACATATCCTATTTGGCTTAAAGCCCAACGAATCGAAAAATTTTTACAATTCTTGGAATAAATGGAATAAATTCTCTCTAGACTTACGCATCGATTTAAAAGAAGAAAATGGATGGAAAGAAGAGTTTTTATAAATTTTGGGCTTGATGTAAATGTTACTTTATTCAACTGTCTAAATATCGATGGTTCTCTGAAATATCGAGAAAAACAAATGATGTACTCTTTGCCCTAATTGAAATAGAGAGATCGCTCTGATTTAGAGAGATTGTTATTCAGTATTTCCGATTTGAGAACAATCGGTCAAAACTCGGTGAAGGGGATAGGACGGGCAGTGATGGTTTATTCTCTTGTTTGTTAAACCGGGTGTGAAGTCGTCGATTGTGAAATTGACGGAAGTAATCCAGTGTCCGACATACTGGATGATGAGAAGAGGTACTGGAGGGTGGGATCCACTTGACAAAGAAGAGAGAAAGGGCGATTTCGGTTTGAGAGATTGGGATACTTTTGGCTTAGTTTGGCCCCTTCGGGAAGTTTTGCACCTCTCTAACTTTTCAGGACCCCTCCTGGCCTTCATCTCCTATTCTTACCACACCGAGGAACCTCTTTGAGTTAACTTTGATTTTCCACCAACAACATAATTAAAATACAAAAAGGAATTTCGCATTCCTTTTTTGCACAGAAAGTTTTAAACAAATATTGTGGGGAAAAAAATTAATTATTGCTCAAAGTACTGTTTATTTCAATCCCAAATATATATTTAAAAAAAATTAATTTATGAGACTTCAACCAATTTCGTGTTAAATATTAAATTAAAGAATTAATGGTTACATCGTGAGGAGGTTGTTAAATTATAATAATATTCACTGGTAGATAACCGAAGGGTTCAGCCGCAGGTGTTTTCCAAAGGCTATTAAGATGCGCCAACAGGTGTGGCTAGACAAAAATGCCTTCTCATAAAGCGAGATTACAAGTTTTTGCATCTGCGTTGTACATTCGCTGGACCGTAATTGTAAATCAGGCAATTTCGTCGACCGAAAATGTCCCAAATATGGGCAAAAGTTCTTAGATTACAAGGATGAGATTGAAGTTTTCTACATTCAGAGCATGTTGAATGATTAATGCCCTTAAAAGGTTCTCAATTAACTTAATTCATTT
The DNA here is from genome assembly GCA_018703685.1 of Orius laevigatus. NCBI lineage: Eukaryota > Metazoa > Arthropoda > Insecta > Hemiptera > Anthocoridae > Orius > Orius laevigatus. Next base: position 714,537 of record JAGWEN010000035.1, on the reverse strand, counting down.
GATATTTTTTGACGTTTTTGAGTTTTTCAATACATTTAGAGGCATAAAAGGGGTCATTATTTGCTCTTCCATTTGGCAAATGACATATTCCAGACATTAGTTATGAGAGCAATAAGGAAAACCCTAGATGGCGTTAAACGTTAAGTAGAGGTAATAAAGCATTTAGACAAAAGGACAGACATTATGTGGTCAGGGATCATATACTGGTTGGGACAAGAAGATGGATTGCGACCACCTCAGCTCCGGAGAACTCATCAAGTTAAATTATTCACCCTCTTCTTGTGTCGTTGAAGTTTATAAATAAAGATTCATTACGAAAAGGAAAAAGACGCGGGCAACCTTTGAGAAACATGTAACCTTTTGAGGGTCATGTATTGAAGTAACTCTGGCCATGAATCTAGATTAAAGTAACATTTTCGTTGACGAAGATCAAAGTCGTTAAAATTGCTTTTAATTCAAACAAATTAAGCACGTTTAATATCCGGGTTCACTCCTTTTGTTCGTTGAATCGTGTCTAACATTTTAAAATTGGTCAAATTAACCTTTTTTTAATCAAAATAAGGGGGGAAAGTTTGCGAACATTGGATTTCAAAGTGGTCGATATCGGGATATACAAAGAAGCCCTATATAGGGACGAAAGTTACACATCGGGTACTTAGTTGGAAAGTATCTGTGTGCGAGGATTAAAGTGAGCAAATTTAAACAGAAGATAAAACTTTCTAATATAAACAAACAGAACGTAAAAAAATCCGCTAAAAGAAAATAATGTTCCCTCTGGAGAAAAAAAGCTAACATTTACTGTTCGAGCCAAATTAAAGAAAACACTGATAAAATTCAGATGTACCTATAAATGAACAAGTTTTTTTTATTCTCAGAAACATGGATTTTTGATCCATAAGAGACGTTTTTTTTATCGCGATGTTAAAAATGAACCAAGAATTAAGCAGAGAAAAAGGGAAGAATGACTATTTGTGAAAATTGACCCAAAGTTGAAATCGATGGGATGCTAGAATTTTTATCGATTCTGTCCAAAAATTGACTTGTTCTCTGTCAATCGATGAAGTTTAAAAGTTGTTCCTTTTTACCTTTATTTGGGCTGTACGCCTTTGGTGAAATAAATGAGTTTTTATTTATTTATGTTAGATCATGTCCGTGTGGAAGTGTAGGGGAGTGGGCCTGACATACTCCACTCGATGTCAAGACTAACCGATGAAGAGTTTAAAATCACTTGCCATGGATATCACCGAGACCGACCTCAATAGCTTTCATTCCTCCAGAAATCCAATACAAACCATTTTTCTCGATATAACAACTATTTATACGGCTGTGTGCTCTGAGCGGACGACCTAATTCCGTGTTTATCAAAATTCGTGCTCTGAGCGGACAGTCGTATTTGTCAACGTTGATACCGTGCTCTGAGCGGACATTATTATTTTCTAAGGGCAACAGCCGTCGAGGAGGAGACCCCCTTTTCTCCCACAATTCTGATCCGATGCTTATAAAAATTTACACAAATTAAGTTCAACCCATTATGTCTAAAATGTCACTGGGGTAAATTTCGAATTTCTCAATATGGAGATCGATAGTTATTGATGTTTGTATGTCTATTGGTGAAAGTACAATACTGGCTACCGGTCTAATCTTCACCAAATTTTCACCATATATGATATACAGGGCAGCTCATTGGGCTAGGAGCATTCCGCCTCCTCAAAAATTGTAATTCCAGACAAACACCACCCATCCTCACTAAATTTGCACCATATACATACAGGGTAAGGGGTTAGGAGTGCACTTTTAAAGAAATTTCTGTTATGCGGGTGTCCCACTTCCATAACTACCAGACCAGACCTTTATTTTTGTCAATTTTCCTACTTTCCTCAAGCATTTTAATCTTATGGAGCACTCACTTATTACATTACATAAAACATTTTAAAATTGCGTATTTTTCTCAATATGTACCCCTGTCCGCTCAGAGCACGGTTAGATTTTCATGTCCGCTCAGAGCACGCACCCATTTATACCCTATGGAGTAAGACATGGCCAAAAAGAGAACTAAATTCTTTACATATTTCTCAATATCCGGAATAAAAATAGTTTTTACATCATCAATTTTATGTATGAAATCTCTTCTTTTTACGACTATAAAATAATTGCTTCTGAAAATAAAGCCACTGTAAAACCGAGTTATGCTGAATCTATTACGAAATGGATCATTACAAATAGTACACACATTAATGAACGCTATAAAGCTACAATGAAGCTTTCGAGGTTATAAATCTATTATCGCTTCCACTAAACCCGATCCACCTGATAAGAATATTAAATTAGTTTGCCGAGACTAGGTAGACATCTCAGAATTTGATTGTTTATTATCCATTAATTATAAATTCTTCATTGTGCACATGAAAATAATACTTTAAAATATTATATAATATTTTTGGTATTGGGCAATGGAATCTGACGTATTAAGCCAAAAGTTATTCACTCAATAGTAGAAGCGAGGCCCCTTTGAATCTATAATCCGCTTATTAGACCGTGCATATTGTGTAAACCACGGATAAACATAATTCTATTGAATTATTGAACATAAGGGGTGTGATAATGACAAATTATAGTGTAAATCAACAACAAAAGGGTATAGTATTAGGTATAATTTTTTTTCCAGCTAAAAATATTCAACAAAAGCAATATTTTTAAAAATAAATACATTTAGCTTAAGGGGAAAACTTTTGAAAAAAAACAAAAAACAATACGAATTTAAAAAAAAATACGGATTATGGGGGAAAGTATTATATAGGTCACGTGCGTTTTATAGGGCTTAACAATGAGTGTGTCTGGTGGCAGCTCTGATCGACCATCTTTTATAAAATATTTAAAAAAATGTTCTTAACCCTAGTACCACCAGGTGGGGTGATTTGCCACCCGAGAGAAGTTAAAAGTAGGCTCATGGGCAAATGAGTGGTAGGAGAACGTCCTGACCTTTATGTATTCCTCGAATAAGTTGTTCGCAACATGTTTCGTCACTCAAAATTAACCGGAAGTAATCAACGATTCTGTAAATTTTGTTAATGTTTCTCATTTTTGCGTTTGGGGTGGTAAATCACCCCACGTGGTGAGTGATGTTGCTTAAGTTGGGTGGAATCTCACCCTGGGTGGTGATGAATGTCACATTTTGGCTTTGTTTTTTCCGCGGTTTTAGGCTGGTTTTTGACTCTCGGGGCATGCGCGGAACGTTTAAACGTTCCAATAATCGTTCTGCGCATGGGCCCTGGATTCAGAACCGGTTTGAAATTTGGATCTGCGGTGGAAACATAGCTTTTATTTGCTACCTAACACGTTTTTGTCGATATAATAAGTTTCATACAAATGACCATGGCGTCTTATTAAACTTTTCCCAAGTATTAGATACGTTAAAATGAATAATTTTATATGCATATTCAAATATTTACGTTAGTTTCTCGTTTTGATTTAAAAAATTTATACAGTAATGTGGACGTACATGATATGTTGTTCAGAAGAGATAAAAATAATGCAGGGCTGTTATTGTTATATTTTTTCAATGTCAATAATGAAATTTGTTAAATTTAAAATTTATTTTGTAATAAAAAACTTTTATTACCATAACAAATTTCACTTTTTAGAAGCATTTGATGAAAAAAATTTAAAAAAAAAATGATCGGGTGGAAAATCACCCTAGGTGGTGAGAATCGAAAAAAATTTCACCTGGTGGTACTAGGGTTAAGAAGGAGCATAATTATTTCATTTTAGCTAAAAACACGGAAATGCTATTCTTTTTTTGTTTAAATTTTGTGATAAAAGAAAAAGAAAAGAATAAAAAAATAAGGAAATATCCTCGATATATGAACGAAAATATAAAGTTTTATAACTTTTGTGAAAGAGGTCAAAAAGGACCCTAACTTGGTGGTAAGAAAAAGTATAAAAATCTTTTTCGTCAAGATATTCCTGTTAGAGGGTCATGTATATTACATCCTTTCTATATTTGGACCTTAAATCAGTGATGCTGCGTGGGATTCTGGGTTATAGGGCTAATAAACTATGCAATAACATTGTTGATGTCCTCAAGCTTCGCCATGTAGTCAGGCGGAGGGGGACACGCCCGGAAGAGAGAACATGTGACGCATAATATCAATAACAGGTGCCGAATTTTCCGTCACACACACTTCTCAGGGGTTGAATAATACCGAAGGACTTTTCCTATCTATAATTCATGTCGTTTCCCGTTTAGCATTCAGATAAGGTGTAGGGGATGAAAACAAGATGGAGGCTATTTTGAATAATGACGACATAAAAATGTGATTTTTTACCTGGTTCAGAGTATATCTCTTTCTAGAACGTCTTTCGAGTCGGCATGAGACCTCGTGGTTTTCGTCAGCGCTGATTTCTCCCTGTCGATCTGCCGTCCGTTCAAATTGTTGTGATGGTGGTTTGCGGCGGGGCCACAATAGATGACTTTCCGAAACGCCTTCCGGAAATTCTCCGAAAGGAAAGCGTACAAGATTGGGTTCACGCAGGAGTTCATGTAGGCGAGGACGTGAGAAACGATCTGTATCATTACGTTGGTCGTATTCGGAGGCGGGTACAGCTCTATGCTCTTCAGCAAAAGAATCACCTAAAAAATTATAAAATTGTAAGCAACATAAATTAGCAAACTTGGATGAAACAGCCTGGATTAAATTGACCTCCTCGACTATTTCATCACATCGCTTCTTGCTCACCGAGCCGCTAAATTAGATAAATACTGCAAGTCAACCTTAGGTAACCTAGCAACCGCATTTCTTTCACATTTCCGTGACATTTCATAGTTCGTATGGATTTAAACCTATCCGTGCTCTAGAGTTGTTTTCTTCCTCGTTTGCGTTTTGTTAAGTGTCAAATTTTCCAAACGTTTAATCTTCTTGGTTTGAACTCCTCCCCTCGTGTTCGTCATATCGCTTCCACCGTCTCCCATTACATCCGACCTTAGAACAACTTTCCCCCCACTTTAATTAACGATATGGAAAAGACAAATTTAATTTCAGACAGTAAGCAGTTTAAACAATGAGAAAGTCGGAAGCAATTAAGAACCTTATTACCAAGTTTTTGAATTTAAATGAGATTTAGAGGGCCAGCGAAAAATTTTTATGGCGTCTGCAGACTAAATTAAGTGTTAGTAAAAAAAACTTTACTTTTTTAACATCTAGGTAAAAATGTTTTAGTGCAATATAAAAGTCAAACTGGTCTGGTACTAATGAAGGAGGAGCCCAATAAATGGAATTTTCTCAAAAAGTAGGGTTCTGCAGACCTCTCCACACTAAATATCCCCTCACCATCACTACTTTCCCCCCTCCACCCACTCATTCATCACCTCGACCTCCCCACGAGAGAGTAATTTTTGCAATTTACACCAATTTTTTACCATGTACATAATTCCTGACGAGTGATAGAGCTTAAAAAATATTTGTTGACAAATCTTCGATCTTAGCCGCGTTGACAAGATTTCGAATTCTTGGAGGTAAGCCAAAATGCAAATCCTTTATCAGAGGCAAGTAGATTAAGCACATGTAGAAGGGCGGTAATAGGCAGTTAGCGGCCGATCCTGAGCCAAAACCACTTACGCGGCCCTTTATAACCTCACCACAGTTCTATATACAAGAAAAGAAAATGTTCTCTATTGTTTAAGTACCTACACGAGTTGTATTGAAACGTCAAAAACGTGGGAAGTTTTTTCCCTTTTGTGTTCATTTCTTACTTCTGCTGCAGAAAAAAAAAAAAAGTTATTTTGAAAGTAAATTGGTCGTACTCCAATTTCGTTGTCATTCAGTTAATTGAATTAGATTGATAATTGTTCTTCGGTAATTTATACATGGATGTTCACCCCTCGGGTTTGCTCAATGACCGAAAGGGAGCCGAAAAGGGGTCGAGCCTTTCCCTTTCCTGACTCGAACGCAAACTCGAAAGTCTCCCCTTAATGAACCGTTTAATTGTTCTTTGTTTAAGGTGCGTACTTAATTTGTTGAAAGACAAATCATTGATAATTCACTTTGGTTTTTTCTTTACTTTTTTTGCAAATTAATTTTCTCCAAAAAGGATAGTGCTTTTATTTAGCGGATTTTTTTTTTTTTTTTTCAAAAGGTTATCTTACATTATGCCGACGAGAAATTCGGTTCAAAGGGTCAAATAAGAATTCGAATGGACCGATTGTGGAAGATTTTCCGAACTGATCCAGACAAAAAGGTCTCAAGCACGAGCCAAATCCTTACAAATAGCTATCTATTTCCATGAAATAAAAACAAAAACGACATTTTTCCCCATTTGCTGTTCCGATTTTCTTTAGATGTCTGTTTTCATGAATTTATGTAACTAAAAGATATAATAAATGGTTTTGATTAAGTTAATTGAATTAGATTGAACGTAATTGTTCTTTGGTAATTTATATGTATTGAATGATTATGCCGTCAATATTGCTAATATTGATGAAGAGGTCGTGGGTTCGATTCTAGCATTGGGTGCTATTATTCTACCCGTAGGTAGGTTATTATTGTGTATTAAGGCAGGTAATTTTAGGATTATACTTTTTTTAGATGGTAGGTACTTTTTTAAATGGTAGATAGGTACCTACTTTTTGACAGCGGGTAGGTACTTTTATTAAATGGTAGTATGGTAGGTAGGGGTATCTACTTTGTTAACGGTAGTTACTTTTTAATGTGAGGTAGGTACTTTTTAAGGTGGTAGGTTCCGTTTTATAGCAGTAGGTAGGTTCTCTTTTGAGATAGGTAGGTGGTTTTTTTAGCGGATTTTGTTTTTAGATGTTAGGTACCTACCTTTTTTTTACAGCAGGTGGGTAATTTTATTAGATGGTAGGTAAAGGTACCTACTTTTTTAACAGTGGATACTTTTTATTGTGAGGTAGTTACTATTTAAGATGGTAGGTAATTCCTTTTATAGCAGTAGGTAGGCTCTTTTTTAAGACGATAAGGTAGGTTTTAACCTAGTAGTTGGTAGGTTTTAAAGTGGGTAGGTACTTTTATTATAGTAAGTAGTGGTAACAACTTGTTTAACAGTAGTTTTATTATGAGGTAGGTACTTTTTAAGAGGGTTATTAAGCAGATGTAGGTAGGCACTTTTTATTATGTCTTAGGTAGGTACTTTTAGGTATTTTTAGATGGTAGGTAGGTGGTATTTTAGATGGTAGGTATCTACCTACTTTTTTAACAGCAAGTAGTTAGGTATTTTATATGATATGTACTTCTTTAACAGTAGTTACTTTTTAAAATGCTCCCAGGGACACCTGAAGGAATCCATAACTCAAACTCTCTCGAAAATTCGGACCAAATCCCAACTCCTTAGATCAAAATCTCCCACTATCCCATTACTTCCCTAGAATCTTTCACCCCCAACGTACCCACCACCTGACCCCTCCAATACGGTGATCAGATGAAAGTTTTAATTTTGCGATAGGTACAAAATCTGTCTGAAAAGTGTATTTTCTTGTAAAAATGGATCAAAAACTGCCTAAAAAGTGCCTTTCCTTGACAAAAAGGGTCAAAAAGTGTCTTTTCTTCTCACAAAGGGTCGAGATTTGGATGAAACGAGTCTTTTCTTTTCTAACACGGTTCAAAATTTGGGATTTTATTGACAAAATAGAGGTAGACAAAAGGTAAATGTGTTGAGTAAAATTTTTTTAAAATGCGTAAAAACACGCACAATGCGTGCCATCTTGTCACCCTAATCCACACGCTACCCAACCCAACCATCACAATCTTCCAACACTTCCCACAACTCTCCAATCACCTCACCTTCCCTTCTCTCCTCTTACTATTTGATTTTATATGATTATTTTATGCTTGTGGAGAGGTCTGTAGAGCCCCAAATTTTTGAAAAGTTTGAGTTATAGTGTCCTTCTCCATACCACATTCAAGAATAAAACGTTTTTGTGAAAAGCGACCTTAATTTTCCTTTACCTTATACTAAAAGGCAAGTGGATACTTGATGCTGTTTAAAATTAGGTAAATAAGCCCTTTATGTCGGGAAAATGTTGATTTAGCAATCAACCATCTGAGATGGAGATGATTAAAGCGTCTCTGTATACCTTCACCAATAATATCGGCGTATATTAAGCCTTCTCAATGGTATCTCGGTTCGCATATTACACCGGGGCCGGATCTCAAATGTCAAATATGCTAATCGCCTTTGTCTCGTCGAGAAGTCTAGATTCATAAATAATTTATGATACGTAAAGTTCAAACGTTAGCGTATTAGAGCTTTTAACATCTTTTTGTAGTTCGCTAATTGAAGTAGTCTGCCGGAAGAAGTTTGATTAATGGTTCTCTTCCAGTTCTTGTCTTAAAGACCTGGCAATCACTGAGGCCTAACTCATCTTGACGTCGAGATAATTGCTTGCGGGGAAACGCTCTTTGAACTGTTGATCGCTTAAATAAAATTATGGATGAAACGCTATTGTTTTGACACGATTAATTAAATGCGTAATTAATTTTAGTTTTTTTTTAGATTAGTTAAAAATAAGAAAACGTTAAAAAATGAAAAGAGGTCGGAGCTAAAAGGGTGAGATAGCCTAATAGACGGGCGTGATGACCGGAAACTATGGAGCAAATGGGCAGTCCGGTTAATAACTCCACTTCCACCGACGGTTTTCTAGATAAACCCTTTTCTACAACTCGTTTTCCTCTTACGAGACATTTCCCCTCTCTTTTTTACTCGACCCCAGGTACTTCAACTTTATTGTAAGTAGAGAAAGCCTCTTTTAAAAGGGTGAGGGTGCATTACCTAAAAGTGTACTAGTTCTTTATTGCTTCTTTTTTCCTAATAGAAAACCAATGAGAGGAAATTTTTCAGAAATCCTTTATCCTTTCTTTTTTTTATTCTTATATCAAGGGAAAAGTATTAGACAAGTAGGGTGGAACGGATTTCACGCATGAATACATTATTCATTATTATTGGATATTGGTTGGATATTGATCAAAGATGTTAATATTTTTAAAAGATGTGTAAAACGATGCTTAACTTGGAAAAAAGGCCCAAACATCAAACTATACGGAAAGATCTTAAGTTTTGTGATGATTGCAGGGCAGAAAGTGATCAGGAGGTCGTCCTACGAATATCTAAGCCTCAGTGCCGACCTCAATAGCCTCCTTTCCTTCGGAAATCCCCTAAAAATATTTGTTAAAAAAGTGACAACGACTTTTTTAAAAACGACCATTCATTCAAATTTAAGAAATTACTCTGACATTCTTTGATTTGTTAAAAAACTATGGTTAGGAAATTTACCCGATGGTGGCATATTGAAGGAAAATGCTTTGTACTTCTGATGAAAACGTAAAGAAGAAAAAGAGTGTATCTGTAACGAAATAAAACGTGAGCGCGGACAAAGGAAAGTGCCGACGCAACAAATAAACCGGACGATATTCAAAGAGGGGCGGCTTCTATTTCAAAAACACCCCCGCCCACCCCTCAACGCCAGAAAGCCATCCCGATCCTTTTCAGGGGCTACAAAGGCTCTTTTAACTACGATTTCCTGTCCAAGGCAGAAAGCACTTTTCACCTGAATTGATAGAAAATAGAACGCCAGATTTTAAACCGATTTAATCCTTTAAAAAATGTTTTTGTCCTCATAATATTATAAACGAGTCTCAAACACGTTTAAATGGAGTTAAAATTTCATTAAAAGAGTTCGCCCTTTGAAAATTCCTTAAAATGGAAAGACGAGAAAGTGGTTTGCAAAAATATTCACCTTGAAAAGAACTTAATTTATGGCCCCGACGTTAATAAATTAAAATAAAATTTTAATTCAAATTAACTTTTTTAAATAAAAAAAAATTAAATTGGAGTTTGTAGAAGAAGGGAAGACGATTTTCTGGGTGGCGCCTTTGAGACAAACTATGAGTCAAGGATTCAAGATCGTGGTGGCTGACACTAACTCGATCAACCCCACCCAAGGCAACCGCCACGGCCGACTCCCCCTCTCAGCAAAGCGTCTCCGGGAAACATGAAATGTTAATCAAAGCGAAGAAACTCACACTCCCGGGACACTACTCCTATATTGACTGATTTCCTTTTGCTAAGCAAATAATGAAAATTGGTTCCTTGAATCCAGGACGTCGTATGGAAATGAGGATTCCAAGGATTTCCACTAAGAAAACATTCAGATTTCAAAAGATCGTGACGTGAGAAAATTTGGTTCCTAAAAAAAGTTTCATCAACGAACACTTTTTCATGGAAATCCGTGAACTAAATTTCATATCCATAGAAAAATTGACACTTTATTTTCACGTTTATTTGAGTCTTACCTTTTTCCTTTGTAGAAGGATTCGATTGTGTAAAGCAATTTTTACAAACCAGGCGTTTTATGTGAGAGGAGAAGGGAGGCAAACAACGCTTATTATGGTCTCCTCGTCCCCCAGACACTTCAGCTCTTTCAGCGAAAAATGATTTCGGGGGATAACGGTTGAAAAAAAGTACATAATATATACTTTCGTGAAACGAGGGGGAAAAAAACGTTCATCTCAAAATACACTTATTATTAAAAATATATCATGTAAAATTAAGAAAAACATTTTAAATTTTTTTTTCTTTATGATGTTTTTTTTTTGGTCCAAATTAAAATTTAAAAGAAAAAAAATTATCAAATTTTTAAATCGGTAAACACTTCTGCATAACTGGGAAGTCGAGAGGGCTTAGCCTAACTGTAAACTTTTAGCGGATTTCCGAAGGAAAGCAGGCTATTGGGGTTGACCTCACAGAGGCTTTTTTATAATCTTACATATCTTTCTTTTTATTCTTCCAGGGGATTTTTTTTTTTTTTTAAGAAATCAATTTTTTCTTGAACATTTCGATTTTGGGGATGGGCTATCCACTATTCAAAAATTGTATTTTTGATCTCATTGACTTCTGAATTGAAAAAAAAAATCCGCTAAAAAAAATGAAAAAATCGTACCTACGTAACTTATATTCAAAACACCTAATTCTGGTAGAACAAATTAACGTTTTGGAACATGTCGCCCCATTGTACGGGTCTTAAAGCGTAATTAAATTTCAAATAACCGTGTCCCACTTTACATATAAATGTCCCTTGACATATCAAGTATTGCGTTTAAAGAGCGATAATATTGCAGAAAGAACGAGTAAGTCCTTTCAGATTCAATTAGAGAAAAGGGTCTCCCCCTCCCAATTTAGAAAGAGCTAAGATTGGGCAGGAGGAGCCTTGAGTCCCTTATTCGGGAGATCCCCCGCCTCCGCGAACTCACTATCAATCCGGAGCTACCCCGCGATTGCTAAACGACAAATTGTCCGGAAAATGACCCAACCCGACACCCCCTCTCGTCTACAAACTCAATCCGATCTCCCCCCCACCCCCCTCACCATCCCTACCAACCGAGCTCATACCGTTCCAACACCTATTTATTCACGTTTATGTCAAACACTCGTAGCAACCTAAATTGTTTACGAGACTTCCTAATGGTTTCTATTTATCTTATCGTTTTATCTCAGGCTCATTCGCTCACAAGTGAATTTTTAATTTGCACATCTAATACGTTCAAATTAAAATAAAAACCTTCCAAAAACCTTTAAATAATAATCAGTGTCTTGGCCTATATTTATGTTTCTACCTTGAAACAAATTGCGTACTCATACTCCACATTTCCTAATTAATCTTTATTTAAAATGGAATAAAAATTAAAGCTTATGTTCGCTTAAGTGTACTAAAGGCCCCCGGTTTTAGCTATCTCCGAACCTGTATCTCCGGTTGTACTCAAAATTTTTCTGTGAAAATTTTTTCATTTTAATTAAATGGCGATCTACTAGCGTGCTCCTAAAAAATATTTCTCTAGGAGAAAAAATAGAATAATCTTATTCTCCGATTTGCTCCCGAACTTATGAACCGATTTTCGATTTTTTGGTCTCGTTTTTTCTAATATTTTTTGAAGAGTCGAATTAGATTTTTTTTTTAAATTTATACAAGAAATAAAATAAAAAATTTGGAAAAATATTTTTTTGGAGCACATTAGGAGTTCGGAATTTAAAATTCAACGAAACTTTAAAAAAAAAAAAAAAAAAAAAAAAAAAAATGTTAAAAATTTTTGAGTAGAGCCGGAGATAATCGGAGAATACTAAAACCGGGGCCTTTAGTACACTCTCTACTTAAACCACAGCGCCTCCGAAAAAAAATTAATCCGTTCATGTTGCAGCTTCTGTAGCGTGAAACTGAGACTTCCTTTATTTTAAAGGTAAACACAAAACCCGAGTAAAATCTACAGTTTTTTGTTTCTTTTTAAAGCCAATGTACGAGTATTGTGTGTTTTTCTCAGTTTATGTTTTTCCATTCTCGCTGTGTACATTGTGTACCTTTATTCTCTGGTGTTTGCTAGAGGGAATAAATGACCTTATATCACGAAAGAGTGCACAGCGTACAAATTGATATTGCATAGTAAATTTAATATTAAAGATAAAATATTTAGAAATAAGTAAAAAACATTGTGTGCATTCAGAAAAATTTTTTCTCTTGAGTTAATCCTCAATTAGTATGATAGGGGGCGAGTCTAAAGATTTCGTCAGGGCTCAATTCGTTTCCCGCCCTAGTAACAAGCAGTGTCTTTATTCCCACGATGAAAGGACCCTTCTCCCTTCACTTCCGCCCCCTCTCGTTTAATGGGTTAATTTTCTCTGAAGCTTTTCCTTTAGAAACTGTGAATAGGATCTTTCATCCCTTCCCACGGGTTTTCCGAGAAGGATAAATCTGGGATTTCAAGTGTTTACGTTTTGAAACATTAACCGGCTTGGATCTCGATTAAAAGACGAAAAAATTAATCGGAAATAAGGACTCAATAGCCGCTGAATAAATCCATTTCCCATACGTCTAAAAATACATTTTTCTCATCGGCTCATGTTAGAGATGTCAAGCGTTCGGATAGGGGTATTGTCAAGAGTCACATATCTTTCTCTGTCTCCGCTGTCTTTCAAGCCTCTCGAGGCCGAGATAAAATAACGAAAAAGATGGCAAAGAGAAAAAGGGAAAAAGAGGTGAAAATAGAAGTGAATTACAAAGAAAAGCACTTAGAAAACCATAAGACACAAGAAAATAAGCAATAAATAATTCAAAGCTCTTTTATTTTTAAAATATATAGCTAAAATAAATTATTTATAAGTTAATGAACTCCCAAAAAGAAATTTCAAATTTTCTCTGTGATGTTGGTCGTCAATTATTTATTAATGAATTGACTGATCTACTGAGAAAGTGTCTCCATTTAAAATAAAATTAAAAAGAAAAAAAAGAAGCGTGAAAAAAACCTTGTTTGATTCTTTTGTCCGAGAGCCAGCTCGGTTGTCAAACAGGTAGGGGGGAGGCTTTAAAGCTACTGGCTTGTGTCATTAGCGAAGGCGAGGACAAAAAACTGCGAGGGGGAGGGTAAAAAGGGATGAGGGAGGTGAAAGGGGTGCTTTTATCCGACATCGTCTGTCATAAGGGTATTTTGATGTTTCCTCCACCTCCCGTCCTTCTTTTGCCAAAAAGCCTAGAATTTCTCCACGGTTCGTGCAACCTTTTCAACCCTCCTTAAACTGATATCGAGGTTATTATTGTCCCCTTTCATATTTCGATAAAAGTGGGTCAATGAAAAATTTGTTGTTCACTTCTTATAATACAAAATAGGAAAAGAACCCCTTTCAATCAAAGAACCAAGAAAAAATCCGAGAAAAACATATTAAGAAAAAGAAATACAGAAGTAAAGACGTGGTTAGGATTGAATAAGTCATGTTTTATTCAACTGGCATGGGATATCTTGTTTCGTTTTATGGAGACTCATGCAAATGGCCGAAAGACTGATAGATCTTCCCTGAGGCGTCTCTGGGATTCAATCTTGGTTATTTTATTTATAAGGTTGGTTATAAATTGTGTTTTTTCCTTACCTGAATCGGACACCAGCAGATAGCGAATATAGCGACGACGACGAGAACCATTCTGGTTACGCGGCGTTTTCCTCGTCGTGACTCGGCCGAGCAGCGACCCCCAGGGGCGGAGCCTCCCCACAGCCTTATTAACATGTAAAGATACAAGGACGTGATCAAAGCGAGCGGTATCACGTACGACGTCAAGAAAAACGCAATCTGAAAAGAGACGAAAATCATTTTAAATGAGACATCATAAAAGGAAGAGATAAAACGACTTAGTAACCATTCTGACATTGGAGAGAATGAAATGAAATAAATCATCAGATTTTCACGAGGAGCCCTTTACAAATTACTTACTCCCGGAGCTCGGAGAGACGTCACTCTTAAGATTTCCCATCGGAACTAAATCAACTTCTACTCCAAACACTTTCGAAAATTTTTAAAGCAGCGTAAAATTAATCGATAAACTTTGTCGGTTTGAAAAGGCTCAAGTTTTAAAGGTTGGCGACCATAAAAGAAACGCTTTCAAAATACCACTCAAACCCCTTTACTGACTTCAGGGCAAAAATTAAACACCACAAACCTCTTACGATATTTCAAAATCTATTTTTTGTTATAAAATTTTTCACCAAAATTCTTTGCTCATTCTTCTAGGAACGTGGACCGCTTGGACCACCCAAACTACCAAATCACCCATATAGGCCAAACCACCGTAGCCAAGAAAACCGTCCAAAGCACCCTATCCACCCAATCAATCACCGGTTTTGTTAAATAATTTAAAAAAACCGGTGATTGATTGGGTGGATAGGGTTATTATTGGTATTATTGGTCCTCCAGCTTTGACTACAAAAATATATAATTTCCTAACAAAAGGGATACGGCCTAGCGACCAGAGTAGGGCGTAATTGAATTACATTTTAATTGAACTAATAATTGAATTACTTTTATAGTAAGTAATTGAATTACATTGTAATCGAATTACTTTTTATAGTAAGTAATTGAATTACATGGTAATTGGATTACATTGTAATCGAATTACTTTTTATAGTAAGTAATTGAATTACATTGTAATTCGATTACAATGTAATTTGTAATTAGATTACATTTTCAATTACAAATTACAACAAATCAAAAAATATCT
Source organism: Orius laevigatus (assembly GCA_018703685.1). Lineage (NCBI taxonomy): Eukaryota > Metazoa > Arthropoda > Insecta > Hemiptera > Anthocoridae > Orius > Orius laevigatus. Next base: position 699,494 of record JAGWEN010000035.1, on the reverse strand, counting down.
ATTTTCACTAAATTTTCATGAAAAATGAAAAATGACCCTTAAGAATTCATTTTCAAAGTAAAAAACATTCTAGATGGCATAATAATCCTAAAAAGACACTCTAGAATCCTTCATCATTGAAAAAAGACCCTCTAGAATTCATTTTAAAAGTAAAAGGCATTCTAGGTGCCATTATAATCCTAAAATGACACTCTAGGTTTATTTATGAACGATAAATGACCCTCTAGAATCCTTCATCATCACAGAAAAAGGTACTCTAGAGAGTCTAGAGTCCTTTATCATAAAAAAAAAAAAAAAAACGACATTTTTGTAGCCGGCCATTACATTTTTGTAATAGAATTAATTTTGTAATCGAATTAAATTTTTTTGTAATCGAATTACTTGAATGTAATTGAACCAGGGGTTGAAATTGAGCGAAATTTATTTTTTTGAATCGTTCAATTCAAATTTTAAATTTTATTTTTCGTTCAAATAATAAATTTTGTTATTTGAATTTTATTTTTCGTTCAAAAAATAAAATTCACGGGTTGAATTTATTTTTTTCGTTCAAAAATAAAATTCAAATCGCTCTAGCTCCTTTTCTATTGTAGCTATAGACTTGGGGTTGGTCTCGTTGGATTCAGCGTTCAAAAAGCTACAAATCTATACCATTTAGACACACGATTCTTACCTTTTTCAAGGGGAAAGGTGATGAAATCGAAGTAAAGTGCCTTGATCAAAAATAAAGCTGAAAACGGCCTTTTTTGTCGAAAAGTAACCTATTGTAGTCACTTGTAGGCACTCATTTACCTTGAACACGAATATACAGGTCTCTAGGCCCGAAGCCACGTCACCTTTGACTACATTTGGTGCCTGTACGACAAAAAAGGCGATTTTTGATCTTTTAGCTATTTTCGCTACTGGCGAAAAAGATCAAAAATCAAGCTAAAAACGACCTTTTTTAGTCGAAAAAGAACGAAATGTAGTCAAAAGTGACCGTAATCTCTAAAAATCGAAGTAACATGCCATTTTTGTCAAAAAAGTATCAAAAACAAGCTAAAAATAGCCTTTCTTTGTCGAAAAGGAACCAAATGTAGTCACAAGTGACGTGGCTTCGGGCCTAAAGACCTTTATATTCGTGTTCAGGGTAAATGAGTGCCTACAAGTGACTACAATTGGTTACTTTTCGACAAAAAATCGGAATCCTAACAAAAATTGAGAGGAAAAAACACTCCGTATAAAAAAACATCATCCAGCACATTATCCCCAACCCCAGTAAAGTGTGGGATTTATTCGGGGGGAAAAATCATTGTAAAACTTATTTGAAAAATACACTAATTGGGGGCTCGCGTTAATTAAAAGCTATAAATTATTTCAATTACAAAGAAGCATTGGTTAATTATTGAAAAAATAAAACTCAATGTTCTATTAGGCTTTATAATAAAGTCATTGAAATAAATCAGAACATGCATTCGAACTGTTGGCAATCAATGTTAGTAAAATTAGCGCTGGCCTAAACACGAAACTGGACGCTGTTAACTAAATTAAAGCCTTCTATGAAATGACGTGTGTAACGTAGAGCTCCTAGCATTTTGGAAAATTAAGCGTTGTTTGTTCGTAAAATAGGTAGGAGAGTCAAGTGCCAATTTCAATCAGTTAAATGAGAGTTGTCATGTTTACGCCTTTTATTAAATTGTAAAATGGAATAGCGATTTTCAAAAAAAGAACGAAATATTCAAATGGGCATTGCAAATTGTATTAATGAATCCTGAATTTAATGCTCCCGAGTGTTTCCATAAATCCGTTAGCAAAAGGACGTTTTGGGAGGTCCAACGTAATATCAAGAAACATATCCTTTGAAAGGCGATATTACCTTCGGAGTATCACCCCCTAAGGACTCTAATGAAGTTAATTCACAGGTTTGCCTCTAACGATGCCTTCCGGGCATACGGACCGGACTATGAACAGTTGATAACTTGTGTTCAACTTCTCCTTAGGCGCCTTCCTTCCAAATAGTTGTTAATTTCCCTTAGAACCTCTGAGACCGACACCTCCTTAGATTTATTGCTCCTTGGAATTGCTTTGTCTTCAAACCCGATGATTAATTATTCAAAGTATCTTCTTTGTAATTTTAACTTTTTTCATAAATATTGAAAATTGGAATTACAGGAAACTTCTTTCCTTATAAGAATGGAAAAACTCAGATGGTTGCAACCCATGGGAAACATGTGGAATTGATTCATTACTGAATTCAAAGCACGTTTGTAAACTTCTCCCATGTATTTTCTCCATTCATTTTCATATTTAAAATAAAAATACAAAACATACTTTTAACTTCTGGAAGAGATTTTTTTAATTGGGAATTTAAATATTTAGTTTGAACGCTCTAACATCCGAAATTAACATTCCGAATAAATAAAATATCACGGATACCTAGTTTAAAACCTAAGACAATCGGGTTAATTTAAACCGCCAACTAAATATTCATTAGCGGAGGACGACAAAGGTAATTTGTCATCCCACCAGGGAGACGGAGCTCGAGGAGGGGAGTCTTTCGGGACTTGACAAAACAATACGGGGCTCTTGTGCCAAAAACTTATTTGAATATTCATCGGACCGAGAATCTCAACCGAGTATAGCGATCGGACCAAAATGCCACCACTTAAGCCCAGAGGGAAACTCCAAATTAGATTCTTTACGTTAAAAACTTTATTTTTAAAGACTTTAAGAGAAGGTCTATGAATAAACGTTTTTAATTAAGTCGACTTCATTTTTATCGAGTTTATGAAAAAATTTTCGTCAATTTATAAACATTTTATAAATAGTCACAAATTATTGTTAATACATGATTATATTCTTAGATCGTGCTATGATAAAAACTTAAAGGATTTTTTTCAGGTTAAACAACCCTTCCTTTTTCCACAGATAAGGATAATATATTACCTTTCTCTGGTGTCAGATTTTCAAGATCGAACGCCGCTGGGGGAAAAGAAGGGGTGAAAAAATCTTTTCCGAAACGTATAATCGTAAAAGCTTTTCGTCGGTTATTTTGGTAACAATCCGCTCGTACAGGCCTGACAATATCTTCCGTCCCAGTGTTTTCCAAGTGGGGGGGCCTCATTTTGAGTCAGACAATTGCAGAGGGAAACCCCGTTGTCTCTATATTAAGCAAACAGAAGTGTAATTAGAAATTTAATTCTACATTCACTTCAATTTGAGGCTCTAAAGACGTTTGTTTAGTCTAAAAAATATAATGCAATTATCTTTATAATTGAAAAAAAGAGGCTGTTAAGTGAAAAGAAGTTTTTAGGGAAAAATCTTCAAAATTCACAAGCAACTACTCAAGTGAGAAGGTCATTAATTCCAAAATTTTTTTGATTCATGTACAATTTTGACCCTTCAACTATTTCTGAACGTGGAATCTTGCAGGAATTCAAACAGTCACATTATCAACGTGATCATACAAGCAGAAAGAACAGGTAGGTTGGATAAACGAAATAAAGAGACAAGAAAATCGAGACAGCGAGGACTTTTTTCCGATATCCTTGATAGATACATGTCTCTCAGTGTAGTAGGAAAGCTGAGCATCAATGTTTTATTTATAATTTTTTTTTTCTTTCTTCTTTTCGACTAAAAAAGAGATTCCCAAACTTTTTCACAGTGCGCCCCCCTTTTAAACAAATGAAAACCTTTGCAAAAAAAAAGTTTTGAATGTTAACTTTGAGGTTTTTGAAGAAAATTTGGTTTTAAAACGTTGATTTTGAGGTTTTTGACAAAAGAAATCGCACTTATAACGATGATTTTGACGAAAAATTGTCAATTCAAAGTTGATTTTGAGGTTTTTTTTGACGAAAATTAGGCTTCATAAATGTTGATTTTGAGTTTGTTTTGTTTTTTTCTCGAAAATAAGGCTTTACAAATGTTGATTTTGAGGTTTTTGACGAAAAATTGGCTCTAAAAATGTTGATTTTAAGGTTTTTAATGAAAAATAGCCTTAAAAAATTATGTTCATTTTGAGGTTTTTGACAAATTTTTTGGGGATATTTGTAAAAAAAAAAAAAATCTTGAGTCTACCCACGCCCCCCTTGGGGACAGCTTACGCCCCCCCCCACCAGTTTGGGAACCACTGGACTAAAAAAATCGATAAATATGTTTTTAGACAGCTTTGAGTCTTAAATAATTAAGATTGTTGAGCTAATATGCGTTGGAATCTGTCCCTTTAGTAGCTTAATGTTAATGAGGCTTGTGCACTGTCAGGAATGAATATTTACGTATGGAAATTTGAATTATAAATTATTTCGACACAACTATTATGATACGCACGTTTCCTGGATTTTCCTTGGGCGTTTAGCGTTCAATTTAAAATGTTTTTGTTTTTCGAAAGGACATCGACTTGGCAAAAACGAAAATAAACAAAACGGTTTTGAAGACAGGACGCAATCAGCTAAGTGAATTGCTTCGTTTCTATCTACATTTACCATGTGAGGTGCAAAACTTTCCACATTCATCCAACCGAGAAAACGTCTCCTTTTTTATTATTCCGAAATTGTGCAATAAATCTCCTCTTTATTACGAAAAGGAGCGTTTAAAGTTCAAAACAAAATGTTCCAGAAATGGCTCTTTTCACTAGCAACGATTTAAAGGGGCTAATTAGCTAAAAGATTTCGTAGAACGTAGAATAATAAAATTAATTTCATTTTGTTTACAAACACTTGAACCTAAAAATAACTCTCTTCCCACTAATTTAGACGTTGAACCTCTCGAGTTTAATTATAGAAAAGTAATCAGATTACCTCAACGTTAGGTTGAAAAAGTTTATAAAACGCTTGAAATCCGGTTGAAAAATCACAAATGAATGGTAATAAAGAAAATAAATGAGGTTGATACACGACCACGGGGATTTTATCATCCAGACTCAATCGACTGAAAGCCATTGAGCAAGAGATAAAAACAAACTACACTGAAAAACAGAATCATAGAATAATTTTCGAAAATTGAAAAATTCTTCCGAGATAAAAGGAAATCAAGAAGTTATACTGGGTTTTAATAAATTATCCGAAAGGATGATTCGTGTCACTCAGTCTTAAGATAAACCTCAAGATTGTAAACTCTTGAAGTTCGAGATTTCAAATTGGCCTCAGCGAGACAACCTTGAAGAAAATCTTGAACAACAATCAAGGCTTAAAAGTTATGTCATATGTTTCAAACTTCGAGACCGGTTTTAACTTAAAATATTCCATGTTTCCCTTATGAATGTTAAAGACAATAAACTCTAAATCTCTTACATTTTTTTGCTCAATCTTTTATAAAGAAATGTTTAAAAATTCGATTTTGACTAAAAGGTCAAATTAAAATGCTCTAATTAAATTAGAGCCTCAACAGTCAAGGAGAGACCGCAAGCAAGGTCGATTTAGTCAAAATAGGAGGCTTTAGCTTCATTTACATTGAACGCTAAAGAACAATTCATTTAAGGATTAATTATTTAATAACCAAATAATTGATTTTTACGTTATTTAAAATGTTTTAAATAAAATGTCTGAGTGGTTAGCGATATATCCAGGCATTTTTTGATGTTTTGTATTGTTATCTTCTATTAGAAAATTTTAAGTTCATTTAGCGCAGAGGATTTAAAAAATAAAATTCGACCAGCAATAATTAGGTTTGGATTCGAAAATTCAAAAAAGAGGCTAAACATCGAATTTCCCTTTGATCTTTCACAAACACGATCCACCTATATCTACATTTTGTAGGCCACTAAAGTAAACCTTTCCGCACACAAATGTAACCGACATCAACATTCAACATCAATGAAAATTGGTTTAGATTCGAAGGTTGTTCTTTTATTTCATTTTTTCTAGAGACAAAAAATAACTTTTTAGTCTTTTGAAGAATGCAACCTTTAATCTTGATTGTAGGATTTAAAATCAAGATAGATCAGGAATTGCAATTTTTTTGAATAATTTTCCCCTCAAGTTTTTTTTTCCAATTTCAAAATGACTTATTGAAATTATTCAAATATAGACGATTCCTAAAACGTCATTTCCTCATAAAAAGTATTTAGGTCATCGAATCCCCCCCTTGTAGAAGACAAGTTCATGAAAAATTCAAACAACGAATATGTCGGCTCATCAACTCGAGACTTGGGAAAAATGAGACGATATCTAAGCCGTGACAGTCCATTTTTGCGTGACTTGTCAAATAATAGGCCTACAGAGAGGTCCTTAAGGAAAAAGCAATTTTGAAAGAAAAAAGAAAGGTAACGACCCAGTTGTAAAAATAAATTAAAACCAATAACTATTACTATAAAGTTAATTAACTTATGTGCATTCTGCTTTCCCTTGAGAAGAGGTTTTTACGTTATTAAGGTTATGTAACACGAAAAAATTGTTATTTCTTAATCTTGTACTAAAAATAAATTGCCTCGATTTTTTTTTTATTTTATGCAACTATTTTTAGAATTTTTCCTCGTTTATAAGTGGGCGTGTCCCTGGTGGTACAGATTTTTTCCTCTCCAAAGTATAGTGATTAAATAAATAAAATTTCATAAAAATCGAGGGTTTAAAATGTACTGAAAGTTTGAGGCATAGCCATTAGAGAAACAAACAAGAGAGATTTGTCATCCGCAATTTCGCTAATGGAAAGGTGATGATAATGAAGAGAGAAAGAAAAAAAAAGATCATTTTCAAACTTTGACTCTTTCATCACAAACTTCCTAATTTAAGATAAATATAAAAAGTTGTGACGCATTCGTTGTAGGTTTTAGTGTTCAAAAATTGATCACTATTGGTATTTAAGATAAAACATTATTGAATTATGGAAAAATTTATTGTTTAAGTAGGCAGAAAAAAATTTTCAGACACTTTTGCTTCAAACATTCTAACGTAGGGAATTCTATGAACGTCATTCCGTTTTGAGGAATCCTCTGAAAATGAGTTCATAGCTCACAACGTTCCTAGGATCCCATTTCGAGAATTCATATCATTTTTGAACGCTTAATGATGCTAACATTTTTTTAAAATCTTGTTTTAGATTTCGTACATAAGAAAACTGTTCATGTCCGGAGGGCTTGTAATTTTCAACTGGGCGTAAATAAAAAGGTCCGTTGAACGTAAATCTCCTTTTTTCTCACATGCCCTCTTTTTTTACGATTTCAACCCCCTTGGTTTAGGACGATACACGTATTTTAGGCCTGAGGGGCTATATATTTGATCAAAATCGTGTGTATATCCTTTACCCGTTCGTTCATCTAGAAATGAAAACAAACAAAGTCGATGAAAAAGGAAATTAACAAGAGAAAATGAAGAAAAAAAGTGGTATTTTGATGCAAATTGTTAAATCAATACCCTTCTTTTAATAACATTAAAATAGGTTTTCTATACACGAAAGATTTTTCCAATGGTTTATAAACGACGAAGAAGGGGGAGACTTTACTTGAAAACCGATACATTTGCACCCTGAGGTCGATAAAAACGTCTAATCTAAATTCACAGGATTCCAAGAGTTGAAAAATCTGCTTCGATATTTTGAAAAAGTGATAAAATAGTGTTTTGTCCATCTTTGAGACGTTTGCTGCAATAAAACTGGATAGTTTAAACGTTTCTTGATCGCCGGAACCCGAAAGCTTTTTTACGATCACGATGTCCCTCTACCTTTTTATTGGCTTCGACAAAGAGAGGGGAAAAACGGTTTTTCAATGGTTGGGAAAAATTTAAGCTTTTTAACTGAATGATTGATGGAAGTGCGTTTGACCGTTTTGGGGACGATCCGGAGTTTATAACGTGTTTTCATCATGAAAGGTTTTCGACTCGTTTATATTCTAATGAGATCGACGGAATTTAAGTGGAACCAATCGATCACATGAAACTGGAGATTCATTAAAAGTTGAAAATTCATTTGAAAGTCGATGATAGTGTGAGTAAAGGGAGGGAATTGGAAAAAGTATGAATCAAAGTTGATTTGCAATTAAATCATTACACAACATCCATAACATAAATTGTATCCACTATCATTAAGGTAAGTTATTTTAATTTATTCTGGGAAAAAATACTAAAATGCAATGGAAATTTATGAAAATACTTTCATAAAACTTAAAATTCTGAAAGTGATGTTATTACTTATGAGGTGGGGTTGCTCTGACATGGTATACAGGGAGGTTATTCAAGAGTATTAGGGTATACAAGCGTATTGGGGTAATAATGAGTAGTTGAGGAATTTATAGGTAGTGGAGGAGGTACTTTTAGGTAAGTAATGATTAGGTAGGTAATGGAGGAATAGTTTCACAGAGTTACATAGTAGGGGTATTCAGGAGTAGTTGGGGTAATCAGGGGTAGTGGGAGTACTCAGGAGTAGTGGAGGAAATCAGGAGGTGCATAATAGGGGAAATCAAGGGTAAAGGGGGTAATAAGAGTAGTGGGGTTTTCTATGGGGTATTGGGGTAATCTATGATGTTGGGGTAATCAGGGGTATTGGAGGAGTTCAGAGGTAATAGGGGTAATCAGGGGTAATGGGGTAATAAAGGATTTTTTTGGGTATACAGGATACGACAATCATAAACTGCATTTAAAATAAATAAATAAACTTTTGTGAGCTTTTGTCCAGGAAAGACTCAAAATCGTCTTAAAAATTGCACAATCTCAGGCCGGAAGAGCTTTTTTCTTGGACCGAAAAATTTCATTTTTCTGTTGAGTTAATAATTTTTTTTAATTAGGGCCTCCACATAAACATCAAACCTTTTTTAAATAATTTTTATTCAGATGAGTCGTCAAAGGAACTTAATATTATATTCCTTCAAGCGTTCAAAGAATGGAAAAAAAAACGTTGAAAAATGATGTGACCCCAAACACATGTCAGTTGTTTTCCGTACGTTTTTACGGGGAAAAACTGAGGAAAGACTTCTGAGGCGGTAAAAGGGGTTCAGAAAGGACGTTTCAGCAACTTTACCAATTTGTCAGCCTCCGTTTCCCCCCTTTTTCTTTGTTTTTTACACCCTTTTTATGCCATAATCACAAGAACGAGGGACAAAAACGTAATATGTTTATGAATTCGTTAAAAAGGATCTAGCCGTTTGAAGTTCTTAGAGTATAAATTACAAAATAGAGGAAAAGCCTAATAAAAAAAGAAGATTTGAAGTTTTCTCTTCTAATTTGAATTAGGCCAGTTAAAAAGGCGCTTTTTTTCGCTTAATCATGAGGTGTCGTGTTACACCCTAGGGATCTGTTCTACACTTCCGAGTCCCTAATTATACGGATTCCGCCGAGAAATTCGTTTGGCTTTAAACATTCAAGCACCGTTTTGAATTTCCCTTTTTAATTACACAAAAGTTACTGCTTTTAGAACTAGCAACTTAAAGGATGGGACGACTTTTAGATTCTATTAATTAGGGCTTTTTCAAAAATCTACATCAACAATGCTTTGAAAATTTTTTTTTTAAATTTATAAGGGGAATTGAAAAAATTGTTGAATAACCTATGATGAAAAAAAAATCACGAAAATTTACCCCCTGGGGTGGAAAACGTGAAAATTGGATTGAATTCAATTGGAAAGGTGGGGATGGGTTTCGGTTAGAATTCCGGTGATTGCGATGACGAAAAGAGGCAAAAGAAGGGGGTGGCATTAAGGTACAATAAAATTGAAGTTTAATACGTTTTAAGTAATAAAATATAGCAAGTTAAATTTTGTTTTTTATTTAAAAAACCTCTAGTAGGCCTCTAGAACATAAAGTTCACGTCACTCATTCATCTAGTTTATTTTGCACCCCTTGTGACCAACAAGGGTGAAAATTTGTAATTCAAATTCCATAAATATTTTGCCACTTTCAAACGCCCCCTATATATATCAAAAGCGACCACAAAGATATACATATTTATAAACCTCGGCCTTGATTTTAAAGAATTTTTTTGTTTGTTCTTTTAGGTAAATATATACATTTCAAAGGTAATTGAAACGTTAATTAAACGTACATGAAAATCATATTAGAAGAGACAAGACGTTACCTTCTATTTCTGGCAAGATTTTGTCTCGAGTCCCATATACTCGGTTCTGAAGTTATCTTCCGAATCCTCCCAGTGTTAATTAATCTTGTCAATTAGCGAGTCGACCACAGAGGGGTGAATTTGATTAACTACACGCTCTCTGAGCTTGGGGTGGAGACTTCCAAAATTTCGCTCTCGTACGCCCTCGGGGACCCTCGATAACAACTTTTTTTCCACCAATTTATCCAATACGTTGTTCGTAATTGAATTGGAAACGTAAAAAAAACAAACAATTACGAAACTCGCCCCATAATAACATCCACCAAAAAATCAATGATGAATCAATAAATAAGTTTTAATTTAAATTTTTTTTTAAATAATGGTCCAAAAACAATTAAAAATCATAAAGTTAAACAAAAACTCTATATGTTTAACTTTTTTCATAAAGGTTCCTTTGAGGAGGTACTTCTGAAGGGGTTTTTTTCATATTTTTTATTATTTATTTTTTCAACAGAAGCTTTTATACTTTATATATATCCAACGTTCACGTTTAAAAATATTAAATTAATTTTTAATTAAACAATTAAAGCATGATAATCCCCATGGTTTCATTTTAAGAATTCATGCATTATTCAAATGACCCAGATACCTCCTGTTACTATAAATGTTTCCTTTACAAATATTGACGTTTAGGACATAATTTGCATGAGTCGGCTGAAATTTGCGAGTCTTTGAAGGGTCCATAACCGCTAGTTTATCAATAGCGCATCAATTTACAAGCGTTTGATTTCTCTTCAGAACGATTCCATAAATTAGGACTCCGAAAACTACTTTTTTTGATCAATTTTAAGGTATAGAGTGGTTTCATTGTCACGATTTTCCAATTATTTTAGTCAGCATTCATAAAACCTCCACTTCAAACAGCCTCTGGGCATTCAGCTTTTGTCAATGAATGAAATAGAACCTTTTTTTAAAATTGGTCTTTACAAAAAATCTTTTTTTTTCGTCGTTTTCAATGGACTTCTCATTTTGAAAAGAAAATCCAAAGATTTAACATTTTAGGAATCTAAACGATCCAAGCATCAGAAACCGCTTTCTTAAAAGTTAATTTTGAGATTCCAATAAAAAATCGAATGTACGATACCTTATCGGAATCGTGTCCAATAATTGTGAATTCTCATTTAACGACAGAAACCGTAAAAAGCTTTATTGGTTTTCCCTTTTAAAGATTTCTTGGTTTTCAAAATCTCAGCTTTTATGACATTGCGGAAGTTTTCGTTATTTCCTTTATCTGGGATGACGAGAAAAATAACGTTCGTTTTAAACGCTTAGTAGGTAAGTATGGTAATTTTATAACATTATCGTTATTTTCGAGATTATTCTTGGTGGCTTAAACAATAACCGTTTTCAAAATTACACAATTCAGGTTAAAACCGCGGTAAGCCGCAATGAGTTGGCCAAAATAGAAAATTAAATCTCATATGAGCTCTTTTAAAGTTCAATATTTGAAAATGAGGCTAATTGGTGATTCTTAAGCGAGGGAGTTGAATAAATAAAAAATTCTTTTTTAAGTGGATTCTTAGCAGCTTTAGTAGTCTTCATTTTTCTTCTGAATAAGTTATTACTTAAGTGCCTTCTTACCCTTCATAACATCTCCCCTACCGGAGAAGCCTATAGGGGCTTTAGTCCCTGGATCGAGTACAGACTTTTTAACAAATTGGTTTTTATAAAGCTCCATTATTTATTAAAAAATAATAAAACATGAATTTCTTGTCTTGAAATGGTTGGTGATGTTAGAGTTTCTTCCGTTTAATAAAGGGGCCCTTTTTAGTGTGAGCACCTCAAGGATATTGTTTCCAAGGAGTTTGCCAAAAAGGGCGTTCCTATTCTGTTCAAGAAGCACGGTTCCCAGACCGTTTTTATCAAGTGTGAAACTGTATAAGTCGAGGTAAATGCGTGGAAATGAAAATTTTAATATTACCACGGATTCTTTATTGTACGCTTTTTGTACTGAATCGTAATAACAACGTCGTAAAAAATGGTTTTTCTTAATATATTTAACGTGATTTTTTTTTTCATTTTCCTCGCCTTTTTTATCGCTTTTTATCCGGGATGGTTTTGACAAATCCAACATGTAAAGTTCGCCGAATAAGGGGAAAGATGAATCAAACTTTAGCCTGGCTTCCAATCAGAGAGGAAAGTCTAGGGATTAACTAGATCCCTTGTTTGAAGGGAATCCCTTTTCTATATCTTAGCCCTCGTGATCTACGGTTTTGATAAAATGGATCAGAAGTAATAAAACGTCAAGGATTTTTTCCAAAAAAAAAATTGCTGACTTTTTTGGTCGATTTCGGACTATTGCTCCATTTTCTTGTTGGTGGCTAGAATTTAATTTTCGATGTTTTTCAGATGCGGGACACTTGAAGAAAAAAGCAGGACTGTCCCGAGCCACCCAGGACAGTTGGCAACCCTACTGACTACCCACATAGCCCAGTCCCCCTTTCAACCCCCACGTGATTTTCCATCTTTAAAGTGATTTTGACAAGTTGGAAATTACTTTTCACAAAAACGTCTCGAAAATAACTCTTATCACCGAAGCTTATATTGAAAGCGTTGCCGTAAGGAAATTAATCCCGTTACATGCTCAGCCATGAGAGGGAAGGAGAATCAAATTCACCCACGCTCGACCGGCTTACATCTCATTAATAAACAGAATCAAAAATCTGATGATAATAAATTAATTAAACCACGTAGTTAACTCGGATACAATAAAGGAGCTCGAAAAAATAAAGAAGGCGAAGCCAATTAAGGTTCATTATGAAAAAACTACCAAGCTAGGACTTATAAAAAAAACTTATTCAAATAAAAATCGTCTTAATTATACTTAAGAACTTTTTTGTTTTACCAAATTTTATTTATTATTTTTAACTTTTTAAATATACAGATTTCGGTAGGAAAGCTATTGAGGTCGGCCTCAAGAAAAAGTTGTTTTAATTTTATTGATGATTCTGTATGCATTAGGCGAGAAAATGGCAATTTATTTGAACGTTTATTTAGAAAGTAATGCATTAAACATTTTTCTATGATAAAAAAAAAAGTCGCTGTATTTTTCGCTCTGAACGAACTTGGCAAGGAATTTTCGTCACGTCTGTTCCTTTTACGTTTGAAAATGAAAGTCACATCTTCCCCCCTTCGCCAAAAAGGGCGACAGACATTGCTCAATTTTTCAAAAAAAAAAACGTTAACGAAAAAATAGAATAAAATTATTTAAAAAATTAATAAGTTTTGCTATTCATCGTTCAAGGGCTAACTTAGACAATAAAGCATCCGCAGTCAACAATCAGTAACTGTTAACATTTCAATGGAAATCGGTCTTGCTTATTCAAACTGAGGGGTTTTCAAACTTTACTTTTCCGTTTTCATGGAAGACAATTTAAAGTTTTTGAATCGCCTCCGATGATAGACTAATCTTTATTTTCAAACTTTGTTGAAGTTTTAACCCTCGGATTACTGGAAATTTTGATAAAAAGTCGATTATGGACGATAAGAAGGTTGCTTTTAGTCGAAAATTTAAATAAAGATTATTTTATAAATTTTTCTCTCCTTTTTTTCCTTCACATCAATCATATTTTTATCCAGTAGATTAATGTTTTGGACACCTCGAATTATGTCTTAATACCATGGATCGTGGAATTTAAATGTGATAAATTAAAAAAAAAGGGGAGTCTTTTTTAATTACAAAACAGGGTTGGACGTTGCCTTTAATTTACTCTAAAGCCCTCTAAAACCTCTCGGGTAAAGTTGCCTCAAGTCGAACAACTTGCGGTCTTCGTAACAAAAGATTGATAACGGATCTCATCGATAAAGAGCCCTAATTTAACTAAAAGGGCTTTTTAGTTCAAACATTTCTGTGTATAATCGGCGATAAAAATTAGTTGAAACGTTTTCGAAGTCAAAGAAATTAAAGGACGATCTCAAGAAGCCTGAGTGATAAATGGAGTGGCCTCTCAAACGTGCTAATGGAATTTCTATTCGGATCCTACGCAGGAGGCAACAAAGGGACTCTTTTAAATCTCATTGTCTTTACACAACGAAATTAATGAATTTTTAGGAGAATCAAAAAAAAAGTGTTAGACCTTCAGTGCTTTACAAGGGATATTTTCATGTTTTTGAAGGGGGTTTAGGTTTAACCGCGATTTTGATATTGCTGGAATGGGGAAGGGGTGAAACAACTTCTAAACAGGATTTTGGGGATGAGTCCGGCGACCACGATGCCATAATCCGGGTATTAGTTTCCAATCAGGAACACGCTACGTTTCCCATTGATTAAGTCATCCTTTCCGCTTAATTTTTTTTACGACCCTCCACGAAAAACGTTTAAAATTTACTGGGCAGTAGGGTGACCAGATGAAAGTTTTCATTTTTCGTCCACCAAGGCTTTTCAATTTTTACCAGCAGAACATTAAAATTCTGGCTGAAAAGGGTCTTTTCTTGCCAAGAAGGGTCAAAATCTGGCATAAAAGGGTCTTTTCTTGTCAATAAAAGGTCAAAATATGGCTGAAAAGGATCTTTTCTTGTCAAAAAGGGTCAAAATATGGCTGAAAAGGGTCTTTTCTTCACATAAAAAGGTTCAAAATCAGATTGAAAAGGGTCATTTCTTCTTTTAAAAAGTCTTTTCTTGCCAAAAAGGGTCAAAATGTGACTGAAGAGGGTCTTTTCTGGTCAAAGAGGGTCAAAATCTGTCTACAAAAATTTTTTTCCTGTCAAAACCGGTCCAAATCGGTCATAAAAAGGTCTTTTCTTGTCTAATAGGGTCATAATCTTTCTGAAAAGGCTCTTTTCTTGTCGAAAAAGATTCAATAATAGTCTGAAAAGAATGTTTATTATCGAAAAGTTTACGAAAGCTGTTCGAAATGGCTCTTTTCTTGTCAAAACAAGGTTCACAGTCTGACTTGATTATCTCTTTGGACTATCGCCCTAGAAATGCGTAAAAATGCCAATACGTGTTGCGTAAAAATCTTTGAAAATTCGTACCATCTGGTCACCCTACTGGGCGGATAGTTCACTCAGTCTAGTCGTAGGTAAAAGGAATTTCTTCTATATTAATCTTTTATTCAATTCTCGATTTGTTTGGTTCGAAGAAAGCCATTTTTCGCAGAAAAAAAAGGCTCAAAGTTATGTTGAAATGCTGCCTTCCCTATAGAATGTTTTCAAAATGCATTTCAATAAAAACATTGTTAAAATGTCTGAAATATATTGTAAAACTCTGGAAATGCCATCGTTTCTTAGAAAAAGTCAAAAAACCGATCAATAAAATTCAATTCGCCAGGTCTCAACTCAGCGATTCCTTGATCCCTAATGTCGGCAGACGTTTTGTCAAAAGAAGAAAAAAAGGCGATATTTCTTTTATACCCAGCATTTTGAACTTTTGTAGACTTGAAGAAATTTTACATCCAGTAAAGAGTCCTATAAAGTCCTATAAAAAGAAAAAAGTGCCCGTTCCATAATTTTGTAACTTTTGTTTTCCTTCGGAGTTGATGCGGGGCCGTATTGCTTTGGGGAGTCCCAGATGGTTTTGTAGGAGTTCTCCCGGAAAGTGAAAAGTGCGATTAGTCAGCTGTGTAGTCCTCAGGGCCCTTCCAGTTTATCACAAACCCCTTTGTATATAAATGCGACAAAATAAAATAGGAGTTGAAAAAATATCAATTTATAATCAAAATTTTAACTCAACTTTTTGTGTTTTAAACAACATAATTAGAGGGAGAAAACTTGAAAATTATCGCACCTGGGAAAAGTTATAATTACACTTTATTTTCAGGTTGTTGTTGTTTCTTGAGGGCGGAAAAAAAAGAGGAAATTCCGTATAAAAGGGAAGAATCACTGAAGCCTTGTTGAAGTCGCGAGGTTGGCCCGCCGGCGGTAGAAAACTCTTGTACGAGTCGAGAGAATTAATTAGACCCCCTTCCCCTAAAGCCTTCTTCGGTTCCAACTCCTTTTACGTTTTCGCTCCATTAATTTTCAAGAGAAACTACGGCCTTTCCAAATCGAGTTAATTTAATACCAAGATTTCCACCCTTCCGAAAAGACCGTTTCAACATCACATCAAGACATGTTCGCATCAAATAATCATCGTTAAAGGATCAAAAACTCGTTATTTTCAGGGCTCTTAAGTTTTCACGAAGTGCAATTATCTTAAGAAGTTTTCAGCAAAGTTTTGAATAACGTCCGAAAAATATTGACGGAAGAGAAGGGGCCGCCTCTTTTTTGACGTGAATCTGGGTGGCGTGAAAAAAGAAAATCACATTAAAAAGTTTTATATCCTCAAAGCGAGTCAATCCATTTTCCTTCCGCCTCAAGGTGGAGACACAAAAGGGGTTACAGCTTTGCAAAAAGAAGCATTAACTGATTTGTCTTTTTATGGCTTTTTAGTTTAAAAAAAGGAATTTTTTCGAGATGCAAAATTGCTTCAACTAACCTGAAACATGGTCGAGTTGCAACATGGATGAGCTCCATCTCGCTCAGATTTTTCATCAGGAGGCCTCAAAAATCGACATAGTGTATAATAAACTCCGTCTCCTTTTCCAGTATATTCTATTTGCCCATGGCATACGAGTTCATAAACATTAAGGGTGAGGATAACGATCCAGAGTATTATAATGAAAATAACCGTGTTTTTGACAGTTCTGAACGATTTTGAGCCATAAGGGACTACGACAGCTAAAAATCTGTCTAAAGACATGAAGACAAGCGTATAAACCGAAGCGTAAGCCGTCACGTAGGTCATGTATTGGACGATTTTACACCAAATGTTCCCGAAAGCCCAGTTCGTGAGGTAATCGGTTGCTGTAAATGGGACGCAGATTATCAAGAAAAGAAGGTCGGCGAGGGCCAAGTTTAAGATAAGAACGTTTGTCGGGCTTTTCATTTGCTGGTTTACTAGGACGACGATGACGACGAGGCTGTTTCCCACGATTCCGATGATGACGATCAATCCGAAAAGGATCGCGGTCGTAATTCGGATTCCGAGGAGGTCGACAGGACTCGTTTCGTTCATGACGGGAGAACCTTACGTACCGCTCGCACAGACTAAACTAACAGAAAACCTCCGAACGCCACACCCCCGTTGTATAAACAAACCAATTATTTTCGGCTACGATCTTGCCCTCTTTGTAAACACAGCCCGAAAAGAGGAGAGAATAAAAAAATCTAAAAAAACTCAACGGTAAAACAAATAACAAACGTTTCTTGTTAATGTCGGAGAGATTCCGGACTTATGCGCAGTTCAGTTTCGACACGCTACGTTTTTAACCTTACCCAACGTTGGCTAAACGAAGCCGTTTTTAATGGACAAACAAAATCCCACTCAATCCTGCTTTAAATGAGGAAAAATATAAACAAACTTTTTTTCCCGCATGCACTTAATTCTTGGAAAAAGAGGCATTCCTGTCAGAACATGAGGCTCTTTTTAGCTAGATGGAGTCATATTGTTATCAGGGGCGGACTGGGACCATAGGGTGTGGGTGGGTTTTCAGTTAAGGAGGCGCCCGGTTTGCACAGAAAATTTTGACAGAAAGTTGGTTCTTAGAAAAATATATTCAGCAAAAACAGAGGTTCCCAAACTTTTTCACAGTGCGCCCCCCTTTTAAACAAATTAAAACCTTTGCCCCCCCCTAACGTTTTGAATGTTAACTTAGAGGTTTTTGAATGAAATTTGGGTTTTAAAATGTTGATTTTGAGGTTTTTGACAAAAGAAATTGTACTTAAAACGTTGATTTTGAGATTTTTTGACAAAAAAAATTTGCTTTTATAACCATGATTTGGGGGTTTTTGACAAAAAAAATTGCCTATTTGAAGTTTATTTTGAGGTTTTTGACGAAAATTTGGCTTTTAAATGTTGATTTTGAGGTTTTTCGACGAAAATTAGGCTTCATAAATGTTGATTTCGAGGTTTTTGGACGAAAATTAGGCTTCATAATGTTGATTTTGAGGTTTTTGGACGAAAATTAGGCTTTACAAAATAATGTTGATTTTGAGGTTTTTGACGAAAATTTGGCTTTTAAATGTTGATTTTGAGGTTTTTTGACGAAAATTAGGCTTCATAATGTTGATTTCGAGGTTTTTTTTAAACCAAAATTAGACTTTACAAATGTTGATTTTAAGGTTTTTGACGAAAATTTGGCTTTATAAATGTTGATTTTGAGGTTTCTCACGAATTTTTGGGAATATTTGCACACACAATGCTGTTTGAGCTGCTTGGACGGTTTAGGCTGATTGGGCCGTCTGAGAAGTTTTGCTGTTTGGGAGTTACGGCTCTTTGGGTGGTTTGGGCAGTTTTGGTTTAGTCAATTAAAGGAAATCAAATGGGAAGGGCCAAATTGGCTAAAATTAAGTTATTTGGCTATAAAAATTTTTACCCTTTTTAGACAAATTTTATAAGGTTTTTTTTTTTTTGTCAGGAACCTGTAGCTGATCAAGAAAAGGTCTTACCTCTTTATACTAAAAGAACGAACTCGAACAATTATTTTTTAAAGGTTTTCTTTCCCAAAATCAGCTCACGGAAATTCATTAAATTTAAGCATTAGGTATACGAAACTTAGTTTATAGTAAGTCAGTTTACCGCAGCTGCCGTTTAAACATTGGAAAGTTAAACATTGATTGATGTCTTGTCCTTGGGGAGGGGAGGGCGTGGGAGAAATACGTCAAATTAATTAGATTTGTAGCTTTTCGATGATAGCTTTCCAAATCAGAGTTTGAATTATTACAAACTGCTCATAAGCGGTAAAAAAGCAAAAAATATAAATATGTAGACTAATCCAATGTGATCCTAATTTTCATTACGCAGTTATTACAGGGTGTTTTATGAAAGGAAAGCTCTAGTCAAGTAAATACTCAATTTATAAAAGTGTTTGATAAGTAAAATTCAAAGTGACAAATTAAGGTCTTAGTTGAAAAAAGCATTCAAAACCTAAATTCCCAAGTGAAGCAGAAAAAGGTTTTTTAGGCTGAAACCTCATGGGAAGAGAAAAAAAAAATTCTCAAAGGACTTTGCTTTGAATATGGGGAGTCAAGAATATGGGTTAATTAACTGTGAAGCCGAATGGAATCGCTCCGATGAACTTTGATCATCTCAGAAAGAGGGAGGTAATTACGTAAGTACCCCCAGGCATCCATGTATTAGACTCCATTGCATACCAAATACAAAATTCCCATAATATCAATTTTAAAAAAAGGAAAAAAAAATCCGCTAAAATTATGAAATCTTATAAAAAGAATCTTTTCAAGAAGAAACTTATAAATAAACCCCAGATAGACGAAACAGAAATTTTTGATAATACGAACTCAATAACAGACGAACTGAATACCAAGTAGTTAACTATTTTTAGCATATACCTTATGAAAATTTAAACTTTTTTTTATATTTAATTTACAATGTAAAAGGACCAAAATTAATTAAATATGTTCTTATAAAACCCTTTTTTTCCCCTCTACCACAAACTTGTATTAACTTGAAAATTCAAACTTCTTAATGAAATCCAGGTACGAAAATATCGATCTGACATTCTTCCAAGAGTTTAGCATAATTAAATTTCACTTTCAAAAAAATTTATTACTACGAAATTGCAGAGTTGCAGTAGGGCGACTTTTACCCCCTAAAATGAGTAAAGTTTTACAACTGGAGGAAATGATTCATATTCGTTTTCCTTTCTGGGCCATAAGCGTATTCAAGTTTATTAGTAGAAGTAGAAAAATTAACATTTTTACGCCATTTAAAAACAAATAAAAATTTTTTTTTTCCCGGTTATAAAAATAAAGGCCTTTATGGTCCACGAAATAAATCTTTCAAAGAGGATGAATAAAACAATAGGGACTTTTATCCGTTTTTAGCTCGTTTTTATTTTTTTCAGAACAGGAAAGCAATAATTTTTCCCTTTAATATCTTTGAAATTGCTTATCGCGTATAAAAGTTAAAACTTCTTTCCCTCGAATCTAGGAACGCGGTAGCGTTCCGCCCCGCCAAGCAAAATCCGTCCGAAAGTTCAAACGGTACCAAGTGTATGTTTACTGGACGTGACGAGATGCGATTTTCGGGTATCTGGATCTCGGCTTCCTGAGGAACGGTTTACTTGAAATTTTATAGAGACCTTCTCTAATACGATAATAGGAAGCCCTGAAAATTTCAAGTCGATCGGTTCACATGGAGCTGAGATATAGAACTCTGAAAACCCGGTTTTCGGCCTTTACCATGTTTTTCTTCTCCTTCTTCTCCTTATTCAGTTAGCCAGGGCTACAGCCTCTACTTCTGCACCGATCGACTTGAAATTTTACAGGGACCTTCGTTTCAATTTTAGCCAGTGCCTTTTGAAAGATTTAACCCGATAGCTGGTCGCAAAAAAAAGTTATGACCAAAAAACTGAAATTTTAGGGCTACTGCGCAACTTTTACTGCGCACTCAAACATCGACCTTGAAAAACGCCAAACCAATATAAAAATTCACTTTCCTAGGGCACTCGAAAAACACCTAAACCACCAAAATCACCAAAAACACCCAAACCACCCAAATTACCAAAACCACCCAAATTACCAAAACCACCCAAATCACCAAAAACACCCAAACCACCCAAATTACCAAAAACACCCAAATCACCAAAAACACCCAAACCACCCAAATTACCAAAAACACCCAAACCACCCAAATTACCAAAAACACCCAAACCACCCAAATTACCAAAAACACCCAAATCACCAAAAACACCCAAACCACCCAAATCACCAAAAACACCCAAACCACCCAAATCACCAAAAACACCCAAACCACCCAAATCACCAAAAACACCCAAACCACCCAAATCACCAAAAACACCCAAACCACCCAAATCACCAAAAACACCCAAACCACCCAAATCACCAAAAACACCCAAACTATCCAAATCACCAAAAACATCCAAACCAACCAAATTACCAAAAACCCCCAAATCACCAAAAACACCCAAACCACCAAAAACACCCAAATCACCCAAATTACCAAAAACACCCAAATCACCAAAAACACCCAAACCACCCAAATCACCAAAAACACCCAAACCACCAAAAACACCCAAATCACCAAAAACACCCAAACCACCCAAATCACCAAAAACACCCAAACCAAAAACACCCAAACCACCCAAATCACCAAAAACACCCAAACCACCCAAATCGCCAAAAACACCCAAACCACCAAAAACACCAAAAACACCCAAACCACCAAAAACACCCAAACCACCCAAACCACCAAAAACACCCAAAAAACTCAAATCACCAAAAACACCCAAACCACCCAAATCACCAAAAACAACCAAACCATCCAAATCACCAAAAACACCCAAACCAACCAAATTACCAAAAGCCCCCAAATCACCAAAAACACCCAAACCACCAAAAACACCCAAATCATCCAAATTACCAAAAACACCCAAATCACCAAAAACACCCAAACCACCCAAATCACCAAAAACACCCAAACCACCCAAATCACCAAAAACACCCAAACCACCCAAATCACCAAAAACACCCAAACCACCCAAATCACCAAAAACACCCAAATCACCAAAAACACCCAAACCACCAAAAACACCCAAACCACCAAAAACACCCAAACCACCCAAATCACCAAAAACACCCAAACCACCAAAAAACACCCAAACCACCCAAATTACCAAAAACACCCAAACCACCCAAATTACCAAAAACACCCAAACCACCCAAATTACCAAAAACACCCAAATTACCAAAAACACCCAAATCACCAAAAACACCCAAACCACCCAAATTTAAACAAATATTTAACCCGCTGAAAGATATAACGCATAGCTGAATTCAAAAAAATCAATTTCAGGTTGCTTGCAGCCACTTAGGCTTTTAGGTTACTTGAAAGTTCAAATTGAAATCGAATTAAAATTTGAGATTATTGCCATAATTATAATGGTTCATCACGGCAAAAACATAAAATTAAGCCCAAGTTTTTAATTTCGAAAAAATTATTTTGTCGATGTTAGTTTGTTTTGTTTACTTTGATAACTATTCTTGCTTATGGACGTTCCAAGTCAACTACAATTTCAACTACAAAAAGATGTGATATCCGTACAAAAACCCTCCGTGTAAAAAAACACCCCGCCTCGCAAAACTCCTTCTTCTTCAGCCGGAAAAAGATATGATATCAACTTTCCCGCCCGCCGATGTGCGAGAGGTCGGTATGATTTAGAGAAAGAGGAGAGATGAAGCGCCCTTGCTCCCATTTTCAAAGCTCCCCTTGGCGGCATCGCGAAATACTTTTTATCAGGGAAATCAGTTACCTCTGCACATAATGCATCTGTAGTAAGTCTTTTAGATTGATCGATAACATAATTCTTAAATTCAATTATCATGGTTTATGCAGGTTTCCTCCACTATTACTTTTTAAATACGATAACACCTGAATAGTGATTACTGAGCAAGGAGATGCTCCTGAGCATTTGCCATCCGTCTCCTAACTTAAGTTAAACAGAACTAACGTAAAGAAATTGCACTTACAAAGTTATTACAAAAAGTGCAAAAGTTACAAATGTACAAAAAGTTAGTTGTTCAGCATATGAAACCTTCAAAACCAGTCGTGAAAAATTCAACTTACTGTTTTCCTCTTCCAATGATGTATTTTCATTCAATAGTTCCACAATCCTAACCAGTAATCACTGATTAAGGTATTTGCATAGCTACCCATCTAATGCACCCTGTAAACAAGTATTTCGCGATGCCGCCAAGGGGAGCTTTGAAAATGGGAGCAAGGGCGCTTCATCTCTCCTCTTTCTCTAAATCATACCGACCTCTCGCACATCGGCGGGCGGGAAAGTTGATATCATATCTTTTTCCGGCTGAAGAAGAAGGAGTTTTGCGAGGCGGGGTGTTTTTTACACGGAGGGTTTTTGTACGGATAGTTATATAAGAATACATATATCGCTCTCTGCCCATTCTCGGGTGTCAATTTATCGAGCCAATAATGTCTCTCAGATAGTCCATCGTTTTTCTGGGAAAAAAATTCTTTTTTAGATCCCGAATTTCCATCGGCCTACCTATATTTTCTTAAAAATTTTTAACCATTTTTTGGCAGATTTCCGGAGGAAAGCAGGCTATTGAGGTCGGCCTCATGGAGGCTTTTGGCTTAGAGGCCTTTAACGAGTTTAATTTATTAACTAGATTAGAAATTTAATCACGAAACGAAACCCTTTTCTAATTTAAAAAAATTAAATCAAAATTTTAAGTCTCATTGAGGCCATTCAGAAGGAGCTTCTGGACTGATTTGACCTCTGAAAATTCTAACCCGAGAGGTTCGTATTATTTTTTAATTAAAAGACTATTTTACCCCTCTTCCCCCTTTTTTTTTCTAATTTTAATTAGTTGAAACCCTTGAAGACCATCCTCTCGACCTTTTATTCCTTTTTTTCCCTCCCTCACACAGTTAAGAAGAGTTCCAAATAAATTCCCAAGGCAATAGGCTAATAGCCTTAGGCCACTCTCTCGTCCGGACCACTTTTCCTAATGAAATTGTTAGTTTTTTTAAGAAAAGACTAAAATAAAAAAATTTTAAGGTAAAAATACGTTTTGTTAAAAAAGACATACATATTTCATAATATTAAAGTTTTCTTTTAAAAATGTTTCTTTTTAAAAAATAACTTAAAGGGAAAAAAGGGAAGAAGTGAGCCTTGGTGGAATGGGATTTCACTAACAGGTGGCTGATTCCTTTCTTCTACCCAACCGGGAATGACTTCAATTGGATTTATTTCTCTGGAAGATCTCTGATTGTTTTAAACCTTGAGAATTCTCATCTGATTTTTGTTTTAGAACGAACGTTCCTTCGAACAAAAATACCTAAAAAATCTTATTTTTAATAAAGTAGATCATAGACCATAGATCACCGTGGTTAGAATGTGGATGGTTGACCGTCCATTTCGAACTCAAGGTCCTTTAGTTCCTCCTCCTTACCCCAGGGGGGTGAGGCAAGGGGACTCCAACTGCGCCCTCCCATGGCAATATGGAAAATGCCCCCATCTGAGCCTTTGGCTCGTTAATCGGCCTTTTTTTCACAATGATTCATGCTTGTATTTCATCTTGTTTTATCAAAACCTTTTTTTTTTCCAAAAAAATTTTAAAAATTTAATTCTAAAGTAGGTTTTTTGTGAAAAAAAATAATTTGTTTGCTTACGTTTATTTTGGGTTTAATAATTAAAAAAAAAAAAAAAAAAAAAAAAAGCAAGACTTTTCCAGGCAGACAAAAATTTCTTAAAAATCAATTTTATTTCCTTCTGTCACTGGCCGGATTCAGAGGTCTGTGGAGGCGTACTTGGCCTGAGAGCCGTAGTTTGCCCATGACTGTCCTAGGTGCTAGAAACTTTAGCAATCTTGAAGTTGGAAGGCCACTTCTTCATTTTTGAAATCACATCAATAACCGGATAGGATAAGTAAGTAGTACTTATGATTGTACCTATATGTAATACACGAATACCAATAAGGTGCCTGCCTTTAAATGTTTTCTCGTTTCATCGAATTATGTAGGTATCTACACTAAAACCCATCGGAAATAAGATTTTCGTTTGTCCGAGGTGTTACAGTTTTGACCTTGCAAACATGGCTTTGGCTCGAAGCCATTTTCAGTATCAAGATCCTCTTTTACGATTTTTATGTATCGGAGAATCCATGGACAATTTTTAAACTATAATTCGATTAATATATTATCGTGTTGAGGCACCAATACAGTAATTAAGCGGATGTCGGGTAATTAAAACTTGTTTTTCGTCTCCTAATAACGACAGCAATTCAAAAGCTTTTGATAGGGTCGAAAAAACAACATCGATTTGTTTATAAAGATAAAAATGTAAAACATGTTCATGACATTTATAATTTTGTTGGGAATAGGACAAACCTGGTAAGCCGGCTTGTTGCATCCGTCCGGCCTCACTTCGAGATCAAGTTCAAGGAAAATGCATGAAGTGTGGTGTATATCTTGGGAGTAGGTGTAAGTGACTTCGCCGTGACAGAAAAAGACGTAGATATTTGATAAGACGATAAATATCCACGTGACAATAATGGCAGTCAAAGCGTTTTTTTCCGTTCTGACGGACATGGAAGCGATGGGATGGACGACGGCCAAAAAGCGGTCGACCGACATCAAAACGAGGGTGTAAACGGACGCGTATGCGGTGACGACGATCAAGTACTGTACCATTTTGCACCATATGTCCCCGAAGGGCCAATACGGAAAGATATAATCCGTCGCGGTGAAGGGTACGCAGAAAACTATAAACAAGAGATCGGCTATCGCCAAATTGATAATAAGAAGGTTCGTCGTGCTTCGCATCTGCTGATTCGCTGCGACGACGACGACCACTAAGAAGTTACCGATAAGACCCAAGACGACGATTATACCGAAAAGTATTGGAACGACGATGGAAACTATGCGTTCCATCAGGTGTTCCCCTTCGTAGTCATAGGCGTAGGTGAGGTTTTCTAGTGGGTCGGACGAATTGAACGTTTCGTTTATATAATGGGGGAGATATCGTAACGGGGGTGAGCCCTCTTGGGCGACAGGAGGAGCTCCGCTCATGTCCACTGCTCACACCAGACTGGAGAGTCGAGGTTCGAGAGGGTAATCCGCCGGGAGGACGAACCTCTCCAGCCCGTCCACCCGCCCGCCCCGTAGCCGCCCTCACGTTTTACGAACCCGACCCGACCTTCCACATCACGATTTTTCACTTACCTCCCATTCACTTTTTCAACTAGTTTTAACTTCATCAACTTTATAATTCAAAACAGTTATTTCATTTCCTCATGCTCTCATACTTCAACTCTAAAAATCAAATTTTTTCAATGTGAATATAAAAAATTTTTCATGGGATTCTAGATAGCAATTTTATTGTTCTTCAAAAAAAATGTTAACGCCTAATGCTCTAATCAACGATAAGATAATATGCTCATATCAGCATTTCACGTTGTATTTTCGATTTTATACTATTTTAGGTGTTTTATACCCATAAAATAAATTTTTAATTTTTAGGTAGATTTCTTTCAGAAAATCTACCTATTGCAATGGGGGCAGTAGTCTCAGATTCAAAAATTTTTGTGATAGGTTTTCATTTCAGACCCCCTGGACCCCCAAACCACCCTCAACTCAAAAGTTTATATATATATATATATGTATATTGTATATATGTATATATGTATATATTCGCACGATAACTTGAGTAATTTTTACTTGACCAGCATGAAATTCGGTATTTAGGGCTTTTAAACTAATAGAATTTATGAGTTCGTTAACGGCTGAAATCGGACCAGCGGTTTTGGTACTTTACTTAGGGCCTAACCTGCGAATCTCGCAAACCGTTCATCCAATCGCTTTCAAACTTAAAAGTGATGTTATGGGGATGGCTAAGAAAGATTTAAAGTTGGTTTGGATCAGCTGGGCGCAATAGATTTGAACCATAGGTAAAAAAAGAATTTTTTTGAATTTGTTACCGGGAAACAGATGATCTTCGAATTATAGAAGTTCTAGATCTAAACATCTGAAAGAAATCTACCTCTTTAGTCCTGCTGCCGCGGGACTCATTTTTAGAAATAAATAAGTAAGTCTAAAATTGATTTTGGTTCATTTAATCATAAAATGTGATTCCCCAAAATCCGATATGTATTTAGCGATAAAAATTCTATTCTGCGTATCGTTTCCCCAAGACCGTTAAGTTGTGCTGGTTTAGCCTACCATGACTCCTAGTCATGTACCTCCTATGCCAAAAGGGGTTTCATTCCACTTTTAGTAAACGAAGAGGTCAAATCAATGTGTTATGGTGGAGGAACACCAAAACTCGATCTTTTCGAAAAATCTCCCCTCCCCACCCCCATCGCTCAATTTTACTAGGAACATTTTTTTGATAGGAACAAAAGTTCTCAGATTCCTTACTAAAATCTAAGGGGAGTTTACTAGGATACATTTTTTCATCTGGTCAAAACTCTGGAAGATAATTGGCTTGTCTATTCGAGCTGGCACACCCTTTCTCTTCCACCACTAGTATCAAGTTCAGAATAAGTAATTTGAGTACAAAATTAGGTCAGAATAATGTCTTTAAATTACCTACATAGTACGTATTAAACTTCTTCAACTTAAAGTAGGCATAATAGTTAATATGCATTATAATTTATTATAGAAGTTATGATGCCTTCTCTCCTTTCATATTTCACTCTTCCTTCCCCTTGTCTTCTCAATTTTCTCTCTTGTCTTCTCATTAATAAAGAGGGTGAGGAGGTTATTAAACAATGGAGGGCTGAGAATGTGGTGAGGGTCTTTGGTGCTAGTGGAGAGGTCTGTACAGCCCCAATTTAAAAAATCCGCCCAAAAAAAGTTTTAGTAAGGGATTTCCTTCTTGTTTTAGTATGAGTTATATTTTATGTACAAAAGGTAGGTAACTCATAAATTCTGATACATTAAAAATCTTTTTATTAGATAGGCAATCCAATAAGAAAATCATTTAAAAAGACATTTTATTTACACAAATAAATACAAATACATTAGATAATACTTCTAAAATCCTTCAAATTAAATCAGATTATTGAAGCCACCGGACAACCCAATAATTTTTCTTTCCTGAAATATTAATTTAATTAAAAGAAAAATTTGAATTTTTTTACTTACCGACTCTCAAAAGAGAAATTTTGTTTGGCAAAATATGAACACCAGGAACCAAGAGCTCGTCGGGATTTTTCGTCCTAGTGTAATTCATATAAAATCCACCAGCAGGAATTATTCTATCTGCATCCGCTGTAATTTTAAATTTTGATTAGGTATAGCTCAAGCAGAGGCGGATCCAGGAATTTGTCGGGGGGGGGGGCACTAAAAATCAAAGTCCCCCCCCTTAACAAAAAGTTTTAAACTTAATCTGTAGGACTGTGTAAATTTTAAGGTTTTTGACGAAAGAGAGCCTTAAAACGTTTATTTTGAGGTTTTAGACGAAAAATCGTCTCCCAAAACGTTGATTTTGAGGTTTTTCAAACGAAAATTATCTCTTAAAACGTTGATTTTGAGGATTTTAGATGAAAAATAATTGTCTCTTAAAATTTAATTGTAAAGCTTATGACGAAAAAATGTGTCTTAAAACCTTGAATTTGAGCTTTTAAAACCCCGTGAAGTTTTTGACAAAATTCGCTCTTAAAATGTTCATTTTGACGAGTTTTTTTGACGAATAATTGGCTTTAATTTGTTAATTTTGGGGATTTTATATTATTTCTTTCTTTTCCTCCCTCCCTCCCCCCTTCTCTGTCTCTCTCTTTTTTTTCGGGCCACGGGGGCGATTGCCCCCTGGATCCACCCCTGAGCTCAAGGAAAAATGTTCAAAGAGTACCTTCATTAAGAAAACATTTGGCAGCCAATGCACATTGACGGACGGTTATCCCGGGTCTCATTAAAATATCAACGATCGGCGCTCCTTGGAAAATGGTTGAAACTTCGTCAGCACTCAGACTAGAAACTGTTTTTAAATCATTGCTGTACATGGCGGCCGATGTCCTCTGCGCACTAGCCAAACCCTCCTCTAAAATTTAAAATTATAATAAAACTCAATAAAATGGTTCCTCAATCACCTCCATGCACCAACAAAGTAACCTGTTCGGCTAAAAATCTATGAGGTATTCGATCTTCAGGTCTAGCCTAAAAACTAATCAGTCAAGTTTTATAATTATGTTTTTATATACCTGATGTCTTTTCATCATTTCTTTAACGGCACCAGGGGAAGAGAAAGTAAAAAAGTGTAAAAGCTGTTCGACCTGATCATCAGGGCAGCGAACGAAATATTGATAAAAATCAAAATAAGACGTTTTGGCCGCATCAAGCCAAATTGCATTTCCGCCCGATTTTCCAAACTTATCGCCCGTTTCTGATTTAATTAACGGAACCGTAATACCGTAAACAGGTTTTCCATGCACTCTAGAAATTAAGTCGTGCCCAGATACAATATTACCCATCTGATCGCTCCCACCAATCTGAAAATCATTGATGAAAAGTAAAATTTTTCAACAATCCATACTTGAAATCTACAATTGCATTGAGTCAATAAATGAAGCCAGTCGTATGCTTGAAAAATTTGATAGGAAAATTCAGTAAAACTCATTCCAGTCTCAGAATTAAGTCTCGACTGAACAGAAGAGCGGGAAAGCATATTGCCCATTCTGAAATTCGCTCCTATCCCACATATGAAATCAACGGCATTTAAATTTTTATACCAGGATGAATTATCGACAATTCTAAAACAAATTTAATAAAGTGAAATTTTTAATTTAAACACGTACTTGACAGGAATCAAAGATTTTTGGTCTTTTCCAAAATATTCGCTGTGATTGTCGAAAATCCTTTTGATATTTTCAGCGATGTGTTTGACGTTATTATTGATTACTTGCTCATGTTGTTGCTCTCGCTCTTTGGTTCGGCCAGACGGGTCACCAATACGGCCAGTCGCTCCACCAATCTAGAGCAAAGACAATTCAAGATAAGGTTGCTATGGCAACGGAAGATTCCTGAGAACGCCCTTACCAAAGCGATGACTTCATGTCCGCCTCTATGCCAATGAATGAGCTTCATGAGAATTATAAGGTTGCCGACATGCAAACTGTCTGCAGTAGGGTCAAAACCGGCATAAACGCACTGAGATCCAGAATTACACAAATCGGTTATTTCTTGCCTGAAAAACACAAAAATAAAACCCGAAAAACCATAAAATCCATGACTTACGCAGATTTCTCAGGGAAAATGTCGTTTATCATCCCTTTATCGGCAAGCCTCATCATATTCCGACCAGAATACTTACGACTCATGTCTCCAACATTTTTAAGCTTCAAAAATAACTTTCGGTAACTCATTTTAAGTTAAAATTTGAATAACTGAAACTATCGAAAGGCTTGGAAAGAGGAAAGCGTGAAATGATAAAGCTTGATAAAACAGTAACCTTCACGTGGTTATTATTACCTTCCTTTATCACAGTTATCATTTTGTTATGAAAAATTGAGTTTTGACTGCCAACTCGACATTCTGGTACTTATTTTATTATTAAATTTAAAAATGACATCGAGAGAAGAAATAAATTTGAAACGTCTTCTGTCAAAATGTGAACTGATGGCAAAAACTGTCAAGTGTGAGAGTGATTGGAGGTTTAAAAGTTACGTCAATACTTTGGAAGAAATGTTGAAAAATTTAGAAAGTAAAGAGCATGGTGATGTTTGTGAAGGTTTGCGAGAGTACAGGCCGAGAATTGAGTTCCTGAATGGGCTCCTGAACGTCCATAGAGCGGAGACTCCTCTGCAGAAGTCGGTCGCATTGCAACACACGGCGAAAGGCAACGGTTTCAAAGAATCTCATGAGATTTATCAAGTTTTGAGTCAGAAAGTAGGCGAGGAAGTTAGGGAAGAGCTTTTTACGCCGGAAAGTCACGTGCGACAGCGTAAACTTTTGCTGAGCAACTCGTCCGAACCTGTGGAAGACGACGACCCGAACAAACTCGACGCTCTGCTCCAACATCATCACAACATGCAAGAGAAGATCGCCGACAATATGCTTTCGCTTGCCAAAAACATCAAAGAGCAGTCATTGATGGCTGGCAAGATTCTCAAAAACGACTCGGACAATGTCGAAAAGTCACTCAATCTCGCCAACAAAAATATCGACAATTTAAAAGTCCATTCGGACAAACTGCAAGAGAGCGCTAGGAGCAGTTGGCATTGCTGGACTTGGCTCATTCTTGTCGTCGTTTTTGCTATTTTCATCAACATGGTTTTGCTAATGAGAATTATGAAAAAATCCAAGGGTTAAAGTTGTTCGTTTTGCTTGTAAAATATTATCTGTTAAATTTATTTATTATCTTACTTATTATAAGCTGCCCTGAAACTGTGATCTACAATAAACTTGTTGCTTTTTATTCTTTTTATTTTCTTAAAGACAATAATGATGATATTGACTTTCCTTGTCCGAACCAAAAAAATCTAATTTAGGTTAATTCCGTCCAGGGGCGGACTGGCCCCCGACAGAACCCACGAAAATACATAGAGGCGCTCGGGGTCAGTGCGTTATTTTTGCTCAGTGGCTCCCAAACTGGAAATCAACATTTTAGAAGCCTAATTTTGGTCCAAAAACCTCAAAATCAACATTTAAAAAGCCTAATTTTGGTTTAAAAAAACCTCAAAATCAACAAGCCAAATTTTCGTGAAAAACCTCAAAATCAACATTTGTAAAGCCCAATTTTGATTGAAAAAAACCTCGAACTCAACATTGATGAAGCCTAATTTTCGTACAAAAACCTCAAAATCAACATTTAAAAAGCCAAATTTTCGTCAAAAACCTCAAAATCAACATTTGTAAAACCTAATTTTAGTAAAAAACCTCAAAATCAACATTTATGATGCCTAAATTTCGTCCAAAAACCTCATATTCAACATTTATGAAGCCAAATTTTCGTCAAAAAACCTCAAAATCAACGTTTTAAGTACAATTTCTTTTGTCAAAAACCTCAAAATCAACATTTTAAAACCCGAATTTCATTCAAAAACCTCAAAGTTAACATTGAAAACTTTAGGGGGGAGGGGGGCAAAGGTTTTAATTTGTTTAAAAGGGGGCGCGCTGTGAAAAAGTTTGGGAACCTCTGTTTTTACTGAATATATTTTTCTAAGAGCCAATTTTCTGTCAAAATGCGCCCCCTTAACTGAAAACCCACCCACACCCTAAGGTCCCAGTCCGCCCCTGAATTTCCGTCCTGAAAGAAGCTATTATTCCAGTTTACTCATGGAAATTTGCCTTTGACAGCTCTTGGGTTACTGTGGCTATGTACTTCGGTTACTGAGTTACTCAGGTTAATTGGTTACTAGGGTTACTGCAGTTATTTTTTTACAGGAGTTACTTGGGTGACTGTAGTTACCTAGGGTACAGTAGTGTAGTACAGTACTTGGGTAATGGGATTACTCTGGATAATGGAGTTACTTAAGAATGGGTAATTCGTTTTGCAGGGTGTATTGAGCACCAGTAGGCAGTAACCCTAGTAGTCGATGACTCCAGCCACAGATTATCTATATCATAGACAAAACCAGGTGTGTTTTAGCTATGTTTTAGCATCAACAATTCGAGAGGTAATTTTTTTTAGCAATAGTGGCCACCCTGCTAGGTTTCAGTAACCTTATTCGCAAATAACCTTAATATTATCCACGATTTTGATGATACACAAGTCAAACTGAAAATTCACTGAAGTCTTGAATTTCCAAGCTTTGAAAAGTGCCAAGCTGGACCAAAAATGAGTAAAAAAGCCTCGACTTCTAAAGCTCAAGAAGCAGATCCTAATGAACAAATGTAAGACTATTTACAAAAAGCAATTAATCGTGATCCTTTATTTCTAGGATCCTCTCGATTGCTGCATCCGCTGGAACTAAAGGATGCTTCGACGAAGACATCGCGAAATCGATGCCAAATCTAGCAAACGAGCAAAGGGTCGCTTGCATAAACAAGCTCATTGCCAAAGTAAGAATTTGTTCAAAGCATTTTCTCTATAATTTTTATAATTTTTTTAGAGGCTTCTAGACGTATATCAAATTGGAAACAAGATCGCATACAAAGCGAGGGCACCTGACAGCGATCCCGCAGAGCTTAAAAATGCCGAAAACGAGGAGAAAATCGTTTACGAGATCATCCGAGAAGCCGGGAACAAAGGAATCTGGATGCGAGACATTCGATTCAAGTCAAACCTTCAACCCACTGTACTGAACAAGATTCTCAAGAGTTTAGAAAACAAGAAGATCATAAAAGCTGTCAAATCAGTCTCGGTAAGTATCTATCCATGATACAAATCCCATCTCATTCTTTATCCATTTTAGGCATACAAGAAAAAAGTTTATATGCTTTTTGAGCTCGAACCTGACAGCACACTCACAGGCGGCTCTTGGTACAGCGATCAAGATTTTGAATCGGAATTCGTCGATATTTTAAACCAACAATGTTATAGGTCCGATTTTGCTGATTTTAGACTTAATTTTAATTAGTTTCTAACAAAATGATTCATTTTTGCCTTCTAGTTTCTCATGAACTGGAAAATTTTTAGTCTAACATTTTGTCATTTTCAGGTATTTGATAGAACTGAAGCAAAAATACGAGTCAGACCCGTCAAATTTAAAAAAAGGACCGGTTGCTCTTTATAATCAAATATCTGCTCATCCTAGTCAAGTTTGCAAATTCATTACAGATTTGGGAATCTCAAAGGTTTTCAAAAAAAATTTTTTTTTTTAAATGTGTTTTTAGGTCCACTTATCTGAAGAGGACATCAAGACCATTCTGGACACTTTACTTTATGACGGAAAAGTTGAAAGGAAAGTGACAGTAAATGGAGATTTCCTATACAGAGCTGTCAACTCCCTTGTGGATCCTCCAGGTCTGGTTTCTCTCCCATGTGGAGTCTGCCCTGTCATTAAAGAATGCAATGATAACGGCGTCGTTTCACCATTTTCGTGCCCATATTTGACCTCATGGGGTCTCAAACCTATAGTCAAAGCACCACCACCTGATGATTTTTAAAAAATAAAAAGCAATTTTTTTTTAAAATTTCAATTTATTCAAAATTTAGGGACATAAGCAACAAATCGTATCCTTCAAAACATTTGGAATTCATAAGAAAATCGTTTGCCAATGGACTGTGTGGAAGATCATACTTCAAAGCTGCTTGTTGCCAAATTTTCAATTTCTCCACCATCACCAAATGATCAAAGCTTGAATTTAAACACTCTTTGATGTTATAAACAAATAAATGAACGGAGACGATATATGGTTCTTGTTGACATCTTTCGCCAATCAGGTGCCTGCTGTATATTTCCATAAGTGTCTTCATTCTTCTAAAAGTTATTTTGTAATATGGGAACAAGAAAAAGTCACTTCTTACTGATACTTTGAAAAATTATAATGGCGAATGAAATTCCATGTTTCCTTCAGTCTGTACAATGCAGGATGTTTAAGGCCAATGAGAACGCTATTAGTACTCTGCATGTTCTTCAATCTGTGCAATTTGTCGGCAACTTTGATAAATTTACAAATCAGAACAGCCCTTATCTTTGAAAGAAAAAAAAAATGATTTATAAGAAACTATGGATATAAACCTTTATAGAATCTGCACTAATTATTTCGGTGGCGACCAAATTTGCAATTCGTTCAGAGAATCTAACTAGAGCATTGAATCCTGGGGCGTTTTCGCTGTTTCTTTCATGCAGAAGTGTTTCTATTTCTTTTTTGGTTATCTGAAAATTAAAAAATAACTTTTATGAGTTTGGTACGTTTAGAAGTAACTTTTGGTCAATAATTGTCAATTGATAAGCAATTGTAGTCGAATTAAAATCCCAACTGAAAAGTTTCAAGCCATTTTTCAAAAGCTTTTCTCCTTTTTTCTCTCTAAAAAAGATTTCTTCTCTTATGCATCCTAACGGATTCTTCATAATTTTTAGTTTAAAGAAATTACCTGTTTGAAGAAAGCTCTTTACGGTCAGTAAATGGACCATTAATTTTCTATATGAAGAAAATTTGTATTTCGTTGCCCTAAATGATTTTCTGTGACATCATAGGTTTCATCATTCATATCTATACCATGGCTAACCCTGGTGAATAATTATATCGATTTTTATAGATATTTTGTCCGAATATGCATTCTGTTGATATGGTTGAAATCAATTGACGTTTAGGTATGCAAAAATTGAATTCTGGTTCTTCTATTTTTCTCAAGTTTGGTGCAGAAGTCCATTTTTTCATCTTAAGAAACACTTTTGAGCAATAAATAATGTAATTGGTTACTTGGAAAGAAAATAGTTCATTTTTTGAGAGTTGAAAAGTCCCAAAACCGAAGAGATGATGACCCATTGGTGTTATTTCATCTATCGTAACCGAATTCTTGATGATGTCATTTTGAGGCCTAGTTTTTGTTACTTTGGGGCGTTTTGGTGGGCTTTCCGACATGTAAAGTGGGATTGAACAATTTTCATTGACCCCATCACCAAATCTGTTTACAAGTCGGAATTTTCCATTCGAGCATTTTTTCGACTCTTTGCTTGAATCGGACTCAAATTTCATATCTGGTGTTAAAAATTTCATTTTCTCACACCATAAATTCCAAACCTTCTGAAATAAATTTAAATTTTTTATCAATTTTACCTTTTACCTCACGTTGACGATTCGCCAACTCAAAATACAATGTTTGATTATTACAGAAATGAGCTTTTATCGTGTTCCTGGTCGTTTTTTTATGTATTGACATATTGACGCAATTGATTGGTAGCAAAGAAAGGAGTTTTAGAGTGCAAATTTCTGGATCGACTTTGGTTTTTGGATTTTCCTCTTCTAGTTGATCACTTGCAATTAAAAGTTTTGTAGGAGTCAAACCTGTGATAAAACAAAAATTAGCCTTCTTGGGAAGCTTCTGTGACGTACACCCTGTTGTGCCAAGGGAGAAAAAACAAGATGGCTGAACCGTTCGGCTTGTCAGAACATGAAAAAAAAATTCCCTTCTCAATGGATAAAAATCGTTTTTAACCGGGTCGAATGTAATTAAATTGTTTATGTCAAGGTTCCAACTTGTAAAAAGCGGATATTGTCCTTTAAAAACCTAACAATAAAGAATAACTTGCCTATTTGAACCTGGCGTATGCCTCTCCCTTCTTTTGTCGTCTGTGCAAATGAACTTTCCAAAAGTACTACGTCTTCTATTTCTTTATATTCTTTATTTATTAATTTTTGAAGTCTTTCCATTTCTATGATAAATTTTTCATGTGGAAAATAATTTCAATAAATACGGTTTTATTTTACAAACGTACAATAAATATTAGAAGAAGGAAGAAGATCTGTAGAAGTAGAATGAAGAGAAACGTGGTTTTAAGCTGGTGGCGCTATAGTTTGGTCGAAATAGAGTTTGTCCGGCATGGGGATTACGTAGACTCCAGTGTTTTTGGAAGTAGGCGGAGGCAGGATGCCAATGGCGGGGCCGCCTCCAGAAAAAGGAGCTGGCTGTAGGAGCCTCCCATGCCGCCATCCTTTCTGAAGGCCATAGCCACGTCCGTCGGAAAAACCCCCTCCTTGTCCGGCATAGCCTCTGTATCCGTAACTGTCTCCGTATCTACCAGCATTTCCGGCTGAGGCACGGTTCAAATTCGTATCGTGAAAACCTCCTCTCCTCACGTTTCCTCCTTGATCTCGAAACCTAAAAAAAAGTTCAGTTTATTTTTGACTTATGTCTCTTGTTTACCGGGCGTCGTGAGCTCCGTAGTTTATTTTTCCGGTATGGCCGAGTCCGTCGTCGTAGTAAGTTGCCTGATCGCCGCTTTCGTCTTTTCGGTAAGATGTCGCAAACCCGGCCGCTTTGTGTCCCTTGTTACGTCCTCCTAAATCACGATATCCACCTCCGACGACTCCTCCTCTTCCATAATCGGTCCCAGCTA
Organism: Orius laevigatus; assembly: GCA_018703685.1. Lineage (NCBI taxonomy): Eukaryota > Metazoa > Arthropoda > Insecta > Hemiptera > Anthocoridae > Orius > Orius laevigatus. The sequence goes on along the minus strand of JAGWEN010000035.1, from coordinate 663,057 downwards.
ATGAAAACCATAATCGATCTTGAACTCAAACAAAAACTCACTTCCGTATCCTTTTCCGATGTCGTACGCGTTTTTATTGGCAAAGAGGTCATTGTAGTAGCCGGTGTTGTCTCGAAAACCGCCGGCGTCTCGTGCGTCATCCGAAAAACCTCGATAACCTCCAGAAGAACCTAATGCAAGTCCACCGGCATCCTGCCATCCAGGTACCGGAAGACCGACCGGTAGCATTGGGCCCAGTTGATAAAATTGACTACCGTTTGCCTTAAAACGAACCATAAATTTGCCCTAATTTTCAAATTATTTACTTACCGAGCTAAGAGATAAATTTAAATAAATTGCAGACAATGCAAGACCTAAAAGCGAATTGCTTGTCCGATTGCTGCTCGTCCTTCCCATCGCGGTTTGATTTAATGGCACAGAAATATTTAAAGCAACTGCGTTTGACTCCACCTTTGGAAAATAAAAACGTTTTAGTCCCTCTAGAAGATAGTTTGAGTCTTACCTTGAAGACTGAAGAAACTCGTTGCCGAGATTCGATCGGTACACTGTGAAAATTGGAGCGATCTCCTATGACTATATAGACGAGCCTGGATTCCCACTCTCCTTTAGAACCTTGATAATGGAACGTTTAGTACGTCGCGTTAAAGCATTAAAGTCTTTGACCCTCAAATTTTCCCCCTAAGGTAATTGGAAGCCACTTGTAAAATTTTCTTCCGGAATCAAATGTGGACAGCACAGCATCAACGGGGATCCTTTTTTCTTCTTCTTTTTTACATTCTGACCTGCTAATTTTGCTAGGATACACCATTCACCAGCCAAATCTGCCAGACTTTTGACCTGTCGAAAAAAAGGGTACAAATGAACCACCCTTAGATTTTACCAAGGAATCGACTAAAATCAATAAATTTTTTATTCGACGTCCAGGGTATAGAACGATCCAAACTTCTTTATTTTATATACGAACCCTGCGTTCTCCATGTGTATTTTCTCTTGCAGAAAAAATGAAGAAAATAACCGTAGGTTCACGTGCCCTACGCTTTCACCGTTAAATGTGTATTTTTTTATACTTTCCAATTTTCTTCTGTAGACATGATGTTCTTGGATTAGCGGGGGGAAAATCCTTAAATACTTCCTTAAACAAGCAACAAGGTATTTAAAAAAAAGCGGATGTTATTCTTGAAACTATTGATGATACACAAAGTAGCTACAATGAATAGGCAGGAAGCGAATTATTAAAAAATGTTGCTGTTTTTTTCCCTTGTTAGCTTTTTTTTTTTTAAGATATCCTATCTCATCTAAAATCTGCCATTGGAGTTTTCAGAAACTCAATGTTTTCTTTGAACAATCCAAAATTTGTAGAAAATCTCCGGAAAATGGTTTTTGTGAATTTTTCAGAAGTGGATTTTTAAATGAAAAATTTCATTGGTCGATTTGTCCGGAGTTTATACGGTATTCAATCGTCGTTTTTCCGGCGTTTAAAATCCATTTCCACGGCTCGGAAGTTAAATAGCGGACAATGTCAAGACCTCAAGACGTCCACGTCCCCCCTTTCGTGGAGGATGCGTCCACGGTCCAATTGAAGTCTTATCAAACAGTGAGAAAACGAAGGACTTCCACGGCGGAGGAAAAAATAATTGTACCTAATGCGACAACCCTGTACGATCGGAATTGGGAATATGGAATATATACTAATATACCTACCTTTGAATATACGGGGGAGGGGGGGTTAGGTTAATGGCATACTACATAGAGGACCAAAATCTTAGGAAAAGGCACTTAAAAATAAAAGGCGAGTGCCGGGTATGGTGTCAAATAAAAAAAGCCCCCAAACGTACAAAGCCAGGCATAAGGCAGTGGCACCTATGCATGTTAGAACCATAACTTTTTGCATAATATAGGCCCTCAATTCGACCCCAGGTTTATCTGCAAAAAACCGATTTTAGACGTTAATTAATTACTCCTCGATCCAATTCAAATGATAAAATTCTGAAAAAAATTCATGTAAGTACCTCCGGGATTGGAGCCTATGGCCAATTATCAAGAGATTTTAAAAAAAAAGGTGGTTTGGCCAGGCAGTTATCGAAGTGAAATCCCCAAAACGAGAATTTCTCAAAAAGTGGTGCTCAAAATTCCTGGCTATTTTAAAATTCCCGCCTTCTTTGGATCTCCCCTTCCAGTGCATGACGCTTGTAATCTCTTATCAAATTTTGTTATCTCTTATCATTTTTAGAAAAATAAACAAAGACTTTTTATTTAATTTTATACAAATCAAAATTTTGTCAGTTCCTCTTTGATAATTAGTGTTTTGTAGATCAGTCTCAAAATTAATTTAAATTTACAAAATTCTTACAAGATTCTGTCGTCGAATCATGGTGCGTTAATTTTTGTTTATTTCCCAAAATCTGAACTTAAGACATATTATTTAAGGTGATAAAAAAAGAGATTTTGACTGGTAGAACATTGATCAAAACAGGTCATTTCAAGTGGTCCCTCAGACCTTATCTTAAAAAATTATTCATCTTAAGATAATATTTTCTGGTTTCAACTCAAAAATTTAAGAAACATGGCTTCAACAAAGGTTCTTTAATAAGCTAATTATATCTTATTTTATATTTTTTTAGTTCGCTGATTCTCTTCCAACAGATCCAAAAGTAGTGATAGTTGGTGGAGGTGTTTCTGGTTTGGCTGCTGCAACTCGACTTCTTAATTATGGCTTTAAAAATGTCAAAGTATTGGAAGCTGAAGACCGCCTGGGCGGTCGTGTACACACAGTCCGTTTCGGTACAAACATTAAAAAAATGTCAAATATGAGCCACCATATCAATTTTTTAGGTGAAAAACATGTCGATTTAGGCGCCCATTGGATTCACGGAGAAGAAGACAACTCAGTTTTCAAAATCGCTTCAAGCAAAAATCTAACTTATCATTCGGGCGATTTTGAAAAATTTGAGTTTTACACTGAAGAAGGATTAGTGCAGGAAGGGAATGAAACTTTTCAAAATTTCTGGGTTGTTTTGGACAATGCACTAGAAAATAGTGATTCTTTGTCAAAATTTAAAGGAAATTTATACGACTTTATCAAATCCGAAAGTTTTAGGTATTCATTTTTAGATATTTTTCAAAAGTTCTTGTTAATTAATTATGTTTTAGAGAGCAAATGAGCGAACATTATACGTCAACATTCATTGAATGGGTTTCAAAATTTCGTTGTACTATTGAAGGCTGCGACGATTTAAAAGATGTTTCACCTCAAGGGCTCATGCAGTACCAAACATGTCCTGGTGACTCGCTCACTACATGGAAAGATGGCGGTTACAATTCTATTGTTGATATCCTTTTGGTATAAAACAAAAATTCATTTATTTTTCTAAATTATCGTTTTATTGATTGGTTGTTGCAGAATCGACATCCGTCATCAATTGGAAAACCAGTGGACGTTCAAAATTTAATTTCTTTAAAATGCGAAGTGAATTTGATCGACTGGAGCGGAACTGAAGCTGTGATCAAATGTGCCAACGGATCCGTCCATCAAGCTGATCATGTCATCGTAACCGTATCGCTTGGTGTTCTTAAAGAAAAATACTCCTCATTATTCAAACCATCATTGCCTGATTCTAAAATCAAAGCTATAAAAGTAAGAAGTTATTTTAATCGAAAATTGTATTGGAGTTTTTTAGGGTTTAGGTATTGGAACAGTAGATAAAGTATACCTTCATTTTTCTGAGCGATGGTGGCCTAATGATATTGACGGTTTTAGCTTTTTAAGGACTTCAAATAAATCAAACAATGTAAGTTTTGTATGATGATAGTACCCAAATGATCAAATTTTCAGGATGAATATGGCTGGGAGAAAGAAGCCATTGGCTTTTATGGTGAAAGTAGCGCTCCAAATGTACTTGGTGGTTGGTTCCAAGGGAACGGCGCCAAAGAAATGGAACTCTATACTGATGAACAAGTTCTCCAAGGATGTTATCGAGTTTTGAAGAAATTTCTTGGAAAAAAATATACAATTCCACAACCAATCAGTATAGTACGGTAATTTAATAAACTGATAAAATTTCCTTATTTTTGAAGGTACAATCTATAAAATACCACCCTATTTTATAAAATTATGCAATTCATTGAAGCCAAGAAAGCTTGTAACCCATAATATTATGACAATAGACATTTTTTAGATCATTCTTGGGGAGATTGCACAGCAAAATCTGGTTAGGTTAGAACTGTAGAGGTTAGGATAGAGAGGTTATGTTAGAAGTGTAGTTTTGGTTTACTTTAGACAAAAGCATGCTTACTTTTGAAGATTGAAAACTTGAAATTTTATCCAGAAAAATGCTTTAAAATTCTATTTCAGAAGTAAATGGTGGACGAACCCTCATTTCCGTGGATCGTACTCATACAGAAGCATGGATTCAGACAAAATGAATGTTTCTGCCAAAGATTTGGCTAAGCCAATCATCAACTATTACAACAAAGAGGTTCGTTTTGCCAATTAATTAATAATTAAACTTATTTTAATATTTAGATTTTAATGTTTGCTGGAGAAGCCACTCATTCAAAGTATTATTCAACAGTTCATGGTGCACTTGAAACTGGCTGGCGGGAAGCCGATCGTTTAGCACAAAAATATGCAAAGTAAGAAATTTTATAGGAAAAGTCTGAAATTATAAACATTTTGCTTTCAGGGGTCGACTTTGTTCTCTGTGATTTAAATTTTTATCTTCCATTTTTCAATTTCCTCAAGTAATGGAGTCTTTAAAATAATGTTATTCTTGTTTTATAAATAAATTTTATGAATCTTGTTTTTTTTTTATCCTTTAATTTTTGGGGACCACAAAAGTTGAAGGTTTTCGACATGCACTGAAATTTAAATTTAGATTAAGATATCTGTTAGATGTCAAGGGCTTTGATATATCGAGGGATAAATTCTGGATGACTCCAGATAATATTTGGTTCGAAAGGTCAGTTTTATTTATTCAATAATGTACGTTCTACTTCTTTTCGGTTTTTTCTCTGCGGTATATTCAGCAGAAAATGTATCTGTAAGCATTTTATACTTTATGTTATTTATTCATTTCTTAATATCAGAGAGCAAATCAGCCAAATATCATCATAGTTGGCGGTGGAGTTTCCGGAGTGGCAGCAGCTACTCGACTTTTGGATCGAGGGTTTAAAAATGTTAAAATTTTAGAAGCGGAAAGCAAATTAGGGGGTCGAGTCAACACTGTCCCTTTTGGTATAAAAACTAACTTTAATTTTTAGTTTTTAAATATAATTTTAGGAGAAAGATATGTGGATTTAGGTGCTCACTGGATAAACGGTGAAGAAGGAAATGTCGTTTACAGTATAGCATCGAAAAGAAACCTTACTTACCACTCTGGAGACTTCAGCAATATGGAAATTTATAAACAAAATGGGGAATCGATTCCAAAAGGATTTGAAATATTTTCTAAAGTTTTAGACCTCATTGAAGATACTGAAGAATTAAATGCTTTTTCTGGCAATCTTGACGAATTTCACATTTCGAGGTAACATTATTTTAAGGCTTGGTTTACATATTGAAATTTTTAGTGCGAAAAAAGTTATAAAGGAATATAAAAAAGATGAAGAATTCCTTTGTTCCTTTTTGAATACTGCTTCGAAGATTTGGTGCACTTCTGAAGGCTGCGATGATTTGAAAGAAGTCTCCCCTGCTGGATCAGCACAATTTAAGCAGAGCCCTGGCGATTATCACACGTCGTGGAAAGATGGCGGATACAGTTCAATAATCCAAATTCTTCTGGTTCAATTTCTTTTTGAAATTTTCATTTTACTAATTTCGTTTCAAAGAACAATCATTCAACATCGACTGAAAAACCAATAAAATTGGAAGGCTTAGCTTATTTAAATAAAGAAGTAAATTTGATCGATTGGAGTGGGCCAAAAGCACAAGTGAAATGTTCAGATGGAACTAATTATGAAGCAGATCACGTTATTGTGACCGTTTCACTTGGTGTTCTTAAAGAAAGACATTCTACTATGTTCAATCCTCCTTTGCCACAAAATAAAGTCACAGCAATCAAAGTAATCCTCGCTTTATTTACAATTTTTGTAATTTTTCAAAAGACTCTAGGCATTGGGACGATCGATAAGGTTTATCTTCATTTTCCGCATCAATGGTGGCCATCAAATATAAATGGGTTGATCTTCTTAAGAGATTGCAACGATACCACCAAAACTGAAGTATTTCAAAATCCAAAATCTATGCTCAATAGCAATATTTTTCAGAATGAATACCCCTGGGAGAAAGAAATGACTGGATTTTTTTCTGAAAGTTCTGCACCGAATGTCCTCTCTACTTGGTTTAATGGTCCTGTAGCAAAAGATATCGAGAAATACACAGACGATCAAGTTTTAGAAGGGACAAATCGAGTTTTAAAGAAATATTTAGGAAAAAACTTCAATATTCCACTTCCTGATCAGATTATGAGGTTTTTTGTGTTGACAACCTTTTATTTTATTGTAAAATTTTTAGAACCAAATGGTGGTCGAATCCGCATTTCCGTGGATCATGGAGTTTTCGTAGTATGGCGTCCCAAGCTATGAATGTGACTTCGAATGATTTATCAGAGCCTTTGGGCAACGGTCAAGTAAGTTTTTTGATTTTCGGAATTGATTAATTTGTTGTTTTTATTCTTTAGATTTTATTGTTTGCCGGTGAAGCGACGCATCCGCATTACTTCGCTACAGTCCATGGTGCGCTTGAAACTGGATGGCGAGAAGCAGATCGCTTAGTTCAAAAATATACACCTTGAGGGATACTTTTGTTGATACTTTATTGTGAAATAAACATCTTCCGTTTTACAAACTTTTGATTTATTCCTTCATTTTGAAACAATTCAGGTTTTGCACTTGGCACATTAGAAACTTAAATTTTTAAATGAAAGTTTCCAAAAAAGAAAATCAAAGTATAAATGAAAATGTTCAGGTACACTGCCCTTGATGTATGATAATGGATATCTGACATCTGTTGGATGTTAAATGTCAAGGGCTTGGTTATCAGGATATAATAATCTGGATAAATAGAACAGTCAGTGTTGAATCGCAGGGAGAATATATTTAGCGCAGAAAATGCACTTTGGGCTACTTCAGTTGACAATTTTCCTTTGTTGGGCTTTCCATCGTGCGAATTCTGCAGCAATAGTAACGTTTTATTTAACTAGGTAATAAAATTTTTTTAAAAAAATTCTCAGATTCCTACAGAGCAGCCCAAAATTATCATAGTTGGTGGTGGAGTTTCCGGAGTGGCTGCTGCCACTAAGCTTTTAGAACTTGGATTTAAAAACGTGAAAATTCTGGAAGCGGAACCTAAACTAGGGGGTCGAGTCAACACAGTTCCTTTCGGTAAAAAAAAAATTGAACTTGATGGCAATTCTGATTGTTTTTTAGGTGAACGCTATGTAGATTTGGGGGCTCATTGGATACACGGTGAAGAAGGAAATGTTGTCTTCAGTATAGCATCGAAAAGGAACCTCACTTACCATTCAAGGGATGGTGAAGGTTGGGAACTCATTTCGGCGGATGGTCAAGTAGTCCCAAAAGGAATCGAGATATTCTATAATATTTCGGAACTCGCAGAAGACCATGAGGCAATGAAAGTTTTTCCAGGAAATCTTCACGAATATCTTATGACCAAGTAGGTACCTACACTCTTTTCAAATTTGATAAATATTTGTTTTTAGCTCGAGAAAAGTTTTAAATGAGTTTAAAATAAAAGATGAAGAATTTATATGCTCTTTTTTAAATGTGAGTGGAAAAATGCAATGTATGTCGGATGGATGCGATGATTTAAAAGATGTCTCTGCTGCTGGAACGGCGCAGTTTAAAAAGAGCCCTGGAGATTTTGCTACTTCCTGGAAAGATGGAGGATATTATTCCATCATTCAAATTCTTTTGGTAGGTCCAGTCAGAAGCCAATCTCTCTCTCTTTGCTGAACCCAACCAAAGAACTGATTTCGTGATAAACATCTTTTAGAACCATCATAGAACATCAATAGGAAAACCGATTGAATTAGAAGGCTTAGCCTATTTTAACAAAGAAGTTAATTTGATCGATTGGAGTGGATCGAAGGCCCAAGTGAAATGTTCAGATGGATCCAATTATGAAGCAGATCACGTTATTGTGACGGTTTCACTTGGAGTTCTCAAAGAAAGACATTCGACAATGTTTAAACCTCCTTTGCCACAAAATAAAGTCACAGCCATCAAAGTAACTATAATACTTTAAAATAATAATAACAATTTTCCTTAAGACTTTAGGAATCGGGACCATCAATAAGATCTACCTTTATTTTTCCAATCGATGGTGGCCATCAAACAATAATGGATTTATGTTCTTAAACAAGTGCAACGATACCAGCGAAACTCCAGAAGTAGGGGTAGACTCTTCAGATTTTAATTTAAACATTCATTTTAGGGAGAGTACAAATGGGAAAGAGAAATTTCTGGCCTTTTCGCTGAAAGTTCGGCTCCAAACGTGCTTTCTGCTTGGTTCAATGGTGAGGTCGCACGAGACATCGAGACATACACAGATGACCAAATAATAGAAGGATGTAATCGAGCTCTGAAGAGAATTTTAGGCAAGAACTATACAATTCCGCTCCCTGATCAAATTATGAGGTTAATATTTTTGAATCAAAAATTTTTTCGGTTTTATCTTAATTTTTAGGACGAAATGGTGGTCGAATCCACACTTTCGAGGTTCGTGGAGTTTTCGAAGTGTTGAGTCTCAAGCAATGAACGTGACATCGAACGATTTATCAGAACCTTTAACCAACAATCTCAATGATAAAGTAAGTTTTTCATTTTTTGAGGTAAAATAACGTCCAACCAAGAAGTTCTCTTCGGTTAACCAAGCCCTTAAAAAATGGCAACGTCACATATCCATCTATGCTCAAATACTACCTTGGTTCCAGGCAAAAGACACTCTATATTTTATAAATGAGGAAACTGTGCCTAATTTGCATTTTTATTTTAGATTGTATTGTTTGCTGGTGAAGCGTCACATCCGCACTACTTTTCGACTGTTCATGGAGCTCTTGAAACTGGCTGGCGAGAAGCAAATCGTCTAGCACAAAAATATATTATTTCTTAATAAAATATAATAAATAATTTATTTCAAAATTAATGCTCATAATTTTCTTTAACACTTAATAAAGAATCACGTCGTACCTAACAATTTTTTGTACGTACCTACCTAGCAAATTAAGGACCTCTGATTGCGAGATAAGAAAAAACATCAGGCTATTATGATGCTCATTTCAAGCCTTTTCTTTCAAGGAGACTGGCTAAGTCGGAGAATAATAAAAATAATCTACTTTTTCTGTGGGTATGTGGATCTTAAGTGCGAAACCTGATTTATGGACTCATATCAAGCTATGCGGCGATGTATGCAGAAACAGTTGAAAAAGAAATGCCCCTTATCTTCTCTTGAATCTGAAGTTCTTTTGACAGTAGTGCTTTCGACAGTAGTGCTTTCCTCCTAATAATTAGAATTGCAATTATTGTGAGATAAAATTTAGGTTGCTGAATTTCGTGATGCAATATCAAACAGTACATTTTTTATTTCAGATTATTTTATCTTTCGAGGCCTACTTTGTACAATTTTATTGTTTTTATGCAATTTTAATATTTTTGCATAGATATTTTGAATTGTTTTGTAATCAGTTAAGTTTTAGTTTTCCTCCAATTCCGAGTTTTATGCCAAAAACCAATATTCAGGTATATACCTACCTAACGATTTCTGCACTGTAGGTATAATTAATGATAACTGATAAGTGATATAAAACAACTGTTCTATGCTACATGTCAAGGGCTTGGTATTTATCGTGAATAAATAGAAGGGATGATCCATTTATCAGGGCAGTTTAATTTAGAAAGAGAAATGTTTTTATGGTTATTTTCATTGCTTTTCTTTTTGGTAAACTGCAGTGTGAACTCTGCAGAAAATGGGGTAAGCTCATTACCACTTTGTTTTTGAAATGATTAATTAAAAGTTTAGGTTCCTAAAGAGCAGCCTGATATAATCATAGTAGGCAGTGGAGTTTCCGGTTTGGCCACTGCAACAAAACTTTTGGAAAAAGGATTTAAGAATGTGAAGATATTGGAAGCAGAGAACAGAATAGGTGGACGGGTTAACACCGTTCCTTTCGGTATGAAATTTGAAAATTTTTAGAGTCCGAGATAATCATAATATTTTTAGGTGAAAGATACGTTGATTTAGGTGCACATTGGATACACGGTGAAGAAGGAAATGTCGTTTTCGAAATAGCATCGAAAAGAAACCTCACTTATCACTCAGGGGATTACAAAAACCTGGTATTTATGACCGACAAAGGCGAAAATCTACTGAACACTCTAGAAATCTTCAATAAAATAGAGGATGAAATGAAAGACACCGAATCATTGAAAGCGTTTCCTGGGAATCAATACGAGCATCTAATGACGAGGTAAAAACCACCATTTGATTTTTCATAATGTTTTTTGTTTTATTGTAGTGGGAGAAAAATTTTAAATGAATACAAAAAAGATGAAAAATTTATTTGTTCTTTATTAAATATGATAGCCACAATGGAGTGTACGGATTTAGGTTGTAATAACCTAGAAGAGGTCTCTCCTTCTGGAACAGCCCAGCTAAAAGATTGCCCAGGGGATTTTTTTACGTCATGGAAGGACGGCGGATATAACTCAATAGTTCAAATTCTCTTGGTATAATTTGACACTGGAAACCAAACTATAAATATTTTTGTTCACTTTTAGAATAATCATGCAACATCTACAGGAAAGCCCGTTAAACTGGAAGGTTTGGTTTATTTAAATAAAGAAGTAGTATTGATCGATTGGAGTGGACCGAAGGCACAAGTGAAATGTTTAGATGGAACCAATTATGAAGCAGATCACGTTATTGTGACAGTTTCGCTTGGTGTTCTTAAAGACAGACATTCGACTTTGTTTAAACCACCATTGCCACAAAATAAAGTCACAGCCATCGAAGTAATTTTTGTTTAAATATGATCAAAATGATGGATTTTTTCTCCAGACACTAGGAATTGGGACTATCAACAAAGTCTACCTTCATTTTCCGAATCAATGGTGGCCGTCTGATGTTAATGGGTTTTTGGTCTTGAAAGAATGCAACGATACCTTTGAAATCCAACAAGTATTTGAGCACATTTTATTCTATTTATGTTAAACTATAATTTCAGAATGAACACCCATGGGAGAAAGAAATTTTTGGATTTTTTTCCGAAAGTTCAGCTCCGAATGTTCTCTGTATTTGGTTTACTGGTGTTGTAGCTGAAGACGTCGAGACGTACACGGATGAGCAAGTTTTAGATGGAGTTTATCGAGTTTTAAAGAAAGTTTTGGGCAAACAATACACAATTCCAGTCCCCGATAAGATTATAAGGTTAAATTTTATTTTTTATCATTTATTTTGATGATTTGTTTTAGATCGAAATGGTGGTTGAATCCACATTTCCGTGGTTCATGGAGTTTTCGAAGTATGGCATCACAAGCGATGAATGTGACGTCCAAAGATTTATCAGAACCGCTTTCCAACAGTCATAAGGACAATGTAAGGTTTTCTTATAGAAAATTTTTTTCATCGTGAGAAAATCAGTCATTCGCTATAAAGAAATGTTGTTTTTAGATTCTTTTATTTGCCGGTGAAACGACGCATCCTCATTACTTTTCAACTGTCCATGGTGCTCTTGAAACTGGATGGCGAGAAGCAGAACGTTTAGCACAAAAATATGTTTGATAAGAAAATCGACGAATTAAACAACTTCAAATCTTACCCACGTTGTTTTCACTCATCGAATTCCTCTTCGCCTCTATGAGGATGCTAAACCAGCATCGCCGCCCTGTATTTCTGGTGTGTTGAGTGCTGCTGACATGAACTGGTTATCCAAAGTCACTGGCGATCAGTGCCGGTTTATCGGATAAACTTTATCCTAAAATCTCGAATTTTTCCCCCGCTTTAACTAGCCAAAACGCTAAAACCATCCGAACCATCGAATTCACCCAAACCTCCCATGCTGCCCAAATCAGCCAAATATCCCGCACCACCTAAACCACCCAAATCAAATACACCGCCCAAACCACCCGAACCTCCTCAACTGACCAGTGCCCAAACTACCCAAAGTGCTCAAGCCAAAAAAAACCTAACCAGCTAATCCGGCAAAAGCACCCAAAACCTACCAGTTTTTTTCCCCCTCGTGAAAAACCAATATGCAGAGGAAAAGTCATCATAACTTTTTTCGGCTCCTGTTGGGAGGCGGGGTGTAAAATACAGGGAGTGTTTTTTCATAAGGTAAGTTCTTTTGATAAATAAAAGGTAATGATTTACTTGGGGCCAAACTGCGGTTGACCCGCCCTTGACTCAGGGCCGCTTCCGTTCTACCATTTGTCAGCTGTCAATTTTTTCCGTAATAGAATAATCAAAATTAGATTAGCAGTCGATAACTTTGATCTTTCAAAATGAAATCTTAAAAACCAGAAACTGCACCTTGCTTCTGAACAAGGACGAAAACAAAAATCTTCGCCTTTTTTTCTGAAACGCATGTTCTTGACTTTTGAACTTTCGTTTTTTGGCGATTCAATTTAAAGTGTGGATGAAAACAAAATGCAAATTCGACAGGACACTTCCTGAAAAAAGATCGAAATGGCAACTCCCACAAAATCGGCAATGACTTTCACCTCAGAGAAACGTTTGGTTGGGGACCTTCGCAGCACATTTTGGCTTTTTCTTGTTTAGTTGAGTCCAAATTATACAATTTACATTTTCAGTGCTTCATCAAGTAAAATGTGTTTTTTTGCTATTCAGGTAACCGAACATGGGAAAGCACTTTATTTTTAAGGAAGTACCTCTGATTACCATGACTTTATATAATTTTTATAACGACTTTTCTAAAAGCTGGGAAAAACTGGAGATTGTGGCAAACCGATTGTTTTCTTCAACTTTTTTCCCGTCCGTTTAATTATACTTTCCGTCCCTCAAAGTAATTTTTCTGTTTAGCTAAGGTACCATTTCGGTTGTGCAACAGGAATAACTAGGCTTTCACTAAAACGAAGCGATTTCGCAGTCCTTGTTTTCAATCTTCGTTAAATTGATTGATTTCCAAGTAGGTAATTCTCGTAAATGATTTATTATCGCAACGTCCACAAAGAAACATTTTTGATAGAAAGAAAAGTTGTGGATTCCGACTATGTGGATCGTTTTAAATGTTACACAATTTTCGTGGAAAAAAATTATTCGTCTCACCAGTCAAGATTGATTTGTTTATTATTATACAACGTGAAATGGGACATCATAATTTTTATATAAGTACTGTCAGGTTAGGGACAGGTTTAATTGTCCACCTAGAGTCACTGATCCATGATTCTGAAGTTACGGTCCAACCAAGGATTTTTTCCTTTTCTTTCTTCGTATCCCACGAATATTGCCAAATAACTCATGTGATTTTTTTTTTAAGTTCGGGGACACTAGGCCATTACCCCTTCAAATATTCCACTAATTAGACATCCTTGAACTATTTAATTTCGACATTAAATCAATAAAATAGCCTAAGAAAGAAGAAAACGCCTACTCTGAAGAATACAATAGAGCATAAAGTTAACTCATTGACTTTAAATTAAACGAAGCGTGAAAATTTATGGAAGATAAATTTTTTGTTGTCGAAGTTCAAAAGTAAAAGGCGATAATCGAATTCTAATGTTGAAATTAGAAGGCGAGCGTTGGATTAAGAAGCCATCCTCGAGGGCCTCTTTCTGCCCCAGATGTGCGACCATATCGGAGTACGAGACCTTTCACGATCCTTCATATGTCCTAAGACGGTTGACCAACTAAATTTCAAATCATTCCTATAGAAAATAATTTCAATCTTTTACTCAATCGTCTTCGCTTTATGCGCTACTGGAATTTTAATAAAATTTCAGAAACGTCCCTTAACTTGAAGACTGTCAGTTAACAGTTTGTTTGAAAATAAATCAATAATCAAAGTGATCTCTTTTGTGATGTAACTTGAATATTTATGGGAATGTAGCTTGGAAATTTTTAAAAGATTTCGTAACCGGTAAAAGTCTTTCTTTAAATTATTGGAGAAGCGATAAAAATCTGAACTATTTCTAAAAAATATGTTGTCGCCTCTTTTGTATATTATCTCCGGTGGACACGAGAAGCTGATTAATATTCCACCTTTCGACTTCCTGGTCTCGCTCCGGTTCACTGCGGGGGGTCCAAAAGTAAAACACTAAAATAAATAACGAGATGGAAATGGATTTGTCGGCTTGGAAGCCAAGAGGTCGCTGAGAGGATTAGACGAGGAGAGACTGTAAGTTTTATTAACTTATCGCTCCTTTTCGAGGGATCTCCCCAGAATTGGGATACATGTTTTTGACCAAAAAAAGACAGTTTTTGACCCCTTTTTGACAAGGAAACACACTACGGTTAGAATCTGGTTTCACCAGGATGAAAGTTTTCATTTTGTGCAGGTAGGGACCTTTTCAATTTTCAACAACAAATATTAGAGCATTAAAATCTGGCTAAAAGGGTACATATTTTCTTGTGAAAAAGTTAGAAAATCTGGCTAAAAAGGGATCTCCTTCTCGAAAAGATACAAAATCTGTTTAAAAAGGTTATTTTCTTGTCAAAAAGAAAAGTGTATTTCCTCGTCAAAAAGGTTCAAAGACTGTCTTTTCTTGTCAAAAAATGGATCAAAATCTGGCTGAAAAGGGTATTTTTTCTTTTTCTTCAAACCAGGTTCAAAACCAGACCAAAAAGGGTCTTTTTTTTGTCACAGTGAGTCCAAATGTGTCTGAAAAATGTGTTTTGCCCCTAAAAAAAAGGATCAAAATCTGGCTGAAAAGGGTTTTTCCTAGTCAAATAAAGGTGTAAGATCAGGGTGAAAAGGATATCATGCCAAAACAAGGTTCTTCAAAATCTGGCTTGAATATTTCTTTGGGCTTTTATCGACCAGAAATGCGAAAAAAAATGCCTGACCCATAAGGTCAATGCTTGTTGAATAAAAAATTTTTAAAATGCATAAAATCACTCATAATGCGTACCATCTGGTACCATGGTATGTAGAAGTTTCAAACTTAGTAGACCTTTTGTCAAAATTCGATGTGAATTTGATGACGAAATAATTGCAGATACGAAACCTAAGTTTAGATGAATCTAAAATCAAAATAAAAGTGGAAATTACAAAGAAGATTTTCAAATCATGCAGGATCCTTCATTGAGTGAGGAACTTAACTTGTTTCTCACACGATAAATTCTTGTTATTTTTATTTATTTCTAAATCGTCAATAAGTTAAAAATGTTTCGGTTACCGGTGTTCGTGAACCTTTAAAATCCTTTCGTTTACCGGTACGGGCCGCGTCTTCCTAGAGGGGGAGTAGCCCGTACCGCGTGGTCGCGGATTTCGCCGAGTTCACTCCTTCAGTCCCGCCGTAGACCCCGGGAGAGACGATGGCTTCACGAACTCTCTCGCTCCTTCTTTTCGTCTTCCTCGCCGTCTTCATACACGCCAACCATGGACTACCGGCGAAATCAGGTGCGTCCATTTAGCCTTAAAAATAATTACTATTTTAAGGACATTCTCACTTCATTCCAAAAGCTATACAGAATCAATTAAATTGCTAATAAAACTAATTGCAAATTTAGGTTTATTATTAAACCATATTTTATGCCTAGTCCATAGGTAAACATATCTACTTGTGTGAAAAATTGACTTGTTTTCCCATATTTAAAAAAACCAATGTCCTTAAAATATTTTATTATTTAGGAAAAATTTTTTTCTTTTATTGGAATCGATGATCCACTTAAAAAATTGCATTTACAGGTAAATTTTGTTTACCCAATAATAGAAAAGACAATGACCCAATTGACGTTTACACGTGCCTACGTAAATTTCAATTTTATGCATAGATTCAAGGAGATTTTTAAATTAAAGATGAAATTAAAAATTGCGTCTGCGTGAGGTTTTTTCTCCTTCAATTTGCTCCTCGGTTGCAGTCATTAACGTACGAAAAATATTGCCCCATGACACAATGATTTTTTTTTTCCAATAATTTTGAAATAGGCGTGAAATATTGCAGGTACTGTTCATTTCGTTTTTGTTTTGATTTCATTCATAAAGTCATAACTCACCACAAATCCCACAGAGTATAGATTTCAAAGAAAAAGAGAAAAAAAGCTGTGTACCTACGTATGTACCTACCTATACCTATACACATATGTCGTAGATACCTTAACTATTTAATTTTTTTATTTATTTTTTATGAAGAAAAATCATTTCTTTATTTGACTATGTATTAGGTTATTAGGCATGAATTTTAAGCAATTTTGTTATCAGAGATGTCATTATGAGGTGCAGGCTCAGTACCCAAGGTAGGAAGGGGGGGGGGACTCAATGCTCATTCTGTGAATCAAACCAATTTTGTGGATGGGATCAAAACTTTAAAGTGCGAATCCCCTCAAATCCCCTAAATTGGGAGAAAGAAAATAACTATGTATCAAAGAGACTAGGGAGTGATTCAGAGGCAAAATTTGAGTATGAGTTGACCCTCAACCCAAAAGGGTCATTGCGTTTTTTAAGCTCCCTGTTGACAGATTGACTTGAAATTTGGAACAAATCTTCTTTAGTATGATCATAAAAAGCCTAAACATTTCAAGTCGATCGGGCCACATGGAGCTAAGAAAACGACCCTTTTGGTTCGAGGGTCCACTCATACTCAAATTTCTCTCAATACCATCTTAATAAATCGATTTTGATTTAGTGATTTTATTTTAAACTATTAGATTTTCAACGTTCGTTAATTTTATTGAGTTATGCTAAAACCATATACATCGATCATAGCTAGTCAATAAAAATTTCTGAGTTAATAGGCGTTAAATTTTTAACGTTGACTTTTTTTTGTTAGTTTAGGGTTATTCAATCCTTACGGTTAGGTACAAAAAATATATCTTCATTAGAGAAAAAATTTAAGTTCTTGAGTGCAAAAATTTATATAACGGAGAGTTGATTTTAATAGACGTTTTAACCTTTTTAGCAGATGAAAAATAGTCGCTTTTTTTTCCCTTCTCAAGTTTTATTACCATCGCGATCGATAAGCATTCTTTCCTACAGGTGTTAAAATCTCCTGTTTTTTCTTTCTTTATGAATGGATCAAGTTGGCGAAAGTAAATCATTTTACGTAACCTCGGGGGCGAAAGCATTTCGGGATCATTTGTCTTCCTAATCCGCCCTTCGGGGCACAAAAGGACCCATTAGTGAATCTTGTAAAATGTGTAATTTACGATTGAAAAGATTCGGAATGGTTGCGCAATTATTTATTTGACAATTTTTTGTTTTTTATGGCTTCCATGATTTACGATCCTTTGAATGGAGAAGATGTTGATCAAACATGATTTCCTATTTGAGTTTATTGAGTATTAGGTACTTAAATTATTGATTACGGCTTTGGTAATGTAAACAATATTGTACAATGGAGGTTGCCGACCTTTACTGCCCTATTTTACTGCTAAAATAAATCTAAATGATGGTTTGATTCTCACGCTATCCATCGGGCCACAGCGTTCAACGATGGACACTGATTTTGTCGAAGGTTGTCGTGAGACACGTTTGTCTACAAAAAAAGAAAAAAAAGAAAAAAAACTTCCATAAAAGAGTAAAAATTGTCTTTAACTTTACTCTTTCTTTCAAAAAATTTCTTAACAACAAAAAAAAAATCCTCTTGAGTCTTCGTTCTCGAAAAAGGAATCGTCACTTTTCAAGTAGTGAATTTGAAATCGTTTATGTTAGGATCCCTTTTAAACTCTCACTATTGCACAGTTTTGATTTAAAGTTACGCGTCAATATTTTATTATCGACAGCTACTCTTTTGACCCCAATACTCCCTCAATGAGTTAATTCGTTGCCAAAATCGCAAGCGCATAATTTTAAGAAACAAAAGATAGAAACCCCACTCGAAGATTGATCGAAAATCTTGACGAATAATAGACCTTTTCCTAATCGTTTTATCTTAAAAACGTGAATAAACGTCAGGACTCGTAAAGGGTGACGAGATAAGAAAGTGAATAATAACTCGGAGAGCAATCCATTTTCGTACGTTGCGAGTTGTCATACGTTACAAGACCAGGAACGGGAGTTTTATTTCCTCGTTTCTCGCGATGCTACCGCCTTTTCTTCCCCGATCGTAAAGTGATTAGACAAAGGTCGTTTCTGCTAATGATTTTTATAAGTTGAAAAGGTCAAATTGAATACCATTAGAATCACGAGTAAAGGCTCGGAATGGGCGTTTGTACGCAATAAATTTTCATATCGTGATCCCTGTTAAATGATGAGACAGTTTATTGCTTGAATCTTCTTTTACTCAGTGCGTAAATGTCTCGAAAGGTTTTACATGAACCTTTTGCCATTATTAAGAGATCTTACACCTTTGTAGATAATTTTATTGGAATTTAAGTTCTTGTATTAGTAGATGTAGGAATTCCAAACTTTGTCGACCTAGTTGAAACATTGGAGAACAATGGGGTGTTATGTTATTTTGTACTAAGTGGTCAAGTCGCTGAAATCTGTAAGTTCCTATAGCTTGAGAGGATTAGTGGGGTTACCACTTCATTCTACTTGGTATTGTGTCATCTTTCTACTCAGGGGATTGAGGCAATGAGCAGCACCTTGAATTTTGGTACGATTTGGGTTTGGTTTGGCGAGACTATTTTTGATCGGAGTGCTTTGAGGATCACAAAGGTAACTGTTGATTTTTACTTTTTCTTTCTAGAAGGGTTAAACGATTTAATTTACGATATTTTTTCACGGTCGAGTAGACATTGCTACACTTGGCGGTTGCAAAAGTCGAGAATGCAAAGAGACCTTTGACGTTTAGGACGATCGTGACCTTAACTCTGTCCCCTCAAGGTATCTTTTAAAAAAGGTCCTAACCTTTGCAACTTTTTTGAACTGATCCACACACCCCGAGGCGTGATGCACTCTTGCCCAATCGAAGAAAAAAAAAATTTTACGACCCAAGGCCTGGGCAGACACGCTTTTTTTAACCCGTTCAGGCCCGTTTAATGAGAAAAAGGCAATTTTGTAGCATTTACATTTTGACCTTTCTTAAGAAAAAAGTCATAACCTTCACATCTGGGCAATATTTCTTTGAAAAAACTTCACGATTGGAGAAAGTCTATTGAATTTTTTTTTATATAAAACAGTTAAAAGAGAAATTAAAATCGCATTCATAATGTCCCTTATCGAATTTCAAGGGTCATCTCGTACTTTCAACTATTATCTAACTTATCATGGAGTCTTAATTATTTAAATATCCAGGAAGTGCAAATTATGCGAGCCTAACGTGCTTATTGTCATGGATGATGTTAATTAGAATGTTCTTGAATCTTGTCGCCCAGTAGTAGCGTGTCAGGTTTTTTAATTCATTTTTTGATTGAGGGCAAAGTGCATTTCTTGAGAAAACTTTTGTTTTCTAGTTTGTAACCCAGATGGAAAAGAAGATTGAAATTTGTAACAGTATGATGCAAATTCAGTTGAGAAATCCATGGACGGAAGATGCTTTGTAATTTGAACGAGGGACTGTTAAAAAAGATCAGAATAATTTCTGTTTGGTCCATCAGACGACACGCGATGTCTCGTTTTTTTGTTCTGAACTTTATCCCGAATATTGCAATTTATTAGCCTTCGGCCTCCGGGTTGAATAAACACCGATTGGCGAGTTTGATGATTTAGGTCATTGACGTATAAAATTGTAATTTTAGTGTTTTTTTGATGTTGGAAAAAAAAGTTCAAGGAGCTTAAAATCTTGCATAAATACCTAATGATTTGTAAAATTGGTCTGATATTTTTAAGAGATATGACTTTTAAGAAATAAGTATATTTTTCATAAAAACTGTGGGGTAGAAGTTGAGAATGTTAACTTTATTGTGGATTTGGAATGAAATTTTGTTTTGGAAAGTTTTAATCTGTTATCGATGATTGCTTGTAAAATCATTTCGAAGGTGAAATTTTCTCTTTGTTTATTGTCAAAAGCGACGACAAATGGTCGTTAAAGCGATCTGCGGGGAAGCAAGTAGCCATCTTCGACCTTCAAAATGCTGTGCTTTCTCCGATCGCACTTCCTCGGTTAAAAGATTACTCAACCTTTTATATACGAAGCCTGTTTTGCGGGAGAAAGCGTCTGGAAGCCCTCCAGGGCTTGGAAAGTAATGCGGGATTGCACAAGAAACATCGAGAAATTCAATAAAAAATTTTGAAGACGATCGCATGAAAGCATGGGTTGTTTTTAAACTACAAAAATCGTGTGCATAACGAATTAATTAATTCATCAGCAAACATTGCCAAATGGTGGCTGGAACATGAAGGGGTCGAAACCCTCAGGTCAACGGAATTAAATTCCAATTACGAAATGCACGAAACGCAATCGAAACATGAATCTTCACATAATTTATAACACGTTTATCTTCCTGTTCTTGTGCTTTTGCCGGTCATTTGTAACTGTTCGGCGCCTCCCTCGTCCATAAGGAGTCTGTAAAGACGCGATTTATGAAACCGTTAAGGAAGATACAAAGAATGCGGTAGTTGTAGTTGGAGCGTAGGCGGTTCGACAATTAATCCGAGATTTCGAAATGGAGTTGAATTGATGTTGCCAAATGTGGATTCGTATGTTAGGAACGGAATTGGAGTGTCATCCGTTATATAAACTAATGACATTATCATTACGGTATACCGTAGAGTTAAATCGACACACTAATAGGAGTCGATGATAAAGCCCCACGGGGCTAATGACCTATGGACGTAAACCTTTTTTTCCCCTCTATTTATAGGGGAAAAAATTATTTCACCACTTCACTCCACTAGTGGAGCATAGAGACAATATTTCTTGAGTTAAAGATCAATAACACGAAGGTGTAGAAGGTGACCAGCTACAAACATGAAGCAAGAAAGATTCCTGTTCTCTACCCTTTGTACTGAGAGCGTTATTATTCGAAGGAATGGGTCAAAAGTTGTTTTTATTGAACCCTTTCATTGAAGAAGTGCACATCATTTAGGAGCCTTTCCAACGTTTTGGACCCGCCAGGAATATTCCACAGTTGCCACTAAGGTCTCGTGTCGCCAGGAGGATTCTACAAAGTTCTCTCATTCGATTGAGACAGTGTCGACCTTGCTTTCATGACAATGCCAGTTCAATTAAAGAAATCAACAGTCTTTAGCTCTGCAGTTCTGCAGTCACTTCATCTCCAGTCGGTCTATCTACAGTGTTCTTCTCCGTCCTTCGATGATATTTTATGACTCAACTTCAAGCACAATAACACTTTCAAATTAAAAATGTGGTGTTTCATTCCATTCTTCGAAACAACAGCATGGACAACGAATTTCCTGACTGAAAGGAATTCAAGGAACGAAAGGAATTTATCCAATTCCTGTTCACTAGTGACTAAAGTTTTTCCTAACTTCAACTTCTTTAGCTTGTCTTCCTTAGTTCTAGGTGAAGATGGTTCGTCAGATGTCGACGAAGGGGATTTCAATTTTTCACAGATCTTCAGAAATACAAAACAACTCGGTTTTTGTTGAATGGTACCAGTGAGCTAATAGCTTCTTCTACTCCACGGGAGGTGGTTTTTTTTCCCCCAAGAGTCATGATACTATACTACAGGGAAAAGCATAAAATGCAGTTATTGGTTCTTGAAAAGTTACGGTCTAGTTGTACAAGAATATTTTTTATAATCGAAATTTATAAGTCATACCGTTAAAATCAGTCATGCTTGTAACCAAACAAAATATTTATAAGAAAAACATCAACTTGTGATGACAACAAGATTTCTCACGTTAGTTTCCGCAATGACGTCACAGGATGACGTATCGTTTACTTTAATTTTGGAAAGGTTGAATGGTCAATCGTAAAGAAAGACGCATTTTTACAACGATCCTTAAGGAAAAGACTGGTCCTTTTTAAGGTTATTGAAAAAAAGGCGTGCTTTATATTTTTGGGTTGCATCACGTTCCGACAAAGCAAGACCACAATGCCTCTCAAAACCGCGACAATACATCTTTGCCAATCGACCGCGATTGTAACGCAGGGCAACCTTTCAGAACGCGCAGCGGTTTTTCGGATCTCTTTTGTCCGCAAATAAAAAAAACCCGTAGGTAAATTTGAACTAGAAAGAAAATAGGTTAATGTAAAAATAACGAATCCCCTTTGTTTTAATGAAGCCTCGTTAAAACGTGACAAAACGGGATTTTCTAGGGCCAAAACCGCGACACGGCGTAAAAAAGCGAAGAGATCGTTTTTATCCAAACGTATCCGATAACATAAAATTCCTTCCGGGGTCCATAAGGGTCAAATCCGAACATTTTGTACCTTTCAATTGGCCAATTTCGATCTACACCACGTACCTACCCAATTTTCTCAACCTC
Source organism: Orius laevigatus (assembly GCA_018703685.1). Taxonomy (NCBI): domain Eukaryota; kingdom Metazoa; phylum Arthropoda; class Insecta; order Hemiptera; family Anthocoridae; genus Orius; species Orius laevigatus. The sequence continues at coordinate 640,588 of JAGWEN010000035.1, read as the reverse complement.
AGATATTTTTTTCGTACTTTCTATATTATTCAACTCTGACCAATTAACCTTCGATCATTTTTTGAATTTTCTACAAATGGTGTTTAATTTATTATATAAACTTAAATAAATCAAAGATTAAATAGGCACTTAAGCCATTAAAAGTCATCGTTAGCTTGGATATTTTGTAATTTTTACTATTAAGAAAGAATTCCCATCCAAATGAAGATATTACAAACTTTTTCAATAATTACAAACTCAATGATCTAGAAGAAATTTTTTTACCTTTCACTATTGTATTTTTAGAGCTTTAAAATTAAATGGGTCCAAGACAATAAACAGACCAGAATGCTACCTCAGATGGAAAATTAAATATTTTCGTAACATCTCATTATCTTATGTTAATTAACTTTTATAACTTGATAAAGTATCAAATAATTGAAATTTTATATACTTACGTCGTAATTACTGTCTAATTTGAATAATTATGTTTGCAGTGAAGAAGTGTACTATTAAAAAAACAATTTTAATTAAAAGATTGATTTTAATTTGTTACAAATTTTTTTATTAATTGACATAATTTGGATCAATCTTGTTTTATGTTATCTAAAGAGGGACATTGCTTCCTGAGTGTGCAACATCTGAAAAATTTGATTAACCAAAATTCGACGAAAACAGTATAATTGATTAATATCTATTTTATTCGAAATTAGAGTAATAAAATCAAGGTTGTGGCCTGATTTCTTTTTGAATGGTTCTTTCGTAAGAACACGGGAGCGTTCCGCCCAGTTAAGGAAAACTTAAGTTTCAACGCTGACCAACGACCAGAAATGAACGTTTGTTGACTAAGAAGTCATCAGACCTATACTTTAAATAGGTAGCTTTTGGAGGCTCGAACCACTTGAATGCTTAGGAGAAATATTTTGAGGTATTATGTCAACAAAGGTTGTTTGTATTACCCTTAAGATTTGATTGGCGCTCATCCTTTCGCTTTTGTCGATACCGTCTGATGTAGATTTGCATTGAATAGGAAAAAATCCTTGGGATGTCGCCCAGCCCGTCAACAAGATCCAGATTCGCCTCTCTCTTTTTCTCTTTCTCGCGATCGGGAATCTCTTCCTACCTTTTATGGCCTTCCTGGGGCATTTACTGACTCGGACACAAAGGAAGACGTTTTCACGTCAATTTTAGGTACGCGGAGAGCGTACGTTGCCCAAGGGGCTTTACGGATCAGTCGTTATTTGCCCACAAAGCATTAATTAAGAGTAACGGACCTAATTAATTATAGAGCGTTACTACATTCAATGTCGCAACTTTTTTTAGAAGGTAAATGGAGCATTTTGATCACTTTTTAAGATTTTTTTGTTTTCAAGAAAAATCTGACGCAATGAAAACGTGGGGAGGGCAAAATCACGATAAAATTTTAACAATCCGTCCGCGGCATCCACCCTCGTGATGGGCGACAAACTTACGTCTTCAAAATGTCAGCGAAATGTCTTTTCCGTGGTCGTAAAAGGACATTTTGAGTAAAGAAACTTCCCTGTTTATGCATTTTTTCCAAAGATAAAAAATTCTCGTTCACACCTATCCGACCTAGTTACGGCAAAGGTTATCTGTAATAATGTTGTAAGCCAATAAATCATAATTATTGGACTAATAAATAAATTACTCTTCGTACCCTGTATTTAAGACGTTACGAATGAGCTAATTAATAAAACCGCACTGAATAAAAAATGATTTGAGTGAAAGCCATGTTGAATAGCAGTTGCGTTTCTTCCCTATCCAACTTATTGCGTAATTGATGAATGAAGTGTGCTACACATAAAAAATTATTGTTCCATGATCAGAAGTCATTTCATTATAAAATTCTAATATGTACACCCATTCATCAGTCAGCAATTCAAGTTTAGGTACTTCAAAAAAATTATCCTATCGAAATAAATCAATTAAAAACGTTAAACGATTTTATATAAGACAAGAGGCCTTGTCTCTTCGGATCTAATTATTTATTCAAGAAGAGAAATTCTTTTTCTGGCGTTTGTAAATTCGGTTTCTCTCTCATTTGGATGCTAATAAATTTTATAAAAATCCAATAAGATTTCCCATATAAATATTATGAAATATTATGTATGATTTGTGTCTTTTTAAGGAAGTTTTTTAGGAAGCATATTCCCACGATAAAGAATAAAAGAATTTTTAAAAGTTGCCCTTCACCCTTGGCACCCAGGAACTCGTGATGGAGGTGTTTGAATAAGGTCGAATCGCTTTGCCAAATTAAAAAGAGATCGTAAATCGTTTTTAAAGATTCTCAGGTAGCGTTTTAGTTTAATTAACACGTTTTGAGGGGATTTTATTGCTTTATATCTGGTGGTCATAAATCGTCTGAGCCGCGTGTGGTAAACGATTAGACGGTTAAAACGTCAGAACTTTTTTTTTATTATGGTTCGTAGGTGGGTTGGGGAAAGTAGAACCGTTACGCAATGGAACCTGACCTTGCCCGGACGAGTCTGCAATTTTCGCTATGAAATTTTTGACCAAATGCAGGAAAAAAGTTGACGATGCTTTCTCCAAGGAAGTCGCCGTGCGGAACCTTATACGAAAACTTGCACCTGTACGACTTCGTGCCATGGATTCATTTGTCACTTTTTAATTATTTTAAATTTAATTAACAATAGCAATACAAAAGACGTGTTTTATAAACTCGCGCGGATCAAAAATTACGCTAAAAAGGGATCTATTTGTCATAAAGGAATAGTTTATACAGTTAAAATGGCCCCTAGTATCCAAACGGATCAAAACCAAGCTGCAGCCACTTTGAATTATTTAGGCACACTGATCAAAACATCAAATCTAGGTGGACATTGGGTTAAAATTCGAAGTCAAAAAATCAATAAAATGACTATTAAACATTGTTTGCTAACCATTGAAGAATGTATTGGGAAATGGTCTTAAAATAATATTAAACTCGTTAGAACTCTCTGAAAAAAATACTTTTTAGTCAGTGTTCACGCACGTATTGCTATCTCGACAAAGATTTAGAATTAGAGTACAATAATGAAATTGATATTAATGAAATCTATCTCTTAAAAAGGGGTAATTTAAGGATAATTAGAGAAATAAAATTATTATTTCTTAATTGGTAATTGATTTTTGTGGCCATGAATAGTTCATTGATTGGCCATTAATAGGCTATGTCCACCTAGATTTGATGTTTTCACGAGTGTGCCTACTGCCCAAAAATGATCAATAATCAAGCTATGTAGATACTATTCCTTTACGACAAATAGGGCTTGATTTTTTTATCCTTTATGGACACTGGGAGACCTTTTGACTAGATTTTGTTCCATGAAGACTAAATGGCCTCTTATAGCTTGATTATTTATCCTTTTTGCCAAGGGGCCCAGCTAGATACTGCTCCTTTATGACATATATCGCCCTAGTATCCAAAAATGATCAAAAATCGAGCTAAAAGGGCTCTATTTGTGGTAAACTGACCAGCCCTGCACCCGTTGAAGCGGCCCTTCGGGAATTTCCCCATTCGTGCCATATGTACGATAAATTGACTCCATTAAATGAACAAATTTATTTATCAATTTTCCCATTTGACGATCTACATTGATGGCTATTTACAGTGCACTAGGTAACTTGAAAACAGGTCTACTAAATGACTAGGTTATAAAATAAACGATTTTAGACCTTGCCTCCTGTGGAGAGACATTTAAAATAAAAACATAAATTAATCAATTTTTCTACAAATTATATCAAAACTGGCCATATTAGAAAGTCATATTATTTTGACTGTTATTACGTTGATTAACTTTCTACAATTTAGGATAAAAAACATTTTTTAAGGAGTAATTTATAGTCTATTAGCGTAAAGTCGTCGGTCTATTTAAGAAAAACGTTGAATAACACATGTTTAAGGAAGAGTGATAAACGTGTTTGTATAGTCGGTAGTATATGTCTAGAGGAATTAATTCCTATTTGAGAAGCCCTTTCTTTTTCATCTGGTTTTCTTTTTTTTCCTGAAATCAAATATGCAGGTAATTAGTTTGTCAAGGAACGATCCGGATTAAAGATGTAAGTCACGTAGATCCATGTAAGACAAGTAGTTCCTTTCAATCTCAATCAAGCTGAAGATGTATCTTACGTAATCAATTAAAAACGTATAAAAAAATTTTTTATTGAGGACAATGATGGTGTTTCGCTGATATACGAGGTGGGAGGAACAGGAAAAAGACGTTCGGGGAGAAAGATGACCCCGTCCTTCCGGTCTGAACCTCAAAGGACTTTCTCCATCTGGAATATATTATTTGAAGCAGTGACACATGCCATTGCGTAATTCCGGCACCTTTATTTCAACCTCTTATTAACTCGTCAAATTTTAAGTGATTAATTAAGACACTTGAAGCTATTGTTGGAGGGGGGAAAAAATTACTTTAACGAGAGAAAATTATTTTAAAAAAGTCTGGGAAATGGACATAACAAAACGTTAAGCAATACGCTTGAGAATTACTAAGCACGGAATTTTGGTTTGTCTAGATTTCTGCTTCGATAAAGTCCTTCGTATGTATAGTGTACCAAGACAGGTTTTCCCTTGGTATTCTCCATAGGAAGTCGAAGCACATAATCAAGAATTTCTAAGGAATCAACTTTTCTTATTCTTGAAACACTAGAATAACATGAATAAACCATAAAGTGCGAAAAAACTGATGAAATATTTGCATAAAGAAACTCGCCGCACGTTTCGTCCTGCGTACAAATCGAAAAATAAACCATTGAAAATCGAATTTTTTTTGTTTCTATTTCGGAAAATTTCATCATCGAAAAAATTTCACTCTAAAAAAAATTTCATTTTTTAATCAGGTTGCGAACGAGACGATGACCGTAGCTTAGAAAGTAGGCGCCCTTGAGATCTCGGGATCGAGGAAGTCCTGTTACTTTCTTTCCGAAGCCTTCAAAGTAAACATCGCGAACCGGTGCACGAACCTTGCACATCTGCAACTCATTAATTCTCTTCTTCCTCTATTCCAAATTAGCATCGAAAATTTTCAACTAATAAATCATGATTTAATTGGAAATAGAAAGGAAAATGACGAATCGATAAGGTTTGATAGCCTAAAGTTCTCGTCTTTTAAGGGTTTTTAAAACGTATAAATGCTTTAAATTTACGACCCTTGTGTTTGTTTACGTAAGTTTTTAAAAGGAATCTCGAAATTTATATGGTTCTCAAAATCTTTGTTCAGTTCATCTTCTTCATTAGAGGATAAATGAGGTGTTTACGTTTACAAATTTATTCTGAAGTTTCCAGGTTCTTCTGATTTATTAGGATGAATAGAATAGAGATTTCATAACGATTGTAGTGAAAGGACCTGGTTTTTTTCAAACTCGTTTTCCCGTAATAAATTCCAAGCAATGTCAATGCTATATTACCAAAACAATCATTATTGAACAAGTTCATTAGAAAGCAGGTAGAGAGACATAGACTACTCAAGAAGGGCGTTGTCGTTTTCTCAGCTCTGTGTTCTGTTCGGACCCCATAAGGCTGAAAAATCTCCACTCATACTCAAATTTTGTTTATAAAGTTGTTGAGTTCAAACACTCGTTGGTCAATCATTTTGTCGCGGTTGTTTTACGCGCCACGCTAATTTGACGGTTTCAAAATCTTTTTTGACGAGACACACGAAAATTGATAAGTGGTGAAATTGACCCTGACCGAGGGCGGACGTGGCCGATTCCGTGGCCGCTACTTTACCCAGTCCACTCCCCATCATTCGCAAGTTCCTCTCCACCCAAGGACTAGTTGCGTACAAAAATTTCACTTCAATCTTCCTTAATAGGCTATCACTTTTATATCGAGCAGTTCAAATTAATTTAGACCTTATTAAAAAAAACGGGATGAAGAGAAAGTGTCAATAGTGTTACGTAAACCAAGGTCTTCGAAGACACGTGATATTCGGTCCTATTCAAAACTTCTTTTTCCCCACAGACACTAATTGAATGTAAACAACGTGCAACGGATTCTTGAATTAATCTTCACGCCACCTCTTCTTTGATTTTCGACATTCTCTCCCTATTAATCAAACGGATTACGTCTGTAAATGCGTTAAAATTTTTTTACTCTCTCCCTATTATTAGAGAGAGCTTTTAGGGATATCGATAATTTTTAAGTAAGTACGTACGTCAAACGAAACATTTCCTCTGAAAGCATCGTTATCGCTGAGGTATCATCCCTGTCAGAAAGTATTCGGCCCCTCAGTGTTCTGTGACATCTGGAAGAGCTAAATTTAAATTACCAGCTCGGAATGCAATCAACTCAAAATCTTATCTTGAATTCAGTTTTTTTTTATTGTAACAACTTGGTTTATCGAACAAATCACCCACAGAATGAAATGGACCAGCGTCTAACCAACCGAAGAATTTGTTCGCTAAGATATCTCAATTTATACAACAGAAGTGAAATATTGTTTAAATAATATCAACTAGTTACATAAACAAAAGAGTTTTAAACAATAATATGTAGGTAATACGTGAGATGAAATTTTATGTAAGAACAATATTTTCATTTTTAATTTCTTTTTAGTTGTTAAACAAAAATGGCATCTTTTATAGCGTCATTTTATAAAATAAATACTTAAAATGGTAAATCTAAAATATAAGATGCACCTAACCCCTTTTATAGTCTTTCATAAAAAATAAACTTTCATTTCCTTAAAGTAAACAAAAAAATAAATAAATAAAATAAAAATGTATGAATTCTATGACCTTTTTTTGTAAAAAAAAATTTTCTTCTTAATAATTATAGGCTTTTGAAAGGTGTTGACATCTCTCTGACTAATAGGACAAAAATCTTTTTTTAGGCAAAAAAAATCCTTGTTTTTGTACGTGTTGTGTGTTTACGTATATAAAGTTATTACAAGGTGTTTTTATCAAAGTGGGGGAGATCATGCTCCAGTTCGCTTGGACCAACCTGGAACGAATGCGCTTCACGCGTAACTCCACGGGTTACACGCTCGCCCTTACTTGTATAACACCTTTTTTTAGCCAAAAAAATTTTTTTTTACCATTTTAAGTGAAATATGCGCATATGCAAAAAATGAACGTTCCCAAGAGAAATTAAGCAACCGTTCAAAGCGTGGGCAAAGATTGAGACAATACGAGGGGACCTTGGCCTGTAAGGAATCCTTTTACGACCGAGGACATCCTCATTAAAATAAAACATAATCAATATTCATATCTCACGCTGCTAAAGCCTATTATGTCATGCCAAATGTCGAACAGTAATTGTCGAGACGTGATTTATTTTAATAGTTTAACAATATAAAATTTGTATGGAATAAGTGCGTTTAAAATGAGATTCGTGATCTTTAATTAATTACGTATTATAAAATTATGGCTTATCTTGCAAATATTAACGAAGGCGAACATGTCAGGGACTTAAGCTAAGGACTAAAGCGAAAAAATTAAACATTTGATGATGTCTTCATTTGTATTTTTAAGTACATAATTTTCTTAATTGGAAATCCAAGGAGTTCAAAGGCTTGCACGGTTTGTTGAAAAAAAAAAAATTGGAAACAATGGCAAAAATCGCTCAAACTTTGACATCAAAGATCTGTGAAATTTCAGCACCCCCACGTTGAATATCACTCTTTTGAAATTTCGACACCCTTCCAGATGAAAATCAGTCTCAGGACGTTTTGATAGACTCAGGATCAGCTCGTAAATTAAAACGAAATATCTTGGCCAATATGATTTTGTAAAAACGATTGAACGATTCTGTCAGTCTCGACCAAGAAAGTGAATGACTGTCTTTTTCTAAGGTGAAAGGATGAAAAAAAGACAAAAAACAATTTTTTTCTAAAATAATCATACAAATTGTTTTGTCACCTTTCAAGATAACTTCGTAAAAATTTTCATGTTTGTCCATAAAAGTGCGTCAAGAAATACGCAATGTTAAAATTAGTAAAAAATGTTTTTGAAATTACGAAAAAATATGTGAAAGTCTTCCTTTTTTTAAGGGGCGGGTAAACTAGGAAGAGGAACGTAGTCTCACGATTTCTTCAGTGTGTATCTGAAAACCATCTCTTGCGAGCAGCGTTTATCGAGACTAAATCAAAGAGACCCTCCTATTGTTAAGGTGTTTTATGTAAGCGACCTACGAATTAACCAAGGGAACTTTCCGTCTTTGCATTATGCGTACGTGACGTACTATGCACATTTTTTAATAAGATAAATTTTCTTTGTTTTAGATGGAGCTAAAAATTCAAAAATCAACGTGCCATTAGACGAAGGTAAGCACCATTTAAAATGCTTCAAATTTTAATTTTTTGCATCGAGTATGGATTTTTAGCCAACCTATTTTGGGGGGGGGGACTTGAATCTAAATCAATTTTTATAATGAAAAAATGGACTATTATGGAATAATAAAAGACTAGGGCCAGAAAAAGTACAGTACAGCTAGGTCAGAATCCTCTTTCCCATTCTCATTGTTAACTTCAAAAACGACTTCCCTTTCTTTAAATGTAAATTTATATTCACTGTCAACAAATCATTTGTTTTCTTTCCTTAATTTGAAAACGTAGGACGTAAAAAAGTGTTATGTTAATATGTACAATAATCATTTACACAATAACATTTGTCTTTACTACCGATTAACATAAGATTCGTGACAATTTGGAATGATTTAAAACGCCAACGATAAGAATAATTAGCTTATGAAAATGCAAACCGTTCAAATAATTCCCCTTGAGCTAGATGAGATGATAATTACGGTAAAAATTATAACAATAGAAAGGTCGAGTCTTTTTTGTCCTCTCGTTTAGAACGCGACGTTTTCTTGTGTGCCGGGTTTAAGGAAAGGTCGAAGGAGTAAAACTATACGACAAGGACTTGTCTTTGTCTCCGGTACAAGAGTACCACTGAAAGCATTTTATTGTTTCCTATCCTATCTTTGTTTTTTTTTTTAAATCCCAGCTATTTTTACTGGAAACGAAGGCCGTAAAAACGTTCCTTTTAGAAACCGAATAGTTTAAAACGTGCTTTTTCATGGTTCCATTGATTCGTCTTGACCTAGTCGATTTTCGAACCCGGAGGCAAAAACGAAAATGCGAGATGTAACTGGAGCGACGGAGAAAAAAACCAAGGTTTCTTCCTAAGATGTCTATCGAAAAAAATTGATGCTCAGAAAACAGTTCAATGTCATCCAAACAATGATACGCTCATCATTTCAATTTACCCGGAGGAAAATCGGCTTACGCAGTCATTAAAAGAGATGGGGTCGAGATATGTCTTCAATGCCAACTTGATAGTTTTTAAACAGATTAAAACAATTTTTTAATGAGAAATTGTAAATTTTTAGATCATTTTGGACCTACAAGGTCCATCGCCAGACTCCTGTGGGGATTGGTATATCTTAAAGTTCTTTGGAATTTTCCCCCATTGAAGTAATGATCAATATTTCAAAGTTTTACAACATCAAAGTCACCATTGGTTATAAAAACAACAACCCACATCTATAAAAATTAAATGAAAAAAAAAGGTGTAAAACCGTTTAGTTCTTAATGGGTCGCGATCCTATTAAGAATCGTCATTAAACCTCTGCAATAATTTTGTTTTTGTAACACTTTTTATTATCATTGCACAATCGACTTTCTACTCATCTAAAAAAATCAAAATTAACCATTTTTTGTGTATGTATGGGTCTAAAAAATATGGTTTGACCTTTTTTTGCGCTAAAAATAATATTATCGATTTCATGTCTTAAATTCTTTCTGAAAGCCTTTGGTTTGGAATATTTTAATATTTTATCCTCACATAAAGTGTAACTCGACACTCGTCTTATCTCGAGTTATGTTCAGTTCTGATATTTAAATTGGCGCGAATAACATGTACACTATAAATATCAAAATGTTAAGCATTTTCTAGTTTTAGATCATTTTATATCAAAGAGAAAAGCAAAATCAATTTTTTTTTGTTCTTGAAAAATCGTGAAGACTACTGAATCAATGTTGCAATTGCTAAAGCCTTAAAGGCACCGAGTCTTCACACATTAATTATCGTGTCAAGGCTTTTGATTGATATCTGATGTCTCAAAAGGACAAAACTTTTATATTTTAATTGTTTGTCCTTAAAAATACATAAACGATGAATAAAATGAGAGCCTACAAATTGAATGGCCTATCCAGAATAAAAAAGAAACACCTACGGGCACTACTTAACACCCACTAACCTATTATCGTAATCGTGCATCTGATTTACACCCGAGCTTTTTTTTTTCTGTATCATTCCGAAACGAAAGTGCTTCTGGAAGGATAAAAAAAATTATCGAAACCTTAGCCAACTTTAGCCTCAGGGCGTTCGCCCTATTATGTACATTAAAACGGAATTCGTTTGTCACTTTCCAAGAAAACAGCGCTTGACATTTAAACAAATAAAAATGTGCCTGATTGTGAAAACCGGGGCAAAAACCACATATTCGAGTTTCTAAAATTTAATTTAAGAAGTTCGAAAAAGTGCTGGTTCCGGACGATCAAGCGGTCATGGAAATGAACAACCGATGATCTGTTAAAAAATTATGGAGAAACACAGAACTTTTTGAAATTCAGTACAAAAAATGAAATAAAATTAAATCCCGTGACCAATGTCTTGGCCAACAAAAATTAAATGGAGTTAAATTCAAATTCAAATTCAAATTCAAATTCAAAATAATTTTATTTCTGCTGTACATACATATATAATACAAAAATTTACATTTACACATATAATATTTTATAGTGAAATATGTACAAGCAGCAGCTTGCCAAAGAATAATACTTGTGTGGCAAGCTGGATAGAAAATTACAGCATTAAATATTGAACATAAAAATTTAAAATAAATAAAAAATTTACGGATTTCTTCGGAAAGAAAATACAATAAGTAAATAATTTTAAATACATATAGAAAAAAAGAAAAAAGAACAAAAATAAAATTGAATACGATTTGATTATGAAATTAAACTAAAATTTTGGAATAGATATATTTTTTAAATTTATTTAAGTTTTGGAACTGAGTATAAGTAAATTTATATTGAAGGGATAGTTTAATGGCTATATTTACAGGATGTCTTAAAAATATATTAGTATTAATTTTTGGAAGTCTTAAATTAGTAGCACTTTGTAATCTGGTTATTGAATTTTGTACATAATTATGGGATAGTTTAATTTTAAAAGCATAAATTCCTACAGCAAGGGTGTGTAATTGATCTATTTTTAAAACATTATATTCTTTATAAAGTTGGATGGTACTGGATAATCTCGGCTTCGATAAAATAATTCTAAGGGTAATATTTTGGGTGGTTTGGATTTTGTTAAGGACAAAACGATGAGTACTTCCCCAAATGATTATACCATAATTAGCAACTGATTGAAATAGGGCAATATAAACTATTTTTAAGGTTTTAGCATCAATTACATATTTAAGTTTGGAAAATTTATGATAAAGGGATCTAAGTTTATTACAGATCATACTAACGTGAATATCAAAATTTAGCCTCTGATCAAAAATAACTCCTAGATATTTACAATTTGTGCAGAAATTGATCTTATCACATTTAAATATATTGCAATTTCCATTACATCCTTGATCATGAATCATAAGACCATCAACATGAGTAATGTCTTTTTTAATTTTGTTTCTAAAATGAATAAGTACAGTTTTAGAAGCATTTAATTTTAAGAAATTTGAATCTAGGGCTTGCTTAACTAAGTTTAAATCAGTTTCAACAATGTTTAGAATTTTTGACCAATTTTTATGAGAGTAAAGAAGAACCGTATCATCAGCAAAACAAAAGATTTCTCCCTGAAAGTTATAATTGCAAATATTGTTGTAATAAATGATAAAAAGCAAAGGTCCAAGGACCGAACCTTGTGGGATACCCGAGTTAAGAGTTATATCATCACTTATGATACCATTAATTTTTACGTTTTGTGATCGGTTAGTAATATATGATGAGATTAGGTCGAGCCCTTTTCCTCGTATTCCATAATTTTCCAATTTTTTAAACAGAAGTTCATGACAAATGGAATCGAACGCTTTATGTAAATCGAGAAAAAGACCTATTACATGATTACCTTTATCAATGTTGTGCATTATATATTTGGAAACATCATATAATGCATTTTCTGTGGATTTTCCGTTTCTAAAACCATATTGTTTATTTGAAAGAATATTATAATCATCTAAGAATTTAGTTAATCTTGATTTGATGCATTTCTCTAAAATTTTAGATAACGATAAACATAATGATATTGGTCTATAGTTTGACATGACGTTTTTGTTGCCATTCTTGTGTAATGGGATAACTAAAGATTTTTTTAATTTTGAAGGAAAAATCCCCTCGATAAAAGATAAGTTAAATATATGCTTAATCGGAGTAATAATGTAATCTTTGGTCTTCTTAAGAATTTCATTTGAAATGTCATGTTCAGAAAATGAATTCTCATTCTTCAGTTGTGAGAAAAGAGTTATAAGTTCTTTATCTTCAACAGGTCGAAGAAATATTGATTTATTATTTTTAAATTTTTTATCAAAAACAAAGGATTCATTACCTTGAAAATTTGGATTTGCCTTAATACTGTTTTTAATATTATTACCAATTTTAGAAAAAAATGAGTTAAAAGCATTGGCAATTTTTGAGCTATCCGATTCACTTATTCCATTTTCATCAATAATATTGTGAATATCATGATTTTTCTTTCTTTGATTTGTCACATTATTTATTAGATTCCATACCTTCCTAGAGTCACCTCTAGCATCATCAAAAACCTGTCGAAAATAACTATTCTTTGCTTCTTTTATGATTTTATTCAAGAGATTACGATATTGCTTATAGCATTTAACTTTAGAGGAGGAATTAGTTTTATTTTTAATATTTTTAAACATTAAATCTCTATTTCTAATTGATGTAATTATCCCTTTCGTCACCCAAGGTTTAATTTTAAAATTCTTACTAGATAATTTAATTTTTGTTACTTTAGTACAGATCTTGATTTTCTCAGAAAATAAGTCCAAAAATTTTTCAAATGCTTCATCAACATTCTGCAACTTAAGAACTTCATTCCAGTTTTCTGTTTTTAAGATTGTTAATAAATTGTCGAACTCGATTTCTTTCTTAAGTGTCACTTTACTATTTTTATTCGACTTATCACAGTGAAATTCAATTAATGCACATATCGGTAAATGGTCAGTAATATTAGCCTGTAGAATGCAGCTCAAACAATTAAAGTTATTGGAATTTTTGATCATGATATGATCGAGACAGCTTATAGAATCTTTAAATATTCTAGTCGGATTTGTTATTAAGGGTAAAAAGTCAAATTCTTGGAGGATATCAAGATAGTCATTAGCCAGCGCATCTTTTGAATCAATCAGGATATTAAAGTTTAAGTCACCGCAGATTATGTGATTACCTATTAGTCTATGGTCCTTTAAGTAAGAGTATAAGTTATCGAGGAATTTAAGTTTATCCCTATCGAATGATCTATATATTGCAGTTATAGCAAATGGAACACCACTTTTTTCAATATCGATATTTACAGAATTACATTCATCAATAATGTCAATTTTTACATTCCTGATTTGGATCGAATTTTGATTAACAAAGATTGACACTCCTTCAGCCTGATTTATGGAATTATTAGACGAGAAAATGCTAAATCCAGGTATGCAAAATTGGGTGTTATTTGAATTCCATGTTTCGGTTAAAATAATCAGATCAAATCGTATGGAACTAGATGAAATGTACGCTAAAAATTGATCCAGATTTTTGTTCATACTACGAATATTTAAGCATATAAATTTAAGACCATTTTTGGAAGAGAATTCGCCTTCAATATCATTTAGTACAATATTTTGTTTTTGTACAGTTTCAAAACTTTTTGTGATTTTGTTTAGTTTGTCTATAACGTTCATAATTTTGTAATAAAATTGTTTTGTAATAAAATAATAAAATTGTAATAGATAACTTTACCTAGATCCATTATAAGGTCTATAATTATTTTTCCTCGGTTTATTATGTAGTTATATGTTTCCGAAATGGGATTGGATGGTAGTTTAATATAAAAGGCACCATTTTTTTAATGACCTTAAGCTGTTACTTTCGTTTTCATGTTCAAGCAATCTGATATAACGACGTCTTTTACATGAAGACAAAGAAACTTTTCGTGCATTTTATGTTTTTATAAATCTTTGTTTTTTTCGATCCATGATGGTCCTTGAAGCTCGGGAGGAATGGAGGAAGTCACTTCAAACGGGGGCGTGGCGGTGGGTCACCAGTTCAGGGTTCCTTCGACAATCCCTCTCCATTTTTTTACAATCCGGTCACTTTACTGCCCCGGAAACCGACTGCTCATTTATCTGTGTTCTCCTATAGGATGACTTGCACGGTTTTATTTCAAAAGCTGAAAGAGCGAAATTCGTGAGTCTTTTCAGAAAGGGCTTTTAACCAATTGAGATTCACAATTTCTTTAAGATGGTTATGAAGATATTTTCCTTTTGTTACTTCTTCCCTTCGAGAGGATAACTTAGAGAGCTCACGATAGGCTTTAAGTCACGAGGAATGACTCGAAAGTGTATTCGCTTCGAAATCACGAATCCTTTCGGCTGAGGACATGAATTCATGTATGGGACAAAAGCTACCCACGGAAGCCGAGATTCATCCTCCAAGCTTAAAATGTCATCCGACCTCAACACGAAAACTCAACGAAGGACTTGAAAGATTGCTATCGATTTCCAAAAGGCCTCTAAATAGCGTGCAAAGTTTGGAACCTTTTATTTATTGTTATTATCAAATGAAAGCTTCTAGGTTAAAAAAATTTAAAATGCTTTCACTAAATTAGGTACAAAAGTGCCAACGGCGAGGTTCGAATAAACCCTGTTATCTTCTCAGAACAAAGGGAGCGATCCTTGAGATAATTGCATATTTTAAAGTTCAACATTAGCGCAATATAAATAATAATAAAATATAAAGAATTTGACCTACTTTGCACTTTATTTGAATCAAGTTTTCGCACTTTGGATTGAACAAGGTGATTTAAATTCTGGAAGTGGCTCCGTTGCAGGATTGTTTCTTATAATTGCATTTTCTTTTGTTTCCGTAACAATAAGCATAAGATTATGTAAAAGCGGCACAAGTAATTTTTGCATGTGGATTTATTAGCTTCGGGGCTGGGTGAGTGCTCGTTCCGGTCTAACAAACGTTACACGATATCCAAATAAAAATTATATTATATTTTTATATAAAAACACGATTGAACGATAAGTCATAATCGCCCACACGGAAATGCGTTTTACAGCCCTTTGAAATAACTCCTTTCCCTTTGTGGGCTCATCCAATTTTAAAACTTCCGCGGTTATTTTCTTATTTATGGGACATCTCAAGAAAAAATGGTTTGAGTCGTTAATGTTGACAGAACCTTTTTTTTATATTCTTGGCTTCCTCTTGTAATTGTTTCACCTTGCTTATTTTCAACCTTCACCTTGCTCGACCTATGGAATGCGTTTCATTTCATACTTTCTACATAATTTATCCTGAATTATTATTAAGCAGGTTTCCAGGTGGTGTAATTCTAATAGGAGTTTATGAAACTTTGGTTTCTTGGTACCTAATTTAGAGGGTCCCGATCAAATCACGACAAGATTGAAAAACCTTTTGTTTATTAATTTTTTATTTTGGTGAGGCAATTAGAAATAATTATGCAAAACTTCCATTGTCCTGGGCTGATAAAGCGCCTGTCACAGGGCGAAAATAAACAAACGATGTCATTGAAAAATCGTATTATCATTATTACGATAATCGACCATACAGGGAAGTAAACGCCCAGGAACATAAACAAATTTTCAAACGAAGTGAAAGTATTTTTGATACACATGAAATACTTTTTATTTCATTGGCTCCTGTACCTAGAAATAATGAGCAAAAAAAAGGTCAATTGTGCAGAAAATCCAACAAAGCTACTGTCTGCTGTTTCACAATTTGACAAGTGAAAAGTCGTAATTTTCTGAGGCACGCAAGGTTCCAAATATCCCAGCTCTCTACTGTTATGAAAAGGGGTTTTTTTCTAAAAGGGTGATTTATTGAAATATCTGAGGCGGGCATTAAAAAGGTTTTATCTAGAAAGGGATAATTTGTAATCTCTTCCATACCCTTATCGAGTAATAATCAGGAATGCTCTTATTACCTTCCGCGACACCGACGTGTGAAGTAATCTTGATGGACTTTACTTACGTAAAATTATGTTTTTTATAAACATTGATATTTTAATGGGTGGGTAAATTATCACTTTCTTCAAGTGCTAAAAGTCAACATGGGAAAAAAAATTGAGTTACTTACATAAACGAAAATATCTCTACTAGGGTGAAAATGCTCTCTAAATGTTTGAGTTGGGAGAATTTCAAGTTGGATTTTTTTTCTTAAGGGCAAAAAGGTCTAAAAACAATCTCCCACACATCACCTCCCCTACCCACTGTACTCTCCCCACGTTTCTCACCACCCTCTACAACATTCTGCCATCTCCCGTAACCTCCTCTGCCCTCCTTAACCTCCCTCTGACCTCTCACCACCATCTGCAACATTTTGCCATGTTCCACCACTAACCCATCACCTCCCATACCCTCCTGGATCCTCCCAAAACCTCTGATGACGGGGTGATGAGTATTGTCTATGATGTTTGTTGTTGATAGATGGGCGCTCCAGTGTTGATCAAACTAAAAGGCTGAATTAGCAACATTTAAGTAAATTCTATGGAGATTTTATTGTTTTAAGTAAATGGGAGTAAAACTTTTTATTGCAACCACGCCTAAGTAGCCGAGGGCATTTTAAAACATTTTATAGCCAATATTAGCAAACTCGTTAAATTTGCTATTATACCTTAAATGTAACAATTTCTGAAATGGTCCTTCTGTTTGCCGAAAAAGGTGAATTTATGGAAATCGTCGTTAATTTTAAGTAATTCCGTTCCCTTTTTCCCCAACTTCAAGGCTGAAAAAATCGAGTTTGAGGCTGTGAAATAACAAAACAATTAACCACAGGCCCTACTTATGGACTTTTTCGCAAAGGCGCATACATCAACGGAACTCTAATTTCGTAGCTGTAAAAGGATTGTGAACGTATCGGTGGTTGAAACAAAAAACGGTAGATAAATAACAATTTCAAGGACGTCGCGTGATCTCGAACTTGTCTTTCACCGCTTCTATGAATATTTGTAACCTGTGAAAGGTAAGATTGTTGAGAAGTCGCAAACCGCCCGGGGTGAATAAAATCCGGTCCGGGCGGGGGCGAACTGCCCGGCGACCTGAACTCACGACCGAGATAAAAACTCTAAATATCCACTCCAAACCAACTCGAACACCCATAATTAGAGCACCCGATATTTGAACCTAAATTTTCACTCCTTTTCACCTTGAGACGTAGAAAAATTTTAATCCCATATTATTTTTTTGTCAAAGGTTACCTAGTAAAATTGCTCAGTCAAAAAAGTTAGTAACCATTCATCCCCAGTTGGATCCATCGGAACGAAAACACTCCAATAATAGCTCTTTCCCATTAGATTTGCCAAAAATATCAACTCTAGCACACCTAGCTGGTCAAATCCACCGATTTGTCCCACTGAACGTGTAGACTGTTTTGGTTCGGAACCCACTTTCTAGTACCTTCAACCTGAACTGTAATTTGTCCCTGGTTTTCCAGTTATCTAGAGTTTGCGTTTTATTTTCGAGGTCTTTTAGTGGTTTTTAATTTCATTTATTTTTCACGTCTCCGTTATCGGTTTTTGTCAACCTTCGTTTTTTCCCTTTTTTGTATACGGTTCATTAAGCGTGCACACGTTTGAGGAGGACTTTATGCACAATTATAAGAGATAGGGCGTACTCGTGATGGTGCAGTTGTGCAAGGGTAACTTGCCCTTGTTGGAAAGGTCGAGCATCAAATACCAAAAGCACAATCACGTCCCAATGGCGAAACCTATTCTTCTCTCGAAGAGACCGGGCAAGTCCCCCACGTCCGTTGGGCAACGAGACGACGACTCCACGCCGCCGAAGAGCTCCTCTCCTTTTCCCTCACGCGACAAAGTCATGAAGAACTCAAAAGACCTTGGACGTCCGATGAGAACACCGAGCCTCCAATACCCATTTCGAAACAATTCTTTTCTCATAATTTACGAAATTTTATTTTTATCGCCAACATCGCCATTGGACACTTACGCACACTCTTTAAAAGGACATTCTTCATTGAATAAATTACAAAGCCTACATGAATTTGAAAAACTTGACATAGAAATTGTCAAGTCAATGGTAAAATTTTCTGATGAACATACTGAGATTTTGATAAAGATTGTAAGGATTGTAAAGATTGTATGATTCTTGTGGATTCCATCAATAATTTTCTTTACCTTTTGTAGAGCCCAATACTGCACATTTCGTACGTTCCACTATAGTTAATGCCATTTTAAGCCTTTTTCTCTTCTATAATCGTACCGATTACTTACTGGGCATGAGCCTTTTACTTTACGATTATGGCAATTTTAAGTCCTAATCTCTAAGATCATCAGATCAGACAGGTCCGCTCAGTTTTTCAAATAGGAGGACAAGTCGTGATTTCAAGGAATTGAGGAGAGTCTTGAAAATTACTTGGTATACTAATTTAAACCAAATCTTATAGGACAATTGAGTCATTGTTACATCCCTCTGACTTTACCCTCCACCACCTTACCCGCGCACTCACCCCTGGACCCTCTACCATCCCCTACCACCTCCTCCACAATCAAGCTCCATAAGTTCAAAATCCACCCAACAGATTTATACTCTTTTGCCCTGTTGGAAACAAAATGAAAACCGTGATTCTTTTTTATGCAACAATAAATTTTATATAAGTTATTCTTTTTCCGTTTTAAAAGTTAAGCTCCTTCGGAAAAAAGATGATACCGTGGGTCTTCGGTAGATCGTGCGAAAAAAAAACTTCCTTTCGATTGTTTCTTTTCTTCCTCTTCCCCTCGTCGGGTTTTAACCGAGTTGAGTGCTATTACGCAAACGGGCCCGCCGCCGCTTTTTTTTTCGTCACGCGGACGCGGTATCGTTCACGCCGCACCGTTCGAGACCGGAAAAACAATTATTTTGTGTTTCTTCTTGCTTATTGTCGCGTGCCAAAACCCAAAAATCTATTTTTAATTCCCATGAATATCAACAAATGGGCACTGTTTAACAGGACTTTCCACTGCAGAGCCCAATTCCTCAAAATGAATTATATTATCGTAAATGCAAATTAATTCTTAAAATAACCTTACCTGTTAAAATATGAAATTCACCATGACAGGTAACATTTAAAAAAAAAATTATTTTATGTTTCAGTTGCGATGGAAGACGGGAGTAAAAGAGAGGCTGCTGTAGATGAAGCTGACGACGGTAATATTTTACTTTATTTATTACTAATTATAAAAAATCCCCACAAAAACTGTCTCGTGTCTACTTTTTTATCACTTTTTCAGTCATAAAAAGTTTTTTTCTATTTTTACATCGAAAATCACTTAGGATTACAAAAGCAATTTTCTCAGAGAGAAAAGAATTCCAAGTTAATTTTTAATAGTAAATTACACAAGAGTTGTGTTTTATGAAAAAAGAGTAAATTTCTATGTATAAGAAAGTTAACGAAAAGTGTAACAAAGGTTGGCGAGAGGTTTTTTATTGACATGTTAATGTCAACGTTTCCTTGAGCTGACATTAGCCGAGATGAGGGACCTCTTTCTTCACGTAATACACGATTCGTCATGTGTTGCCGCCTTCTGTGTCAATATTCCCTGACTTGTTTCTTTTTTGTCAACCTTTTCTGTAGGTTTTGTGCAACTAGTAATTCTTTTTTTTATAAAGGTGTCCTAAAAATGGAAACCCCATAAATGGATGAAATGACAAAATAATCCGTTTTGGTGGCCAGATTTGGTCTTCCAATTGAAACCTATTTTCTAAATAATTTGTTTTTCCAAGTAGAGACCAGGAAGTTGGAATGAAATACCTACTTGATTTAATTAACGCAAAGGGAGACCCAATCCAAAGACAAGCTTAGAAACCCGAGTCCTTTTCGTTAATTTATCATGGTCGACCTTTAAAGAACGACATCTCATTTGTAAATCGAAAAAATCGACGTACTAGACTTAAAAATAGAATTTATTACTCAAACTTTCACTACCGGAAATTTCTTTCTTCCGAGTTCAAATCTCTTTTGGTATTAAAATCAAATTATTTTTTTAAAAATCATTTCCCACGAGGTTCAAAATAGGCGTCTTGGCTAGACAAGCCGGCCATTGCTGCCCTGCGGGTCAGGGAACATCAAAGCAAAAAATGCATCTCAAACAGACCTGAAATTTCTGTAATATTCGGCTGTTATGAAGAAGAATTTAAATACATAAATTTTATTATTTTTTTCAGGAGCTGCAGAAGAGACAAGCAACGAAGAATCGATTTTTGACGTGAGTCATCTCTTTCTTAAAAGTCTTGTTATTCCCATATTAAATTCCAAACGGTTTATGAAGACAGAAGAATGACATAAGCATTATGCCATAATATGCATATAAACATGCATTTAGAGCATAACCGCATGTTAAGGAGGCGACGACATTTTCATTACGTTCGAATTGCATAACGGGAAAATCATTTCTTTTGTTATTTTTCAGACTGAGCTGATGAGTGGTGATGACGCTGATGCGGACGCGGACGGTGACACCCGCGACGACTCGAGCCCTGACAGCCAACACCTTTTCCCTTCATTTTCTTCTTTGTTTTCCCAACCTTTAGGTCACTCGAGGCCAAGCAACGTTTTCTATCAGGAGCCGCCTCGGTCCTTTCAGACCGAATCCTATCACAGGTAACTCACATGACCTTCATAAAAAGAGATTCCGCAACAATAATAAAAAGTTCAATTTATTTCGTGTGAAAGTCTTCTTTTAAAAAATGCCATTGATCATGGTCACATTAAAGGTTTCGCCAAGATTCACGCTCTCTTGATAGACAACATGGCCCATAGAATTAAGTAGAAAGTCAATTGAAAATTATTATGGATTAAAATAATAGAGCGTTCTTTTTGCGCTAACCGTTCCCATCATTAAAGACTTGTTACCGAATAAGCTCCGAGTTTAGGGTTATTAGGGAAAATTGCTGAAAATTATTTTGTGTTATATAAAAGGTGAGGAAGACCCTTCACCGAAACATAGAAACTGTCTTATTCAATACTAAATGTGATTCTGTTTTTGGATTTTTAGGTCGATTTATGGCGTTGATGATTCGGAGAGGGTTTTGGGTTCGGGGAACTTTGGAGTGATCAGAGGCGGGACCTACTATAGCGGCGGAAACGACGAGCCCTACACGCGTAACTCGCATTCGAGGCCTTACAGACGGCCGAACCCCCTCCCGCAGTTCAGAAACGGGGGCGACTTCTTCTCCGGCTTCAGGGACTTCGCTGAGATCACGACCCCGCCCAAGCCGGCCTTCTCCCACATCGTCGTCGTCTACGCGAATAAAAACCAGACCGCCTCCGCCGGGAACGAGCAGCCCAAAAACATCCGCGACCTCATCGAAAGAGAATCGCCCAAATCCAAAACGAAAAAGAAGCTCGCACTTTTCAAAGAGAAAATGCTCGCGAAAGAATCATCGAAAAAATTCAAAACAAAAGAACAAGAACCTCTTCTCGCCCTTAGCTGAAACAAAATAGGCGTCCATCAAACATGATAAAACGTGAACAGATCTCAACAATTTAAACGTTAAAAAAATTATTTATTGTTGTAATTTTTTCCTTATAAAACAGGCATTTTTTTCCAATTCTTTGGTGTTTTTATGAGCTTTCAGTTCACGTTTTATCAGGAGCTCAACGGTCGGTCCGTAAAAGTCAAACGTGCCCTAACCATGGCAACATCGCAAGTTACCATTTTCGTTTTTCTTCAATTTTATCTTTTTTCTGACAATCAAAGCGGACCCTTGTACAGTACCTGTTCCTTTTTTGTATATATTTTCTTTTTTTTTTTAATATAATTTTTTCTATATCAGCTCCGTTCGACATTTTGGTAATTTTATTTTTTAATGCCAAAGAAATTTCGGAAAAATTTAGATCAAGGTCAAAAATTAAATTTTTTTTAAGGAAAAACTTTTTTATAAAAAAAAATTACAGTATTGAAATTTTTGTATTATATTTTTTTGTAATTATTAATAAAATGTTTTTCAATTTTAGCTTATTTTTTTGCCTTTCTTGAGAACCATGAGATTATTCAAACAAAGGAGTGAAATAGGCTGCGTCCTAAGCGAGAAGTTGACGCCACCGCCGTGTTAGAATGAGGATACTAACACCGCAAAACCCCCATGATGTTATTCTTCTATTTTGTAAATTAGGAAAAGATTGGATTATCTCAACAACAAAAAAAGTGGGGAGCCACAAAGGCACTAATCTTCAGTCTTTCGTGAGCTATGAAACTGTCATTCACGTTTTTATTAGTTTTATTCTTTATTGCTTACGTTAAAGCTGTCGAACTAGATGTGAAAAATCGTCCATCGAACGTGGAAATCTTAAAATCCGACGATGTTCAAAAGTACATCATAAAAGCTCCTTATAGGGACTGTCCTGAAAATCAAGTCCGCATCTTGAAAAAATGCCGCAAAAAGATAACCTGGGATGTAAGCAAATAAAATAAAACTATTATCGAAAACGATTCCGGTGGGATTTCTTTAGTTTGACCTCTATTATCGGCACGTCTCGTTCTCAAATGCGAAAACATGAAATTCGTTCTGATATTTTGTTTAATTTTCTTCATGGCGAACGTCCTGGCGAGCAAAGACGATAAAGATCCTTTGGCGCACTTGACCCAGCACTACATCATCACTGCTCCTGTCAGGAAATGCCAGGACGACGAAATAAGGGTCGGAGGCAAGTGTCGAAAACGATTCAAATTTAAGGAATAATCAAAATGAAAGCTCACTGTAGAAAAAGTGTACGTAGTAAAAAAAATATTTGTGTCTCATTTTATTAAATTTGTGCACGAAATAGTCAAATAAAGTTTAATCTTTTATATCTGCGATTCAATTAATCCTAGGTCACCCCAAAGGTCACAAAAATAAAGAAGTTTTTAAAACGTCAATAAACTATTTGCACCTATGAGTATAAAATTTTTTTTCCTCCAAATCATGCTGGACCTAAGAAGATAAGCTGGCATTCATTAGATGGTGATTATTTGACGTATATTTTCTACTTATCAGATGACCCAGTTAACTGTGTGACAGTTAACCTTTTATTCTTTTGTGAGCAGTCCTGAGGTGATTCATGGCGATGATAAACGAAGAATTTTAATATGGGCAGTATTATTATTGATATGGTAAATTGGATGAAAAATTCAATGGATACAATTAAAAATTTCTAGGACCAAGTTTTCACTTGTTATTGCCAAAAAATCGCTTCAGCTGCTATGAAAGTACTCCAGGAAAATCTTCTCGGCCAAAAAATAACATCATATTTGAACTCAGTAAACCAAAATCTTCAAATCAGCTATCAAAGACTGCATTTTTAGGTGGAAAAGCGCGACTAAAAAAATTGAGGAAATAAGTTGTGTGGAAATTTCCCCACTCGTACTGGTTGCGGTCTTAAATTTTTCACTTGATTTGTTCTGATCGGGTTAATTCGGTTATCCGCTCGGTCGGCCGGGACTGTCAAAAGTATCCCCGGTTGCGCGAGCGGTTTACCCCCCTCGATCCTTCAGTGATATCTAAGCAGTCCCGTTGCCCGCTCTGACAAGGACACACGAGGTCATCCGAACTTCTTCGGACATGTCCCACCCCGTCGTTTTCCCTCTTTTAGCCCTCATCACGTTAAGTACTACCGAAAATCTAAGCAGACCACATATCGTCTTCATCGTCGCCGACGACCTGGTATGTCATTCTTCAAAATCTCCATAAGGCCCATCTTTAGAACCAAATTGAAGTACATTATCTAGTCTCATGAGGGATGGTTGCACGATCCGAAACCGGTCGTGAGGAACGACAGAACGTGAACTTTTTGAAGCTTGAAACTACCACTTTTTCAACTGCAAAACTCTAAATGGGGTCAAATTAATCCTCTCCTTAGCATTAGGTGGTGTAAAACCGCTTTAAACTCACAATTTATTAATCACACACTTAAAAATTCACAGAAAATTTAAACAAGCCCATTAAAGATGCTCTTAATTTAAAATGAAGAAGAGAGAAATTGATGGAGCATAGGGGCATTAATGTTCTTGTAAATGAGGAAGTACATAACTACTTGATTATGATGAAACGACATGAGTGCTAACAACCTTTTAATTATCAAATAAAGTGCAAATCATCTCTCTCATGATAAATTTTCACTACATGAGTGCATTCACCTTGGATTTTAGCCTTTAATCCATGGAGCTTGTTTTTAAGGGATGGAACGATGTCGGTTTTCATGGCTCGAATCAAATTCCAACACCGAACATAGACGCTTTGGCTTTTTCAGGCGTAATCCTGAACAACTACTACGTTACGCCGATATGCACACCGTCGAGGAGTGCATTAATGACCGGGAAATATCCCATTCATACAGGTGACAATTATTTTTCGGTATTTTTTAATTAGTTCAGGTATGCAGCATACCGTTTTGTTCGGTGCGGAGCCAAGGGGGTTGCCTCTAAGCGAAAAGTTGCTTCCCGAGTATTTAAAAGAGGTTGGATATACTACAAGAGCTGTCGGAAAATGGCATCTGGGGTCTTGGAAAGCAGAATATACGCCGACGAAAAGAGGATTCGATTCCCATCTCGGTTATTGGACAGGACATCAAGATTACAACGACCACACAGCCATGGAGACCGTAATTTCTTATTACGTGTTAAAACTAAATTTCGTTTTAGAAAATGTGGGGTTTAGACATGAGAAGAGATCTTGAAGTCGCTGATGACCTTCATGGACAGCATTCAACAGAAATTTTTACAAATGAGGCAGTCAATATCATCGAGCGACACGACGCCTCAAATCCATTATTCCTCTATCTGGCACACGTTGCCGTCCATTCAGGGAATCCTTACAATCCGATTTGTACAGTGGATAAGGACGCTGAATCATTCACAAATATAACTGATTACAATAGAAAAAGATTTGCTGGTGTTTTAAAAGGATTGGATGAGTCAGTTGGACGTGTGGTGGATGCTTTAAACAAAAAAGGAATTCTGGATGAGACCGTGATTGTATTTACTACGGACAACGGAGGTCCAGCTGCTGGATTCAACTTGAATGCTGCTTCGAATTGGCCTCTACGTGGAGTAAGATTGGAACTTCTTGAGTTTATTTTAATGATGTAAAAACAGGTTAAGAATACATTATGGGAAGGTGGAGTGCGAGGTGCAGGGCTCATTTGGTCACCCATCATCACCAATACGTCACTAGTTTCGAATCAAATGATGCACATCACTGATTGGCTTCCCACAATCCTTCAACTCGCATCATACAAGTAGCACAGCTTTTTCCATCTCTTTTCAAAATCTTTTCAGTTTTTCTGATTTTTCAGAATCCATCGATGGCATCAACTTCTATCCTGCGCTTTCCAATCATGAAAGTGAAAGGACCGAAATTCTGCACAACATCGACGACATTTATGGGAATTCAGCATTAACTGTAGGAGACTGGAAAATAGTCAAAGGTTTAAAATGGAACCTATTTTTAATTATGAGGACTCACAACCCAACTTTGGGGCAAGGCATCATTATGGGAGGCCTCAGAAAGCACTTCAACTCCCGGCCCCAACAAATAACGTTTAATCTCCCAAGCCCGGGGAAGGCCTCGGTGGTTAAGTTTTGATTGGTTGAGGATTTTGTACTTGTCTTTTGTTTCTTTTAGTTTTCCCTATTCCTTCCTATGTGAGTGCTTGATTTACCTTCCCCATGTCTCAGTTGGCGAAAATTAATATTTTATCAAATTTACCTACTTCAGGGACAACTTACAAAGGAGAATGGGATGGTTGGTATGGACCTTCAGGGAGAGATGAAATATTTAGATACAATCCAACTCAAGTAATCAATTCTTTAGCTGGCAAAGCTGTAACATCAGTCGGCCAGATTTTGACAGAAAGTTCAGTAAGTTACTTAATTCAATATTGATAAGCAAAAATTGAATTTTTATAAGATTTTAATGGCACGAAAAAAATCCGAAGTCGTATGCTGGTCGGACAGAAAGAATCAGTGTCAACCATTAAAAGCTCCTTGTCTATTCAATATTAAGATGGACCCATGCGAATACAACAACCTAGCCAATTCGTGAGAAAAAAAAAAATTTAATTTATTCGTAATCTATTTTGTTTTAGCTACCCCAGAATTCTGCGGCATTTGGAAGAAAGACTCTCAGAGCTAAATAAGACTGCTATACCTCCTGGAAATCTTCCTGTAGACGAAAAAGGAAATCCAAAAAATTGGAACAACATTTGGACTAACTTTGGAGATTTTGAAACAAATTATGTTTAAATTATTAATAAAGACTTTTTTATTGGATAAAAGGAAAATAAGTGATTAGGCAAAATCAAAAAAGATGTATATTTGAAGCCTCAAATTAAAAATAAAGTTATAAAATCAAATTATTTCTTTTCAACCTTCGCAGGCTTTTCGGTTTTGGCTGCTTTATCGCCTTTAGCTTTTGAGGGCTTCTTGGGTTTGCGGATTTTGGCGGTCACTCTGGGAGGTCGTTCGCCTTTGTGAGTTTTGGTCTTCTTCGCTTTCTTGGGCTTGGCCGCCAACGCTTTCTTGATCTGGGCCTTCCTCCTTTCCAAAGTCTTCAACTGTCTTTGCTGCAGAGGAGTAAGGGGAGTCTGCAAAAAAAGATTAGACGAGATGGAAATTTTATTTTTGATGTTTACCCCTCCTTCCTTTGCTGCTTCTTTGGCCGCAGCCTCAAGTCTTCGCTTCTGGCCTTCGATGATAGCACGACGTTTCAAAACGGCAGCATACGGGTTCATCTTAAGCATGGCCCTGGTGTTGCGGAGCGGGTTCAATTTCCTCACCCTCCTGACAATCTTCTTCCTGAAATTAATATATTAGTTATGATACTAAATTAATTGGGCTCTTTTACTTAGGAGCTTTCAAGACGCTCTTGATTTCCTGAGACTTGAAGAGTCTGGAAAGATCGGTGTTGACCATTTTGGGCATCGGGAGGTTGTAGTCGGATTTCAAGGTCGCCTTCTTCTTCCATGTGCCGTACAAAGAGTTCAACTGTTCGAAAGCAGATTGGGTCCAGATGACAAAACGTCCGACATGTCCTCCAGGGGCCAATTTCAAAAGATTCAAACGGCTTACGTTGATCAAATCAACACCTGGGATGTTACGGAAAGCCCTGGTGATACCCTATAATTTAAATTAAATTTTGACAGTTATAAAATAAAAAATAATTACATCGTCTTTTCCGAAAATGACGAGGGGTCCTCTACGTTGGATGCGCCTCCTGTTGCGCATTTTACCTTTACCGGCACGGAATCTTTTTGACTTGTAAACTTTCTTGATATCAGCCCAAGCTTTGATGCTACGAAGGAAAGCTACGGCTTCTTTAGTTTTCGTCAATTCCTGAACTTTGTTGGAGACGACCAAAGGGATTTCAGGGATTTTGTTGACGATGTGGCCTAAAAGAAGGATATGATTTGTCTGACGTGAGTAGATGAGTACCTTTGGACATGACGAGCGCTGGAACACCAGAAGCAGCGATGGCGGAGACCATGGCGTATCTTTTCTGGTTGACGTTGACCTTACGGTGCCACCTCCTCCAAGGTCGGGTTGGAGCGAACATCCTACCTCCTCTACACATGTTACCGAAAGCACCCTGACCGGAACGGTGAGTACCACCACCCCTTACCCTCGGAATACGAGCGACCGCACGACCAGTACCCCATGATTCAGCAGAAGTCTGATGACCTGTGATTTCATCATGAAAAATACTACTCAAAAAGGCATCTAATTACATACCGGCTTCTTTGCTGACGCAGTAAGGCTGCCTGCGGTTCTTAGCGATGTTCTGGTGAACAAAGTTGACAACATCGGGCCTGATCGGAGCGTTGAAAACGGCCGGAAGTGTCAACAAAGTTCCTGTAGCCTCATTCTTTTCACTGTAAACAGTGACTTGAGGCCGCGACGATGGCGGAATCTACAAAAACAAAATATAAATTAATAATTCGATAAAAATTTTAATTGATTTTTAAATTGCCTCCAAGTTGTACGTTATGGAACTTTAGGGTATGGCAGGTTTATGCATTTTTCCAAGTATCCCAACTGGAGGATACAATTCTTATAGGTAGCTATCGAAATGCATGATGGGAAAAAGGTATCAATATGCATGATTGGTGGTCCTCAGAATATGTGAGGTAGATCACAAAGGATAGACATCAATAGTCTACAACTCAAGTCAACAGCCTATAACTTGTACGTATTTTGAAGAACAATTCCCACCCAAATATCCTGCTTTTCAACAGGACAATAAAATTAAATGATGAGAAGGTTTAAGGATGAAATTACCTATATCAGTTCCGGGATAGCTTAATAGTATTTAGGGCGTGAAATGCCATTAGCCACCACAAAGCCTACCTGATATAAACAAAGATACCTATAAGATTTCAATTAAACGAGTCAACAATAATATAAACGAAAATATGAACATGGAGAAAAACGCTTCGATTGACTTTTAGGTTAACCCGGAACATTTTATTAGGAAATTAACAACCCATTGAATGTTAAAATTAATAGAATCAAATCAAAAACGAAAAAATTATACATATAAATTGGAAAAAGATGATAATTTCAAATGAAAATGGTAAAAGTTTTAATCCAAAGTGTGTATCACGTCAAGGGCCACGTGTGGACGACATAAACCCGAGGTTTTTACCGAAAGATCACAAAAGAAACGAATAAAAATTTGAAATATGAAAAATTTGTATGTTTTATCCGTAAAATATGATAAACTTACCATTCTGAGTTAAATAAAAAACAATTAAATCCCCGTCGAAAGACTGGATATCGCGAAAATCCACTACGACGATCCGGGGAAAGAGAATTTCGAGAATCGCCACGAGTTGTGAGTTTGTAACCCAAAAAGTTTTAAGAATCGATTTTGCTATCGATCATAGTTTCAAAAACAAAAGTATAGATTTAGGATAAAATTTAGAATAAGTGCGTAATTCAGATAAGTTTTTATTAGAATAATACACATAAAAGAGTTTAATGAACAAAATTTTACAAGATTCCAAGAAATTACGGAGGGGCCCTCTCCAGCGATTGCCCTCTTGGAAGTGGTGCAGACAGACTGAGATGTTTGTGGACTTTCAAGAAAATAATAAATGAAAGTAACAGAGATTTTTATTTTAAGTATTTTCTTTTCTTTAGGCAAGATTGCAAGAAAAACCAGACCCGATAGGGCCTATGGGGGGGGGGAGCATACCATCTCTCAAACTGCAAACATTATTTTAGTCGCCTAAATTCCTTTGTTAAAACCCTCGTGATAGATCCATCCTGTTATCTGACCTTCATTTTAAAATAAAAAAATTTCATAGTGGCAAACTGGGCAATAAAAATTGTTATTGTACCTATCAAATACTTACGAGTTCTTATCCACCCTTGTTCCATAAATTACTGCATCATTTCACTCCCATAAATATTATACATGTAGGATGATGTAGGAAGAAAAAGAAAAAATTGAAATCTTGCCAAAATTCAGTTTTTTTTTTTTTTTCTCTCTCTCTTTTTCTCTCTCTTTCAGAGAATTACATACACTCCACCAGCCCCATTAGCGAGTCCCATTGCCTCACCCCCAGGGGGACTGCTGGAGTTGAAAACTGGATGGAAACTTGAGATTGTAAAAATGGCCATAGGAACCAAAATAAACACTCTTGAACAAAAATTTTATACACAAAGTTTAAACATAAGTATCATTTAATTCCTTTTAAAAAAATACTGTTCACAAACAATTCTTTTTGAATAAATAATAATAATAATTAAAAAAAAATAGTAGAAATTATAATATTTACAGTACAAAATTTTAATTAATTTGAAAAAATCTAAACAAAAAAAGTACCTGTTGAAATTTTAAAATCTACAACGAAAAAGAATACAATATAATTATGGCTGACAATAGTGTCTGCAGACTTCCAATTTTGTATAAGTATAGGAATGGTAACACGATAAGTAGAAGAAGTAAACAATTTACCAGTCTGGAGTAAACTAATGCTAGACACTACTTAATAGTTTGGTTAAAACTAAACATAAGTACCAAAATTAAGATAATTTTTTGGCAGTTCGTTTAAATGGAGAAAAAAAAATTAGTTTGCTGGTTTTAGCTTTGGCCAAGTTTTTTGAAGTTTTAGGGGGTCTGGCAAAGAAATTTTGTTGTTGATAAGTTTCTTTATTAGGTCCTTGAGTTTTTGAGGTTGACCTTGTGTGTACAAAGTATAAAAATTTGCTTAAAGCTAGTAAAATCTTTCAGAATGTCTGTTTAATTACATATCACAAAAACGCCCCTTTTTTATCGATAAAAAACAAGAAAACATTCCAATAAAATTGTGTATGCTCAAATAATTTTGTTTTATATCACATTTGGATCATTGTTGTTCGGAGTTGGCTTTTTCGCTCCCAGATAAATAAAATTATCTTTGAAATAATCCTGGATTTCAGACAATTTCTTCATGTGAGTTTCGGGTAGGAAAATGTAGACAAAGATAACCGAAGCGAAAGAGGTGCAGCTGAAAAGGGCTTGGACACCCCACGAGCCGCCCAGAAGGTCCGGCAACGTCCGGTAGATTTGGAGAGCGGAAAACATGATAACGTGCGCCAAAGAGACCACCAAGCCTTGAGCCAAACCTCGGATTTCCAAAGGAAACAATTCCGCCGTCATCGTCCATGGTATCGACATCAGTCCAATCACGCTAAGCGACATATATATCAACATACATGCCACTGGTATCCAGCTTCTTTCGAGTTCACCTAAAAACACACAAATCGTCATTTTAGAGGATTTCCGGAGGAAAGCAGGCTATTGGGGCAGGCCTCACGGCGGCTTTCGGCTTAGAGGCTTATATATTCGTAATCAGGACGATCTCCTGATCACGAAAATATAGGTCATTCCAAACCTGGGGATATATATATATTCATATATGTACCGACGCGATAACTCGGGCTAGGATTGTTTGAATTAAACGAGACTTGGTATTTAGAGCTTTTGTTTCACCAGGTAGAAGCCTATTGAAAATGGCTTGAATCGAGAAAGCGGTTCTGGTACTTTGCTTAGGGCATCAAGGGCATTTTCGTGATTTTCTCGGAACCTGAAGGTTTGAGATGGTTAAAAATAGCGACGGGAAAGTCCTAGGGGCCGAGGATCATAGTTAATAGCAGTTCAAATTTCAAAATCGGTTCTGGGACTTGTCTAAGGGGCCTAAATGGAATTTCGTGATTTTCTCAGAACTTGTTTTGAGATGGTTGAAAATTGATGGGAATGTCTGATGATCCGCAGACCGTATTAAGAACGGTTCAAATCACGGAAGATGTTCTGGGACCCATGCTAAGGGGCCTAAATGGAATTTCGTGATTTCTTCGATACCGGAAAGTTTGAGATGGTTGGAAATATATTATGGCCCGAGTACCATAGTAGAAGACAGTTGAAATCACCTAAGCAGTTCTGGGACGGGAAACTAGGACATCAAGGCAAACTAGAACAAACTAGGCGCGGGTGGGGGGAAACTAGGACATCCAAGATAGGCTTAGGGAAGGCCTTTCTGGAGGAAATTTTTTGTTTTTATAAATAATCATTTACCTATAGCTAACAGTCTTGTGTAATAAGCAGAAATAGCAAGCACCACGGTCATCCCTAATCCACTGCATATGCACAACGTTCGCCTTCCATATTTCCGAAGAAGTGCTGATGTGATAAGTCCAACCAACATACGAATCAGTCCTATCATAATTGTGCTTACATACGGATCGATTCCACTTTTCATTTCCTGTTCAAAGTCCATATTTTAATGCTTACAACAATTTGATCATACAAACCTTGAAAAATGTAACAGAAAAGAAAATGGTAATATAGACACCAGCATATTGTTGGAAGAAAAACAGCATGACTAGAATACACAAAGGCTTGTATCCTGTCGGTTTTGCAAATCCTGACACGAAACGTTTCATTATTGGATCTTCTTTTTCTTTGTTTGATCGTTTCGAAAGGATTTCTTTTTCATGGATTGCAAGTTGTCTTTCAGCAAGACCATTATCGACATCAGCTCTTGCCAGAAATCTAAAGCCTTCCAATGCTGCTTCTTTTTTACCCTTTGAGAGTTGCCAAACTGGACTTTCGGGAGCCCAAAAGAACATAAGAATGAGCGGAACTATGCAATAACCGATGCTCAACCAAGCAATAGTTCTCCAGTATAACAAAGGACCTTTGATGTACACAAAAAGCATTCCTAAAACAAAAAGATAAAATAAAAATGACTAGAGAAAAAAATTACCTAAGCTTGTCATTGATGGTCCAGTGCAGATTAGCGATCCACGAAGGTCAGGGCGAGCGACTTCAGTTATATAAACGATTGCAGGGCTCGGTCCCATAGCAATAGCAAATCCAGTTAAAAATCTTCCAATATACAGCATTGGAATGTTTTTCGCCAATGCAATAAGTATCCATCCAATAATATACGGTATACATGCAACTCTAATGGTGTTCAGGCGACCAATTTTGTCAATACAAAATCCAGTTAAGAGTGCTCCGACAGGTACAACCATAACAGCCAAACTTGCTGTATTCAAAATAATAATTATTTTGATTATTTGATGTATCTTACCGATCCATGATGTTTGCTCTTTGGTAATTGGGATTTCTTGACTTTCTTCAAGTTGAGGGATTAAAATGGCTGAATAACCGACGACGATTCCGACTGGTAGGTGAAACGAAGCGGCCGCAATACACGCCAATATCTGCGAAAAAGTTTCCTTAGAAGTCAAAATTTTCAGCATTTATATGGCTGGGTAATGGCGACTACTCAAAATTTAATAATAGACAGCGTTGTTTCTTATTCGTTAACTCACTAAAGAATGAGAAATAAAGAATACTTTGAATATAAACAAAACATCTATCAATATCTATGGAAGATAGGTGTTAAATATTATTTAATGATGCTTATAAATAGCTCTGGAACGCGTTCTTATCGGATTCGCTGAACTAATTAGTTTGTTTAGAGCCTTCCGAAGAGGAAGAACTGCCAGAAGAGTTAAAGAACCTGAGTTGGGTCGAGGAACTCACAGGAGGAAGAGAAAAATGCCAAAAATAGCCACATGATCATACAAGGCAAGTACGATTTCAAAATTTAAGAGGCGTTAGCATAATCATAAGTTTGTTTCAGTACGATGAGCAGTAAAATGATTTTTAAAGTAACAAGGCATGACAGTGATCCCAATTTTTCGGCTGACTTCCTTCTCGACAAATCATCAACAGGTATGAACTTTTCCCATGAGATCTTCAAAGGTCCAACCAACTGGAAAATTTTTACCTGAGGGTAAAGCTTTTTCTGGGTATTTTTGTTTTGATTCGAAGGGTCGAATCTGAGATCAAAAATGGAAGCAGCGACCTCCGTCGCCGACTCCGGCTCGGGCTTCTTGCTCTCGACTACTCTGAAGGCCTCGGCCTCCCCGTTGTTCCTGAAACAGAAAACAATTTTTTTGTTTTTTAATCATTTTGTACACAGCAGACGTGAGTACGATAAGTAAAACAATTAAGATAAAAAGCGCAAATAAAATTTAATTAAAATGTTTGTATAGGGTTAAGGTTAATCCTTCACTAATCCGGAATTGAAATTGTGTAAAATTAGGCCAATTAGTTTCACCCCTTTATCTTCGGCCTAGCTCCAGTGATCTTATACCAAAACCCTTAATTGTGCTAATGAAACAATATCCGACACCTGTTCTTCCTGGGATCCTAGCTATACATTACTCTTACCCCTGCTGGGGCCTCTTCTTCATAAAATCCTTCAGCTTAGGACCTACTGCTTTCAACTTTCCTCAGCCCCTACCATGAAGTCATATCGAATTGTTGGAACATTCGTCAATCGTCTCAGACAATGAAAATCATGCATATTCATTAAAAGAGACAATTAATTTTAATCAAAATGCAGTCTCATAGAATTAAAAACATCCTTTTACATCTCCTTTTGATTAAATCGCCTTCAAAATTAATTGCAAAGCATTCGCGTATCTCGGGAGGAAAGAAAAGAAGAGTCAATTGGACTATTAACCAGAATCTTAACTCGTTTACTACATTTCATCTTTTTTTTCCATAATAATTAAAGAAGCATTAATCAGACAAATTGGTCTGCCCTTGAAATATCGTGTAAAAAATATTAGCTCCCCCCAGGGATGTAATTGACACGGAATTGTTTTTCGGTTTGGCCTTTTTCGATGAAAAATCACAACCGAAACAAGATATTGAATTATTCACCTTGCGAAGATGAATTGTCCCGTCAAAAATTTTTTAGGTCAAAGGTTTTTATTTCAAAATTTTAACCCCAAACTTTTTTTTGTCAAGAAACCCTTCGATCAGGGCTTACAATTAGTGTCCCCGAAATGCAGTATGGGAGGTTCTGTGACTTCCTGATTTTTCCCAAGGATTTTAAAATTAAACAAGATGCGTTTGTAATGATCAAAATAGACAAGGACATTATCAAACGGACACGCTAATTAAGAAAAAGGGGGTTGTTGTCTAAGGTCACATGGTGGTGAAACAATTGATCCTTTTCAATTCAGCCTGTCACGAGTCCTTTTTCACTTCCTGAGAACAAGAAAATGTTCCTCAACGACAGTTCCAAGATGAAAAATGCGATGAGTCTTTGAATTCACTTTTTCAAGCTCGATTTCTTAGATCGAAAGAGGTTTTGAAGTAGACACTTGGTACTTAAGTGCTTTTTTGTCATCTCAGAAAACCTGATCTCCATTGTCAAGAAAGGTCGATAAAACGTTAAAATGACAAGGGTGATGCTACAGGTAGTTTAACTTCGGAAAAAGTTCACAACTTGGACAGTTTTTCGACTTTGGAAAGTACAATAGCTTTCGATCTCGTTATCCAATGTGTTGATCAACATTTCGAGCTCCAGGCGGGATAATTTTATTCAATTGAGCAACGTAAACGCATAGGGGTACGCTCATTAATAGACAAACGCCCTACGATAATAGTCAAATTGGGGTAAACATGATGTAAATTTTGTTGAAAAGTTTTTTTAAAATCTGATGTAAATACCGGTCTGGAAAACGTCATGAGATAAGCCCCTATATGTTCAGGTGAAACTGTAACGAATGAATTAATGATATCAAAAAAGATTTGTCATTTATCATATCTTTTAGCATTTAAAAAGGCTTATCCAAAATCATTTTGCGTTTTTCGATATACCAATTCAGGAAAAAGCCTTGAAAAGAAGCCTGATTTGAAAGAAGCAATTTTCAAATTACTTAAAATGTTAGAGAGGCTTCAAAACCAATTATACTGTCATTCCAATAGGGTTTCTTCAAATGCAAAGTTTGTGAATTAATTCCTCCAATCAGAAGTGGGATTACATAATTTATTATGGCTGTGTGACAACTTTTCATGGACTTCTTGTTCTTTGGTCCAGGTGACATCAGCGAGAGGAAAAATTTGGTCATGGCTTTGCCATTTCTTGATTTTTCAAGCAATTTTTTTTCGCCGAAAGAATGATGAAAAATTGTTTTGACCTCGAACATGTCTAGATTATCAAGAAAAACGTTTTTTTAGGGATAGTTTGAACATAAAAAGGCCAAAAAGCAAGTTCAGAGGGGAAAGCTACGTTTGAAATGCTTTTGAGTTTATTTTAGGTTTAATATCGATCTCGAGGTGAAAATAATTTAGGACTCGATCGTTCGAAACCTTCCTCAATCTCCCTCTTTGAGACGTTCGGGCGTGAAATCGCATGGACAGCTACAGAACCTATCATACAAGGAAAAAAAAATCTCAGTTTTCATGCTATTTTACACAGTGCAAAACTTTTTGTCAGTTCCCTGCCTCTCGGAAAGAGCGTTTTGTTCAGTTAAACGTTCTTTAGCATATCATCTCTCTCGGTGACTACCTCAATGATTTCTTTCTTGAAGTCAGCTTTTATGGAAGTTAAAGGCGTTACCGACATCTTTCTTTGGGTACCAGAATGTCCCGTTTCGAATTCTCGACACGTCCAAAACGGGACTCCTTGACAAAGACAGAACAAACAAGTTCATTATAAGCAGCCGGACTGATTGACAAGACCTCCTAAAAATTGTGTAACTCATAAGGAAAAAAATATCCACCGAAGATTCCGAATTTGAAATTCAGATTTACTTAAAATAACAAAAAAACGATGAATTTGCACCCTAAGGGTGTAATTTATTACACAGTTATCTTCTGAGTCGATGACCTCGTAGAACGCCCGACATTATTATCATTTAAAAGCACCTTTCAAAGAACTAATCATTTCTTCATCGTGTTTCAAGTTATATTCAATTTTGATATAAGTAGCTCAAAATGCAAAGCCTTCCTCTTTCAATTTAATAATTAACTTTCATTCCTAAACACTTTCATCTTTGCATAAAGGAAATGAACGATTTCCTTGCAATTTTGACAAGTTTTTTACATAATATTTTTCAGTATTTAAACAAAATAGAAAATGCTAAATATTTGCGTGTAAGGGCGACATTGAGGAAAGGTGAAGGTTAAAATAAATCCATGAGTGAGAATGGCTCTTATCTATTTTAGGGTTTTCACATGTCTCAGAAAATCTAGGCCAAGGGAAACGTCCCTACAAATAATTCAACTAAAAAAATAAGAAAAATAATTACTCTATTTGATCCGCCCATTAAAATGATCAATTTCAGAGTCAAAAAATTAACGCAAAAGCTTTTGTAAGATTCTGATTCACCATAAAAGTTGTTTACGTAATCAAAATTTTTTTTGCTGATAAGCAAATTCGCTTTGGAAAAACCACGCAAAAAAAGGAAATTCCCACTTAAAGAAAGCCCTAATTGAATGATTGTGAGAAAGACTTTCATTTAAACTTTTCAAGTTGAAGGACATGTGCCAATACTAGATATGACCGGTTGCAACTAGAAAAGGGAAGGAAGAAGAGAATCCCATAAAAAAGCCACAGCGAGAACCATTTTATGAACGAGTAGGTACTAGTTTGTCGATTAGTTACCAAAAGTTAAATTAGTTGATGTCAGAGTTAATGGAGAGCTCGAGTGTCAGAGCAGCATCACCCCGGAAACAACATGCACAGTTTATTCAACAATACCCTTATTTCCTATTAAATTTTATCAACCTTGATGGCTGAATTCCTTGATTTAAAAAACATTCAGACGGTTTGAAAAAAAAAGTCCTTTTTAATGCGGGCATTTAAATGAATGAAAAGCCTAGAGGGGTTTGAAAAAACTAGTTAGGCTAGGCCCGAGAAAAAATGCTTTTTGTTATAAACTGGTTTTATGAGAAAGAACTATTAAAGTGGGGGAGGTAAAATCCAAGAAGCGATTTTCATCTTGTTTACGACCCAGAAAATATTATCTTAACGTCATGCTCAACAAGTATTAAATTGATTATAAAAATATCGAGCAACCTGTCAAGTAACGTAGATAAACGTAGTTGTTGAGATTTATCAAAAAATATGTAAAAATATTGAAATTTGAAAATACAATGTTCGGTGAAAATGTCACTGGAACACCTGACCTAGGTCAAAAGTCCCGGACCTTGGCATAAAATAATCAAATTTGCATAGACCGATTAGCAATTTTTTGCATGCGAGAAATTAAAAAAAAAGTTTGTTTTGCAAAATTTAAACGATTTTAGGGCTTTTTTTGAACGAAAGCATCTGCACCCATTTGCGTAATAACGATTTTACAATTTATTGACAAGTTATAGACGTAATGTACACATTACGTTCGCATTTATATAACACGCGCATCAAAGGGACAGTTAAAGGCTTTCTTCGTATTATAAAAAATAGCAGGTTTGCATTTATTACTAAGGAGAGCAAATAAATAAAAGATAACACATCAAAAATAGGACGTCGGACAAAACATTTTTCTTAAGTAAAGTTTGATGACTCCATTTCATTCCGAGTAGCTGATGTGTGGGCATTTTTAGACAAGCAGATGGATAATGCTCCCACAGAGAATGGTAACTTTTTCAACCGTGTAAACACAGCGTGCCTTTCTGGATCCGTTAAGATTCTTTATGGAAACTGAAGAATCAATACAATCAATTAAATCATCGATGGATTGATGAATGAACGTGAAAGAATTTATCAATCTCACTCCACCATTTCGAAACCTTCAACGATTGGCCTGTTTTGGTGGTTAGGGTGGTTTAGCTGATTTAGGATGTTTGGGTGTTTTGGCCGGTTTTGGGAAACCACAATCTGGGGATTCTAAATTGTGGTCAAAATAGACTAAAATTCAGTTTTGGTTTATAAAATTTTGTCGGCTCAATTTATCGAACCAAATCATTAAAAAGGCACTGTACCCCTGGCTAACTGAATATGAAGAAGAAGATCATGGTAACAGTGAAAAACCGGATTTTTGAAGTTTTATATTTCGAAAACAGATCGACTTGAAATTTTCAGGGCTTCCTATTTTTTTTAGAGCGTCTGCATAAATGTTAAGGTAAATCAGTCCACATATGAGCAGAGATCTCCCAAAAAACGTGTTTCGTCACGTCCAGTATTTATACGCTTGACACCAGGAAATTTCGGGGTTTTGCTTGGCGGGACGGAACGCTACCGTGTTCCTTGATTTAGTCCTATTGTGCATTTTCTGTGGGCGGTCCAGTATAGTTCTGAAAATCGGAAAATATGGTTCAGTTTCTTTAATTGCACTTAAAATTGACCAAAAAAATTCGTTTTGCAAGGTCAAACGGTTAAAACTACATGTTACCTGTAATCTTTAAGCCTTATCTTGACGCGGAATGCAGATAAAAATAGATTAAAAGCGCTAAGATCTCAGACATGGCTTTAAATTTTTGAACGTAAGTATTTTGTTTACAGACTAATTTTATGTACTCTCTTTCGAATTGAGGGAATCATCGAAATCGTGCGGAGGTCATTCCGCGATAAAAAGTTGAGGACAAAATGTTTTCAAAACTTCTTAAAACCTATTAATAAAGGCTGATTGCACAAATAGATTCGTTTTGTTTTTATTCAAATTAAACTCCTTGACTTGAACGACTTGAACGAGAAAAAGAGGTCGAGGTAGCTTTTTTCCAGAAAAAAAAATTCATTCTGCCAATTTTTGTAATCGTATACTTTCTTTAAAAAGTTTCTCTAGTGTTTATTGTTTTGTGATAAGGGGGAAAATAGAGCCCGGAATAGATTTTAGCCCGGTGACCATGACACGAAGGAGTTTTTGGCTGTTTATACACGTAAAAATAAATAAAAAATAGTTTTCAACTAACATTGCTCTATAAAAAAAGACGCCAACTTAGATTTGATCAGAAAAATTTGATTTTTCCATATCGACCAAAAACACCATTTCACGCGAATAAATGAACAATTGGAAGAGGTCCCTAACCTTTTGTTTTTCTCTTTTCAAATTACATTCAAAGTACATTCCGAAAGGATTTCTTTCTAAAAAAATGTCTCGACTCTAGCAACACTGAATGGGAAACATGTTAGGAAAACGCATGAGAAACGTAGTACACGTAAAAACTAGACATTTATCCTCCATTTGAGCCAAAAAATTTCAATTTTTTTGGCAAGATTTCAATAAACTATGAAAATAATTACTGTTGGCCTCAGCGCAATCGTTAAAAACCTCCGTGAATCAGGAAAACACATAAAAACGAATGAGTTCCTTCATGGTTTCTTTTTTTTCTTTTTTCAAAGATGTGACTTAAATTTCCGATGTCATGCTAGGGGTTTAATCCAAGGATTTTCGATGTTTACAATTTTTATGGTTGAAATGTTGAAATCCTCAGGTTTCCTTGTGTTTACTCTTGTTTTATTCATTCCGATTCGTTTCAATTTATCATAGAGGCTTCCCTTCTTTTTATTCCTATTTCTTTAGCACGGGTTTCATGATAAGTGGGTACTTTTTGTGATTTATTTTTCAGTTTTGATACATATTTAATTTTCAATCTAAAGATCATCTACGTATTTAAAATTGAATAAGGGGTGAAAAGGAAGGGGGATCCAAACCCTCCCTGGGAATAAGCATTCTGGGTGCCGAGGGGAAAGGATGACTAAACAAATCAACTCTGCATTCTCAACATAGCATCAGTGACATCACTCTCCTCAGCTGATACGACCACCCCAGCTGGTCACCATCACCATGGAGACGCGTCCACAAGCGATGCCACAAGTCAAAAAAAATTTACACCCACCTAATT
Organism: Orius laevigatus; assembly: GCA_018703685.1. NCBI lineage: Eukaryota > Metazoa > Arthropoda > Insecta > Hemiptera > Anthocoridae > Orius > Orius laevigatus. The sequence continues at coordinate 600,207 of JAGWEN010000035.1, read as the reverse complement.
TTTTATGTTCCTATAAAGCTTTTATTGTTTGCTTCTCTGTTTATCACATAAAAATGATAATTAACCACTTAAATATGTAATAACTACCAACATATACCTTCTGGTTAAAAATCTTTGAACGAAAACTTTTTTGCATTTGAGGTTTGTGCACAACTTTTGTTTCAACATGTAATGAGACAATTACTTTGGAATTGTGTTGTGTCATGAAAATGCTTCAACATAATATTTGTAAATTATCTATTTTATTTTGAGCACTATGATTTTATCGACGAGTTACCTATATTGTTTTGTACCTAAAAATTTTTATTTTTTTGGTCACAAAAATTAATTTAAAATTTCCACTTTTCTTCAATAAAAAGTTGTTCTAAATATTATTTTTTCTTTTGAAAAGAATGAGAAAAAAAATTATCGTGTTCGACTTACAAATGAGTCATAGCGGCGTCAGCGGAATCGAGCGAACATACTAGGGTGAGACACAGCCAAAGACTGAGCCCGCAAAGCGTGAACGAGAAGCGGACGGGGGCTCCTCTGAGTCTTGGAGATCGCGAGTCTACCGAATCTACTCGGATAGGGAGCATGCGCCCGTTTGTCAAGGTCGGGGTGATTTCTGTTTAGTTTTCTATGTATGTACTTGCACTAATTTTCGACTGATTGACACTCGACAAATGATACAAATCACCATACATATTCAGAAGATTGAAAAAGCCAAACTTTTTCGCAAGGAAATATTTTTGATGAAAGCCAAAAAAATTCTTTGTCGAAGAATGAAGGGATTTAAAGAGAGCTTTTACCTGATAAGGACCAAAAGTACCGAACGCTCCATACTGCTAATTGCCAATTACGCCCACTCCAGCAAGTATTTTCGTGTTATTATCCTGGAGTAGGTGTGTATTCATATCAAGTGGCCAAAATAATAAATCTTCTTAAATACATACACCCACCTTTCTCCATTAACTTTCTTCTTAGAATCTGAGGTATGTATTTCATAAAGCTCTCTATGGCCACAGAAATAAGTTGGTATGTAAGTCGAAAAATTTAAAAAATGACAATCAATGAAAATTTCAAGTTGGTTTGGGAGCTGAGAAAAATTCGATTTTTGAATTGATTATTCACTCATTCTCAAATTTTCTCTCTAGAGCTTTTTAAATTTTTGGACCTTCCAAATTATTCCCTGTGGCCATAGAACTAGTCTGTGTGCTGCCCTGCACGTCACAAATGTTTGGGGACAAACGTACCTAATTCTCCATCTTCACTATAATTTTTTTTCACTTATAGGTGAGCAGCCTTTGGGGCTACTATACCATGGTATAATAATTTATTCAAATGATTCCTTAATATTTTATATTTAAAATTTAATGAGGACCTTCATGGAACCAAACAAATGTAATAAATAATAATAAATTAGTTTTTTCAGATTTAAAAATTTTTTTTTAATTTAAAAAATCCGCTAAATTGCATTTCATGTTTTGCAAATGTGGGACAAATTTTAGCAAGTCCAGACTCGGGTTACTTTTCCTTTTCCAACTCCTTTGATCTTCCTCAACGTTATTCATTAAAATTTGCCCTACTTTTCGTATTAGAATGAATTTCGCCTGTCAAATTATCATTGGAAGTACAAGGAGAAAAACAAGGTCATTTTTCATTTTAAAATATTATAGGGACCCTAAAATCGAAATTCGCAAAAGAGTGTGTGAACCTAATTTAGCAATTATGAAGGAATGTGAGGATCTGAGCAGTTAATCAATAGTATAATTTGTTGTGGTAAGCTTTTGAAGTACTTTCGTGGGATCCTATTAGCGGATTTTTTTTATCTTTTAAGTGGGTGTAGGTGCTACATGGGTAGGTCCTAAAATTTTCTCTGAATATTTTTATTAATGATTTTCTCAGAAAGTTATCAATCCAGTTGATCGATTGTTTTGATTTGTTATTGGGTACTCAGGTAGTTCATTTATTCTACGTGAAATTTATATAAATGGGATAGTATGTTCAGTGAAAATATGCTATGGAGGAGGAACCCCACTTGAACTTTCTTAAAAATTAGGGCTCTACAGACCTCTCCAACCACAGCAAATACCACTTTGTAACCTTCCCCAATATTGGACGGAAGCACATGAGATGGTGTTTTGGCCAACTATAACAGCCCCAACCATTATTTTTATGAAATTCAAAAATTGCCGTCGACATTTTCAAGAAAACTACAAAAGGATGATCTGGTGAAGATTAAATGAAAAATTGAAGTGAGGTGCACAAAAATCTGTGATTGACTGCTGGCTAGACATCACCGACAGCCATGACCGATAAAGACCAAGGGTCGATTTTATCCTACCACTCATCCTTACCCTTCCCAAATTCGAGGGTTTGAGAGTGTTTGATAGGCAGGTAAGGTACGATTTAAGGTAAAAATTATAGAGTAGAATTTTTGGTAAAAATCTAAATAGTTGCAGTTTTCCATTGGTACCATAGAGAACTCAAAATTTGGTTTAGGTTCCCTGTGATCTGGTCAAATGCTGACACAACAAAAGGTCTGCTTACTCTTTTCCGTTGATAAGTACAATAAAAGATAAATAAACACTGAATCAGCCAGTGAATCAGAAATCTAAATAAATTGATATCAATAATAAGCAATATTATTTTTAAAAGGAGTAAAACAAAAACTTCCTTAGTAAAATTTCTTTAATAACAAAATATGTATAGTCCTATATACATGGCGAAAAAGTAGTTAAGAAAATTATACAGAAGACTCAATATGAGCCAAATCCAATATAAAAAAAATATATTTATAACATAAATATAAAGTCAAATGAAAATATTGCCAAATAAAAACAAATATACATACAAAATAAAGGAAATTAAAATACGAGTCTTTTATATTTTCGGAATATTACAATAGCAAGCTGTTTAGTGTTGTAAATGATTGCAATAAACTAAAATTTGGCACAAAAATTATTAAAAATAAAGAAATAGGCGTCCCTAGAATTTTAAAATTAAACTAATCTGACCTTAATATGCCCCTAGAATAATATTGCAAGAGTTTAAAGCATACTATACTTTTTGTACAATTATAAAAAGAGATTTTTGACTAGTTTTGTTTTCAAAAGAATTTGTCTTGCTCAGTCAAATCAGTCCTGATGTTCCCGTTGAGGAGGGAATGAGAGTTCCTTTTGATGGTGGCCGTTTCGTAATCGGCGGGCATTCCGTTGCTGGTGCTTTTGAAAAGTCGTGAGGTCCCGTTTGAGTTCTGGCGGGAAAACGAAGGTGTCCTTTTGGGCGAGACGTGAGGGGTCTCTTTGAGAGGGACGGTCACATATGGGTTTTGTTTGGATGAGATGTAATGAGGTGACGTCGGGATCCGATTTGGCGAGCGGCGATCCATGAATTTCTTAAGGGTCACCGCAGAGGCGATTCCCATCAAAAAGCCGATTACCAAACATCCGATTGCCGTCCCCAATCCCATACCTGCAGAATCTGCTTTGGTTGTTAGAAAGAAGAAATAAAAATCGACCAACTTACGAGTTTCCGTAGTAACAGCATCAGCACATAGACGAGTGTCTGTATCAGGACCAAGACATAAGTTTTGCCCTGGACTTGAAACTGTGCAAACTCTTGTTCTCGTTTGATGCCCTGATGAATCACAACCTGACCAAAGACTCCAGTCATCCCAGCCTTCCAATGCTACAAAATTGGGTTTAAGTTAAGAAAATGTTATTTTTTTCTTACATAAACAAGGAGATAGGATGCATTCTTCTTGAGAGACGGAGTTGCCATCGCAATTTTTGTCACCTCCAATGCATATGCGAGATCGTTGACGTATACCGGGGCCACAGCTGGAAGAACAAGGAGACCAGTCGCTCCAGCAACCCCATTCTCCTTTGCAAGGTTGGAGGTTGCAAGGCCTCGTGACCTGAGAGGGTCCGTTGCATTCTCCATTGATGACTTCACACGTCCTAACCCTGCTTTGCTGTCCTTGCCCACAATCGGAAGAACATGGCGACCAAGCTGACCATTCAGACCAAACGTCCTCTCCTGATAAGAGCTCAGGCTTTGTACACGCTCCGTTTCGTGTGCAGAACCTATCGTCAGTTTTGTATAATGATATTTTGATCGAAGATGGATCAGCGACAGGTGCTTTGCATGCGAAACGGTATCGCCGTTCAGTCCCGTTGTTCAGCGGTGCCCATGGAGTCCACATGGAAAACCTCTTACTTTCGCTGCATTGAGTTGAATCGCAAACCTGATTTCAAAAATTATTTTTTGTTTTTTTATGGCTTCAATTGGCTTACTTGAAAATCTTTGTCGCACCCAGGGCAATCAAGGCCGCCCGATTGAGGAGGTGGGTTTGTACAAGACCGATATCTTGCTCTAAACCCTCCACACTTTGATGAACATTCCCCCCATGAGCTCCATGCAGTCCAACCTCCATCACGAATCGTTGTTGGGTCTAAAAAAGCAAAAATGTGAAAAAAATTTGTTGCAAAATTTGAGGCTTACCTATTGGGCATGGAGGGTTTGAATGGCAGTACATTTCGGACCGATCTTGCCCTACACAGACACGTCCTCCATGTTGAGGTGCAGGGTTGCCACAAGTTCTTCGTCTTGTTTTAACAGCCATTCCACAACTTTGAGAGCATCCTGACCACACAGACCACCCAGTCCAGCCTCCATGTACCGTGCAGTTGGTCACTTTTACAGAAATCCCTTTACAAAATGCTCCTCCGTTCAAAGGCGGAGGGTTGTCACACGTTCTCGAAGCACATAAACACGGGTCACCATTTTGCTGCTCACACGGCACGAAATCCGACCAAGCACTCCACCCTCCATCAACCGGATGATCCAAAGTTGGACATTTTGTCGCATCTTGATGCCAAATTTGAGAAAGAGGATTATGATCGGGTGCAGTTGTACACAACTCGCGATGTTCATGCCAGCCACAATGAGGATCCATCGAAGCCACACATGCCGCTCTATTCGTATACCGCCTACAGTGTTCTTTCGATATTTTCATAACTCCATCATTCGTCGTTAAATACAAGGAATCCGAAGAAAACTGCAAAGCGTGGATTTTTCTCGAAGGGGAGTTCAAAGGTATCGGTTTCCAAATTTCCAAAACACACGTTTTTTGAGTTCTCGAAAGGACTGAAATCTTTTTCACTATTCCCTCTGTAGTTGCAACATATAATATATGAACAGGCTTGTGTAATTTTGTTTCAACAGTGTCCACAGCGATATGAGTCAGAGTTTCCAGTTTGCTGTGATAGACCGGTTCTGCTGATGTTGGCTGAACTGCCAAGTCCATGAGCTGATACATCGTTGAATCGAGCTCAGTTTGATTTCCTGAGCAAGTTGTTGCACCTGAAGCGCTGCTCCTTTCCCAAGCTGAGCCTGAATTCGCCTGATGTTTGAACGGCCCGCTAAAAGCTGCCGCTATCGAACTCATATTAAATGAGCAGACAGCCGAACCCGGAATACTATTACTGTAAAAATCGTTTAATTAAAATTCAAACTAAAACTCAAGTATTTACTCAGGTGTGGTAAATGTAGCATATAGAAGTCCATGTTCTCGCAGATAAGTTGCACCCTGTATGTTGTCATAATAAAAAGGGTAATCACCAGGCAAAGAACAATTAAGTCTAGCTTTGACAAACGTCGTCCACCTATCCGGCCGCATGAATCCTCCGTTATCATTTTTACAAACTCTAGCTATTCTTGAGTAAATAGCCTGTAAAAATGTATCATTTAAAAATATGACTAGAAGAGAAAACAAACATACTTTTCCACAGTTGATAAACTCGACGGCGCTTTCTCTGAATAGAAAATAGACAAAATCATCAGTGTCAAAGGTGGCGACGAATTGAGGTTCGTTGAGCCATTTTGAGTCGTATTGCTTCGTCCTTAAATACGAGGATCTTGAATCCGCTGTCGGTTTTGAATCCATCGGGTCCATCACGATGGCAGGATCGGCACCTGAAAAGTCGACAGGGGCTCCAGCGAAGAACTGACCTGTCGGAATGACAAGCAGTGATGTCACATTCGCACGTGGGTTGTAGGGACATTTCGCAACACCCGTCACCCAACTTGTAGCTCTATTAACGTCCTCAATCTATAACAATTTCAATTTTAATAATTAAATATTACGCAATTTCAATAATAATACCTCTCGCCAAGAACATTGTGGGTTAAACGCTCCTGTCCCGCAGGTAAAGAGCTTTTTCCCATTGGACAAAAGTACTTTGATGTAATTATGGCAGTTGTCTTCCGTTTGCCCTTTGTCGATGCAAAGAGTCACTTTTTCGGCGGGTGCGAGCCATGTCGCTTTTTCCAATTTGTCCAAACCACTAAGGCTGAGTCTGAACAGACTGTCTCTGCAAGAAAAAAAGGTCCTTTAGTCTATGATTGTCACAATTTTTTGGTGGAAAAGGTCAGGTTTAGCCTTTTCCCAAATAAGAAACATAGAAAACAGGACATTCAACGTTTTTGAACCCGAAGAATCCTTTAGATTTACAAACGAATCTCGTCACTTGTCATCCTCAGACAGGAAACGTCCAGTTAGATTCGTAATAAAAAGCATTTATCACAACAAACGAGGGTATCCTTTACGTCACTATTCAGTGTCACTAATGATGCAAACACAAAAAAATTTGCATTTTTTCCCCCCCTGCCAGTGAAGAGCATTCGTCCTTAAAATTGAAGTGGGTCAAAAACATTTTCAAGAATTCCACTCGAAAATTTTCAACGAATTATTTTTCCTCTCCTTATTTTTAGAACAAAAAAATTCGAGCTTTTATTTGAAGAAGAAAAAAAAAGTGAAAACAGCGCATGCTATGTCCGAGAAATAAGGAAAAATCGAAAGATCATCAATAAACATAGAATGCGGCAATTTATACGCTAGGGTTTATTATTTCCGTTCTGAAAACCAAGCAAATCGACTCGAGTGAATACATGCACAACATTGTAACCAACCACCCCTCACGTCCCCATTCCCCATCCACAGAAACCAGATATACAATGTGAAGGACGAGAGATAACAACTAAATGGATTTTTTTTAGGAAAAAGGGTACAAAATCGAGCTTGATATGACTTTATCATGAGAAAGACTGAAAATAAACCTCAAATAACAACAACCAAAGAAAAACTTAGAAGTTGGTAAAAAATTTCCTTCTCGATAATAAAATTTTAAAAAATACTCATGTGACTTTCCTGTAACGATTTCCAACAGTCTCAAAACTCAAGTACAACCCATGTCATCGAATGTGCAAAATAATTATCCATAGCAATAGAAAGTGATCCAACATGCTTCATAGTGCTCAGGAGCTCTGCTCGCGAGAGAAAAAAAAAGTACCCCCCTCTAGAGTGATCCAACGAGCAGCAATATTGGACCGAAAGGGTTTTTCGGTATCCACCACCCAATGTTTTCAAACTTTTAATTATGTACCTATTGTGAAAACAATATCCTTTGCTATTGCATCAATCCACCATCATCCATATCAAGTTACTCAGAAAAACAATGAGATTTTGTTCCTTTTTTTTTATTTTGAAACATGATGTAACGAAACACCCCAATTAAATTCGTTATCTTTCAAATATGATTATAATCCGTAAAATAAAGAAGGTGAAAATGCAAAATGTTTGTTTATAAAAAAGAAAAGGATGTTAAACTTGGTGAGATCCAATAAAATAATCGGGATTAAAAGGAGTCTGCAATATCCTTTTGTCCCCGATCATGTTAGGAGAGCTCGTCCGTAGAGAGACAGAAGGAGAGACGGAGAAAAAGAAGGAAAAAAAGGCAGGGAGGAAAGCCGAGAGGGCCGAGTCGCCCAAATATGGAAACCCGTTCCCATCGGGTTTCGCCAACCTTTCTAAGCTCACCATATGTCATTCTAGAAATCGCATTGTATCTTCAAGTCCGATGCCCCCGGGATCGCGAAGCGTCGATTATCACGCCGATAATTATCTCGCCTTTAAATTTCGACCCCTGGTCACCCCGTTAGCGCGAGAAAACGCCCAGGAACGATAAGAAACTACCAAGCGTGGGAGAATCGATGTCATTTTCACCATTGGTCAACCCAAGAAAATATTCTCCTTTTTTCAACAACAAACGAATAAATTGCACCCAAATGTCAGTTGTTACAAATATCCCAACACGAAGACTTTCTTACCTTGCACCGACGATCACTTGGTTCCGTGAGACGTCAAATAACATTAACGTATAATTCGTGACGCCGGGCTCCGAAAAGTAACTGCCATTTGTCAACAGATCTGTTTAAAAAAACGTTTAAAAGATGATTATTCAGTATCCTAGATCGCTAATTAATAAAATATTAAGATACGAATAGTATATTGGAATCAAATATCATCAACCTTGGATTCGATATGAAGCAATATTTAGAAAAGAATTCAATGATCGTGGGTATGGGATGTCATTAATATTCATGTAAAGAACTATTATTTGCCTTGAAATAAAATTAAGTGAACTTCAAGCAATTTTTTGAAAATTTCTCTAGTTTGGACGTTTTTAAAGAGAAAGCTAAAGTGATATTTTTTGCTTAATTTACCTTCGTGAAGAATGATTCTTGGATCAGCTACATCGTCGCCGGCGGTGAGCACTGCAGTTAGAAGCAGTGACAGCACTGTCCAAGAACAGGGCATCACTGAAAAAGATAAAATATCGATAAAAAGAAATGTTAACAGGGAAAAAACCCGTCCTGATAAAAACACTTACGGTCCTTGTTTAACAGGAAGCCAAAGATGGACAGGGAGAGAAAGATTCAGCCCTAATGACAAACATAGATTCCCAGATCCACCTCTTTGCTCTCATTTTATTGAGAAAAGAATTTTCTAAATCCCGGATCTCGTTTTAATTATAACCTCAACTTATGCGGTATTGAAAACTCAAAAAAATAGGTTAAGTGATCAGTAGTTACGTGTACGTGACTAATCGAATTTGATGTTTAAGGCTCTTTTATTTGGGAGGCTTCTCGCACCTAAGAATTGTAAATAAAAAAAGGTTTCTCGACTTTTTAAACCCCTAGAACAAGTGCTCTGATGACCAAGGGGGTAGAAAGCGTAACAAAATCGATTAATGAAGTATTTCCATTCTAATGCATTCAAGACTTTACATTTAAATTGGTAATTAAAAAAAGAAACATGTCTTATTTAAGGGGGTGAAACCGAAAAAAACGGAAGGAAACTTCGTATATTTGCTTTTTAGAACGATTACAAAATGTTTCAACTATTAGCGTAATGAATGGTAGCAGTTGGGCAAATTAGCGAGTTTTAATCATGTAATCGTTAAATATTTAGAAAACCAGCAGCATTTCGCCTCGTCAAGCAGTACCCAAAAACAAGAAACTTTCACGTGGGGCGTGAGCTACTTGTGTCATTGTGGCATAGAGATAAGTGTTTTTCTGGTATTTATTTGAAGAACCCTCCTAGTGACGACAAAGGCTTCCCCTTGGAATAGTCGAATGGGGTGTTGCAAGGAGAAAACACAGAAAGATAAGCTCCAGAGGAAAAATTAAAGACGTGAATGCTAAACAACCTGGTGAAAAGTAGGGTAAAATGATTTTTCAACGTAATTCGTTCAGTAGCTTAAAAAGGTGATTTGAGCCTAAATTACAGTTGAGCATCATATTTTATAGCCGAGAGACGTGTTTAGAGAGCGAAAAAGCGTTCCCTGGTCTAATTCATCTAGTCTGGACCACTCCAGACGGAACCGTTTATTTCTACTCAATTATTTAGCACCGCGTTTCAAAGTCGTTAACCCCATACATTGACATGTGAACAAACTATTTCTCGGAAATGTATTTTATTCGAGTCCAAGTAACGGGGATGATTCCCATTTTGGTCGCGGCTGTCCTTCAGCGCTTCAACTCTCCACGTGGAAACCGATATCGCCTACCGTTATTTAGGTATCAATTAAATTTATGTATTAAAAAAAATATTATTTTTATAGACTTGAAATTTGGAAATCAAGTCCTTTTTTGTGGAGGCCCCGTAACCAGTTTTAAACGAGTCGTTAAAAATTTTAGAACTCGTTATTTCAAACTTCGTAAACTATTCAATCGAGTGCACTTTTTTCAACCCCATTCATAACGGGCAAGCGAGAATTCACCCTTTTGAATAGGTGAAGAACCAATCAGGATTTTAATAAAACATCATTTAATCAACCTCTTGTTTTTGGATAGACTTTTAATAATAAAAAGAAAATTCGAATCGAAATATAGGTCGCAAGAATTGTGAGGCAAATTAGATTTGTTCAAATGGAACTTGCGTGTCTACATCAAGAAATTCTCTTTGTCGAACGGATCCCCTATGTTAAAATGTTTGACCTTTTTAAAATCGAAAAATTTAATTTTATTAAGAATATTAAGCCATGTTAGCCCTATGCACTCACACAAAGAGCTTGTTAAAAAAACTAACAAAGCACACACACATCCTTTGTGGTAATAAAGGACTGAAATTCGATAGGATCTTGACATGAATGAGATTATAAGGGCGTAGGAAGACGTTATAAGTTTAAAAACCTGTTTACAACAAATTAATTTACACGTGGAAAAAAAAAATTGAGTACCACTTGATGAGCAATCAATAAGTAAACAGATATTTCATTGAAAAAATATTTTTTCTGATTTTCAAATAGGACGATTGCAATCTTGACCTCAGTCTTTTTTTCTGAAGACAACCCTAGGCCACACCCTGACTGTCCCTCTTGTCCGTTACATTTCTGTCTGCGTTTTTTCCTCTAGCTAGTTCATAATCTTATTTAACCTCTTCACTTTTATATTCATGAGTCCCCCTTGATAAATGAAGCCGTTTTGAATAAAACTTTCGATTTTCTAGAATCCGTTTGCGTACATTTGCATAAGGGGAAGTGTTGAACGTTTTTATAGCACGTGTCGGTTCTGGCGGAAAGTGAAAACGTTCCTTAATATTTTAGGTCCCCCCTTTGAATTTTCGAAGGCCCAGGAAGCCGTAGATTTCGAAGAGCACCTAAAAGAGGGACTATTTTTAAAACACTTTTCAAAACACATTGTCTAAACTCCCATTAGTGGCGTAAAATATCAATAAAAATAGTCTTCACGCTAAAGCCTACGTTCATTTTAACAACCCAATGAATTAAACATTATTAAAACATTATACATGAGTACAAAACATAAAATATTGAATACCTAAATTAATTCTATTATTCATAGAGAAACAAAACTCATAGCGTAGCTAAAAGAAAATAATAAAAACGTAGGCAATAAAGAACGTATAAATAGTAAACATAATAAAGAATATCTTGAAAGGCACATCCATCTTGAAAAGTGATAGAAGGATAAATATGATAAACTTTTGAACCGGCTGGATGTGTAATTCCGTTGCGTATTAATAACTTGTCGGACGTCGAGAGTGATTTTTATTGGGGTTCCGTGTATTTAAAATAGGGAAAGGGCCAACGCGACGTTTTCGACGCGTGTGTACGAGAGTACGCTCGGTTGCCATTTAACGCGGACGGTCGAAAGGGCGCGAGGGAGAACAGGAAGCTCTCGTTTTTAAGGAGTTGGAACACAAAGTGATAAGTCACGATCCTTGTTAATCCGATAAAATACAAGGACTTGATTCTCGCGTGAAGAAGAGCGGGGAAACAAATAGATTTATCTTCTCGAGTGGGCAACAAAATGTAGGGGCTTTGCAATTTCAAGCCGATAAAGAATAACCGTGTTTTTCCCAAATTCACAGACCGTGTGATACAAAATAGAAGGAATTTTTAAAAAAAACCTTAGATGGGATCTACATTCATCCTTAGGTAAGGCCTACATCCATCCTAAGGTGGCCACTGCATCCATCCTTAGGTGTCCTCTACATCTATCCTTAGGTGTCCTCTGCATCCATCCTAGGTGCCCTCTACATCCATCCGGTGGCCTCTATTTCAACTATGTACATACATATTTGAAGTATGTACTCATGAGCTACAAAGTACTTCAAGGATACCGAGAAGCTAACATAAAAAGTGGACACATAAACTTTCTGAGTTTATGTTTCTGAAGTTTCTGAAAGACCCATCCAAAAGACTTGACTTATCAAAATTCTATTTATGGAGATGAGCTGAATTTATAACGGTAATTTGAACAGACATCGCAAGTAATTTTTTGATGCACCTAAAAATTCCATCTAAATCGGTCACGACCTGTCCTTGTTAAAATTCAAGGAACTTCCTATTTCCAGAAACAGAACAAAATGTTCCTTTCGAAAAGTAAGGAATTCTTAATATTAAGGGCAAATGAGGAAGTGCTGCTTTGCTTACATCGCTGAATTAAAGCTTGAGAAGCATTTTGTCCATTTCAATACGAGGTTTTCACATATTAAAATGGTTTAAATTAATTATTTTAGAAGAACCGTAAGCTATAAATTTACAATGAATTATGAATTCAGTAAGTGAGACAAACAAATAAATTAACAAACGTTTGTAAAGACGATTTCTATTGTTTGCGAGAAGAAACCCCTTTCGCACGTGGGCTCTTGTAATTAACATGGAAATTCCTAAGGAAGGGAAATGTTGGTTTTCGAGAAAAAAACAAATAGAACACGTATGGAGTACATTCAATTAGGGGGAATTCTCGGAAGGTGCAGTTTGTGGGTTTTCGAGAGACAGATGTGAAAAAAGTAAATTTGCTAAACTGCTTTAATTAGGATGTCAAAACATAGAATCTGATGAAACGGGGCGATTAGAACGGGCCAAGGTCCCCTGCCCAAGAAGGGTGTCGCGTGTTGGCTTTGACGAGAACATCTCGACATTTTTTTTTCCCTCCTGGTAACATAGAAGCGTGAAGACTATTAACAAATTCCTGAAATCGAATCCTGAATATTAAAAACTGTGGTTTTTTAAAACCCCAAAGTAGATATCGAGCATTTTATTTTTTATCTTTCTATTCAAGCTCACATTCCTAAGGGATTCAACTTTTATAAAGTTACTCTAATTATTCTTCGATAAACAGACATTTCCGCCGGTCGGAACGTTTAATTATCGACTAAAAAAAGATAAACATTAATTACTGTAAAAAACGTAATCATTAGTATTATGGCCTATAACAAATTGCACATTCTCTCTAATAATTATTTTTTCTACTTTTTTTTCCTTCTCGCTTTTGTCAAGCAGTGAAAATATCGATTCAGGGCGCTTCGCTTTGCTCACTCGAGCGGCTGGCACCCGTCGCTATGCTTTTAGCGAAAGAGCCATCCCAGGGAAAGGGGTGGAAACCCGAGCATTATGAATATTTAATTTTCGGTTAAATAATTCAATGTTACAATGTGTGGAGATGCTGGAGGTACGCCTGTTCAAATATTCTACGCCCCTTGTCATGGCCTCCATGTTTTCGGGCTCCGGATATTGTTTTCGGTTAAAGCGTAATCGAACAAATGGGCCTTTATTTTACATTTTCGACACCGGGGCCTCCCCTTTTCTCTTCAGGCATAAAGAAACACATTTCACTGATTAATAATTTATTAATGTTGATTTTTTAGAAGTAATCAACGAAATGGAAGAATTCAGAACAAAAAAAATGAAGCACGTCCAGTACCTGGAACTTTCTCAATAAGTGAATTCTCTCTATTCCCAGGGCGGAACGCTCTCTCGTTCCTATAGCTATGTATCCTAGGTCCGGTAGCAAAGAAACATAAAATCATCAATTCTTGCTAAACAAGTGAAATAGGGGGGGGGGCATTTTTGAGGCCAAATACATAACAGAAAATCGGTTTTTATGGCCAAATCGGGATAAAAAGACTGTTTCTTCCTCAAAAATCAAAGGAAAATGGGTAAAAGACCGTTTTTCCTGGTATATTCTGAAAACTGGGCAAAAAACGATGATGTATTGTTCAAAGAAAACAAAAAGTGGGTTAAAACAACCTCATTTTTCACCAAATTTTTTCTGTATATTTTGGTCTTAGCACAATATTCTGGTCCCATGGCTCTCTTCTGGCTCTTTCAGGTGGAGCCTGAGGCCAATAAAGAACAAGATCCAATTTCGTTCTATTTAAAGACACCGCTTGAATTATTAACCGACACGCTTCTGTGAGCAATTTCCAGAAGATTAAATTAGTAGATCAAGCTCGTGTCCAATTGTCACAGAAATTAGGCCATTAAACAATTTAAAAGTGTTTGTTTCGTTCCGGAAATATTTATATTGGTCAAATAAACGTTCTATATTGATTGTAATCAATTTAAAAGGGTTTGATATAATCAAAGAGTCCGACAGAAGCGTCAGATCGGATTAAATCATGCTTCGTTTCACACAAGGGGACCTCCTGGATTCTTTATCAGAAAATCTTAATCTCATTAAATTTTTGTTGAAAATCACCTTCTTTTTAATAATCAACTGTCAAGTATTTCGTTAATTCTTCGAAGGCGCTTGGGAAGTTTATGGGAAGACGAAAAGATAACTTTTAATGAAATTTCTCGATAAAGTCCCGACATTTGAGAGAAAAAATAGAAGCGTGGTTATGAATTAAAACGAGCTTCTTTTTTTTCTCCCCCTTTTATAAAAGAAGTTGTGCTGATTTTTTTCCGCCGTTCCTTTCCATCCCTTGGGTTCAATCGATTGGTCAGGACACGTGCCTAATTTGTTCCGTTGTTATAAACTTTCACCCGAAAAACAATGTTTCATCAAAATCTGATTGTTCGAGCTCCGCTACTCGGCGTATTTTTCGGAGCCCCGATGGCCCCAACGTGATTTCTCCTCTCTCGTTGGACAAATGATTAATGTCCTTTTGATTTTTCACGGGACACTCGCGTTTCGATTAGGATGGCATAATATGTAAATTTTTTTCCTTCTCTCTCCCTTTTTTTGACTTTTACTTTCCTATAAAATGTTGTGATGTGTTGCGTGTTAATTATCTCCCGTTTTTTTGGCTTTTAAATCTTGAAGGATTATGCTAATTCTTATCAATTTTCATATAAATTAATTGGCAGGTTGAAATAAAAAGGCTTCGTTTTTCGCAACCGAGTAAAATGAAAAAGCATTACACGAAATCAACAAAAACAAAATAATTTAGGGGGACTCTTTTGTTCGGAATACGGAGGGGAAAATTTATTAATTTTGCATACATTTTATAGAATCAATGTTCCACTTGATTTTAGATTCTAAAGAAGAATGCTACTTTTGGGAACTCAAAAGGATAGGCTCGTTCTTTCCCAGAAGATACCCTCTTCCAGAGAATATACTCAAAAATGAGGTTTTTGTTGGGACTGTTCCGACTGTTATCACTTATCAGTGTTATTAGGCGACAAATCCAAGTTTTTACATCACTAAATTTAATGTTCTCGATGAAAATTTACTTTGCCCCACGTTTTGTTATCATTTATCCACTCTTTTTTTTTTCACAGCCTCGCACTCAACTATTGGAGCAAAAAAAAATCTGCTGAATCAATTATGTTTTTATGGAAGTTGCTTATAAGTTACCTATAGATAATGTTTTCATGAAGATGTCAAAAACAAACTGGGATGAGCTGGAAAACTTTTTTGGAGCCTTTTTCGACTTGGACGGTTTGTTGAAGCAGAAGGAATGATTTTAGCCCTTTCAACGGTGAAATTCCAAAAGCTTATGAGGGGTAACAAGGCGACGAAGGTAATAGAGGGTAAAAAACAGCTCGTGGGCCAATTTTTGTAAATATTCCTCTTTTTCTTCCCTCATAATTTCTCCGCGGAAGGTTTTTGATGAGCAAAACTTAATTTTGGGACCCATTTGGATAAAGAAACTCTTCTCACTTTGGCATGTTTTGATGACACCATCCTTAACCTTGAGAAAAAAACACGCGAGGATCTTGTTCCAACTTCGTTTGAAATATCATCGAATCCGCTTTTTCAGAAATGGGCCAGGGAAGAGGTAAACAAAAATGACCAGAAGCATTTATTCTTCAAACGTTTGGCTAAAATTTCCTTTGAGAAGGCTACTTCACTTCTCCAAGTTCAATATTGAGTCAATGAATTGAGTTTCTGTTCGGGGAGTTGTTGATACAAAATTTTAGGATCAAAACTTGAAGTCTTTTGTCTAGCAAGTTCATGGTCGTTTATTAATTCAAATAACTTTTGTTTTGTTTAAACGTACCAAATAATCCTAATTTCACGTGTCCCTTGGCACCTTTGAACTGGAAAGGATAATGCCTCCCAAAAAAAACTCTAACTATTCCGTAATAGCTTTTAACTTGTTCGATAAAATTAAAAAGGATTTCGAAGTCGGTGTAACTGTCAACGTGGGGGAAGGAGGATAGGCGCAGGTAACGTTGTGTAGGCCGTAAAAACTTCTCGGTCCAATTTGAAACACACATGTGCTACATTAAATGTAATTATTCTTCCCTCTAATTAGGTTAAATACGACAAATCACCCACAGACCGCTTTTTCATCGAATAAATTAATTTTAGGACATTTTTTCAACACGTAAAAATAATAAATTTCTATAATTATGGGGTTTGTTTGTTTCGAAGGCTTTAAATAACAAAAGCCATTTTTTTACAACAATACCTTTAAACAATTACATATTTTTAAATAGACTACAAACAATAATGAATTATTAATTTATACCTAATAGGATTTTAATCCTGGTCAGGTATAAAATAGAAGGCAAAATAGCTTACCGGAATTCGTAGTTTTTAAGACATCAAGACGTCGGTTTTGATATTTTCATGTTTTTAAAAGGTGTGACAAATCACGAGATAACACAGACACTTTCACATGTACAGTGAGAAAGGCAAAACAGAAGAAAAAAAAAGTTATAAAATGATTTTGTTTATAATGGGGCGTTTATACACGAGGGACTGAACGTGAACGGTTGCCTGGAGCCGACTGGCTTCGGATTTTCCAACTCCACGACTCGGAAGAGGCTCTGAATCCAAACAACAACCGAACCGCTCTCGGCCTTTCGAAGGTCTCCGGTTGTGGTCAATACCGCCAGGTGGCACCACGTTCCGTTCCCCGTACGCAGGTAGAAGAGCCGGAGGTCGGAGGAACGTTTTCTCGCTTCGCCTTTCTCGAGTCCTCCGCTCAAGAGACGCCGAGGAAAAGAGGTTGTCCGACGTCGAGTTTCGTATTTTACGCCTTCATGACCATCTGTCGCTTGATTTACATGCGATTCTATTATTAAATTGCACCCTTTTCGATAGGTAATAAGAAACAACGGCTAATAACTACCTCTCCACCCTCAAAAATTATTGTCATACCCAAGAACTATTTTAGTTCATTATTTCCGGCCTGAATAAATTATTAAGCAAGTATATTGAAGTTTATAGCTGCTTGATGCTCAGCAGACGGATATTTGCCCCAAATTCTTTTTTTAGTGGTCAAAAGTCCCCCTCTTTTTTTATCCAAAATAGCGTCATTTCCATGACAAAAGCGATTAGAAGATTATTTGTCATTTGCGAGGATTTTCAAATCGAGGGTGTCAACATCAACATTTTTGACTTATGGATATCGTTGGACCGTATCCTCTTGCGGTATATTGATAAAATCATAAGCAGGTGATGTTTTAGCACTACCGAAAATTTGTCTGGTGCCCCTCGAAATTCTTATAAATGACCCTTCTGCAGCATTCGCTGTATTCGTTTCGAAATTTTAAAAAAGGCTTTGAAGTCAGTCAAGAGCAATATAATATGGCGTATAACGTATTCTAGAAAACTTCAACATTTGAACGATTATAGACGCCCTGGGGGCCTGTTCTCTAGGGAGCTAATGTTTCTACTGATTGTGAGTTCATCATAGTCCAATAAAACAAGAAGTGTTTTCCCTTTGCCACTCTATCCTTCCAGCACAAATCCTCAATCCAGTAGCTACATCATGATGTGAGGCCTTGGGACCACAGATGACAAAAAGAATTCAATGCACTATGAACTTCACAATGACAAAGAGGTCTAGAGTTTTGTTTAAATTTAAATGACGATTTTGTCCGTAGATTGAGTTCAAAATAGGTCAAAGACTCTAGGGCCATATCACACTGGGATAACAATTACTTGGAATTCGGGCTCGTGTTAATCCAATGAAAAAATCGATGAACCGGAACATGGGTTTTGTGATAAAAATTTTGCAGGCGATTTTATTAAAACTGGGTTTATAAGCACAAAAATTTAAAACATCTCCACTAGAGAAGAGTAGGAAGATTTCGAAGTCTAATAGCGCTAAATCAAGCCTCATGTTCTCGTCTACTCAACGTAGTTATTTACTAAATTGGTCAATAAATTACGCTTCATTGTTTTTGTTTAAAATTAAAGAACATAATAAAATTAATCGGTAAACGCGTTTAATATGGGAAAAAAGTCGGCGCCACTTAAAATTAGGGGTCGTTATCCTCTAAGGGGTCGGTGTTGTCATTATGAGGGGTTGCGTAATGAATACAACGTGTTCGATACTAATCGACATTACAAAAATTGACAAACTTTTTAGCACAAATTTTTTACTCGTTTCTATTTCAGCTCGTTTAAAAATTTCTTGTTTTTTTCATGTGATTAGTAAATTAGCGAATTAATTTTGTTTAAAATTTTGGGTATATGGCGGAGTCAGAGAGAAGGCAATCAGGACGAAAATCCTCGCGAAGGAAATCCTCCCGAAGGAAGTCTTCCCGAAGAAAATCCTCTCGAAGGAAATCCTCAAAACGTCAATCGATGCGAAGAGGTTCCAAAAGAGGCTCAGGGTCTATATCGAGAGGAATTAACTTAGGGAAAGCTGCTGGGGACCAAAAAAGTACTGTTAATTTTTCAAATAATATTTTTCATGTGGTTCAAAGAAAGAAAATCCGGATCGGCGCAAGAAACCCCTTGGATCAAAGCAATCCGGGAACATGTGAAAACCAACTTGCCCCTTTATCAGGAGTATTTTAAAGAAATTTTGAAAAAGAAAGACGTTTTTGTGAACGATTGCAAGTGAGGTGTTACGTAACTTATAAATCGGGGTCCTGAGACAAAAGGGGATTCAAGTGCTAGGGGTAAAATGGGGTTCAAAGGGTTTTTAAGAGGTTCTTAACCTTCTCGAATTATGCTTTTTCAAGAGTTCTCTGGATTTTTTTTCCGTTATCGAGTTTTCGTGAGACGAAATCTAGGGCCTCAAATAGGTTCACCTACATTTTACACGTTTTTTAACAAATTCTTTAACTATTAAGGCAAGGTAAACCGGTAATTTTCTCTTTTGTCCAACCCCCGTCGTCGCTTTGAAATTACCAGAGTGAAAATTTTAAACGATCTTAGCAACGTTTATGATTCCTCGCCTTTCTATTTTGTAGGACCTTTTTTTTCCTCCCCCCTTCACTGATGATTTTCAACTTTGCGTGTATTTCATGCCGTAAATATTATGACGAGATTATAAAAACGACGGGCACACGTGTGACGCGCATTTTACCATCGCGAAAATGTGCTGAATACGCTTAATTTATAAATAACGAGCGCTCTAAACAAAAATCTCGGTCACAGCAAAGCACTTTCCGTTTGAAAAATGCCCTCTTTTATCTTTATTATTATACCGTTTTAGGTAGGTAGTGAAATTTTTAAAACGCGGAGCCAATTTTATTGATTTATTAATATAGAGATAAATGGATTACGAGGGCTTCCAACTTCTAATTAAATGAAATTCGATCTTGTCAAGCGGCCAATGATGTCACGTTATTTGATAGCTTATTAATTGCTACTTTCCTGATTAAAATCATAATTGCTCGTGGAAAAAGCAGGTGGTGCAGCCCCCTTTTTGTATTAAAGGGCTTCTGGATACTTGATAGGTGGTTATTACAAAAAATGGTGCCGTGAAAGGAAGTAGCAGTAATGACGATTTTATAGAACTGGGAGGAAGAACTTTGTTAATTGGCTGGCTGATACGTTTCGGAGTGTGGGACTTCATTGCGACCAGAAGAAGATGCCTGGGAACGATTTGCCGGTATACGGTCCGGAAGGGTGCCCGGACGTTTTGTATGCGTGGAACGTAAAGCAGATGCCGAAGAAATGGACGCTTTGTTTTATAGGAAATTTTGATATCGCAGAGCCTCAAGTGAAGGATCCTTCGCTTTTATTGGATGGACGATTCATCCCTGGGCGGTATAAGCCTGAAAATTGGGGTGTGCTTGCGACATGGTTGTCCACGTTGAAAATCCTCTCGAACATCACAGTCCAGTGGCCCATCAATTTGAAGATCGTCTATACCGCGAATCAAGCCGACGACGCAGTTTCTCTCATTAGATTCGTGAGCGAGCAGAAGGAAGAATTTTTCGGAGATGTCGACTTTTTTTGCGTTTGTACGACTTTGGGGCACACCGGTTTGCCCGCGGGTGTCGTCTACGGTGGACGCGGCGCGTGTCATTTCGTCCTCGAAATTTCCAGCGGGAAATTCACGGACATCTGTTCCTGCTTGACGGGCCCCGGACGTCAGGCGGCCAACGACACGATCATAATGCTTGAAAGGCTTCAAGAGGATTGCGTTTACACTTACCTCAATGTGGTCGAACCGTTCAAGTTACCTAGTGACTTTGAAACCATAGCAAGAAGGGCATTCGTAAGAGATATGGATCCCGAACTAGGACATTGGTTCAAACCTTCAGTCATTAAAAAGAAAGAAAAAGATTTCATTGATATGTGGAAGCCTGAAGTCAAAATCGAAAGCATAAATAGCTTTCCAAAAAATGTAATAATAATGTAAAAATTACTTCTAAACATTAATTTTTTTCAGGGACACCTTTATATTCCAGGTACACTTGTCACACGCTTTGCGGTGAAATACATGTCAGAGACCGCACCCTGTCGTGTCGAAGAGATGGTCAACAGGCTTTTGAGGAAGAAATGGGACACTTTAGACAGTGAAATATCATGCAGACTAAGCATGGATTATTGGTCGAGGCCTTGGATGGCTGACTGTGAGAATCAGCTAATCAAAATGGCCAAAAGATCGATTTCAAATGTGTTCACGTCCCTGCAGTCGAATCGTTTGACTTGACGCCAAACCCTCTCCTCGCCGTCTTGGAAATTCTAATCGGAAAAGAAACAATCGTCTTGTCTTTAGCGTCGATGCTCGACCTCGGAAAGCCCTCCTTGAAGACCAATTTTGTAAAAAACATCAAAACTCTCATTTTGTTTATGTTCTCCATACAAAAAGCGACAACGAAAAAAGAATATTTGAAAAAATTTGAGAAACAAAAAGAGCAAGTTATAGACGTTTGGGATCTTCTAAACGATATCGAGCATACCAGGGAAAAAACGAAAAGCGTATCTCCTCCAGTTCTCAAGCCGAGAAGCGATACATTGAAATCATTGCATGTCATTTAATAAAAGCGTACATGTTTTGACCCTTTTTCACAAGGGGTCGTCCTATTTTTACCATGAAAAACATTCCACGACCATATGCTTCTTTATAAAATGGACGGCGACCTCCTCGAGCCCACGCTTTTAAAAAGACAGGCGGCGGCGACGCTACCGTTTTTTAAAGTCTGGATCTCGTGGATGAGTAGGCGTGCTTTTTAAGAATTCCCTGGGAAGGGACAGCAAAACATTTGCTTATGTAATTATGGAAAGATTTCGAGAAATCCTTAATAGCCTAGTCGTATTTCCAGGAAATTTTCCAAATAAAACTTCGAAGAAATTCCTCCACCACCATGTCGGACCACGGGCCATTTTGACTTTTCTTCGAGTTATTTTGAGGAAGTTAAAATGAAGATGCTCTCGTCAAAACTTGTCGGGCTAGAATAAGATAGATGAAGGTGGTAGGGAGGGCCATAGCCACAAGCCAGGTAGTTAGCTGCCATTGTGCAACGAGCTCGTTTTTAAAGCAGGAGGAATGGCTGATTTTTTGAACAACAGACTTACTTTGAAAGGATAGTCAAGCAGGATAAGATAAGAAAGCATTAAAATGACATATCTTAGTCCAGTCTCGTTTTTTAGAAGTTTGTTATTCAAGTGTATCCACACGATATATGCACAGGAGGTGAGGCAATGGGCTCCGGATACATAAATGGTACGGGAGAAAACGATCAAAATTTCGGTCAAAATCCCAGTTATTAGGTCAAATACCCAATTTTCACGATTTTTCGGTGCTAAATTTGGGGATGGGGCGGGTGTGAAGACGCCCTTTTGATAAAAAAAAGTTTTTTGATTGTTCCTTTGAATTTTGGGGGGTTATAGAAAAATAAATTAAATATGTTTTCTGATGTTAAATTTGGGGAATTATTGACAGGAATAGGACTATTTGGTGTGTTCAGGGGATGGGGGCGATGGTTTTTTCAAAAAATGTTTTCATTCGGGGGATTATAGACATGGGTTCTGGGATCACTGCACACAAAACTACAATTCTGCAATGCAACTAGAAATGCATAAATCGGAGTTTTTACGAAAAATAAATACCAATTCGTTCTACAACCTCATTTTTTTGTGAAACAACAAAATTTTAAATCTGCAAGGGCAACAATTTGTTTTACGAAACCTATATTTTTGCTAAGAAAAAAGGCACGACGAACTAATTTTCGCATGAAATTTTTGTTTAGGTAGTAACTTGTTAGAAGGTAATTTGACATGTCTGTATTTTGACGTTGAAAGCACCTTTTGAAAAGATCCTAATGATAAAGGGAAGACTGCGAGCACGGAGGGCCTCGTACCTACTAGACAAAGATACCAATCTGCCACTTCTCTTTTTTGGGTAAATCTCGAGGAAAGTCGAAGGGTGCACGTGATTGACTTGGCGCCACACTTCCCGAAAAAAGTATTTTTTCCCCCTCACTAATGAACCTGGCTAAAAAAAATATACAAGTTTTAAATACCATTTTAATCTTTTAATTCTGTCCCCATAGCGGATTTGTTTAAAAAGCGCTTCCTACGTAGGCGCCAATACCCCCCTCGAGCTATTTCTTCCAGATCCAGTTTCGAGTTCCAAAAAATTAATTATAAATATGAGGGGAAAAAATTGATTTCGAAGAAACAAAAGCAATCGTTTTAAATATGTCATGGGCAACTTTGATTTGAAAATGATAGGAAATTTAATTAGCGCATAAAAAAAATTTTTCCGGACGAAATGAACGATTGTTTGAACAAATTCGAGAACAAAGGGTACAAAATGTCCATTATACGGGTGTATAATATTTACAAGGAGAGACAATCTAGAAACATGAATTGCTTTTGCTATAGAAATCTTATTGTTGAACAGGTGTGCGTTTTCGTGTGGGCCCGCGACCAAGGTCTCCTACTGAGATAGCCAAGACGTAAAGCCTCTTTTCTTGTCTGTGTGTGTGCATAGGCGATTTCTTAAAATCACTTTTAACATCTGGCGTACAGAAGAACAAATGTTTGCAAATATTTTTTATTTGTCAATGTGTCCTAAAGAGATAAAAATAAACCACAGGGGATTTCTTGACGTTGTGAAAACGTGAATAAATTTGACGTTTGATCTTCGTTGCCCCAAAGCATTTTTTGCGCGAAGAGTGACAAAACAAGAGAAAGAAATCGGGCAAAACGTTTGATAACTTCCCACTCGTCAATTTGCAGAAAAAACGAAAAAGAATACGAAATTGGCCAACATTTCTGTATCGACCAATACTTTTGGGAGAGTCGCACGCTGGCCGCGTGCAGCACTTACTGCACCGGTTAGATCGCAACGATCCCTGCCCCTTATGTTCCCCCATTGGAGTAGCCCCTGTTTTACCCCAATTGGACCAACCCCTGTTGGACCCCCATTGAACCAATCAACAAGGCCCTGTAAACCCATCGGACCAACTCCTGTTGTAGCCCCACCGGATCAACCCCTGCACGTACCAACCTTGCCAAAAAGCGACACCTTTTGGCTTCAATTGACTATTAACTGGGTTGGATTGTATTATTGGTCTGGATCTGTTGCAAATTGGTCAAAATTTGAAATTGGAACAGAGGCGGACTGGGACCTTAGGGTGTGGGTGGGTTTTCAGTTAAGGGGGAGCAGAAAATTTTGACAGAAAATTGGCTTTTAGAAAAATATATTCAGCAAAAACAGAGGTTCCCAAACTTTTTCAGTGCGCCCCCTTTTAAACAAATTAAAAACCTTTGCCCCCCTCCCCCTCTAAAGTTTTGAATGTTATCTTTGACATTTTTTAATGAAATTTGGGTTTTAAAATGTAGATTTTGAGGTTTTTGACAAAAGAAATTGCACTTAAAACGTTGATTTTGAGATTTTTTGACAAAAAAATTTGCTCTTATAACCATGATTTGGAGGTTTTTGACGAAAATTTGGCTTTTTAAATGTTGCTTTTGAGGTTTTTTTAAACCAAAATTGGGCTTTATAAATGTTGATTTTGAGGTTTTTGTACGAAAATTAGGCTTTTTAAATGTTGATTTTGAGGTTTTTGTACGAAAATTAGGCTTCATAAATGTTGATTTCAAGGTTTTACCAAAATTGGGCTTTACAAATGTTGATTTTGAGGTTTTTCACGAAAATTTGGCTTGTTGATTTCGAGGTTTTTTTAAACCAAAATTAGGCTTTTTAAATGTTGATTTTGAGGTTTTTGGACGAAAATTAGGCTTCATAAATGTTGAGTTTGAGGTTTTTTGACGAAAATTAGGCTTTACAAATGTTGATTTTGAGGTTTTTGACGAAAATTTGGCTTTTACATGTTGATTTTGAAGTTTTTCACGAATTTTCTGGTATAAATGTGTATTTCAACGTTTTTGGGGGATTATAGACAAAAATAGGCCTTTTTGGAAAGGAAAGGCCCTTATATTTCCCTGATTTTGCAGATTGGTGGCCACTCTGACATCGCTTTTTCTCTCCAGACTTCTTTTCTTTTACATGAAAAATCTTCAGAAAAGTTCAAATTTCGTTAGAATGGAGGGTTTTTTCTTCTTCTTCGATTTTAAAGGGATTTCAAAAGAAATTGAAAGCGTTTGTTGTTTTTTTAAAATTATATTATCACAGCATCATCAAATGAAACTTTACAACTTTTAAAGTTTTTACAACGTCTCAAGTAATTTGGTTTATAATCTTAAGTAAGCCCACTCATAAGATGTTAAGTCGAAGATGGATTCCAAGAAAAACGCCCACAGATGTCCAACACGCAAAACTTAATTTGTTTGCCCTTTTATTTCCTCTTGACCTCACAAGTCAATGCAAATCAATCGCTCTTAAACTACAACTTAAGTAGTTTCCAGGGTTTGAACAGTCCATCGTTGAAATGAGGACGTTCACTAAGAAGATTGTCTAAAAAACAACATTCAATGGATCGCCATCCCAAATCAAGTCACTCACCCTTGATTTATCAACATCACGGCCAATTCATACCTAAAAAAATTAAAAAATGACAATAAACTGAAATAAAAAGCTCTCATATCGGATAAAAAAAATTAGTAGGTAAAATCAATTTTTTAAAATAAAAAATTAATGGATAACCCCAGTAAAATACCCTAACTACATAATAAAAAAAAAGTTTAAAAAACAGATAAAATAAGTTTTACAAACTGTAACATTACCAAAAATTTGAAGACTATTGTGTAGCTAATCACGGAACTAATATTCAGTAAAAATCTATAAAAATAGTAAATAAAAAGTTACACCTAGTAAGCTCAGAAGACCTGAAAAAACACTATAGTAAAAAAATTGTTTTTGGCCAATAAAAGAGAAAAAAAAATTAATTTTTATACTTACAACGAATTGAAGCCTAATATTTTCATATCAACTTTTATGAAAAATTTACACCCTAAGAGGCTCAACATCTTGAACTCTTAAAATTTAATAAATAGGTTTAACTACCTTCCAGGATCCAACATTTCTTTAACCCCCATAAAACTAGAAATCAGGTTAAAAACGAAAAAAGAAATTATCAAATTATTTTTCAATAAAAAACATATATTTGTACAAATACAACTTATAATCCTAACAATTTTTTTTTAGTTCGGCCTCAAAAAAATACACTTTAAATAATTAGTGAATTAGAAATTAGTTTAAAAATTAAAAAAACTCAATTCGAGATTTTTAAATTGTCAATACTGGGAGACTCAAACCAAGAAAAAGTAAATTTTTATTAAATATTTTTATTTTCAATATAAAAAAGATTTCATGTTTGCATGACTTATATTAGAACAAAAAGTTGATAAATAATGAAAGTGACAAACGTAAGGACTCTGTACAAAATAACACATAAAAATACTGTGTTTTTAAGTTAATATCCGTTATGTATCTACATAAGTAGCCAAAAAATTTGATGGGTATAAAATTGTGCTCCTATTTACAAAAATGCCTTCTTCTCGGTCTGGAAAATTCCTAATAGATCCATCCTATAACCTAACCAATAAAAAAAGAGAAAAAAAAATGTCAAAAAAATAATAATAAATTAGTGACTAAAAATTAGTTTCCTAGTCAAAAAAAGGGAATAGGGTGAAAATAAAAGAAATGAAATAAAAAATTTAATTTACCTGATTCAGTATCGTTCGTTTCCTCCCCAAGATCCTCCTCCATATCCACCACCTTAAAAAAAAATCAAATTTTGTTTTTTTAAGAAATGATGTGATTTACCATAAGGAGCTGATCGGTTGCCGCCGTTGTAGTTATTGCGGACGGGCCCACCGCTGTAATTTTGCTGATAGCCATTCCAGCTATTTCCTCCACCTGAAGAATTATTGTTTATTTGGATTTTTTTAAAATGATTAGTTACTGTAAGATTGATCTTGCCATCCTTGTTGACCCCAACCGTTACCCTGAGAGTCCCACCCTGAAGCATCTCCGTAGCCATTTGCTCCCCAGTCGCCGCCGCCACCGCCGCTTCCGTTCCACGAAGACTGACCACGGCCGCCGCCACGTTGCCCACGACCTCCGCCGCCGCCACGACCTCCCATTCCACCTCCAGCGGCTTCTTTAGCGATCGCTTTTTTCACCGACACTCCTTTACCCGAAATCGAATGATCTTTTCGAACTATAAGGAGAAAAAAAAACTAAATTTGAAATACATAAAAGAGTTAAAACGTACGCAGAGCTTTGTCGACAGGATCATAATCGTCGAATTCAATAAAAGCAAAGCCTTTGCGGTTTCCTGTATTTTTGTCCATGACAATATTGACGCTAACAATGTTACCGAACGTTCCAAAGTATTCTCTTAGCTCGGCTTCCGACTGCTCTTTGAGTCCACCAACAAACATTTTTTTGACATTTACGTTTGCATTTGAAGTAGAACTTTCCTAAAATATCAAAAATAAAGTCAAACTTGTGATCATTACATCAGAAAATTTAAAGCTAAAACTGACAGCAGTGGCAAAACTGGGTTCAGGGAAAAACTAATTTTTCATCTGAAAACAATACTAAGGCCGTAGCCAGAGAAGCACCTTGAATCTGGCACCTTTAGGGTATTTTTTATAATGAATTATTTTCCCTTTAATTTATATAGTCCAGTCAATTTAAGGCTGGGAATGGAAAAAATAAGGTATTTTGTTTCTCTACGGAAATGTGTAGGGGTTGGTCCCCTGATTAACCAAAAAAAAATTAAATAACCGAAACCTGTGCACTTTGGCGTCAGGAGCGTTTTTAAGGTGATTTTTTTCGTTTTTTCGCAAATATCTCAAAAACCGTAGGTCGTAGGTGAAATAATTATTAGGAAAAAATTAAAGATTCTTAAATTTGCTAAAATTTTGAGTTAATACAATTTTTTGTATGAGCAAACGTATCTGAGCTACGAGGTGGGGAAAAAGAACGGGGTTTTCTATTTTGACCTCTGAAGGAAGACGTCATCTAATCAAAAAAGTGTACTTAATAAAAGTTGTAGAGAATTTAATTACCTTTTGAAAACAACTCTCAAAAAGCAATTAATAATAAAAAGGCAGGGGTGGGGGTAAATTTCAAAAAAATTTATAAAAACAAAATTAGAGCTTATAAAATTTTCTACAGATTTGATTTACTAAGATTTTTTCTAGGACCAAAGGTTCCTGAGCTACAAGGCGACAAAAAAGCGGGATTTTCGAGTTTATGCTATGAAAAAAGTAAGATAAAAGAGAAAACATACTAAGTTAACGTTGTAGAAAATTCAATTTCCATTTAGAACCATCGAGAAACATTTAACGACCAACAGGTAAGGGTGGGGGTAAATTTTAACTTTTGATTAGAAAACGCCTTCCTTGCTTTTTTCCGACTTATCTAAAATCTTACTTTTTTCATACCTAGCATAAACTGGAAAATCCCGCTTTTTTGTCGCATCGTAGCTCAGAAACCTTCGGTCCTTGAAAAAATCTTTGTAAATCAAATCTGTAGCAAATTTTATAAGCTTTAATTTTGTTTTTATAAAATTTTTTGAAATTTCAATTTTTGATTGAAATTTTTTGAAATTTACCCCACCCCTGCTTATTTATCGTTAATTGCTTCTGGAGAGTTGTTTTCAAAAGGTAATTAAATTCTCTACAACTTTTATTAAGTACACTTTTTTGATTAGATGACGTCTTCCTTCCTTCAGAGGTCAAAATAGAAAACCCCGTTTTTTTTTCCCACCTCGTAGCTCAGATACGTTTGGTCATACAAAAAATTGTATTAGCTCAAAATTGTAGCAAATTCAAGAATCTTTAATTTTGTCCTAAAAATTATTTCACCTACGACCTACGGTTATCGAGATATTTGCGAAAAAACGAAAAAAATCACCTTAAAAACGGTCCTGACCCCAAAGTGCACGGGTTTCGGTTATGGACTTTTTTTTGGTTAATCAGGGGACCAACCCCTACACATTTCCGTAGAGAAACGAAATACCTACCTTTATTTATTTATTATTTTTATTTTTATTTTGGGGGTTAGATTGACTGGACTAATAATGAAAAATTTTCATACGTCTCTTGGTACGGCTCTCTTAGAATCGACTTCACGCCCGTCGATCGTATGCGGACGATTCTTCATCGCATCGTCCACCATCGAAGATGAAGCATAAGTGACGAATCCGAAACCTCTCGACCTAAAAAATTAAAGAAAAAAAATTAAAATTAGAAAAACAAAATGGATCTTTTACTTTTGGGTTTGCGGATGCTTCATTACGACGACATCAACAATTTCACCCCATTGCTCATAAAACGACTTGAGAGTCTCATCTTTCGTCCTGTAATCCAATCCGCCAATAAATAACTTCCTGAATTGTTCCGGCTCAGGGTTATTATCCTAAAAAACAGAAACATCGAAATTTTAGGGTTAATTAGTTATTCGTACATGTGGCTATAGGTAATCAACAATTTAAAAGCTACAAAGTTTAATAATTATTAAAAATACAGTAAATAAAGAGAAAAACTTGAAAAAGTGGACAACAAAAGTGAAAAGTTTATAAACGACGCTACACATACCAACCGGCAAATAAAAACGGAAAACTTTTTCAAGTTTAATACATAAACGGATAAAAACCAACTTACGTTTTGAGGTCTACCCATCTTTCTATAAAATAGTTCCGTAAAAAGAAATTAGAAAATGAATATTTTATAAAATTGGTGAACGGTATTTTTCCGTGAATCTGGAACACAAATAGAAATGCCGATGGCGGATGTCAATTACTTGAGCTTGAGGTGGAATCCGCAAGAGATCGGGGAGTTCGTGTTTTAACTATTTTCCCGCGTAAAATTACCACGTTTTTTTACACCAAAAATTTACAAAAAAATGTGTTTCAATTTATTAGAATTAAAATCATACTTTCGTCATTAAAAAACAACATGTTTTTATTGAAATTTTGAGGTGGTTTTGGTCTATGGTTTCGCAAAGATAATGCAAGGTTGGTAACAGTGCCGGCATAATGTAAGCTGTCAAAATGTCCCTGTTTTTAAACAGTTTTTCCCGTTTCCTCTATTTTCAAAAAAAATGGTGAGAAAAGTAAAGAAAAACGTTATAAAAATACGTTTAATTTGGTTTAAAACTAATTTTTATTGCTTAAAAATATACATAAAGTTAAATAATTAAATTACGATGAAAACCGGTGAATGGTAGCACGTCTATAGACATGTCGAAAATTTCCCTTTTTTCGTTGGCTCCCGCCGGGTAAGATAGGCGAATCGGCCCCGGACGAGTTTTTGCTCTATAATTTTTTAGGGTCTATTATATCTAAAAAGAAACCCACTCACCAAATTTTAGGGTCCTAGGGGGTGCCCCTATGGTCAATTATGACAGAAAACGTGAAAAAGCAAAGTTTTTTGCGAAGTCGAAAATTACTTAAAAACATGTCATAAACAACTCCATTTTTTTTTTTATTCTGGATCAAAAAATTATTGAAACCCGTTTTGGACGTTTTTCTGCGAAAAACCAGAGTGCGAATTTCACATTTTCTATTAAAATCAGTAGTTTTAAAAAAAAATCGTGACACATTTAGATCAACAGGAAACGTGTATTTTTATGTTAGAAACACTATCAATTTTTTTCAGAATTTTAAAATTGATGGATCAACTCCATTTTCAAATAAAACCACACATGATTTTTGTA
This sequence comes from Orius laevigatus, assembly GCA_018703685.1. NCBI lineage: Eukaryota > Metazoa > Arthropoda > Insecta > Hemiptera > Anthocoridae > Orius > Orius laevigatus. Next base: position 569,843 of record JAGWEN010000035.1, on the reverse strand, counting down.
ACGATTAACTTTAAACGTCCATAACTTCCTTAACTCTTAACCGATGTTATCGTTCAATGCACCGTTGGAAAGCTATTTTAAAGAGCTATCAAAGTTGTGTTACTTAAAATAGTTCTCAGATGACTCCTTCACCCTCAAAAATCGACTCAAAGTTGACCAACCCAAAAAAAAATTTTTTTTTATTTCCCCCCCAAAATGTGGTTCCCAACGTTTTTTTGTGCGAGGAACACGATTCTTAAGTCAATTTCTCGATAAAAATTTTTTATCACCTTCTTTTCTTACAAAATTGGCTTCATATTGGGTTTCGATTTTCGAAGGCATTCTGGGTGATAACATTTTTTCATCGAGAAATTGACTTCAGAATCGTGTTCTTCACACTAAAAAACTAGGTAGTTCAACACTAAAAATTTTTTTTTGGGTTGGTCAACTTTGAGTCGATTTTTGAGGGTGAAGGAGTCATCTGAGAACTATCTTTAGTAAAACAACTTTGATAGCCCTTTAAAAAAATCTTTCCAGCGGTGTATTGAACGAGTAAATCTGTTAAGAATTAAGGAAGTTATGAACGTTTAAAGTTAATCGTTACAAAAATCATGTGTGGCTTTCTTATGAAAACGGACTCGATCCACCAATTTTAAAATTCTGAAAACAAATTGAGAGTGTTTCTAACATAATAATACACGTTTTCTGATGATATAAATGTGTCACGATATTTTTAACTACTGTTTTTAGTAGAACATGTGAAATTCGCACTCTGTTTTTTCGCATAAAAACGTCAAAAATTGGTCTTAATAATTTTTTGATCGAGACCAAAAAAATTGGAGTTGTTTCTGACATGTTTTTAAGTAATTTTCGACTTCGCAAAAAAAAAAGGTTTATTTGATTACTTCGTCTGAGAAAAAATAAATAGTGGTGTAGCGTAGCTTTTTCAAGTTTTCTGTTATAATTGACCCTAGGGGCACCCTAGGACCCTAGGTGAGTAGGTATCTTTTTAGATATAAATTATCTAACGAGCGTTAACGAGCACATTGCTCATGCAAATTTTGTAATTCAATTTTTGTAGCTGTTTTTTTTTAAATAAATAAAGAAATCTAGAAATAAAAGACCCTAAAAAATTATAGAGCGAAAACTCGTCCGGTGCCGATTCGCCCATCTTAGGCTCCCGCCTTTACTTGGTGCTTCCTAAACCCTAGCGGCTTAAATCAGAACTTGAATCGAATTCAGATTTTATGGATCGCCGTATTTTGAGGTTAAAGTTAATATTTTTGAATGCCGATTGGTAAAAAAATTTATTACTTTTATAAATTTTTGTGTATTGAAAACAAAAGTGTTTTGTCCATATTTTAACCATATGTTCATTTGAAATTCAAACTCGATGTAAGTTTTACTCTTTCGCATTCTGAACTTTCGGACCGTGAAGCCGACTCATCGAAAAAGAACTTAACGAAATCTATTTTTTGTGACTATTGAGTGTAAACCAGCATTAAAATGTCTGAAGACTTGAAAAAGTTAAACGAACTCAGAGTCGTCGACCTCAAGGCTGAATTGGAAAAACGTGAATTGGAGACGACGGGCGTCAAAGCAGTTTTGGTGAAAAAGTTAAAAGAGGTGATTTTTCGCTTGTATTTTTGTCGTTATTTTTAAAAATATTTTATTCCAGGCCTTGTTGGCTGAAGGTCTCGATCCTGAAACGCATGAATTTATTGTTGACTCCAAAGGTACACCTTCCAGGAGTAGAAGTAAGTAATTTTTCGCCATTTTGTATCATATGTTCTAATATTTTGTGACAGAAAAAGACGATTCTATAATGGAAGAAGAAAGTGAAAAAGAAACTCCTAAAAAAAAGGTTGAAAGGAAAAGTAAATCAGCGGAAGAAAAGGTCGATGAGAAAGAAGTGATTGAAAAAGAAGACACAGCGAATGATGCTAAAAACGAAAACGCTGAAAAAGAACAAAATGTTCAAGAAAAAGAAGAGATTAAAGAAGAGATGAAAAACGAGCCGACTGAGACACCCGAAGAAAGTTCCCCAGCGGAGGATAATTCGCATGAACCGATCAAATCAAAGGAAAACTCTGATGGCGAAATTCAAGAAGTGAAAGAAGTCGAAAAGGAGCCGGAAGAACCATCAGAGACGAAAATAGAGAAAGAAAAATTAAAAGAAGAGTTTGACAAAGATGAGCTCATGTATGACGAGAAAGATGACGACGGCGAGATTTACGATGATAGCGAAGAAATCGCCAAAACGCTCATGGCGAGTGAAAAAGATGCCGAAGAAGAGGAGAAGCTTGATGACAAAAATGACGCCAACGGCATGAACATGGACACCGAAGATTCCATTCATCTAACCATTGGAGAAGACGAAGAAAAACTCATGGCTGGAGAAGTAAGTTTTTCAAATCTTATTTAAAATAATACTAAAATAATGATATTTTTCAGGACGACGATCTTGAAAAGAAAAAAGGTAATTAGCCCTTTACTCTTTTAAGTTTTCAATTAATTTGTTTTGAATTAGATTCTAGCCATTCTGATAACAAAAGCGAAAGGAAAGATTCCCACAACTCGAGGTAGATAATTGATTTTATTATTTTTCAAAAGAATTAATTGTTTGTTATTTTTTAGCCCTGAAAAGTCTTCTGATGATAAAGGTAATTTTATATGCAATCTGAGGCTATCTACGTCTTTTATATTTATTGTGCGATAAATTTTTCCCACCTTTTACCACCCCAACCTTCGCTCACCTCCCCTTGACCTTCCCTGTCCACTACCCAACCTCCTGCAGCATTCCACCACTCCCATCACCTCCCCTTCTTTCCTGGACCCTCCCTTCACCCCAAACCATCCTTCCATACCTTTCCCTACCTTCCTGGTCTCCACCCTAACTGTTTATCATTTCCCTTTCTGGTCCCTCCTATTTTATCTCTTCCCATCACTTTCCCTACCCTCCTGGACCCCTGTACCCTCCCACTACCATCCCGAACATTCAACCACTCTCCCATCAGCTCCTCTATCCACTCTACCATCACTACCACTCCTTCCTGGTCCCTCCCATAACATTTTACCACTTCCCATCACCTTCTCTACCCTCCTGGACCCTCCCCCTACTGTCCTACAACATTCCACTCCGATCCTTTATCCTCCCTCCACCTCTACTCTCCTATCACCTCCCCTATCCTCCTGTACCTCCCCACACCACTCCCATCACTTCCCCTACCCTCCTGGTCCCTCCCAGCAACTTCCCCAATATTCCATCACCCCCTGTACCCTCCCCAACTCCCCCTACTGCAGTGGTAAGGAATATTCAGAAAATCTTGCTGCCGTGAAAGTGTTAATGTTTTAATTTCGATTTTTATTCATTTTCCGTTTAGGTAAGAGGAATACGCTTAGAAATCTTTGGGTGAGCGGTTTATCTTCAGTTACTAGAGCTACAGATTTAAAGCACATCTTTTCTAAAGTTGGAAAGGTAAAAACTTTTTTGTTTGTTTACAATATTGAAATAATCCTTACTTATAAACCCCTACATTGGACTTAGTCCTCTTAAACTTTTCTTAAACTTATCATTCTCATACACCTCTTGTGAGAAAATTCAAAATTGTAGTTTTCAATTCATTTCTTTGTTTTTTTAGGTTGTAGCTGCAAAAGTGGTGACGAACGCGAAAACTCCTGGAGCTCGCTGTTACGGTTATGTGACGATGGCGACGACCGAAGATGCTCAGGCTGCGATCCGCGATCTTAATTGTACCGAACTTCATGGTCGCCTTATTTCTGTAGAAGCTGTAAGATAATTTTTTTCAATATATTTGGGTTTTTCAAACTTTTGTTTAGGTTGCAAACAAGCCGAAGAATCTAAATGCTAAAAAGTCTGATGAAAAGCCAAAGGATTCCTCTCCGAAACGCTCAGAAGAAAGTAAAAGGAAGAGGGAAACCGATGGTACTATTCCTCCTGGAACTGGTAAGTTGAATTTTTTCCTTTTCGCCCTTTTTTATGGAAGTGTCGGTGTTGTGAATTTTCATCGGAAATGACAACTTTGGAGAATAACCATCGGAGAACGTTAGGATAAATTTTCGACAGGAATCAAGATTTGAGATTTACGATGCTGCAAGATAGCTGGGGGCTAAACAACTGGCGATGGGTAAAATCCATAATTACGCACTGCGTAGAAGCCTCGGGAAGAAAGTTTCTCTTCTGCGTCATTAAAATGAAGATTTTGAGTTATTTTAGTAGGATAATTTTTTTCAGTTATTCAACTGGAAAACAACTTTTTTATGGGGAACCGTCAAGTTTCAGCGGAGGCAGATTTTTGTATTTTAAATGTCGTCAACTAATGTTTTCTTCTTGACAAGGCGGATTGTGGAATTAAATACAACACACAAAAAAACAAACCAAAAAACCCTTTTTCAGAAGATCAGACCACAGAGAACGGTGGAAACGAAGAAAGAACGGAAAGCGTCGGAGGGAGGACGAGTTCGGTGCGAGAAACGATCGGAACATCGGAAGGAAGACGAAGCGCCGAAAGGAGGCGGAGTTCCGACAGGAGGCGGACGTCGAGGGAGCGTGAGCGCCATCATCGAGCTGGGCGACATCACTCGAGCGACACCGGCGTCCTTTCCTTCTCGCAAATCAAGGAGGAACGCGAGCGACAGCGGCTTCGCGAAAAAGAAAGGGCCCTTAGGGAAGAAGATCGAAGAAGAAGGGAAGAAAGAGAGAGGCATCGGATGATTGAAAGAAAACAACGCGACGAAGCACTCAGGCTTGAGAGGTCAGCTCCCTTTAACTTCTAAGAGGCTCTACGCCACAATTTTATTATACCAAAATTTTTACCATTACATTCTCTTAAAAAACGAACTTCCCCACTATCTCCAACCTGATCTTGCACAATATTTCAATATCTTCACCGCATTGACTGAAATTGCAGCATTTAAGGAAAGAGAAAATCTTCTTGACCGTCGACTGATGACGAAAATTTTTTCCACCAAATTAACCCAAAAAAATGCACCTCAGTGAAGATATTGTGTAAGCATTAGTGTTCCTTTTCCTAAAACAAAAATTTATGTATTTTTTGTGATTTATATGGAAATTTTGTACGAGGGCTACCGAATACCGAGGCGTCTTTTAAAATGTTTTCTGTTCGAATTTTTTCTAGGGAACGTGAAAAGATTCGTATGGAAATGGCACGTCTGGAGAAAGAAAGAGCTGAACTTCTACGTATGGAAAAAGAAAGGCTTCAACGTGAAAAAGAAGATTTGAGAAGGCAGCAGATGAAGTAATTATCAAATTTCACATTCTAATCAGGTCTCAAGACTTCAGGGGGCCGAATTCTAAAATATGGCCTTCGCGAATATTCGATTGTTGCCAGAAAGGCAAGATAACAGAAAAGCGTCATTCCTTTCATTCAAAATTGAAATTATCAGCGACATGACACTTCAAGAAATTTTTCAGCAGCAATTTGTCATCGCAGGGTTGCTTTTCATTTTAACACGAAATTTGCTTTGTCTTTATTTTTAATATAAAATTTAATATTGTAGGCTTGAAGAAGAAAGGAGGACTAAAAGGACGCTTAGCAGCTCTCGCGATTATGAAGATAGAAAACGTCCTGCGACTGACAGACGCTATGAAAGTTCAAGGTAAAATATAATTCAAACCTAAATCTTTGATTTTATTTTAATTTAGGGACTACAAAAAAGAGAGAAGGGAAATCTCGCCAATTCCGACTGCTCGCGTTCGCTCATATGAGGTCAGCCCGTCAAGGTCAAGGAGGGAAGAGCCCAGAATAAAAGAAGCGTTTGTATTTTTTTGTAAACTTATAAACTTGAAACTTATTTTGTTAATTTAGTGCACGCTACCAGGAAAGAACTAGCAGCTACAGAAGAGAAGATCGCGAAAGGAGAGATGAGACTCATCGAAAGTCTGAATCAACTAGACCTTCTCATCGTGAACGTTATGAAAGCAGTTCAAAAAGTAAGTAAACGAGGAAAAATTCGGGTTATTGTGAAAATGAAACATGCTTCCAGCAAGCTAAAAGTAGCACAGTAGACCTTGCTTGGACAAACCTTGCTGGACTTGACCTATTTGGTGACCTTAAAGTGAAAAACGACACCCTGAATAATATGAACCACTTCCCATTCTAGAATTTAATTCCCACAGTCATCAGAATTACGGTTACTTTGGTAATCTGATTATGGCTACTTTGGTAATCCGATTATGGTTACTTTGGTAATCCGATTATGGTTACTTTGGTAATCACATTACGGTTACTTTGGTAATCCGATTACTGTTACTTTGTTAGTCAGATTATGGTTACTTTGTTAATCAGATTACGGTTACTTTAATAATCCGATTACGGTTACTTTGTTAGTCAGATTATGGTTACTTTGTTAATCAGATTACGGTTACTTTAATAATCCGATTACGGTTACTTTGGTAATCAGAATACTGTTACTTTGGTTATCAGATTACGGTTACTTTGGTAATCTGATTACTGTTACTTTAGTAATCCGATTATGGTTACTTTGGTAATCAGATTACCTACTGTTTTACTTTGTTAATCAGATAACGTTTACTTTGGTAATCAGATTACTGTTTTACTTTGTTAATTAGATTACGGTTACTTAAGTAATCCGTATGGTTACTTTGGTAATCAGATTACAGTTTTACTTTGTTAGTCAGATTACGGTTACTTTAACAATCTGATTACGGTTACTATGGTAATCCGATTACGGTTACTTTGGTAATCAGATTACTGTTACTTTGTTAGTCAGATTACGGTTACTTTAATAATCTGATTACTGTTACTATGGTAATCCGATTACGGTTACTTAAGTTATCCAATTACGGTTACTTAAGTTATCCGATTACGGTTACTTAAGTTATCCGATTACGGTTACTTAAGTTATCCGATTACGGTTACTGTAATAATCTGATTACGCTTACTATGGTAATCAGATTACTGTTACTTTGTTAGTCAGATTACGGTTACTTTAATAATCCGATTACGGTTACTTAAGTTATCCGATTATGGTTACTTTGGTAATAAGATTACAGTTTTACTTTGTTAGTCAGATTACGGTTACTTTAATAATCTGATTACGGTTACTATGGTAATCCGATTACAGTTACTATGGTAATCCGATTACGGTTACTTTGGTAATCAGATTACGGTTACTTTGGTAATCAGATTACGGTTACTTTGGTAATCCGATTATGGTTACTTTGGTAATCAGATTACTGTTACTTTGGTAATCAGATTACTGTTACTTTGTTAGTGAGATTACGGTTACTTTAATAATCAGATTACGGTTACTTTAATAATCAGATTACGGTTACTTAAGTAATCCGATTAGGGTTACTTTGGTAATCAGATTACGGTTACTTTGATAGTCAGGTTACGGTTACTTTGGTAGTCAGGTTACGGTTACTTTAGTAGTCAGATTATGGTTACTTTGGTAATCCTAATTGGATTAATTTTTTCAGATAAAGATTACTGTTATTTGGTAATCTTAATTGCCCATTAATCTCATGTTCCGATAACTGGTATTTGCGATTACTTAGAGTTAATGATTATTATTATTATTTATTTATTGGGAAGTGATGATTGAGACCTTGTCTAGGCAAATAGACCCTTACTCTTTATCGGGCAAGAGGAAAGGTTGGGGGAAAAAGTTAGGACATTTTCCTTTCTACTTGTAAGGGTTTTTTTCTTTCAGGATTTTGTATTGTTATGTTAGAAAAGATCAATCAAGCTCTGTTGTATAGGGTTCAACCCTTAAAATTGTTCTATTCTATTATTTCTATTGTAAAAATGGTTGGCTCCTCTGGACATATCTCAACCCCAAGTTAAGAGAAAAGGCATACTTGCCACTGTTCAATTTCGAATCGATTTCATTATTGAATTATAGACATGCATCGATACGGGGTGGAGTCATGGACAGGCGGAAGTAGTAGCAGCAACAAAGAATTTAGCAGTTCGACCGTTTCAGGGACCGGTCGTGAGCCTCCACCACCCTCTTGGAATGGAATGTCGGCCGATCGTAAGAACCCGGATAACATCAGCGTATGGTCTCGAGCGCCTGCTTCGGACAGGTTGTTTATTTAAAAAAAAAAATGTCTTTTTTTTTTATTGAAATTTTTGCAGATGGGCTGGTGGAAGCGGAAGCGGGAGTAGTGCGATGGTGAGCGGAAGCAGCAGCCGAGTTTACCCTCCGCCGTTGCCAGCGATGCCGATGCCGATAAGTGGCGGCCCACCCATGGGATATCAACCATCCGGAGACCGTTTTGACGCATACAAACCTATAAGCTCGATGAGTAGGAAATACTGAAGGCACACATTTTCTTCATAGGAAACATTCCAAACTAATCGGTTTTTTAAATAAGCTCTTGCTTGATGTTTTACTTTTGAAAATCCGCCGGAGAGTTTGTTTTCATTAGATATTGTAAATACTGTGTTCCACTATTTTTTGCAAAATTTTCTTAGTTTTCATTTAGTTCTTTGAACATCCTAAAAGTTAATATTTCTTTTTTATCATAAAATCTGTGACGTTTCTTATATTGATTAAACTTTTATTGTGAATACTTGTTTTGTTTTTTTTTAGTCAGTACAAACCCCCAGTCCAAAATTCCAACAATGGACCTTTTCTGCATGTAGGTACCAGTTAACTGTCAAGGTTGCCATTCATTCACTTTTCGTACTTAATCGTATTTTTTTTACTATTTTTTTTTTCTGTAGGTATTGTTATTTATTTATTTATTTTTTTAAACGGAAATTTGGCTTTAGAAATGTTTACTTTTAGGTAGTTGACGAAAATTTGGCTCTAAAACCTTGATTTTAAGATTTGACGAAAAACGGCTCTTATAACTTAGATTTAGAGGTTTTGGGCGAAAATTGGGTTTTAAAAAGGTTGATTTTGCGGTTTTTGAAGAAAATTCGGCTTTTAAAACCTTGATTTTGAGATTTTTGACGAAAGGTTTTAAAACTTTGACGATTGTGGACGAAAATTGGTATCTTGAAACCTTGATTTTGAGGTTGTTGACAAAAAATGTCTCTAAAAACTTTGATTTTGAGGTTTTTGGACGAAAATTAGCCTTTACAAATGTTGATTTTGAGGTTTTTCAAGAAAAAATGGCTCTTAAAATGTCAATTTTAAGGTTTTTGACGAAAAAAGGCTCTTTAAACTTTGATGTTGAGGTTTTCGGACGAAAATTGGGCTTTACAAATGTTGATTTTGAGACCAGTGTAATCATTGCTTTTTTCCTGTATTTAGTGACTTTTTCAAAAAGAACTGCTGGAAATCACCAATTTGGCAGACCAACAACCCAAACGCTCAAGTGGTGAATTTCAATAAGAAAGGTCTTAGAAAGTGAAAAATCAATTTGACATTTTAGTAATGAAATAATTATATTTCACAAATCAATGGAATGATTTCTACACAGCTGCCAAAGCCATTCATTGTTTAATAAACATAAAAAGAAAATATAACATTTTTTTTTAAATAAGAGATCTATTACATCAATTTTTAAAGTTTATAATTATACAAAAATAGTGTAAAATCACAAAAAAAAATCTAACACCTTCGACTAAACTAGTGGGGAAAAAAAATTCCTAAAATCTTTCTATACAAAATAAACGGTGTTCAAAATTCTATTCATAAAAACTAAAAATAAATAAACGACGAACCTTCACTTTTAATCTAGGGATAAATCCTAAAAAGTCAATTTCTACCATTTTTCTGGATTTTAAAACTTCGATATAAAGCGAGATCTGGAATCAATGATACAAAATGTCCAAGATTCCTGAAATTTTCAGTTCAAGTTTTGACAAAAAGTGAAGGAACATTTGTCTTAAGGTTGGCAAATTATGGCCCTTCAATACTGCAGATGATGGAAATGTATTCAGGGCCACTAACAGGTTGAAGATTTATTTTAGGAAAAAACAAAAGAAATAAGATTTTTAAAAAAAGTGTTTTTTCTCTATCATGGTTTCGATGAACTATTTTATATACAAGTAATAAAAATATACACACTTTTATATTTCTTTTCTTATGTACAATATACACAATAATGAATAAAATATTTTTACTTGATAAACACGAATAAACTATTTCAAAAAACAAAAAAAATTCTATTTTTGACCTAAATCACAAATTTTGTGCCAAGTTTAAAAGGTTAAAACATTTTCAGAGGAAAAAATACTCGGGTCAGTTCAATTTTCAAAAATTTTAAGGATCTGATATTTTTGAAAATCATAATTTAAAAAAAAATATATATCACAACCGCAACCCAAGTTAAGGAGTGTAAATCACAATTTATTTTAGTAAATTTATGAAATAAAATCAGCGATTTTTCAGCAAAAAATTAACTGAATTATCACAAGTCGAAAATAGCTTGGAAAGCTAAAATGGAATGCTTAAAATCAAGATTTTTAGTTCCTTGGGTTGGAAACACAAAAAATGGTTCACAGCCGATGAATGGTTGAGATCACAAATGAAAAATAAAACTCGAGGAAGTAAATTTTGTTAAAAATTTAAAAAGAAACGACTTTTTTCAAATTTAGTGACTAGATGGCCTAGGCCGATCCCAGGATGTTCGTTAACTGGTCATACATGCGACCAACTGGTAGCAGAGGTCGGTGTATTGCCCTAGGTCGCCTGATATTCTTCTCATCTTGAGCTGTGCGTTTCTCTCAACCTAAAATCATTTTATGTAAGGCCACCAATTCACAATTCAAAATTTTAAAATTCCCTCATTTTTCCCTCAATCGTCAAGGAAAAACCCAATTTTTGCCAAAACCCCAAAATTTTTGATGATGAATTTGGGGGATGGGGGTGTGCAAAACAATTTTTTTTCTTTTTCACGTTTTTGGGGGATTATAGACAAAAAGAAATTAGGCCTTTTCTATTAACTGGGATGTGTGTGATTATAAACAAAATTAATAGGATTTTTTGATGTAAATTTGGTGAGGTTCCTGTAAAAATGTGTTTTTTCAAGTTTTTGGAGGATCAAAGCCTTTTTGGTCACAATTCACACAGACACAAATAGGTCTTTTTGGTAAGAAATCGAGAGGAATTGGCTTAATTCGAGTTTTTGGGTATTATAGATTTAAAAAAAAAACAGGCCTTTTAGGTAAGAAATGGGGTAGGGTAAATAAAATTGGCTTTATTTGAGATAAATATGGAGGGTATTAGACAAAAATATGCATTTTTGGTAAAAAGAAAATTGGGGGGTAGGGGGGATAAAATTAGCTTAATTTTAGTTGAAATTTTGTGGATTATTGACAAAAACCGGCCTTTTTGGTAAGAAATTTTGTGGGGGGGGGGTAATTGTCTATTTTGAGTTAAAATTGGAGGGTTATAGACAAAAATATGTATTTTTGGTAAAAAAATGTGAATAAAATTCGCTTAATTTCGAGTTAAATTTGGGGAGTTATAGACAAAAATAGGCATTTTTGGTTTAAAAAAAAGATAAAATTGGCTTAATTTCGAGTTGAAATTTGGGGAGTTATAGACAAAAATAGGCATTTTTGGTTAAAAAATGGGGGTGGGGGGGAGGGGGATAAAATTGGCTTTATTCAAGTTAAATTTGGGGGTTGCTGACTAAAAATAGGCCTTTTTGATTATGATATGGGGGATAAAATAAAAATTAAAATTTGCTGTATTCATGTTTTTGGAGGATTATAGGAAGGAAAAATTTTTTTGATGGGGGGGGAGGGATTTTGTCGAAAAGCCCAATTTAAACCAATTTGTGGAGAAAACCCGAATTTCCCTGACTTTTCCCCGTCCCTGACATTTCCCTGTTGGCGGCCAGCAGCCACCATGCATTTTTAAAGTGAGTTTATCAACTACCTGTAGTTCGACGTGAAGACCTGACGGGCTTTGCAAAGCGAGTGCTGGCCCGTCTTTGGTGTAGCATTGGAAATCGCTCGGCGTTATAGCGCTTACGGTCCTTTCCAACAAGGAGATGACCTCGGAGGCCGCTAGATTCGAGCAGAACTCCGACAGCGAGACTTGGAAAGAGCCGGAGACAGTCTTTTGAAGCGCTTCGGAGGCTAGGAGTGGCGGTTGAGGAGTGCTATTTAGGCCGGGCCAAACTTCGCCTTCCGAATCTGTCACCGAGATGACCGGCTGAACTCTCGAACACTGCCCAACTTTTTCACCAGGCCAGTCTTCTTCTTGGATTCTGGTCAACGGTGGGGAAGGACTTGGATGAACGTTTATTCGCAAGTCGAGTGGCGAATTTCCATTTTGATTATTAAATTGATAACTATTTGATGTCCCTTGAGTAATAGAACCGCCGCTCGGATTGTACAAATCAGGTTGCAATTGAAGGCTTTGAAAATGCTGAGAAAGTCCGCTTTCAGGATATCGGACTCCCGTGTAATGAATCGGCGATCCTGAAGGCGTCAAGGGCGAAACGCCGCCTGAAATTTGAGGCGGTGAAGGTGAAGGGCTAACCCGCATTTGCTGCATATCGATCGCATGCCTCAACTGCATTTCCGCTGCCGCTAACAAATCGCCACCCGAACAGTTGTTTCTCTAAAAGCCAAACATCATCAACTCAAATTCAACCCAAAATTACCTGCAGCTGTTGATGCTCAAGCTGTAAAGACCTAAGCGACGTCTGATCATTAATATAATGATTAGAACCTTCACTAGCTCTCCTCACAGGTGAATATCGTTCTCCAGAAAAATGTGAAGTATCTTTCAAAGTTTCTCTTCCACCTAATAATGAATTATTAAAACCAAAAATCCAAATTTTAAACATGAATTATTTTACTTAAAAAAGTGCTCTACAATAACATGCACAATGGGAGACAACAAAATTAAGCAAACTTACAAAACTTCACTAAAAACGATTTTCATACAAAACCTGTTTTTTATTGGACGTATCCCTATGAGCAAGCTGTTATGGACCATTTTAAATTAAAAACCCGGTTATATCACGCAAATTGGGAAAATATTAATGAAATAACTTACCGACTCTGTAGTTCGATTCTTGAAGTGTCGGGAGTAAATGGTGCTTCCAGAGTCTGGCCCTTAACGGCTGCGCTGGAAGTTGGGGAGTGGAAGACGGTCCGGCGCCTTGAAATCCCTGAGGCGAGTAGTACGTACGGCCCATCCGGGCTTCCACTTCCATCACCAGTTCAGGGCTGATGACTAGTTTAGAGACAACATACACATGCATGCGAGGGCAAAATTAAAAAGAAAAAAAAAGCTACACTACCCAATCCTCAAAAAATAGGTTAAGCCCTTTCAGGACATCAAAAAGTGTACGAAATAAAAAAAAACAAGCTTGAATTAGATTAAGACCATACCTGGAGGTCTTTCAGTAACAGTAGGCAAGCCAGATCGTCTCGTTCTAGGCTGAGCTTGTTGAAATCGATGCGTGTCATCCGGACCTGTGGCCACAGTATGCCGCTTGCTGCATCCTCTTCCTTCCATATATCTAGTCACAGCATAAACATCTGGAGAAATCTCTTCCGTTCCTGGGGACGTATCATGAGGGCTTTCGAAATTTGAAGCGTTTATAGGTTGCGATCGCTGGGCCAATGCTGGACTTCCAGGTTGAAGCTAAAAAATCCAATTAAAAAAATAATCTTTCAAATAAAATCATACAAGTTGAAGTTCTTCTCGACTTCCAGGTTCGCTCACAGTCCGCTGAGAATAGCAATGAAGATGCGTCCCACCGTCTGATGCTCTTCTTCCAAAACCACCAACTAAACACATTTTATTATTTAAAAACGAAAAAATCCTTCCATTTTACCCATAACAGGTGGTGGTTTGAGAAGATGTTGGTCTTTTATTGTAAAATTGTGCATTGGCTGGTATTGGACGAGAGGAATATTTTGTGGCAAATTCGTATCTGGGAAAATATTAAGCATTTGTCCTTGTTTCATATAATGGGCCTCCAGAACCTAAAATGATTTTTTTTTAGACACAAAAATTGATGATAGAATCGCACTTGTTCGTGTGTCGAATCACCAGGGCCGACTGTATGTCTTCTCGTCGTCACATGGTATTTATCGCTATTCTGATCATCTCCATGAGATCTTTCATCCACATCGATTTCTGTGCCTTCGAACTAAATAAAATTAATAAATAAATAATTTTTTTTTTTTTTTATAATTTACTTTTTCGAGTTGTTCTTGAAGATAGACTGCAGGCATGGTAACCATCAAAGGTGAAATTGCTGTTTCTGTTTCTGGCGTCAGTCTTTCCACAACCCCTAATAAAAAAAAGGTAAAAAGCTTTCCAAAATAAAAGAAGACAAACCTGTAGTTATGCTTGCTCTTCTGGATGACTGTTGGGTATTCAAAGTGGGAGAATTCGTTATTCTACCTTCCAATTTATCGACAAGTAGGTTATAGATCGCACTAATGTGGTCGAAACTGTTATTAGTAACTGACTGTAAATAAATAATTAGTTTGGGACATGAAAATGAATGATTTTTTACTTCGATGATTTGATCTTTGTTAATACTAGGGAGCTGAAGCATGTGTTCGACGACTGAATTGTTGATTTTGATTGGTTCTAAGTCTAGAGTTTTATCCTCCGCTGATTCGTAGAGGGGGTCGGGCAAGACTTGCTCCATCCATCGATGAGCTCTGATTTGTTTGATTGATAGCCGTCGTTCGGGGTCGATCAGAAGCATCTGCCTTATTAGCTGTTCGCACTCTAGAATTGATATTAGGTTTAAATTGTCTAATGTGTTCTCCCTACCTGCACTCATGAAAAAAGGTATTCGGAAAATTCCAGAGATGACTTTGTTTTTAAGACTACAAAGAGTATCTCCATCAAAAGGAAGCGAGCCGCAGACAAGAACATAAAGAACGACGCCAAGACTCTAAAAATTGTTTTTAATGAAATCGAATAAGCCTGGATATGATAGAAAAAGGAGTCCCCCCTTGCCTCACACCCCTAGGAATTGGAGGGAAAAATGTTACCCATATGTCGGCTTTAGGGCCATCATACTGCACGCCAAGAAAAAGCTCTGGCGCAGCATACGGAGGGCTTCCACACCATGTTTTTAATTTATCACCAGGTTCGAATCTATTACTAAAGCCAAAATCTGTGGGGGAAAAAAAATTAATGATTTCGCCTTGAAAATCCATAAAAATTAAATACCTGCGAGTTTAATTTTCATGTTGGCATCTAATAAAAGGTTTTCGGCTTTGAGGTCTCGATGGACAACATTTCTAGAATGGCAGTAACTTACAGCTGCTACGATTTGATGGAAGATTTTACAGGCCTCAATCTCTCGCAGTCTTCCATTTTTAACTAAGAAATCTGAAAGAAAGAAAAATTAAGAATATCGAATTTCAAAAACAAGAAAACTTATACCATTATTTCAGGACAATTTAATAAAATATTCGATTACCAATAATGGGAAGGAAAAAGTGGGAGCTCTTGTAAAAAAAAAGAGTTAATATTTACCGAAAATTTCGCCCCCGCAGGCATATTCAGTCACTAGGTAAATGGTTTTTGGAGTTTCCATAACCTGTGAAAAGCAATAAAAAAAAATTTCCAACTTTTTTGATTGACCTACCTGATACAGTCTTATAATATGAGGGTGCCTGAGCTTCGTTAAAATTTGTATTTCTCTGAATATTTTTTTCAAATTCTCCTCATCCAGTTTCGTCTTGTCGATTATTTTTATTGCTACCTAATAAACAAATTAAAGAGAGAATATTAGTCAATTAAATAAGGGTCGTTAAATATGAGTTAACGGGGAGGAAAAGAAGGGTGGAATAAGGAAAAAACGTGCCTATCGAATATTTATTATGTTAACTGCTTATGCAATCATTAGTAAAATTTCCAATTATTTGTGACCTATAAAAAAACTCCCTTTAAAGGGCCTTTTCTCAGAAAAAGCTTGCGTAACGTCTTGTGATGCTAAGGAACGTATTTTGTTACGTATTCAAAAGGGCAAATTAATTGAAATATCGAACTGAAGATGATAGCTAATAAAAGCGATAATATGGCAAAATTTGAACGTTTTGCTTTCCGAAACAGATATGCTTATATAAAGATTATCTCACCCCCAACCCAAAAAATTGACTTAGGACAGGAGGCTGTTTAAAAATTCTTCCCGAGGATCTCAACACTAACAATTTGTGGAAGAAGATTCCGAACATCGTAATTTCAAATGAGAACCCCTATTTTCAGGGGATTTACGGAGGAAAGCAGGCTATTGAGATCGGTCTCACGGAGGCTTTCGGCTCAACTTCAGATGTCAGATCCGGTAGTAATGGAGGATAAACGCTCAAAACGGGCACTTTTTCAAAAAGTGGGTTCTCTACAGACCTTTCCATTGGCAAGGCATAACGCTACCGTGTTCCTAGATACCCAACCTCCTAAGACCCTGTATATGGTGAAAATTTGGTGAGTTCGATAAAGATCAATTGACCCCAAGGGGTCTCCTTGACCCCTTACTAAAATGATGGGTTCGAGTGTAATCCAACAATTTTCTTTTTGAGAAAGCCAATTGATTTTCCTAAAGGAAGTTAAATTACCACATGGTGGGTCAAAATGACCAGAATTTTTTAGTTAGTTCTTTAGTGGCAAGAGCCTGTCAAGTAGCGTCTTTAACCACCTGTGAGAGATTTGATTGGGGTTTAAACTTGAGGCTCGTTTTCGTTGAAATATTTGAATTGAAAAGAGAAAAATAATTTTGTGATAGAGTGGAGAAGAATCCGTTGGCCGCGGCTGAGGGCGTATCGAGCGAAGAGCGGGTGACGCACAAGAGGGACTCGCTGACGTCAACTTTCACGTCAGAACAACCCTCGAGCCACCCACCCCTCTCTTGACATGAAACAAAAGCATGCTCTCATACATGCTCGCACGCATTTTTTTCTCCTTTTTTCACTCTTTATTAAATATTAATTACAAGGACAACACCGATTATTACAAAGAACGAAATCCCCTTATGTAAGAGACTATCATCCCTAGGATGAGTAATGGTCACAATAAAGATTACGCTCTTATCTATCTTTAAGTCTAGCCGCGTGGATTTTCGAGATTTCCAGTAGACCAACAAAAGCATTCCTCCAGCACGTGAAATAAATTATACATAATTTATAACTAATTAAAAAATTGTCAATATAATTAGTGCCATGCTCTAGAAAATATCAAGCAGGATGTGAACAAAATCATCGAAATAGTTTGGAAAATTTGAGTTTCTTGGAAACCCCGGAGAAAAATTCTGTTCCCATCTTCGATTTCTGGCCAGGCTCAACAATAAGGCAATTGAACGCTAAGGATGATGTCGCGAGATCTATTGAGCCTCAATTGAGCTGAAGCGAATTCATTTAAAAAGCAATTTAAAAAATAAAATGCGACTTTTATCTCAAGGAAAGTTTCCAGATGCCAACAAATGAGGAAAACGAGAGACCTTTATTCAGAACAGGAAAGTTTCTTCCATTCATCAAAATATATAAATTTTGTAAGGAAAATATCGATCCATTTTATTAAAATGGACATAAAAATGTACAAAGTAACGATATTAACTTTTTTTTTTCACGGTGCTTTTGTATGTTATCTAGACTTGTTCTTCCCAGATACAAATAGCGATAATGCGAAAACAAACATTCTGAAGGACAAATCTTTAAAAGACGCTACACTCGTCAAAATTCGTACTCCGCCGTTCCAAACCGAGAGAATCGGACAAAAATTAATTCAATATCGTGATTTCAATAGTTAATTAATGCCGGGCGAACGTTTTTATAGACGCTCGCCAGGAAAAAAATAACAAATTTATAAAAATCGCAAAAACCAGTCTGGAGAAAGCAAAGAAATTTTAAATCCAAATTTCTCTAAGTCCCAAAACGTCGGACAAGCCTATAGTGAAAACGTTAAAGTCATTCAGGTACATTGTAAACCTACGATAAAATAAAACAAGAAAGTAAGTAAACAGTGTAAAATAGAGATAGGTGCGACCACAATAATAACATTCCCCCACGTGTCTATCTCAGTTTTTTATCACGAAGAGGTCAACTCTTTTTTTCCTTCTACATCATGGGTCTGTGTGATGACTCAAATATTTTTCGAGTGTATCGAGTGCGCCCGTACGATATAAGGCGCTTAAAAAAACCAAGATCAATTACCAGAGTTTTGAGAAGACTCGAATAATCGACTTCATTAATATTCATTGCCCAAGTCGGGAATACGTGTAGAAATATTAAATCACCTCAGTTAGATAGGAGCAAACTGTGTAATCTTAATTGCAAGTAGAAGAGTTTACTTATGCAGTCTAGGGGAGCAAAGTGAAAACCCACATTACAATGTACAATTAACATTAGCATCGAATAGAGGTAAATCGTGTAGTTACAGGGTTCAGACTTCAGGGAAGCAATAGAAGAAAAGATGTTGGTTAAAATTGTAACTTCGTAGGTAGTTGTATTGACAGCAACTGTCAAAATAACAACCGCAAAGGCGTTACCTGTGGTTGTTACTCGCTTCTTTATGAGTTATGACTATCTGATCTATTTTCTGGTTCAAGTTTTCACGGCGAACACAGGTCGCTAAACTATACGCTGCATTCACCAAGTTGTGGAAACAAGCAGCAAAACTTTTCCAATGTAAAGCTGTCAGAGTAAGCATTAGCCGGATGGTACACAATTCTATTGGAATTCAGTGGACTGTTCATCGGTTTGCTCAGAAATTTTTTTGTCGAAGCTATGGCCTTTGGGACTCTAAATCATAACTAGGTAGGTAAGTACTAAGTACATAGCGGAGAATCAATATCACTAGACAGTCGGTAAACGAAGGAAAAACGACGATAACGACTAATCTTAATCTTCCTTATTACAATAACATTATCTTCCGAGACGGTTGAACGAAGGCCACGTGCTCATTTGTGGCATTAACTGAAAAAACTTACTCCCTACAATGAAAGAAAAAAAAAATCCGTGTTATCACTCAATAATCGTGAAAGTTCACCTCGCGAATTTGAATGTTTTTGGTCGCGAGGGGAGAAAATTAACTTTGAACTCGATTTGGCCTCGAGGTGCATAAATACAGATAAGACGAACATTTTCTTTATTTGTGATGAGAGAAGCATGAAAATGCTAATTTTCGGCAGGACTTGAGTTGCATAAGAGCAAATATGTACACTATCTTCATTCGCGGTAGCGTTCCGATGCTATAGGATTTTTACGAGGTCTCGAAACCTGTTTGAGATGGTTGGAAATCGGTACGGGAACGTCTGATGATCCCAGGACCATATTGCTTTTGCACACTTGTTCAACGAATGTTCGGCCGCTTTTTTGCAGCAGTGAATTCGTTAGATTTTTTTTAAATAAAAAAAAATCCGCTAAAATGACATTACCGCGAGTTAGTTCCAAAAGATGGGGCAGAGGGTCATAATGACCCCTCCAATCTCCATCGACATCAGTCTTGCAAATCGGATTCGAACCTGCGATCTGAGTGTTTTCGTGACTGCAAGAACAGCGAAGCGCAAACGATCGGCGGAATCGATGAAGGGTATGCCGCCAAATGGAATTAATGCGGGAGAAACGTTTCGAAAATGTCATCCGGAAACGTAGTTAGAAATCGATGCGGAGCACATGACTCCAAAGCATTAAAAGCGTTTCAACCAAAACCCTCGACATCTTCAGGAAAACTAGGCCATCAAGTCTTCCATGCAGCGACCTTCAAATTCTTCCACTACTGAAGACGGTGCGATCGCTATAATTTTTATAAGTTGTCGAAAAGTTCGATGACATCTTCACTTCAAGATAATGGACAATCAAAAATTAAAACAACAGCTTAAAAACTTGTTTTTCAATTCCCTGAGAGCTACATTGTCGATTAGGAGAGAATGTTATCTAAGTAAAATTATAAATAATCTAAACGGAAATATGTAAAAGGTTTCTGATGTATGGACTAATTTATAAGAGTGTCCTTAATGTGCAAGGTTGTTTATGCATGGCATTTTGAAGGCGAAGAAAGTACCTTCCTTCTGTCACCCATTCAAAAGGTTATCATTGATGATAATAATTTTTAGTCTAATCTAAGGACGTGAAATAATGAATTTTATGATGTATATGTGTTTGAAAATGAGGGTTCCTACCTTGGTATTTGTAACGATGTGAGTGGCGAGCTTGACGACTGCGAAGTTGCCTTTGCCTATCGTCTGGTCGAGTTCGTAATATCCGACTCGGACCAATCGCTCCACCGGGAACTTCTGCTTGCCTGAACTCACTCTGTCCATCACGATTTCACCGCACCCATTTAATCGAAATAATAAAAATAAATAAATAAATAAAACAAAACGGGGGGGAGGGGGGTCCCGACCCTATCTTTCTTCCATTTGTCGATTGTGAGGGGGGGAGGTGAAGATAGCGGACGGGAGTCAGCTGTTCACGGTGAGGCAACTGCTCAAAAACTGAGAAACGCCAAATGAGCTCAACTAATTCCGAGCACGATCCCGCTAGAGTGTGCTCGCCCTCCTTTCCTTACGTCATCAGTCAACACTCTTTTTCCCGCTTTTTTCAGTTTAGACCTTACAAGATTTTTCTAAATTGTGAAATCCCAAATCTTGACCTATCTTTTTGGCATCTTGAACTGCCCAGCCACTTGCCAGTGATGAAAGGTGACCGCGGGATAGCAGTCAGAAATAACCATGACGTCAAAATACTCATAAAGTGATGTCATTGTATAATGGAACTGCATACGATTGTTTTCGCGCGTTTTCAGTTTTCCCTTCCTCACGGTTATCCCGTCATCTCATCACCACTCATCACTGGCAAGTGGCAAGACAGCTCAAAGATGCCCAGAAAATATGTCAGGAAATGGGATCCCGTAACAGTAAAAAGTCTGTGGACAATCCCAAGGGGTAGGTGTTACTCTAATTTTCTTTATAAATTGTTATCAATTCGTCACGTGTACCTTTGTCATTTTGTGTCTTACAAGGAAGTTCCTTACCTTCATAAGTGCTAAAATGAGAACAGGAACTGCTCCAATTCAACCTCGAAAATTCATTTTCCTAGTTCAGAATCGATTGCCTTTTGTGCTCGATATGGCTCATCATGGACGGTTTTCAGGTTTGAGTTGTTCAACTCGGAAAAGTACGTTTTCTCAAGTCCCTGTGGACGGATAGACTTGAAACTTGACTCATCTCTTCTTTAATATGGTATGGAAGTGTCCTCAAAATTTCAAGTCGATCGATCCACAGAGGACTGAGAAAATATTATTTCTTTTTGAGTAGTCTCCACTGGATCTACAAACTGTCTGACTCTAAACCTGAATCTCCTTTTTTTTTCCAGGCTCACAATTATTGGCAATCTCAATGTAACCTATCCCAGGGGGTTGAGGCATGGGGATTCCTGTATTATCTTACGTTGCAGTAGGAATAAGAAAGGGAAAATTCCGTCCATAAGTTAACAGATCTCACGGTTATATCTTCTAATCTTTGGGATAATCAAAGGGAAAGACGCCATTTTGGCATAAAATGGTCGTGTTTGCTACATTCCTGTTATTTTTATGCATTTCGAAAGAAGGTTTTGTAATTTAGAGTATGAATTTCACATAACAGTAGGATACCCTGGGTATCTCATAAATTTTTTTTTATTCCACAGACTATGAACTTGCCAGACTTGTGAAGAAAGAATCGATATTGGAACTAGAAATGAAGTGCCGTGTTTGCAACTGCTCATTTCAGAAAGAATTAGACAAATCTTGGGCTAGAATCGCCAGAGAATTAAAAGTGCCTAGTATGTAAATCTCCGTATTTACTTTTTCAAATTCAAAATATTACTTCTTACACAATACTTCTTTCCTTGTTTTCTTCCAGAGAGGTTGTGTGAGTCGCGATGGGATTTTTTGTTGGATAGGCATCAAAAATTTGTTATCGATTCGACGTCCATGGGAAGGAAAACGCTTTCGAAATACAGTGCCAGAGTGATGTATACAGCCATGGGATTCCTCCAGGAGAAAATTGAGAGGTCGTTGTGTAAGGAGTGTCTCGACAACCAGAAATCGAAAAACGTTAACAAAGAAAATTGCCGTCCAACTCGTGGAAAAGTCGTAGTTTCGGAATTCTTTGGTTTTCCGTCAGACAGCAATTCATGCTACTCATACGATAGCAGTTCAGTGCTTTACGATTTGTATCAGAGAGAAAGGAAAAAATTAATTTCCTGCTTACAGAAGGACATCAAATATAGAAGACTTTTGTCTCTCATTTGATTAACTTTCATTGAGTTTTTTTAAGCTAATATCTTTGTTTTTTCTCGTCAATTATGATGTAGTTATAAATTTTTGTACATAATTTTTTTTTTGTTCATAGTATTATTAAATTATTTTAATAATACCTAATAATTTTAATAATATTATTTGGGTAAATTATTTTAATACATATTACATATTACACGCTGATTTATTTTTTGTTGATGTGGGACCCATCCTAATCAACTGCATTCCTTTGAATAATACAATATGTTGTATTGTTATCTATATCATTTTGGACGTTTGTGGTATGGTGGTTGAACTCTTTTAGGTTGAAGTCGGCCTTTTTTTATTTATTTTCTAATTCATATGATTTCCAAAAATAACCCTTAGTTGACCAATCAAGTTGCTATTTTAACATCACTCGGTTCTGAAAGACAAATATCAATATGGACTCGTTTTTCACCTCCCTGAGCACTGATGGACTTGAAATTTTGCACAGCTCTATTTTACAATAATATGATAAGAAAAATCCCTGAAATCGTCGATTGGTTCACAGGGAGCTGAGAAAACATGATGTCCAATTTGAGTTTGGTCACGGTTCTGGACAGGGAATCTTACTCAATGCTCCCCATTGTAGCATGGGCCCGATCTTGAGAGATTATACCAAACATCCACCACTGCATCGATAAGGAGGCCTTCCCCCCGGAATTGGGACCGGGCTTGTTAGTTAAAGCTCTTTGGTGAGGCCTCCCAGAAGTAAGGAAAAACGAAAGAAAGCTTCAACTATCCGCCTAATGCCTATTAACAAGCCAGCGATTATCCTGCTGAGCGTACCCTCTATTCTAGTTCTGTTCAATCCGTTAAGAGCGCTCAACTCGGCCTGATTTTCGTCTATCGCTCTTTGTACAGTCTGTAAAAATTCCTTGCGTTTTTCAAGAATCTTAGTACAGGCCGACTTGAAAATTTCGGGTTGGGTTTGCTTGTGGCTACGTATTCGGTCCAAAATACACACTTATCTCATCCATTATTCCCAGGTTATGTTTTTCTCGCGCTAGTTAAAAAAGTGTTAAATTTAAAGTTGACCACGTGAAGTTTTTAAGTCGGTGCCAAAAATGACTTTGGAAGGCGAAGAAACCATCTCGGATCAGGAGAAACTTCAGATCGTCTCGAACTTCATACTTCATTCTCCTCCAGGCGAGTTCAACGAAGTTTTTAACGATGCGAGGGCTTTGCTTAATAACGACACGTTGCTGAAAGAAGGGGCGTTGGGCGTCTTCGCTCAGTATTTCAAAGACCAGCTAACACCGGTCAAAATCAAAAACTGCGAGACTCCAGTTTTGATAACGGAGCACAACGACCTCGGTTCGAACAGATATTACGACGGGAGGACGAAGCAATCGTTCAAATACGATCCTTTAAGACGCGACACTTCCAATTATGACACATGGGAGCCAGAACAAGGGACGGAAAAGTGGAGGGCCGCCTTGGAAACGGAACTCGACGAATATATAGCCAACCATTACACTAAAGGAACGTGCAGCGTTTTCTCCAAGAAAGAAGACAGCAAAATCCACCTCGTCGCATGTATAGAAGCGCATTTATTTCAACCTAAGAACTGCTGGAACGGCTGTTGGAGATCTCAGTGGTTAGTTGAAGTCGAATCGGAGACCGCGGAAGTAAAAGGAGTCTTAAAAATCCAAGTCCACTACTACGAAGACGGAAACGTCCAGCTTGTCACGTCCAAAGAGGTCACCCACAGTTTGAACGTGACAGATGAAGAGCAGCTAGCGAAAGATCTCGTTAAAATATTCGAAGAGTCAGAAGGCGACTATCAGAATGCCATCTCCGACAACTACCTTACGATGTCCGACACCACTTTCAAGGCCCTTCGCCGTCAGCTACCCGTCACCCGCTCCAAAATCGACTGGAGCAAAATGGTATCCTATAGCATCGGTAAAGAATTAAAACCACAGTGACCACATTAACTTAAATCCTTATAAAAGAACTATAAATAATTTATTAACAATTTTTTTGTTTGTTATTATCCTTTAGCCTGTTTGCTTTTTTCTTTTTTTTTTTAATCAAACCATCAATTTATAGAAAAAATAAATAAAAAAATACAAAATATTTTTTTTAAATAGATTTATAAAAAAAATCGTTATAAACTTGTCACTGGTGATGGTTTTACAGTAGCAAAATGGCCTCTTTTTTTTTTTCATTTATCATCTTTATCAATTTTTTATTTTTTTTTTAATATTAAAAAAAATATTTCTGCCAGTCTTTCAAGGGATGGTAGTTTTATTATAATCCTACGATTGTAATCGCTCTGTATTTAGGATCTATATCCATAACTTATGCATTGTTCTGTTATGTAATTTAATTATATTCAAATAAAATTTATTTGAGGATTTAAATGGTGATTTTTCCATGTACATTGGGCTCCTATGGGTTCTACTCTTTGGCCCAAAATTTTGTTGCTGTACAGTTTGGTGAAGGAGTAAAAAAGTCGAAAAGTTACTTGAAAATTTTTATTGAAAATTTATAAATTAAAGAAGCATTTGATGCGAATTATTTGGCAGCCGGGCGTTCATTCGCCCAGGCTCTGAGATCGACCACAGGTATTGAATGACTTTGACATCCTACTCGTTGATTTCTAAAATAAAAATTATTATAATTAATTATTTTAAGCCTTTTTTTAATGTCTTACATGAAAGACGGCTGTATAAAAACGAGCGGTTGCATTAACGCAATATCGTCTGAATTGTCGCATAAAACTCTAGCCAAGCTTGTTTTCTTGATCTCCTCAAGTTGTTCTTGAAAAAAAAAATATATGTATATATTTTTTTTAAATTTAAGTTATTTTACTTGGGGTGAATGATGAAAGTTGTCCGCCTTCTTCATAAAAGAACCGATCTGCTCTTCTAAGTCTGGCGAATTGATCGCCTACAAGGCATACCAGTGTAGGACCTAAAGCAGCACCTTCTTTTTGCTTTTCGGCTACAGCTCCAGCAAATAAATCAATTTCATTTACATTCGAATAGAGCTGACTTAATATTCTAATGGTCTATAAAAAAGTTAAATTAAATTAAAAAAAAAAAGTTGTATACTTGTGGGTCCATGTCTTTTTCCAAGTCAGTCCATGTGCGAGCCCTCGGCAATCCGCAGACTTCCCTCCAGTCGTTATAAGGAGGCAAACCATGATCTCGCCCCCTTTGTATGTTCAATGCAAAAAGATCAAGCCCGATGTCTAAATCTCCTTGAAACAAATGATCAGTTAACTAAAAAATTAAATGTTTATCTGGCTCCAAATTTAAATTCTCGTTTACTTGATTGGAGAAAAATCGATCGACTTTTTGACTCGCTTGTGCGGATAGACCTCTGACCATGTCATCGACTGCTCCATCATTGTATAACATGAAAGGTGCAAAGTGTTGTTTGCTCATTTCAAGGTTCGCTCTTAAATTTCCGAATCTGCTGTATCCACTAAAATTTAAAATTAAAATCGTGTTATAATTTAAGTTTTTAAGTACTGAAGGAAACTTTGGATCTGGCTGTGGCCATAACGAAAAGCTGCAGTTGAAAATACGTTTGTGATTCCACCATGAAGATTGCGATCATAGAGATTAGTCCATCCTCGATCTTTTGGTGACAACGAACTTTTATCCATGTATTGTCGCCCTGAAGAAGAAATAGAATTGGATCTCTATATTAATTAATCTACCTAATAGAATAGGGAGAAATTCGTTATAAGTTATGTGCTGAATTTCAGCAACGACTATCCTCCGGGCTTCCTGATAAATCGCTTCGTCACTCCATCTTGGATTTAGTTGAGATAAAATTCTTGCGAGTCGATTGTGTTCTCTTAACCAAATAGTGTGCATCAGAGCTAAATCAACTTGCTCGTTGACTCTTCCATCACCTATAAAACGATATTTAGGAGTCAAAATTTTGAATTGTTTTACCTGCTCGGAAGCATGCGAATCTGTTTGATTGATCTGTACATTCTCCAGGATTGTCTGGAAGATATGTGCGCCCTCTGAAATTTTGTATTCTTAGCTCTCCACCTCGGAAAGTCCTCAAACTTCTTGCTGTGTCTTCATTCGAACCGTAAATATTCGATCCGTCTAAATATCCTGTTATTTGGTTCATCTATGAAGAATGAATAATCGAATGTTTGCTTTGACTTTGAAGTACCTGTTCTCTTGGTCCAAAATTGCATTCAGGCCTTGGTGCTGGTAATGAACGCGAAAATTCCATACATCTTTCTCCAAACGGGGCAAAAATATGATCTCTGCGAGGTAGCTCGATTGGAAAACAATCTGGATGTCGGAACCTTTCAGGTATAACATTTCCATCACGGCAGCAAGATATACCGGATCCGCCTTCACCTCTACTAATTGGAGTATGGGTCAAATCGTGGTCCAAAAATTGTCCCCACTGCATCACCATCATGGTGTAATTGTCCGAAGACTGGTCTGCATCTTGAGCGAACCTAGTACTCAACAATCGGGCGCTAGGAAGAACTGATCTATCAGTGCCATGTGTCCTTGGTGCATTCACACCTAAAATGATAGTTTAATTCATTGAAAATTTACCATCAGCGTATTTAGGAGGAAGGATTCTCTGCAATGCAGTCCCAGCCATTCCCCAATCTGGATGCTCTAAATTATTACATGAGCCATCAAACGACCTATATTTTGTTGGCACGCAATTCGATAGTCGTTTGCAAGTGTCTGCTAATACTGTGGACAGCAAGCTGAATGTTGGGAGTGCGAATGTCCCTTGGTCTGGTGAAAGATTAAACCTTAAGGTAAAAAGTTAAATGGTATTTTGGAATCAATCAACACAATTACTCGTTAACCAGAGCTGTGCTAGCTTCGATGTTTTTCTGTGCCTCGTTTCCTGTGGCAAGTGTCCTGTTTGTGGTCGGGAAAAAATCCTGGTGTGATGCTGCCGCAGTCCCTGGGCGAACGACCACTCTGTTTGTAAAGAGTTCATGCAAAAATGATATTCTATCCTGGATAGCCTGAATAGCAGTTTGTCCAGCACTGTCAAGCTGTTGGTTCGTCAAATTGGGTATTACTACCCTAGGCGGGGGAGGAGTTCTAAGAACTCCTGATGTTCTAGGTCCAAGAGCTGAAAAGAACGCATTACAAATAAACAAATCAATTATTTACTTACGAACTGGACGTCCCTTTTGAGGGCAACATACTCCTTGTTCGTCTTTTCCTAAAGGACAAGGCTGTTTCCTCAATTCGGGCAAGTCTGTGTAGAACGCTAAGCATTTTACCAAAGGCCTACAAAGGCCATCTTCCCCGGTCGCTGTCGTGCAAGGTAAAATTATGTCTTCTTCAGGTTCTTGCCTTTTGACCACGTTTTCCGCAGGATTTGCTGGAATTTGAGATTTAGAAATCAATTAAATGTTTAATTTTGTACCTTGCTCGATGACCTGGCTGACGGGAGCCTCTGTTTGAACTGGCTGAGGTTGGATTCCGACATTCACTGGGCGGAAAGGAAAATTTTGTCCAGCCAAACGTCTTTGAAGGTCGTTTTGAAGCCTCAGCATTTCCCCCTGCAACCGCCCAATTTCCACCTGAATCCCACTCGCTTGTTGCCTAAGCTCATCCTTTCTTGGTCCAACTGCAACCTGGAAGGACAAATACAGTAGCTCAGTACAAAAACCGCCCAAAATAATAATTAAAAAAAAGCCCTGAAAATTTCAAGTCGATCGCTCAGCAAAGATAAAGCAAGTCCCTTTTTGATTAAGGGTCCATCCATAATAGAAGTTTGTCTCTAAATACCAACCCAAATCTAAAAGGTACCTGACGGCATTTCAAAATGATATACATATATAGAAAAGAGCCATTTTTCAGCCTTCCCTCTCTAAAATTTGCAAACTTGTTCCCTTGGGACGACGACCCCGGCGACAATATTTTACCCGGCCGGTGCCCTGATCCGGAATTTAAAAGTCAGATTCCCAATTTAAATTTAAATTATAATTAAAGTTTAAAATAAAAGTTAAAAATGATTAATTTTAAGAGCTAAAACGAAATAGTCATAAAGTAATAGTGACTACTTATAAATAATTGCATAAAACGGTTGTAAAAAGTAAAAAAAAAGTTTTTTTTATGTAAATTTGTCAAAGTTAAATTATTTGTCTGATTAATAGACACTTAAATTTCAACTATAAAATTTACGACATTTTAAATTGTTTTTGCTAATTTTCATTAATTTATTTCCCGTACTTGGATCAATCCTTGGAGTTGTTGTAATTCTGCTTGAAGCTCCGATTGTCGAAATTGCACATTTTGCTGTTCGGCCTGTTCGGGGAGGAGGTTGGAGGCTTCCTGCGTGTTCTGAGCACCACTCGGGATTATGAGTGTGGACGCCAAAAGATTCACAATGAGCACGAGCCACATCTCCGCTTTTAACTGAGCAGAAAGAAGACGGAGGACAGACGAAGAAGAAAAAAAATATTAGCGAGGCTCCGAAGAAAAAACCCCCCCACTTGAACATCTTTTGCATATACCTTGGGCTAAGAATCCCTCCTTTCTATGTTGGAACAATTTCCAATTTTTTTTTCTTTTATTGTTTTCAACGATAATTTTCTTTCATAATTCAGTTCTCAAGGTAAAAAAATAGTTGCGATCAAAATATAGTGATCGCACTTTTTCATATTTTCGGTGCACGATTCAGAGTAGGTATTTATAGGATCAAATAATTTGTTTATGCTTTTTTCGACATCCAAACCTATTATTGAAGGGTTCGTATAACATTTCAAGACTTCTTTCTTTAAGGAAGTTGAAAACAAAAGCTGAAATTTGGTTACCTACTGGGATTCTGCAACATTTTGTTGCATGGATAGCATCCCTTGATCCTCAGTGCAATCACCATCCAGTTCACGACTTCGCATGTAGCTTAGTTTAGCGATCTTTTCTGGCCAATTATGTTCTTTGTTGGCATGCCACAAATGGTCTAACCTCATGGCAAAGAATGTTTAAAAGTAGACCTTTTAGAATCAGCCATCAAAATAAAAGCAAAGCCCTCGGGCATCGACCACCGTCGTTTTCATCATCCTAGCTTCTGATCGGTGTTTCGGCAGCTATAGTCCGACTAGGATCAAATTTTTATTTTTTTACCTAATTAGAAGTTTTAATAAACCTCCTCATGTGATTCAGCAAGGTCAAGGTAATAATTAATTGGGAGATCTAAAGTAAAGATAGCCGAGCGCCTCTATAATTAAAGCTTCTGTTCTTTACGTCTTTACCTACTCCTTTATGCAAATAAATTTTTTTATTAGCTAGGCCTTTTGTTTTACCCGAATTTAGGAAAATTCTGTATGAACCAAATCCTGTCGAAATGTTTAGATAAGGGATGGAGGAGCGCTTGAAGTTTTGTGAAGTAGTTCAGGTGTGACAATTAGGTTTGTTGTCTTTATTAATGAATTTGCAAAGGATTCCAATATCTCCAGCAATCGTCGAGACCATTTTAGCTTCTTTTTTTAGAAATTTTTAATTCCTTCCCGTAATTCGCGTGAGATTTATTCGCGGAGTCGTCGAATTTACAAATAATGGTAGATCCTGGTTTGTGTTTTATCGCAGTGACGAATTACGGAGGAAAACCCAGCCCGTAAATATTGGGTTGTGACATAATTGCTCGTCCTTGAAGAGGTCACACCGCCTCCTTATTCTTCAGCCCCGGATGACTTACACGTCAGATGAGTCAGTCCATATTTGGATTTTTGGGATTAAAAAGTCGTTAAAAAATGATGTGGATTAAAATTAAAATGAATACCTTATTTGAAAGTATTAAGCCTTTAAAAAAATAACTTCCTATCTGCCCAATCCGTAACACATCCTCGTTTTTAAGAAGAAAAAAAGTCCTTGGTTTATATTGGCGTGAAAACCACCATTATATTATATTTTTTACAACTCATTTTTATTTTCATTTCCCTGTTAGTTTTCAAAGTTATTGTTACAAAGTACCTATTTTTCAGATCCCTCCTTCTATATCCATTATCCCGTTTTATTTCTCCTCCATTTCTTTAAAAAATGAGATTTGAGACTACCAAAGAATCCGTCGTTTTGAAATTTGAAATATTTTTCTGTAGTCATCTTCGAAAATAAACCAAGTATTGTCACGCGAGCATATTTAACGAAGGAGTGGGGTTGAAAAAAATGCTGATTGAAAAGCAAATTCAATTTAAATTTTCTATTAGAACGAAATTATTCCTTTTCGTGACTTCAGTTTTAAAAGGACAACTTTTTTTATGCGAAGGTTACGCAGATGACAAATTTTTAATTAAAGCATTTCCGAATCGCATTGTCAACGTTAGGCCATGAAACTCCCCTCGAAAACTAGGGCGAATTCTTCTGTTCATGAATACCAAATTATTCTATAGGTAAGAATTAACAATACGGATTTTTGAGTGGCTTTTCTAAGAAAATATTCTGTTTTATTAATAGACGCTTGGACAATAGGGTTTTTAATGATTTCTGATTAAAAGGACGGGATATTAGTTCTCGGAATACCCTTCCGAGACGTTCAAGGCGTACAATTTTTCTTTGGTACACGACCTTCACACTCACCCCACGCTTAGTTATCTCAACAACTTTTAAATGAATATAAACTGTTTTATGTGTAGTTTTAATGCCTTTTTAATGTTCTCCCTCACTGGTTGAGCTTAAAAAAGGATAGAACCATTTATAGATTAATCCAATCGAAGGCTATAAAAATAAGGAAGGTAACATTTATTTCAAAAGTTGTAAGACATAAAAAAAAAAAAAAGTCTTTTAAATTTTTGCAGAATGAATCGAAAAGATAAGGAAAAACTCTCTAGACTGCTCAAATTATCAAAAATGTTTAACCATCATGCATTGCGTTTTGGATTCTCGTTTGGTCGGTTCTGAATTATAATCTTCAGACCTCTCCACAAATACCAAGTATCTCTTCCTGACATCTCCCGCCATCCAGCACCTCCCCCACCTTCCCATCACTTCCCCAACCTTTCCTCCTCCCAC
This sequence comes from Orius laevigatus, assembly GCA_018703685.1. NCBI lineage: Eukaryota > Metazoa > Arthropoda > Insecta > Hemiptera > Anthocoridae > Orius > Orius laevigatus. The sequence continues at coordinate 538,674 of JAGWEN010000035.1, read as the reverse complement.
CCTCTTATCACCTCCTCGATCCTCCCCTCACCGAAAGGTTGGTGAAAACGGGATGAAAATTGGGACCTTAAATAGTTACCTAAAAAACTGCCACGGACCGCCAAGATCACAGATAAACACATTTCCCATAAAGAATAAGGGTCGTTTTGACCCTAAGTCCTCTTCTTGACCCCTTCCCATTATTCGTGGGTAATAGAAAGTTAAAAATTACTAAACATTTACTAAACATTGGCATTATAATATAGCTAAAAAACATTTAAAACAACGAAAAGATTGCATAATGTATTGCGTGGGATACTTTGACGCCTTCATTTCATCTGACGAGACCAGCAGAGCATTTACGTCATGCTGGTTTAGAACGTCCTGACGTCAGAACTGTCAGTCGCAGAGATAAAAGAAAATAAACAACCGCTTTAAATATATTATTTATTTACATTAATTTTACAAAATATTTAAAGTATATAGTACATAGTACAACATAGTACAAGTAAAGTATAGTACAACTATTAAATATTCTTACGTTCCTTCTTCTAATATATAAAATTAACTCAAGATTGTTCATCATTTCAGTACACATCGTTACTTTAAAAAAGATCTATTTACAAATAAATATTTTGGACATAAAATTATTTATTTTTAAAGGTACCTTAATGTCTTATGTAGATCAAAAACTCAAAATTAAATGTATAGGTATTATTTTGTCTTAGAATATTAATTTTTTTTGTATGTCTACAAAAACATTTCGTTGTTTACATTTTGGCACGTAAAATTTTTTGTGAATGTAATTTTTTTATAACGATTTAAAGTGGAAAAGTAGGTAATACTGGATGAAATTTTAGGAACTATAAATGTTTTATCTAAAAGGATGAGGCTAAAAAATAAAAAAATACGAAAAACTCCTATTATTTAAAGTTTATTTTGTTGGTAATGAATCTTTTATGGCAAAAATTTCAAGTGTTTTGATATGGGCGGATTAGGAGACCTTATTGGTCATTTTTGTATCAAACCATGTTTTTATGTATCCAATCAATATATTTGGTTACTCTCGTGTATACTCCTGGGTAACCGGGTTCACCACATTTGTTGCCAAACGATACGATCCCAATTTGCGTCCATTTTCCTTGATCTTTAAGCATTAGTGGTCCACCGGAATCTCCCTATAAAAATGCAATGTAAAAATACTTTTTGAGCAATCTTTTTGATTACCTGGCAAGCGTCTTTTCCTCCTTCTTTGAGTCCGGCGCATATAAAATTTTCGTTGATGGGTTGAAAGTAGGTTTTATCGCATTCGTCGTTTCGCCAGACTGGGAGGTCAACTTGTCTCTGGACGGTGCTTTCTTTGCCACCTGGAAGGCGAAATAAGCTCGAGGCTTTTAAAATTTGTTAATATTTACCGTAGTAAGTGGTTCCCCAACCGACAACCGTGGGACTTCGGCCGACGTACTCTTCGTTCCTCATTCTCGGCGGAGGTAAACATAATGGTTTCACGTATCTGAAATCTTTGTTTTTAAGATTTAAAAGGCAAAAGATGGTTTTTACCGAGAGCGGCGGACCGGTTTGTCTAAGACCATAACGGCGATGTCATTGTAGAAGCCGACTCTTGAAAATTTGGGATGAGCGCGGACTTCGCTGACGTGGAATGTCTGAGGCGAGGAGGGCTCGTCGTCACGTTTCAAATCTATGTCGCCCAGCCGCACCGTGAACTGACGGGCGCTAAAACTAAAGCCGGAATTCGTTCACAAAATGGGAAAGATCAAATGAAAAATTAAAACCCCTCAAAAAAGAACCGCAATGGTCTTCACAAACCCAAGGGAATGAAAAAGATGGTCACTCGTCTTGACCACAGTGGTTTTAAAGATCGTTAACTGAACGAATTCTTACGGTCTTTGTCTTGTATCTTTGGTGCAATGAGCAGCAGTGAGGACGTGCCTGTCCGAAATGAGGCTTCCTCCGCACCAGAATTCCGTCCTTCTCGGACCGTGAAGGAATATGGCGGACATCCACGGCCAACGTCCCGGAAGAGACTCTTCACCACCAACCACTCTGAACTTTGGCACATCAGGAATTCCGCAATCTTCAACAAAAACATCAAATATTTTCCTTATTCATCCAATTACCTTCTTCAGAATGCAAAGAGTTAGCTGGAGTCGGCCGCTGGTAAATGGGCCTGCTGGTTACAGGATGAATGACTTGAGGATACCTCGTCGTTGTAGTTGAAATAATCACTGGTCTGTTGGTAACAGGTGCTCTAACGATTAAAGTCATAAAAAGCTCTGAATTAAATAGAAATCCTTACCCGTTTGTCGAAGGGCAACAAACTCCTGGTACAAAAAGTGCTTTAAAGCAAATACTTTGCCTCAAATTTCCAAGATCAAGAAGAAGTTGAGGACAGTTGCTTAGATCTTCACAGACACCTTGTTTCCCTTCAGGGGTTGTGCATGCACTAGCGCCATTATTACCACCATTTGTGACTTTCCCGATCGGTAAAACTCTGACTAGCGGCGCTATCGAGTCGGTCACGTTTCTACCCAAGACGTTTTTCGATATCGTGTAGATCGCCCCTGGCAAATCGTCGTCCGAAGAACGTACCTTAAAAATCAATTAAATTGTGAAGAATTTAAAATAATTTTATTACCGGAATAGGAGCGACTGGTGGCTCATTTCGCGTGTAATTGACAAGATAACGTCCCACAGTGTTGATTGCCCCTAAAGTCTCCGTAATTGTTTTCAGCGTCTCTGAAGAAATGTGACGCCCTTCTTCATCAGCGGGTGGTATGTCAAAATTCCCTGGTGGATCGGGAGGATCTGCGAATGCCGGTGATATCCGATTTTCTCGTCGTCCACTTCTGCTTTGTCTGTTCGTCATGGTCTGCATTGACACCCTCGACCAAGGCATTCCCCAATCATCTACAAATAAAATGATGACCTTTTTTTCGCTTATCATTTTAAACTATAAATTAGAAAGCCTAATGCGGGTCTGAAATGGGGTTATTGTTATCAAATTGAGAAAATGGTAAAAAGTCCGTTTTCACATGGTTTTGGTGGACCAATTCTGAAAAGATATTTGACACAATAAAGCTCTCTTTCCGATTCGTCTCGGTCGGATAGTCTAATTGTCGGTACGTTTGCTCTTGGTGATCCGCTTTCTCCCACGAATCATCCTCAGACTCCATATCCTTAAGTACGGAAAATTGTAGGCTTTTATGGTGGAATTAACGCGGCGTAAATATAATGGACGGCTATTGCATCTTGTCCATGTTTTGGCACATCGTGAACACAAAAAGACAAGAGGTTGCGGAGGTGTATGCTTTCACTCTCATATCCGGCTTTTTTAGCTTTCACCTTCTGACTCAGGCAAGGTCACTCACTCAATTTTACGTCATTCGCTCTGAGACTTATGTCACTATTGTCTACCGACGGCACAATGCAAGCTAACGTTAAGAAATATTCAAAACGTCATAAAAACAAACTCTTTCCTTTTAGTCCCCTAGACCATCTAGTCATAGCAACAGGAGAGTTTATCCATTATGACATCCTTCAATGCATGGACGACAATAATTTCCAGGGCTTCATTGGTACCAGCCTCTTTATGTGCAAGATGTGGAATCAATCAATCATCATCTCTTCAGAAAGAACAGAAGAAAAGTTATCTTTCAGCAAGTCATCAAAATTATTAATTCGATAATTGACGTTCTGAAAAATCATCGATTATGGCTATTATGCAATGGAAGGGGCTCTCCCAGAGTTACATCAGGTTCGGGATCTAGGACACGAGTGTCCTCTTCCGAAGGGTACCTACTCATACGGAGGTCACTTTCTCCCATTTCTTGCAAGGATAACGCACCTTGTGATGCTGGGGGAATCCCGCCCGAAGGGGAAACCTCATTTCTCAGCCGAAAATGGCCCCTTAAAAAAAATACGATTTCGAAATTTTCTTCAAAATTAAAAGAAAACTAAAAAAAAAAGTTGCGAAAATAAAATTTCCACTCGGCTCTTGCCAAAGTTGATCTGCAAGGCTGAAACTCTTATCAGACCCATGCCCCGTGACTGTTTTAAATGATTTCGTTTTGGTTCATTAGACCATTGGAAAAAGTTTGTTTGAAAACGGGAGGAAAAAAAAATTATAATATTTACCTTCAGTTGTGAATTGTGCGTTTGAACTTGCGTAAAATAAGCATCCTGAAATATATAAAACCTTAGTATACTTAGGTATAATTTACTGTAAAAAAAATCAACGACAAAAAGACCACTTTGTATTTTTTTTTTTTTTTTTACTCAGAGTAGGTATTGACTTTAGTTTTCTTTGTTTAAAAAATATTAGTGTTTTGCTTTGTACTTTTTTCCTTGTTTATTTAAAGTCATTGCTCTCTTAGTCCAGTCTACAGAGCATTTTGACCTGCAAAAGGTGGTTAAAAAGATTTTATTGTTTTAAATGGTCCATTTGCGCCAGAGTTGGGCAAAATTTAATTGAATTACAAATTACAAATTACTTTGAAGTAATTGAATTACTTTGTAATTTCAATTACAATGTAATTGGAAAAAGTAATTCGATTACAAAAAATGTAATTTGATTACAAAAAAATTTAATCCGATTAAAAAAAAAAAAATAATTCGATTACAAAAATGTAATGGCCGGCAAAAAAAGTTTTATGATAAAGGACTCTAAACTCTCTAGAGTATCTTTTTCTGTGATGATGAAGTCTAAAGTGTCGTTTTTCGATGATGAAGGATTCTAGAGGGTCATTTATCGTTCATAAATAAACCTAGAGTGTCATTTTAGGATTATAATGGCACCTAGTATGCCTTTTACTTTGAAAATGAATTCCAGAGGGTCTTTTTTCAATGATGAAGGATTCTAGAGTGTCTTTTTAGGATTATTATGCCATCTAGGATGTCTTTTACTTTGAAAATGAATTCTAAAGGATCGTTTTTCATTTTTCTTGAAAATTTAGTGAAAATAGATATTTTTTGATTTGTTGCAATTTGTAATTGAAAAATGTAATCTAATTACAAATTACATTGTAATCGAATTACAATGGAATTCAATTACTTACTATAAAAAGTAATTCGATTACATTGTAATTCAATTACTTACTATAAAAGTAATTCAATTACAATGTAATTCAATTACACTGTAATTCAATTATTAATTCAATTACAATGTAATTCAATTACGCCCTACTCTGATTTGCGCTCTTAAATTCACTAAATTGGTTCAACCTAATAATTTTATTTGAAAAATTGATGTTTTTTGATCGACTGTAAAAACTTGTCTATTTAGACCAATTTTGGCAAATTTTTGTTTTATCGATGCAGAATTTTGTCTTCTATGTAATATGTTTTCCACAAAATATGTCGTGTTTTCAAGTTTTATGCAGAAAACTTAATAAAATCGAGGTTTTTCGCCTTCCAAAAGTTGTGCTGGAAAAGAATTTGTCGGGACTCTAACATGTTATTGGGACCCAAATGGACCATTGAAAAAAATGTCTTCACCACCTTGTGCAGGATAGGGGTCCATAAACTGCTCTGTGGACTGATCTAGGAAGAACAATTTTCTTTTGTGTCTATTTAGGTTTTAACCAGTTTAAATTTTTAATTTATTAGTTTTCGAAGTGCATGTTTTTAAACAAGACAATTATTTAATGTTTTCTCCTTTATGTAACTGTTCTTTTTAAAATGTGTGACACATTTCGCTATGGGAAAACCTGTTATAGCATCGACTTGATTTGAGACAAGAAAGGCCCTAGCAATCATAACAAAAAATGCTAATTTTTCTTTCTTTTTTAGACGACTAGGTATCACAAAAAGTCACCTTCGACTTTCATCTCAATTTAGCTAATAGGAGCTTGCTTGAGGAAGAGACTTGTTAGGTCAAAATGAAGGCAATTAGTCGTGTGTGAAGTAAGAAGAAAGTGACAACCTTGAAAAACATCACTTTCACCGGAGGGCAAAAAAGAAGTATCTCTTCCCGACGGCTCACCTTTTAATGAATAACACGTTTTCAAAAGTTGCGTAACAAAAAAAAACCGAATGCGAATCACGACCTCTATTTTTAGCTCGACCCTGTTATAAAAAAAAGTAGTTCAGCATTTATGGCAAAATAAAATTTCGAGTCCATTCCTTAATTTCTTAACGTGAATAGCATCTACGTGAACTAACCATCCACAACTTGAAATCCTGCAACCTATTTTTTGATTTTTCATTCGGAAGCTACTATTAATTGACAGGAAACCAATAACTTCCTTCTTAAGAAGGATGTAGGACTGGTGGAAAACCTGACTGGGAACTCCAATATCTCATTCTGGGAAGGATTTCAAAAAACCTGGAAATTTCCGTTCACCATTCTGAAGGGGGAAAACGTAAAAAGATGAGTATCAAAGGATCATCTTAGGAGAAGAAAAGGACTATCAAGCCTCTAAAATGCGTAAAATAGAGCAAAAAAAGCCTTATCCAAACGTGATTTTTCACACATAAGGAGACAATTGTATGACACAACCACCGCCTGGTGAAAAAGAAATAAAAAAATAACCTATTTTCGGTCCAAGTTTCGAGATTACGCTAAGTACATCCATTGTTTCTTCATCTTTTGTCTTTATTTGTTTCGACATGTCAATCATTGTCAATTAGTAATTCAGTTTTCCTCTCTTTTATTTGAACTGAGAAATATCCGACGGCTTCATTTTATGTAATATTGAAAGTTCTTTGAAAGGTAAAATAAAAAATCTCATGTATGTATTTTAAACGCGTGCAAATCTTTGAAAAACATCACATTTTTTAAGTGAAACCTTGAAGAAAGTGATATTCTTTTATATTTTACGTTCATTGTTATATGTATTAGGTTTTCTTGAATGATCTTCCGGGTTATGACTCGTATATTTACCTAAAGAATACAATTTTTTCACTTTTTTCTTCTTTTTTTTTCTAGAATGGAAGACATGTGAGTGAAAACGTAAACAAACTTAAAACCAGGAAGGCTAAAGGTGAAAGCGTTTGGCGGTTTGTTGAGGACATGTAAAGTATAATAAAAAAAAGGATGAAAATTCTTCGGGTTAATTTATCACCCCAATAAAACAACTCTGGCATACAAATATACTTTTCAAGCTTTGTGTTTTCTTTATGAATTACGTCTCAAAGTAGTACTTTTCCTTGATGCCATAAAAAAGTTGAAAGAGTTTCACCGATGCTTTATACCCACGCGTGCTTTCCAAACTCAAGGACTTTTGTTTAAAAAAAAAAAAAAAAACGAAAAAAAAAAAGGGTTGAGGCCTCCCCGAAAAATATGCCTAGTTTCCACTGAAAATTTCATCTTTTAGAAAATATGTTTTCTAGTTTTTCTTTAGGGAAGGGGGAATTTTCAAAGCCCTGGGGTTCACACGGATGAGCTTCCGAGCGAGAAAACCGCAAAGTGAAAACAAAAAGCGGGAAACCAACCCGACGCCCTCGGTATCGAAGTTTAGCCGAATTTTCTTCCCTTTTAAAACTTCGACTCCGAAGATCCGCACGAATTAAGGGCGACCCCGATCTTGAAGCGAATCGCGCGACCCGACCGACACTCCGTTTAGTTTAATTTCTTCTCAAAAATGTAAAACATGAACAATTTCTACTTTCAATCGTAGTTTTGACTGGACTTTCACGGTAAATCGCCCAAGGTGAGGTCTATTGGACTTATCAACACGAAAATATCAAGACTATAAAACATATACGAATTATTTATAATTCAAGCTTTATTTTTCCAGACTTGCTTCACCTAACTTTCTAGTTTTCTTATTTTCGTCTTTGGAAATGGTGACCAATACACAGAATAGTGTATCAAATTTTAAAAAATTGGCAAAACCATTATAAAGGAAATCTAAGCCCCTAGAGGGTAGATTCACCTCCTTGCAGAAAAATCCAAACCCTATGGTCAAATTTTCGAACAGATCGCAGCAAAAGGAAAATTGGGATAGGTACGTCTAGTTTTTTTTTTGTTTTTTTTTTCATTGAAGTGAAAATCGTCACCCACCAGATTTAGAGAGACACACCAACTTTTGGGCTTGAATGAAAGGATTGAATTTTTTCTCTTATTTATTTTTCTCTCGAGAGTTTCGCCCACAAAACAAGTAAAAAAGACGTTTTAGGGTGGACGAAAATGAAACTGCTCCGACGAGAAGGCGTTCGAAAATAAACGGTTTCCGACAAGCTCCTTCGCGTTGCACCTATTATAAAATTATTGAAAGACCCACTTTCTTTTTTAAATTTTTTTTTATTCTTCTAGAATTGGACAAAAGCAATTTTCTTAACAAATTAAATTACTCGTTCCGTCTATCCAAAAGATTAATTCGTCGACCAAAATATAAAACTTTCCTTCCCGGATTAATTTTTATTTTGATCAAATTAATTTTTTGAGTTTTCAAATTATGATTCTCTGACAGCTCGTATTTCATTGGAATCAAACCATAATTTAAACCGGAACAAAAACCAATTTTATAAACGGAAATATCAAAAAACGAAAGTGAACATCTTTTTAAAAAAAAATGAAAGTATGCTCTGTTCTTTCACGGTCAAGACCACTGAGGAAATGTTAAAAGAACGCATTTTCTCTTACTTCCTAATTGAATGTTTAATAAATTACGGGACAGTTTCTGGTCAACATTCCGGGCCAAATGCGCTCGAAGCAACCACCTTCCTTGAAAGACCACAAGCACCAAGATTTCATGAGCAATTGGTTAGTTCACGCTGATGGAAAACTGCTGAAAATGGATCATTAAAAACAGAATTTCAAACGACAAAAAAAGGCTGATCCCAAATGCCTTCTAGTAAAATTTTATCAAAAAATGTGCCTCAAGGACAAATAAGGGTAAGGGTTAAACACTAGGATTTGATTTGTTTTAAACTTTTTTTGCAAGGTCGAAGATCCTTCAAGGTTGCAAAAGGTCAAACGCAAATTTTTTTTTACTTTCCCCTGTTTTGATTGATTTGTATAAACTTTCTTGATTTTTTCTAAATGTTGAGATTAGAAAAAATTAAATTTCGACCTTAAAGAATCGGGAAAACGGGAACGATCTAAACAAGGATACGGGTCGTTAAACAACTGCAGTTTTCTCTTATTGTTTTAACGGTATCGGAAAAAATCTATTCGTTAAAAAAAAAGCTCGAAGTATCGTAAAAGTGTCATTAAAGGGTTTGAAAACAATTAATCGGCGTTACTCTTCCAGAGACTTTTCTTGTTTTCATTTTTATTTTATTTTTCATTATTTTTTTAAAGCACCTATCAGTAAGGAAGAGGAATAAGTTACACGAGTAAAAAAATTATTGATTTCTTGAGCAATTGAACCTACGCAGGTAGAGATAGATAAAAAAATACTTGGCCACAAAAAATACAAATCATGTATAAAAGGGTTATTTTTTTTAATGGCATTCTTCAATCTATTCATGTAGATAGACCACAATGCCTCATCCTAATCTAATAAACTTTTTAAGTTGACTAAGTTGAAGTTCAAAAATATAGTTTTAGGGGATTTTTCTTTTTAATTATTTTTTATGGATTGCTTTTTTTAAACATAAATATTTACATATTTACTTTGTTTTTAATTTTATTATTTTTTTTTAACATGAATTATTAATTTGTTTCCTGAAAAGTGGCCTCGATGTTTCGAAAATGATTACGACTCACCGGTAAAAAAGCTGAAAGTGAAGATGTCCATACTCCTCCAAGAGCACTACACTGACTGGATGGATTTAATTTAGAAAGGGAGAGTTAACTCTGGTACTGTTTGTGTTTGGGGTATCTCCCACTCTTGGCATCCTAAGCTCCGGAAAATAGGTAGGTAGATGGAAAAAGGATTGTTTATTTTATTTTGGAATCGGTCATCATTATTACATTGACATCCGAATTATATGTTCAATTGGTATCCTTCCTATTCCATCTCATATTATGCCTTCCTTACATTCTGCCTAAGAGGAAAAAAAAATATTCCTCAAAGTTAAAATATAAGACTTGGTGCATATTGGTTCGGAGCTGTGCTCGCGTGAGGATATTCTCGATATTCCTCTAGTTATCAAATTTGCTGCTTATTGCTTCGGAGCTGCTTATTCATTTGGCGGAATTCGCGAGTTCATTTTTTTCATCATTTGGCTGGATCTGCATACTTAAGTTCGACAATAAAGGTCGAAAATTGGGTTACCATACTACACCTTACATGAAATGGATTATGAGGCAGTTATGAATCCAAGTTTTCGTCATCCTCCCAGTTGTGCGTAGTCAGCAAGGTCAAAACTATGGGTTCCAGCTACTTTACCACTTACAATTAGTACCTAAAAAATGAAAGTTTATAATATCAAAAAGCATTCAAAACTTAAAATTGATCCACCGGTTTGGCCGCTATCGTAGGACCGATTTGAAGAAAATCAAGATAGATATCTGAGGCCAGTGCGGGAGAACCACTAGTCCGATCGAGCTTGAAGTTTGAACTAGTTTTATATTAACTCTACAACACGCGGTAATGGTCACTAACCAAATATCAAATGCACATTCCGGATACCTTGATAGTGCAAAAATTAACAAAATCGCATTCGCATTTTTTACTTACAAAGTGACTAATCAGTAATTCCCTGGAGGCGTACTGCTACATACGACGAAAGTACAAAATCCGCTTCTGTGATTCAGGTGAAATAGAGACTGCTGACAACTTATCTGGGAATGCGGTTGAAATTCGCCCCGCCAAGTCATTTTATTATTCGAATTTTCATAATTTTGGGACAAACATTACACGAGAAATCCCTGGGATGGATTATTTTTATTCGCTTTTTTTGCATCCTAATACTAAAGTCTTTCTAGGTTCAATAGCCTTCATTTTATTTAAATAAATATAAAAAATTGAAAAAATAATAATAAATTATTTTACATCATTTTTTTGGTTTCACAAAAAAAATTGGTAAATGTTCGAGATTTATCACAAAATTATCTTTTGATTTTAGAAGCTCAAGTCGTCTTGAATATCTGTTTTGGTTTTGATACGATGTTTCTGTTCAGCCATTCAGAATAAGAGGAGAGTTGAGTAAATACCGTCATTCCGACACCAGCGCTTGTTTCAATACCGCTGACGTATCCGTCGCAAAGCAATGGCTTTCCCATCTCGGCTTCATTACCCTAAAAGATTTTTCACCAGGAATGAAAATGTGAACCCAAGCCAAGTGACTTACCAGTTGATTAGATTGCATTGGCGAGTCACAAGATAAAGTAAGGAATTCTTCTTTCCCTTCGCCTTGCATTGTTTCAAGTTCAGATTCGCAAAAAGAACTTACGTCTAAAAAAATCATAATCAATAAAAAATCTTCAACAATAAAGACGAACGCGGCAGCGTTCCACTAAGCCAAGAAAAAGCTATTCTGCCATATAATTATGTATAGAACAGTCAACCACCGACAAAAAACGTGTTCACTAATTAAATTTATAATTACGAATTGAAAAATTAGATAAAAATTCCCTACCGTAAGATGATGTGTTGGTTGGAGTTTTGCAGACAAGTCCTGCAAATTTTTGTCCCTTTTTAGGCACGCAAGGGGCACATTTGTCTCTCATAGTGTCGTTTAGCTGAATCAAACCTAAAAAGACGGGTTATTTCAGAATGATTCCAAGAGAGGGCGCTCTCTGCACCTAAGTTGTTGTTCTCCGGAAGGAGAATTGAAGAAGCCGATGGCCTATAGTTTTCGTGAACGACGATAGTTTGGATTGAACTTTCATAGCTCGTATCATCAGTAAAATATCCAACGACATTAACCATCCCCACTCGAAATATTCTAAAAAATATTTTTCAATTTTATGAGGGGATAAAATTTTTTTACTTCATGGCACACGAGGCAGAAGTAACGACCCATCCATCTTTTAATAAGCTTCCAAAACACAATGGCGTTCCAGCCATCTCAAATTTTACAGTGGCATTGCATTCATCACAGACTTCACCAACTTTTGAGGAATCTAGAAACCAAAAGAGATATCAAAACAAGATTTTACTTGTCAAATACCTGTTTGCAAAAGAACATAATCTTTTTCCGTTTCAAACGTGGTTGTTTCTAGGCTTTCTGTCGTCATCATATCATCCTCCACATTTGCTGGATACTATTGAGATTCATAATAATTGCTGTACTAAATTATTAAAATACCTTCGATGAATTTGGTGATTTTACGTCCCCTTCGATTTCGTTGTGTTTCTTGCTAGCAGAACAGCAAACGAAATTAGCGGAGGGTGTGAAGGCACCTCTGAGGCCACCGCAGTGACCACTTTTGTCCGCAACAAAATCCTGATCGAGGGAGCAGTCGCTTCCCAGGAGGCAGTACCCTTCACCGTTTCCGCAAGTTTTGACCCCCGAAATCACAAACAGGCCTACAAACAAACTGTTACGAAGGTTCCCATGGTTTAATTAGGAGTCAAACCGGGATTTTTTTTCCGTACTGTTAATAAAATGCTAATTTTTCCCACAGATATATAGGTTAGATAAATAACTCCTTTTTTTCCAGAATATATTCTGTCTAGATTCAGATAAAATGCAAAAACGGAGGAAATAATTCCGGTTCAACGACACCTCTGTAATTATTGTCAATGACCTGGGGTTCATTCATACCTGGATCGACAATCGGAAGAGCTTGTGTGAAATACGCTAAAAAGTGTAATGTGGACAAAGCAATTATCGGACCCATCTGAAAAAAGACAATTTTTTTAAAAAATATTTAAGATTCACAAAATACTAAGCCAGTAATACATTCATGTCAGGCGTTTTTGATTATTCTCCTTTTGAAATGAAATAAGCACCACCACATTCCATGGCTATTCCTTCCGTTTACAATTACGTAGCTCCTCTCATTTTTAGGTAGGTAAACATAAATTTTTAAATAACTTCAGAAATTCCGTTATAGTATTTTGTTGATTGGTCTTTATCGGTCATCAAATGGGTTTGGCATGATTTAGTTGCGAGAGATACAAATCTGCACGTGTTTTAAGCAGAACCATTAAATTTTGAATTAGACGAGTTTTTTCGCCCTTCAATATTTTGAGCGAATCGGAAGTTTTAAAAATGAAAATTTTTTGTTATTTAGGCTTCCCACCGTAATTCATGCAGAAATACGGTAAAAACCTACTACATTACCTTAGTGTTGATGAATGATTATTGTTTTTGTAAGCAACTTAGCCAATTTCTTCCAAGATTCCAATTTTTTAAAACTGCTTTTTCAAAAAAGAGACCGAAACGGATCTTTGATATTTAATTACACTTTGGACAATCAATTACAAAAATTTCTCTAACCTTTTAAAGCTTAAACTATGTATCGAAAGAGCGTGTACGTGTATTTACTGTAAAAAGGGATACAGTAATCTACTTTGCTAAAGGCGTTGGGAAGCTGTAACGGTACACACGAATTGGGAACACCGTACGACTAGCGACTTTTCCACTCCACGAATAGAAATATTTTAACCACCCCTTTTAATGGAAAATATTTCCCTTCTTTCTTTTTTTTTCTTTCTAAATTCTCTACGTAGGATATCTTATTAATTAAAACGATTTATTTTAATTAATCCAAGTGGCAATATTTCCTCGGCAATTGATTATTGTGCTAATAAAAATTCCAAGGAGAATCAACGCGTGGGTTCAATATTCTATTAATTAGCATAAACTTACCATTGCAAAGTTCAATAATCCCTCCTCTTTAAATACGAAGAACTGAGGATGTAGAGATAAAATTTTACTTTAAAAAAATATAAATGTTTTATAATAGAAAATCATAATTTGTAATTACAAATTTTTGTAGTAACTAAAATTTATCTATAAATAGGTCGTTACCTACGAAACACAATTAATTTTTTTTTAAATCACTTTATATTGTTGATTGAAATTAAAGAACTACAAAAAACTAGGTGGATATTGTAGGAAGGACCTAAAATATTTCTAAAAAGCACAAAAGGCAAGGGACAAAAAAAATGAGGGTAAACGAATAAACTGACCTCTTGTTTTGATGGATGAAGTAACAGTGCCCAAAGGTGGGGTTGTAACTGATTCGAACGATGAGCGACGAAAGTCGACGAGTCAACCCGATCCATTTCCGGTTATGCTTAAAATTTTCATAAACTTTGCATAAATTTAAGGCGAAAAAAAGAAAAAATGGCGTTCTGGTTTCAAACCAACGAAAATTTGAACTAAGCAGAATTTTTTGTGATGGCATAAAACTATTTATGTGTCTACTAGGAGAAAAAAAATTCCAAAAATAACAGGTAGTATAAAATAAATCAAGTAGAAACTACCTAAAATAAATCAGGTGGTTGATCTAATAAAATTTGGAGGTTTTTTAAGGTATTTTATTAAAGTAGGCGCTGCCAGAAAACTTTTAGAACTAATTAGAAGTTACATATTTGAATTTTTTCAAAAAATGAATGTAGCCTTCCTAACCGGGCGGGACAAAAAAAAGTAACGCTGCGGACAGGATTCGAACCTGTGCGGGTAGAACCCATTGGATTTCAAGTCCAACTCCTTAACCACTCGGACACCGCAGCTCATGTCTAAACTTGTGCCAGATTGGAATACTCCAAACTACGCTCTTTTCCATGGGCGTCCCATAAACTCAAATCATCAAATATGTTTTCTATTTAAGTTTTAATAATATTAAATTCCATTAAATTCAAAACACCATTGCTTTGGACATTCCATGAGTTGGAACTCGGGTGAAAATTAAGAGGGTAAACAAAGGTACCCACTTCTGACTTCATTTATGAATGTAAAAAAAATTGTCTATGTACGTATGAGTTAAAAATAGACAGCAAACTTCTGAAAAAAATTGGTACAACGGTCGTCCGGGAGGGGAAGGGAATGGGGCCCCATGCCAAAATACGATTATACTTTGAAATAATTGAACGAAAATGAACAAGGTACTGATTTTAGCTAAGATTTTTTCCTTTACGACAAAAAAAGGCTCTCTTTAGGTTGATTTTTTCGGGGGCATTGAGTTGAGCACAACCCCCCTTTAATCCCTTAAAAGGCAGTTGAATTGAGCGTAATTTAAATAAAGGTCAGCATTTAATTTTTATGAATATGAAGTAGAAAGATCAATTTCTAATGAAATATAGTCAAATTACATACCTACTTTTCCTGAGGATATCAGCACTTATCCATTTTTCTCTCTGCACCCCCTAAACTTGGTTATTTTCGTGGTTCTCGGATCAGGTCAAAAAAAGTAGTTCGATTGGTGATAAATCCAATAAAATGTCAATATGTCAAAAGACCAATTTTGTTGGATCACAGGGTTGCCAGATTAAGACTTAAAAAATAGCAGTATAGGACAATTTGAGATAAATCGCCTAAACTGCTTCATTTTATATAAGAACTGTGATAAGAACTCAAAAATAAAAAGGCCCATTTCTCAGAAGTTTTATTTTGATAAAAACTTTGAATTCCAGACCCCTGGGATCGATATTACTCCTAAAAATTGACTAGCCGAGGTGAAATCTACATCCTATCACAAGCAGCAATGTCTGTTAATAGTCGGAGAATTTGAACAGTTTTTTGAAAAAGAAAGAGTTAAACTATGGGACATAATCCTCTTATAGGAAAACAAAAGAAAAAAATCAAATGTGCTCAACACAACTGCAGTCTTAGGAAATAAAAATTCAACCTTGATTATCACAGGTACGACTGTGCTCAACTCAACTCCACCCGATTTTTTTGTCCCTTTTAGGACACTTAAGGGCCCTTTTTAGCGTGATTTTTGATCCTTTTTCATTTTTATACACTAGGGACCAGTTTTACCTTGATTTTTGGACATTAGGGGCCATTTTTTTCCTTCACGAACGGTTTTCTTCGAAAAATGGTTTACTGGACGAAATTGGTTTAATTTGGTGTACCTATTTATTTTTGGTTTACCAGAGGAAATTGTTTATTGGTTTCCATGACAAAATGGTTTAGTCGATTTTTGGGAGAAAAAATTTTTTTTTAGGTTCTTGGATTGATTTTCTAGTAAAAAAAAGTTTTCTGGAATGCTGAATATGGGCTTGTTTTTGCCAACAAAATTTTTCCTGACTTATTTTCTTGAGTTTTAAGTGTTTTTTGGGCGATAATTCGAAAAATATTAGTGCTTGTAGTCAGTAGTGAAGAACTTGAAAAGAAAAACATTTTCTCCATTTTAGCCAACATTTTTTTTGGTTGGAAGCACACAAATTCTTAAAATTTTAATTGAACTAGCAGATAAGTTTTGTAATGTATTTGGGCTTGAGTGAACCCATTCTCTCAGAGTCTCGAACGATCAACATAGCCAGCCTAATTTACATGAAGATTATTATTCATTAGATATCATCTAAAAAAGCGTTTATTATCATTTATCCCTTAATTCTCGGTTTTCAATAACGTGAGATAGCGAACGTTCCAGATCTTTGACGTCTGAGATCGAACGCAGGAAAAAAATGGAAATTCTTTCTTTGGTCTTGATAAGGAAGAATCGGTTCAGGGAAACTTTCTTCGTGTCTTTACGGTTAGTGTATTTGTCGGTAAGTGATGTCGAGGTGCGATAAAGAGGCCTCGCTATGGAAAGAGAAGAGCCCCAAAGGGACCGTTAGAACTGCCAAGAGGTCTTTCAACTCTATCATATCCATCCGATCCAAATCACTTTCACGGAATACGCCGGCCAAAAAGAAAATTATCACGAGATTTCCAAGGTTGGAGACAAACGCTTACATTTCATACCTATCGTAAGATATCAATTTAGGATAAACGTCTTTCCACTTATGATTTTTCCGTGAGGTGCCATGCTGGCGGTTTTCAATACAATTAGGTGAATCCTGTCGCTCAGAACGGCAAGTGCAAGAGCCGTGATTCATTTCCTTCTTTAAAGCGAAAAAGGGAAAGGGTGTCATCCGGATGTTCGTTGACATAATAGTTGGACAATTTTTCGCCACTCATATTCGAATGACGAAACTTATTTTTAGACTTGGAATCTTTTCGATCGGGACTTAAGTTCTTGGAGGTCCAGAGGACTGTGGGAACTGGGTTTCACATAAGGTGTGATTTTGTCACCGTATCCGTTATCCAACCTTTGTCTGACCTTTGCCTACATCTTTGATTCTTTTTCTAAAAAAAGACCGAAATATTTTAACATTCAAACTCGAATGGGAAGGTCCCAGCGACACGTCTTTATGTTAATTTGTCATGTCATTTGTTTTGGGCGTTGAACATAAATTTCGGACATTTTTGTGTGAAAGAAAAAAAAAATTAAATTTTTCATTCTGGGAAAGTCCCACTGGCTGAGATTTTGGCAGATAATGGGAAGAGTGAATCAGGTAGCATAAAAGGAAATACTTTTTGGGGTTACGTGTGAAAAGTAACTGGTATATAACGTTATAAACCAGCAAGGCGTTCTTTTCGGGCTGTTTGTAAAGGGTCTGTATATTTACATGTCAGATAATACAGCTGCAGTAACATATCAAAGTTGATGACTGCATACGAGATTAGGTGTATGCAGGTAATAAATTTGAGAGAGAAAAAGTCGTTGGATTCCCGAGGCGGTGGTGAAATGTGACCTTGAAAAGATTGTAAATCCTCTGAAATGGGTAGAAAAACTGTGTTGAGCAGGTACAAGAGGAAAAGGAGAGGACACCTTCTCCATGGGTGGGACGATGATAAATGGGATTGCGTGTGGGTTTCTGATTTCCGACATGCGGGGAGAACCCGTCGCGGCTCCAGGTAGAAGATTAAAAGAGATAGCGAACCCCTACGGGAGGGGGGGTCGGGAGGCGGTGAAATGGGGAAAGGGATAGGAAGAAGGAGAAGAAGAGAGGAAGAGGAACGAAGGAGGAAGGATAGAATCGAATGTGGTTAAGACGACCGACGACGGCGTTGTTGGTATAGTAGTGGTCGGTTACTCGGTTAGCGGTAAGTGGGGGACTTTTTTTTTTGTCTTGAGTGCTTCAGTCAGTGCTGAACCACGGACAAAGTGGGCAAGATGCTCCTTTATGCTTGGCTTACAGTGCTTCTAGGTGTTAGGGTTTTCGCCCAAGACAGCGAAAGTATCGCTTCCAGCTTCTTATCAGGTAAGATACCAACTAATTCTCCAATTTAAAAAAAAATCCATTTTAACAATCTCGAGGAAATTTTAAAAATGTTACTCCCCGATATAAAATTTTAAGATTGCTTAATATTATCGCTTAAATATGCAAAATTTTATCAAGCATTTTTATTAACAGCAATAAAATTAGCGAAGCGAATTTATTTAAATTTTTATTAGGGTCGCCGAAGCTCACAAACTGTGTCATTAGACTAAAAATAAAGGAAAAGTTTGTTCACCTTAATTAACGGTCTCGTTAAAATCGAAAATACCCTCGAAACGTGATTGAGCATTGAATGAGACCGGCCTCAACTCAGCCGGCACATTTCTTTAGTTGAACGTTCATTCAAAAATACTTTATAGCTTTTTTTACAATTTAGCATTTTTTCAAAAGTCTTTCTCCGTTCCCGCATTGAAAACTGGTTGCAGGTCCGCAAGAAAAAATATCATAAAGGGTTGAAATCGCTATTTGGGAAAGCAGTTACCCACTTTTTCCAGCCAAACATTCAGGATTACCTACTTTCATATTCTTTGAGATCAAATGATGACAAAAAATTTTTTTTCTTTGTTTGGGTTTCCCGAAGGGCTGATTGGTGTGGATAAGCCAAAACCATCATTTTTCACTCTGTATTCCAGGCAATAGAGGATAAAGCCTTTCTTGAGATTGGAAAAAGAACGAAATCATTACATCCTTTGCACCTCTACACTAGCAAGAATGTCCATTACTTACTCTGTCAATTTTAGCATAATTTTGATAATGTAGCTTCAAATATCAAAGCAGGAACTCAATGATCAAGCCTTTCTTGAGATTGGAAAAAAGAAATGAATTCACGAAATCAAATGAAAATCATCAAATCTAAAGAACTAAATCACAAAATCATTGCACCTCTGCATTGACTTCATTACTTGCCCCATCAATTTTACAATTTATGAAGCTTCAAATATCGAGATTCGTGGGCTAAATGAGATATTGACCTTTAAAATGTCAACTCAGGCAATGAAGTCATGGATGACTTTTAGTCATTACGTGAGGATATGACCCGCATAACCAGGGCGCAATGCATGGTCAAACTAAAGCAAAAGCTTCCCAATTGTACACCCACTGACCCGAGGCATTGAACGTTATTAGGCGAGGTCCTCTCCAAGGCCAATATTCTGAACTTCGCTGTACAAAGTGCATGAGGAAGATTAACTAGGTTTCTGGTTGACTAAATATAGAACAAGTTGTGACCTGTGCTATGTGTTGCACGTCAATCTTAGGAATCAAATTCCCAAATATTATAGGAACACAACCCATAATGTGGGAAACGTCCATAATTGGATTAAAATCGTTCCATCGGGTTCTGATTCTATCATCAAAATATTGTGGTCAATAAGTTTGATGATGCATTTTGAGACGGAAATCACAATATACGACAAGGACACTTTTAAACAAAGATATTCATTCATATATTGAAATGGGAAAGAAATCGATTGGACACTCGTCGAACTAAAAACTGGTAAGCAGCCAAACGAAACTGAAAACATGAAAGTAGAATGGAGGACTTTCACAAATCATAACATGTGCGTTAAGAAATTAAATGTCTCTTTTAAAATGACAACTTCTTTTCTTTTATTCATATTTTAGCCAATATGAGGACAATACATACAATATAAACGCTTTTATTTTAAATTATTTATGAATTAACCTTAATAAATAGTTTAATAGCATACAATTTTAAAATTAAAACGCTATTGGCAATGAAATGATCTATTGATAGGAAAAGTAATGACTTTTGAAAAGGGCAGCCAAACCATAATTTACAATCTTGAGTTAAATGGTGAGGATGACTAGCTTGCTGGGGTAGCTCAAATTTTTAAAAGATATTTTGTCTTCCCCATAGACCTTAGTGTTTCTCATAAATTCAAAAAATATTTCAGGGTTTCCAATCATCGTCCAAACAGGTTGAAATCAAAAAAATGTTAACATCATAAAACGAATATTGTTAGAGTTGACACTGGGGGTGTTAAAAAAAGAAGAAAATGCAGGAGTGGATGACGCTAAACCAAGGAGACTTGACGGAAAGACGGGATTAGTCGATTTACAAGAAAATCGCATTTTAGAATGAAGCTTTTGACCCAGAGGATTATTGAAATTTCAGTGCCAAAAATTGAGACGATTTTTTTTTTCGAGTCTGTTTCGGGTGTGGAGGGGACGGCGGCCTTAACCGTGTTTCGTTTGGAGCGTTGACCCTCCTGCAGCAAGGTCGCCCGGGGACTTCTTCGTAACGGTCCACTGACGTAAGGATATGGTAACGGGACCACTCACCCACACTCTCACAAACACCCCAAGCATACGCACATGCACACGCCCACTCTCCACCCCCTTTTACATTCAACTTTTTTTTTTGTATCTTTTTTTCCCTCTCAAGAAATCGATCGAAAATCTCCCGATAGAAATTGACAATAAAGACTTTTTTTCTTGGAAATTCTGTCTAACCTAGATTAAGACTTGTCGCGGTGAAAGCATTGGATGGGTTTAAAAACGACTTTCTTTCAATCAATTGTGTACATACATGAAAACTGCATTAAGTGCAATTCAACACTATTTGTGCATAACATTAAAATAAACATTACCGCCTGAATAATTCATTTATAATAGAGAAAAGGACAAAATTAGGTCATAAAGTACTTAGCATATTTTATGGACGTTTTTGGTTTTTGGCATAATAGTTTAGCCAAATTCTATGCTCTATCGAAAGGCTTCATAAAAAAGGAGTTTTAGCAATACGTTTGAATCTGAGTTTTTAAAATTGGGGTTCCTAGGGTACAAATGACCCAAAGTCTTGATTTTCTAAGGGGTTTAAGAATTAATTGGCCTTAAAATAATTTTGGAGCTTATATGGAGGATAAATTTTTTGTTTGTCATTTTTGGCTATTATAATCGCTTTATTTGATGAAGAAGAAAAAAATCAGTTCAGTTGGTAAAGTACGTGACTGGGGCTTGAATGAAGATAGGTTGTCCTATGGTCGTGTGCGAATGCCATCACGTCTTTCCTGCTAGTGTGAAAACCGTTCACAAAAATTCAGCCTCGCGAGCCACTTTACGGTCGTCGGTTTAATAATAAAAGTGTCAAAAGGAAAGGTATTTAGGGTAATTGGGACGACTCATTTGTTGATCCGTTTTGACTTTCTATTTTGTTTGTTTAGGACTTTTAGATACGATAACGACGACGGCGGAGAGTAAAAACTGCCCGGGAGTTTGCGTCCATACGTTGGCAACACTGATATGTTACGAGGTCAAAGAGGACATACCATGTCCTTCGCCTTCTATGAGATGCTGCATAGAGACGCCGCCGGGGAATGCGACGACTCCGGGTACGACGACGATTGCGTCGACGTCCTCCCCAAGTAAGCAAACGACGAAACTTACGACGACGACGACAACAACCAAAAGACCTCAGGTTAAACTTTTTGTTCTTGCATGAAAAATCCTGCTTTTAATGGCGCTTTTTAGGTTATGAAATTAATATTTATTTTCTTACAGATAATTACTGGAAAACCAAAGCCTGAAGCTGCAGCTAGCACAATGACAAAACAGGACCCAGGTACACATTTACATCATGTAATTTCATATTCTTTTTCTTCAGAGATATATGGAATCAAGTTTGTTATGGCTGCTACAAATGAGTATCTTTTCAGGAAAAAATTGCCCTGGGGTTTGTGTCGCTGAGAGAATTGCCGATTACTGTGAAGCAGTTCTCTCAAGTAATGCGACAGTTGGGCCACTCTGCAAAGAAGGGTTGCGCTGTTGTGTGACTCGGGATGCGTTTCCGAATGCTCAAGCACCTTCGCCTCATAATCGAAATGCGACTGTGACTACAACCACTCCAGCCACTACTGTTGCCACAACTACTTTACTTCCAGCAACGAAGAGCCCGCAACAAGTATTCTTTTTATTTTTTGTTTGTTTTTATTCTAATTTCGACTCTTTAGCAAAATAATCCAGGTCATCCATGTGCCGGTGAGTGCGTGAATGGACTCATTGCGCTTTTCTGCGATGACATTGATTTGCAAGCAAGCTGCCCTTATGAGGAAAGTTGCTGTATTACAAATGGACCAACAGGTGGTGGAACTGATGTTAAAAGACCAAATGAGAACCAAACAAGACCGACACCGATAACGACAACTACAAGGCGACCGACAACAACACAAACGACGACGCAACAACCCTTACCTCGCTGCCCAGGGTTCTGCATTGTTAACATAATGGCTGGCTTTTGTGAAAGACCTTCTGTACTAATCCCACACACCTCGACTTGCCAAAGAGGATCCGTTTGCTGTGACAACACCCGGCAAGTCGTGACAAAACCAAAGCCAAGACCGACTCAACCAACAACAACTCCTAAGCCTGCACCACCTGACAACCGACCCGATTGCCCCGGCTCCTGCATCGTGTCATATCTCTCTTTCACTTGTTTCAGTAAGTCAAACACTCAATTACGTCCTCCTTTACAATCCAATTTACAGGAAACGCTGAAATGACCGAATTATTCAAATGTAAAAAGGCTGGAACACAATGTTGTGCGCCAAAATCAATAACAAGAGGGGAAAGTATAAATAACAATAATAATAACAACGAAAATACAATATCAAGAAATGATACCGTACAGCCAATACAGCCATACAGACCTGTCCAGCCTACATTACGGCCACCTCATCTTACAACCATAGGTAAGATATGTCATCAAATAATAAATAAGAAGTAAATTATTGTGGTTTTAGGTCCTCCAGGAGCTACGACAGGATCGACTAGGCCTCCAGTTTACTCAAAATATGTTTGCGGAGTAAAAGGCACTGAAAGAAGTGGAAGGGTAGTGGGTGGAGAAGATGCCGGACCGAGCGAATGGTGTTGGCAAGTCGCTTTGATCAATTCGCTCAACCAATATCTATGTGGGGGTGCCCTTATAGGAACCCAATGGGTCCTCACTGCGGCTCATTGTGTCACGAAGTAAGTCGACCATATTATAAGAGGAAGAGATAACATTTTATTTAAGCATTGTGAGATCCGGTGATGCGATATACGTTCGAGTCGGCGATGACGACTTGACGCGAAAGTATGGATCAGCCGGAGCACAAACATTACGAGTTGCCACCACTTATATCCATCACAATCATAATTCTCAAACATTGGACAACGACATCGCATTATTGAAACTTCACGGTCAGGCAGAATTAAGAGACGGCGTTTGTCTCGTTTGCCTTCCCGCCCGAGGAGTTTCTCAAGCCGCAGGAAAAAGGTGCACAGTTACCGGTTATGGATACATGGGCGAATGTAAGATTTTTTATTCATAAAAAGGTGGCTATTTAAAAATTAATTTTTTAGCTGGCCCAATTCCATTGAGAGTGAGAGAAGCAGAAATACCGATTGTTAGCGATATGGAATGTATCAGAAAAATCAATGCTGTGACGGAAAAAATATTCATCCTTCCAGCCAGCAGTTTTTGTGCTGGAGGCGAACAAGGAAATGATGCTTGCCAAGTAAATTGATTTTTATTGGTTAAAATGGATGTAAATTGTTTAATTTTAGGGAGACGGAGGTGGTCCGCTGGTGTGTCAAGATGACGGCTTTTATGAACTCGCCGGGCTTGTTTCGTGGGGATTCGGATGCGGGCGGATGGACGTACCTGGCGTTTATGTCAAAGTCTCGTCTTTCATCGGATGGATCAATCAAATCATAAGCGTCAACAACCTTTAAGACGACCAAAGCGGCCTTCGGCCACCATGGCTTTAAACACGGATCTTGAAACAATGGAGCTTTACTTCGGATTTTAGTATTTTTCATTCATCGCTCGCCTTCCGTCGAATCGTGTAAGGTGGAGGGATCGAAAGGGAGTTTTGTTCGTTTTTAAACTTACGTTTGTGTGATTTCTATTTTTTAAAAAGGTATACTACATTCTCCTTTCTCAAACTTTTTGTTCATTTTTTAATTACCTCTCCTCAGTAATTTTTAAGGATTAGAACTATCTCATCATAAACGAATTTGAAAATGCACAAAACAAATTATTTAATACCTTGTAAATAGTATTTATATTTCGATTTTTTTTTAACTTTTATAGTGGTCAAATTTTTAGCAGATTCCAGTAGGAAAGAGGCTATTTTTTCTTCTTTAAGTATTTTTAGGTTTTGTATATTTTTCTAATGGTTTGTCAATAGTTCTGAAATTTGTCTAAAAATTGTAACATTTTTTGGTGATCCTGTATCAATAAATCATTAGGATAATTTTTTGAACTTCTTTTCTATTCAAGTACCTTTCTCACAAGAGAAAAAATCTACCTAAAAGTTAAAATTGATCTAACTTTAACAAACCTTACAAGCTCTGGATTGGCTACAATAAGAACCAATAAGGGCAGTGATGGAAGAAATGGAGGCCATGATTGGGTGTTTCCGTAATAGAGATGGAAGGTTAATTGGGAGAATGAAGGTTATCATGGGGAATACTAGATTCACAAGGGTAAAACCAACATGAAACAAAGAATAAATTTAAGAAAATAAAAATAATGCTGTTTTTATTACAAAATTATTTACACACATTAGAGTGGAAAATTGGTCAATTCTCGACTTTGATGTTTGGAACAAGGTTGATGAGACGATGGCTGTTTTCGACTATTTCGGCCAGCGAAACTCGACCTCTTTGCTTTATAAATTTGGCCACGGATTCCATCTCTTTTTGCGAAATGTAGATAAATTTACCTCGATCGTCGATGACACCAGTTAGTCGACCTTCTTTCTGTAAATCTTGAACTCGATCAATAACTGATTGAGTTTTCATATGAAATTTGGCCGCAAGATCTTCAAAAGTGACGACTTTCATATCCTAAAACGATGTTAAAAGCTTTTATTAAATGAAAAATATTACTTGAATGTAAGTTATGAACTCTTGAAGGAGATTTGCGTTTTCGTTGATATCGATGTCGTCAAAGCCTTCTTCTTCCACACTGAAAGCACTTTTGAGTTTTAAATATTCTTCGTGTTCACGTCTCTCTCTTTCTTCTTCCTCGCGTTTTTCTTCTTCTTCTCTCCTCTTTTCTTCTTCTTTTTCTTTCTCTTCCAATTTCTTTCTCAGCTCTTCCTCCTTTTCTTTCTTCTTCTTTTTCTCTTCTCGATCTCTCTCTTCCATCTGAAATTGCATTGTTATACCTAAAAGTCTTCATGGCATAGACTTTCTGCAGGATTGAAATTACCTCTCGCTGAGCCTTCTTTTCTGCTTTCGCTTCTAATTTCGCCCTCTTTTTGGCACCCATTTTCTCCTTTTCAGCATCGATCATTTCATCTTCATCATCATCCAAGACCCTCTGGTTCTGCTGCACTGTAAAAAAACATCAAAAACCGAACAATTCGACTTCCAGCTTTACCTGCAGCAGCCCTTTGTCGTGCCCTCGCCCTAGGCCCTCCTGCCCTCCTTGGCACCTCCTCATTCTCCTCAACTCGTTTTCCTTAAAGAATAATTTACCATTTTTCATCGAAAAACCCTCTCAAGTCACTTACCTCCTTTAACATTTTGCCATACAACGAACGAAATCAAAATAATGATAACACCCCCAGAAACAAAAGTCAAAATAATTGCTAAATCCATTTCCACAAAATTATAAACTTAGCATATTTTTACAAATTTTCAATTTCAAAATTAGTTCAAAACCTTATCCTGTTTTAACCATGAACGTCTCGTAATCAGCAATGTGGCATCAATCGATTTTCTTAAGAATACAAATAAAACTTTATTGTAGGTTAAAAATGAATTTTTAGCTTGTATTTTAGTTTCAAACTTAGTAATTTTACATAAAAGTGTTAATTTAAAGGGCATTATTTGTTGATAGTTGAAAATGTTTGGGAAACGATTGTTGTATCGATGTATTGAATTTTGACTGAGGTTACGTGGTATCTCGGTACAAAAATTGATTAGTCGAGTTTTCACTTTTTTGCATACACTTTTCGGCTTAAAAATCAGATAATAATGTTAAAGCCGTTAATAAATCTAATTCTTTTATGTTTATTTGTAAACTTTAGTTCTGCGTTGTATTTCCACATTGGAGAAACGGAAAGAAAATGTTTTATAGAAGAGATTCCAGATGAGACGACCGTAGTCGGTATGTTGTGCCACTTTCGAAAAAGTTTTGTTGGCTTAAACAATTTTGGTTTGTTTTCAGTGAATTATAAGGTGGAAGTTTTCGACCCTCGGACTGGAGGGTTCATCCAGTCGAATAATGCATTCGGGATGCACGTCGAAGTCAAAGATCCTGATATGAAAGTTTTACTTTCGAGGGTAAATATCGCTGGCCACCTTCAATTATCATTATAGCATTTAAGGGTGCTTAGGGGGCAAGGGCGGATCGATGGGCCGCTGTTTTATTTTTAACTGAAATTGGAAATCAGTTAAAAGAGCACAAAAGTCGAGGTACTGAATCATTTCACAGGGGCCTGGGCTAAAAAAAAAAAAAATAGGTTGTGATTGTTAACTTAGAGGTTTTTGAAGAAAATTTAGGTTTTAAAAATGTTGATTTTGAGGTTTTTTTTGACGAAAAATTGGCTCTTAAAAGCATGATTTTGATTTTTTAGACGAAAATTTCGCTTTAGAAATGTTGACTTTGAGGTTTTTGACGAAAATTTTGCTTTAGAAATGTCGACTTTGAGCTTTTGACGAAAATTTGGCTTTTAAAACCTTGAGATTTGACGATAAACGGCTCTTAAAACCTTGATTTTGACGAAAAAAGGCTTTTAAAACTTTGATTTTGAGGTTTTTGACGAATATGTCTCTTAAAACTTTAATTTTGAGGTTTTCAGACGAAAATTAGGCTTTAAAAATGTTGATTTTGAAGAAAAATTTGCTTTTAATATGCCAATTTTAAGGTTTTTGACGATAAAAGGCTCTTAAAACTTTGATGTTGAGGTTTTTGGACGAAAATTGGGCTTTACAAATGTTGATTTTGAGGTTTTTGGACGAGCATTAGGCTTTACAAATATTGATTTTGAGGTTTTTGAAGAAAAATTGGCTCTTAAAATGTCGATTTTGATGAAAAATAGCCTTAAAATATGTTCAGAAAGAAAAGAAAAACTAAATTTTTGGGGGATAAAACAAGAAGAAAAGAGGGCCGGTCTAGGGAATGCGCCCGGTGGGCCGAAAACAGCCGATCCGCCCCTGCTAGGGGGTCGTGTGGCCAGGGGACTCATGGAACGAGAGGGTATTTTTAGGTAGATTTATTTCAGAAAATTTTTATTACAAGGGAAAAAATTAAAAAGTCCTGGAAATTTCAAGTTGAAAGGTTCACAGGGAGCTGATATATACGACTCCAAAAATATTGTTTTTTACTTTTTTTTTTTTTTAGGTTTACAGCTCTGAAGGCAGAATATCGTTCACTTCGCACACTCCTGGAGAGCATGTTATTTGTCTCTATTCAAATAGTACCAAGTGGATTGGAGGAACCCAACTGGTAAAACAAGTAAACCACAAACATCGATGTTTATCGTTTGTTTTTTAGAGAGTCCATCTGAATATTCAGGTTGGTGAGCACACAGTTGATTATGCCAATGTCGCTCACAAAGATAAATTGAACGACCTTCAAGTAAGAATACGACAACTTCTCAACCAAGTGGACGCAATCACTAAAGAACAAAATTATCAAAGGGTATTTTACCTTTTGTTTCCTTAACAATTTTGTAATAACTTTTTTTTTTAGTATCGAGAAGAAAGGTTTAGGATGACTTCTGAAAGTACAAACCAGAGAGTCTTTTGGTGGTCGTTCGCTCAGCTCGTGATTCTCGTCTCGATGGGAGTTTGGCAAATGCGGCACTTGAAACGGTTTTTCGAAGCGAAGAAATTAGTGTGATTTTCTCTTTTATTCGCTCTGAATTACAATCAAAGACTATTTTTGTAATTTCTATACTTTTTTGTTTCGACTCCACACATAAAAATTTCCAGTTTTTTAAATCTACAAAAGTGGAATTTGTTGGTTTTTCCGTGTATTACAAACTTAAAACAAAAGTGATTCTGGACTGATTTTTATTAAATTATTTCTGTTTTGGATATTTCTTCGAATTTTTTAAAAAATCCTTTCCACAATCCTAAATTGTTTTATTTTACAAGCACTAGGGTCGTACATTAGTTGCTCCTTATGAGATTGTAAGTGCAGAGATCCTCGGATAAAATACCAAAAAAATGCCAAAAAACCGACAGGGGATGGATCACTGATCGCTATCTTGTTTTGGGCGGAATTATAATTATGAATGTAACCGCTTTGTGAATTTCAGCAATTACGATTGTAATCGCATTTTTCTTTCTGCGTTTACCATCGTAGTTGAATTTTTATAGTGATTGTGATCACATGGAAAAAAATTGTGATTACATTTTTATTTAAATTACGATCATAATACTAATTGCAGGATTTTAATCGTGATCACAATTACTGTATTGTCATCGTAATTCCAATCACTATATTGTAATCATAATCCCAATTACTATATTGTGATCATAATCCAAATTAATATATTGTAATCACAATCCCAATTGCTATGTTGTAATCGTAATCCAGATTACTATATTGTAATCGTAATCACAATTACTATTACAAGACAGTGGCAAATCCATTTTGCGATAGGATCAACTAGGACACAAGTGGGATTCAACCAAAGAACAAAAAGTGAGATTAAAATTTAGTTTAATTTTTAAAAGGCACTTAAATCAGTTAAGCTTTGTACTGAATGGCATTTATGAACAGGAACATAAAAATATAATTAAAAAATAGTAAAAAAATTACAAAGTTTTGGTAACCAAATAAGACTCGTTGTGTTTTTTAAAATGAATCTTTAAATTGTCGGACAATTTTTCAATAAACCTAAGTTCATTAGGTGTTAGTCCAACAGGAAGCTTGAGAGAGACCAAGTCGCTGGCGGCAAATTTTTCGATTTGCTTACGAAGTAATTTTTGCGTTTCATCTTCATCGCTGTAGTAACGAATTGGTTCCTTGAGTCCGAGGGCACGGGCGCTGAATTCAGACTCAAAGGTTTTGGCGGCTTTCATTTGTTTTTGTTCTTGAAGCAACGCTTTGCGGATTAACTTATCGGTCGAGTTGAGTTCTTGAGCTCTTTTAAAGCACTTTAAAGCTTGCTCGGTCACTCCAAGTTCTTGGTGCGCTAGGCCCAATTGATAGAAGAACTTAGAGCTCTTGCGGACAAAATAATCAGCTACTTGCATCGCTTCTTGTGCGATCTCTTTGACTTGCTTTGGATTTTTTTTCCTTGTTTTGTTATGACACACCATCGAGTTCAATGCGACTTTGAAAAACAATTCTTTCCATTGTTCGCATTTTTTGTCGGGCATTTCTACAAGGGTCGAACGAGCTTTTTTATAGTGGTCAAGAGCCGTTGTATACATTTTCATCATGAAACTATCCTTGGCAATGTCACAATAAGTAGAAACTTTGCGAAACATTTTTTCCGTATCATTTACATCGATGGAGTTGACCTCTCCAAAGTTGAAAACTTTCATGACATCTATAACCATCAAAACGTTCGACTTAGGAGGAATGCGAGGTGGGTTCCCTCTTTCACCGTAAGCCAAATCATAATGGACAACAAATTTTGACTTTTCTCCTTTCTTCATAGTCAACAGAGCCATTTCCAAACCAGGGAGCAAAGAGTTCGTTCCCAGCGTCACAGTTTCAGGTCCTTCTCTTAAATAAGTCGAATCGAACGGTATCTCATTCAAATCAAAATAAAAGTTGTAGTGAAAAACCACATATGCTCCATTGATGACCTGAACAGTCCCTTCTTCCACAAGCAGCTTTTTGATTTTCCCATCAGGGTCGACATTCGTCATCGTCTTGGCAAGCTCATCCAAAGGCGAAGAACCATCGGTGTCGCACTTGATGCAGTCCAAATCGATCACCTTTTCCATGTCATCGAAATTGATTTTCTCATCATCAACCTCCTCCTCTTCCACGTTAAAAAAGTTTTCGACAGTTTCACCCATTTTCTAAAATAAAAACGCAAAAATTAGAATAATTTTGGTTTTAATAAGTGAAATATTCACCTTGGAAGAGAAACGAGATGTTAAGGCTTCAAAAACCCGCTTGGCTGTCTCCATAGATAAATATGTGCACTGATGTCTCAAGAAACCCACAGATTATTTCTTAATCCTTATTCCATGTATGTACATAAAAAACAGGTAGCAACCACCACATGGACAAGTTGTTTGTAACCTACGTTTGTAATGTAAGAGGTTATCTGTCAGTGCTTCTTGTTTTGGTGTGGTTTTTGGCAGAACTGGATGAAGAAACACGTTAGTTTGAAAACATAAAATTGAGGGCGGCTGATAAAATTGTTAACTGATTAGTGAGACGTGAGTGTCTGATATGCTTCAGGTAATCGGTACTTCATAAATAAGATGCCGGATATTAAAGTGGTGCCGTTAGGAGCTGGGCAGGATGTCGGTAGGAGCTGCATCCTTGTCCAAATGGGGGGTAAGAACATCATGTTGGACTGCGGTATGCACATGGGCTACAACGACGAAAGAAGATTTCCAGATTTTTCTTTCATCACGATGGATGGTCCGGTTACCAGCTTAATCGACTGTGTTATAATATCGCATTTCCATCTCGACCACTGCGGCGCTTTGCCTTATTTGACTGAAATGGTAGGATACACCGGTCCCATATTTATGACGCATCCGACCAAAGCGATTGCTCCGATTTTGCTTGAAGACATGAGGAAGATCGCTGTCGAGAAAAAAGGCGAAGGGAATTTCTTCACCTCTCAAATGATCAAGGACTGCATGAAGAAAGTGACTGCGGTTACGCTTCATCAGTCGGTTCAAGTTGATCCGCAGTTAAATATCAAAGCGTATTATGCAGGACATGTCTTGGGAGCTGCCATGTTCAAAATAACAGTTGGTTCTCAATCAATTGTCTACACCGGTGACTACAACATGACTCCCGATCGACATCTAGGAGCTGCCTGGATTGACAAATGCCGCCCTGACGTCCTAATCACAGAATCAACTTATGCGACCACAATTCGTGACTCGAAACGCTGCCGTGAACGCGATTTCTTAAAAAAGGTCACCGAATGCATCGACCGAGGGGGAAAAGTCTTAATCCCAGTTTTCGCTTTGGGAAGAGCTCAAGAACTCTGCATCTTACTCGACACTCATTGGGAAAGAATGAATTTGAAAACCCCCGTTTATTTCGCTGTTGGATTGACCGAAAAAGCAAACAACTACTACAAAATGTTTATCACATGGACCAATCAAAACATCAAGAAAACATTCGTGCAAAGAAACATGTTTGATTTCAAACATATAAAACCTTTTGACAAATCGTACGCAGATACGCCAGGCCGATGGTCGTTTTGGCAGCGCCTGGAATGCTTCATGCTGGACTAAGTTTGCAGCTTTTTAAAAAATGGGCGCCTAATGAAAACAACATGGTTATTATGCCCGGATTCTGCGTTGTCGGAACTGTCGGACATAAAATATTAAACGGCGCTAAACAAATTGAGTTTGAAAACAGAAACTTTGTTGACGTCAAACTTAGCGTTGAGTACATGTCATTTTCTGCGCATGCAGATGCCAAAGGAATCATGCAACTTATAAACTACTGCGAGCCCAAGAGTGTCCTTTTAGTTCACGGAGAAGCCGCAAAAATGGAATTCCTCAAAGAAAAAATAAAGCAGGAATTCAATTTGGAGTGTTACATGCCAGCGAATGGTGAAGCATGTTTGATTCCAACTCCTTATAAAATACCGGTTGATGTATCCCTTAATTTGCTGAAAAAAGAAAACATCAAATATAACAATTTACCTCCAAATCCAAAGCGTTCTAGGGTTATTCACGGTGTGCTAGTTATGAAGGACTCAACTTTCAGTTTGATGGATGTCGACGAAGCTTGCAAAGAGGCCGGAATTAACCGGCATATTATTCGGTAAGTTTTAATATATGTTTGCAAAAAAATGATTGTTTTTAGGTTTACATCGACGATACGCCTTGAAGATCCCAGCCCGCCGACCAAAACAGCCGAAAAGCTTCATAAGCTATTCCAGGAGAGGCTCAAAGGATGGAACATTTCATTCACCGATGGCTCCATTTCCATCGAATCTGTCCTGATAAAAGTCGAAGGAAGTGAAGACGAACAGAAAAACGTTTACGTCTCATGGACAAATCAAGACGAAGAACTCGGCAGTTCCATCCTTGAGATACTTCAGACGATCGGCCAAGTTTCCTAGCATTCAATGAACAAAGGGCACACATCAAGCTTGCCCGCGCTTCTCCTCCCAAGGAAAACCCTCATCGGCGACATTGAAGTCATACCTATTGTCCCAAAAAAGTGATATCACATCCATTGTAAATAAAACAATATTTAATTACGTCTTTTTACTTATTTTAATTGGAGATCACAAATGCAATATATAAGAAAACTTCATGGAACAAAGGACATCTTGGAAGAAACAAAGAAAAATGTGAGATTTCTAGGTCAGAAAAAATACAGAAAACGTAACATAATTCCAAATTTTAACAACTCATGATAAATAAATATTTTTATTTTATCAATTTTACATAACACACATATAATTTTTTAAGCTTAAATTACAACACAATAACACGGCGTAAAGCAAAAAAGATCCATCGAGACGTTCAAATATCAACAAATTATTGTTTTATTCCAGACAATTTATCCATTCTCTTCGCCACTGTTTTTAGCTCTAAAAAAATTGTTAAATAGTGAATATTTTAAAGAAAAAAAAATACCTTCGAGTAACAAATTGGCTTGTAACTTGCTCATGTTGATTGAGACATGATTGCTTGGGTTTTCATTAAGTCGGAAGCTGACTTTCAACCCGGCAGGTGTCAGAGTCGCTTTTAAGTCTTGAGGTGGCGGCCGGCGAAGCATTCCATTCATCGCAGACTGACGTAGCGCAGAATAATTCTGCGAGTAGATGCTAACGAATTTCGCCGCATGACTCGGCTCTAATCCTAACTGCTCTAATTCCGCACCTAATTCACTAATTTCAAAATTATTTAATGTCGCAATAATTCATTTTTCCTTACTTAAAAGGCACTGCGTATTTGGTCCCAGATCTAAGCGTGAATGAAAGCCCTGATATACACGCTTTTAAATCAGTCATATCTTGTTTTAAAAAAAATTAATTAGTAAAAAAAAAGACAATTAGAAATTTTAATATGAACAGACTTGTAATTAGATTTTCCCTTTGAAAATATTTTTTGACATTGTTAAACCTTAATTTCACGTCAAGATGGTTTAATTCTTATGCTTTTTAGGGGTTTTTCTTCTTAAAAATGATGGTCCAAGGTAGGAAGATCCTTGTTTAAACGTTGTTACAGGTCTTTGTTGTTTTAATAGAATAATTTCCTATGTTGAAATTACATCATTATACTCACCGAGTTTGGCTTCTCTACCGAGCTCGTTCATCCTTCCATACTGAAACAAAATTTTAAAGCTTTAAAAAAACTAAAAGAAGTGGAAAGGAACATTCATAAATTCCTTCAGCTTAGGTGAGGAAAGAAAAACCTTTGAAAGTTCTGATTGCATTTTGGTATCATAAGTTTGAAGGCTTTCCAGGGATATCGTGATAAATAAATAGAAAATTCTGGTTCCGCCACTTTAAAAAAGGATTTACCTATTTAATTCTCACTTAAACATTCATTGAATTGATCGTTTGCTTTAGGTTTTATTCAAATCCATTCATTTCGAGTCAAACAGAATAGGTGGAATGGTAATGAGAGGTTGATTGGTTCATGATTGGAGGTACACAACATTTCCCAAGCTTGTCTAGTCCCTGATTGCCGAGGATGCTTGTAGTTGAGCGGACAACGGGTTTCAACATGTCCGAAATAAAAGGTCACATTTCACGAGCTCGACCTCTATTTTCGTACGTCGAAGAGCCAAATATTAGCAAAATGTTCATGTAATGGCTCCGAGCCGCCTAATTAGAGAGGGAAGGGAAAAGGTAGACGTTTGTTTCCTTCCCACACAAAACGGCACACATAACAATATTAGCTGGATGTGGTTTCAAGACGTTGGTAAAATGGAATTTCGTCTCTAAGGGCCCCAGCTGCTTTTACAGTAAGATTATGACTTAAACAAACAGTGCATCGTATCAAAACTGTTTTACCTTCTATTACATCAACTTCCAAATTCAGAATATTCTACGAATCAAAAGAGGATCGTTCAAAAAATATGACATAAAAACATAAAGAAAATCTGGGAAGTAGGTTTTTTTTAGAGAAGGTAAGTTTAAAGATAATGCACTTACGTCCAAGTCGCTACCTTGAAGAGACTTCGCGACTGCTATACAAATTTCCTCAAAATGTTCCACACTCTAAAATAAATAAAAGTTTAACATTTTCAAAACTTTTTAATTGACACAGCAACTTTACTTACGAGTGCAGAAAGGGTGTTGATTTGCATCAAAAGCCAGTCCGGACAATCGGCATCACCGCAAAACCTGAACTTCTGTAAATTTCGAAAAGCATTAAAACTCAGAATGTTCGTAATTTTGAAGAATTACCATTTTCCTCTCAAATCCAAACTCTTAGAAGGATCTGAAACATGAAGGAATAAAAAGATAAAAATTTGGGCATTAAAAAAGAAATAAATTAGGAACGTTTATGAAACTGCAAAGGCTGTATGGTTAAATTTTTCTTAGGAACGATGGCGTCATTTTAAAGAGAACGTGGCAGCGTTCCGCCCTACTAAAAATGGAGATGGACCAGACCTTTTTTTCTGACAAAACAGAAAATTTTCCAGCCAAAAACATGTTAACTCTGTAGGTAGCCACGTCAACTTGGTTATTTCAAAAGAATATTACGTTTGAATGGACGAGCCGGATTAAATAATCCATTAGCGATGTACGTGCTTGGCAATTCAAAACGTAGGTAAATTCAAAATATAAAACAAATCTAGTTAAAAAAATATTCTATTAACAATACGTCTATCCATTTTGGACATTTTTACGGATCTCACTACCCAATGATTGCTCTTTATCAAGAAACTTATAACGAAAATTGTTCATGTTGGTAAATTGAATAAAAATTCAGGAATAAATTAATTACTGTAAAAATTACTGTCTACTTTAAGAAGAAAGCATAAAGTTTTTCTTTTGATAACATACCCGTCGTTGTTTTTAAGAAAAGTTCCTTAATTTAAACAAATTATATTATTCTTGGCGTTGATTTTATACAATAGGAGTGCTAGATAGAGTGGACCAGCGGTTTTTCCACCAATCTTTACTATTTTATCCACTGAACCAAGAATGTATACAAGAGTCAAATTTTATAATTTTTTTTTCTTTTCTTTTTTTTTCCCTATTTCGCGATTTTTTGCCAGAATTGACAAAAAGCGAGACGCGAAATGAAGGGCCAGGGGAAAAAATATGAAAGTCACTTTTCCATGCTAGAATTGATTCCCATAATAAAAATAAATAGGATTCTTATTTAAAATAAGCAGGTTAGTCTCTCCAAAGCACCCAGTATATCAGATCCAAAAAGTAACAACTCAATCCCTACTAAAATCTAAGAGGGTTATAATTCCATACTTTTTATCAGATCATAAGTCTGAAAAGGTGCCTACCTACTGAATAATCCACTACATTTACGCAAATAGCATAAAACGTAAATAAACTAAAATACTTTCCTTAAGTTCGAATACTTTTTTTTGATTGTTGGAAATATTTCCCAAGGGAAATCGATTCCATGAACTGTTACCGGTCTTTATATAAAAATGTATTGACTCCTGTATTTTTAAAATTAATTTTTTCGTAAAAGAAAAATTAAAATAGAATTTTAAGTAGCCACCCTTTTAACCCCCGCAACCGTGGTACCGAATAACGATTTTTTAAAAATACATAAATATTTATAATTTTACGAAACATTCAGTTTTAAAGAGTATGAAAATTAATCGGACCAGAAAATTTTGCGAAAAAAACAAGGTAAGAGATATAAAAGCTGGTACGTCGTCCTCTTTTGACATCTAATGGGATTTCTAGGATCTCAAACGTATTATAAAGCCAAAAAGGTACCTTTGTTCTTCTTTGTTATTTTTTCCCCTTCATAAAATAAAATGTTTACTCACAATCGAATCATAAAGGATGTGAATATAGCAATGAAAATCGATGGGGGAATAATGAAAAGTGAATGGAGATCGTGTGGGTTAAATTTAACGGTTCGAAGTACGATTTGAACAATAAATTTCCTGTGGCGTATCACAGGGTGTAATCATAATCATGTCAAACATTCGTACTCATTCAAATTGATACAGCAGGGGATGGACAATGACCATTATACAACTTGGTTGCATTCTCGAATTAGGACGTATTTACTGATTTTAGGCTCCAGAATCAACAATTTTTATATCTATATTTCACGAAATCTAGTTGATTTAGGACGATATTCAGAGGCAACGAGTATAGACTTTCGTTTTCCCAGCTCCCTGAGAGACCGATTGACTTGAAATTTGGCACACATCTTCTTTAATATGATAAGAAAAAGCCATAAAAATTTCAAATTGATGGGATAACAGGGAGCTGAGAAAACGCCAAATACCTTTTAAGTTGAGGTTCCATTCATACTCAAAGTCGATTAATACAACCATCTTCGATCAAAAAAGGCCGGAAAGGTCCTCGTTAATTTTAATACAATATTTTAAAAGGCGTTCGTCGTCAATAATTTCAAATTAGTATTTATGAGGTTGGTTGAAAAGCACAAAGAGCGATGAGGAAGGGGTTGTGTTGGCCAGAAGGTAATTAGATTCTTGTGTGGGACCCACCCGTTTTTCAACCCCACATAAAATTTAATTCAAGTTCTAAACCAAACTCGGAGAAACGTCGAGTTTAAAAAACGTGCTAAGGCATCAAATTGAGTCTCTTAATCCGCCCCCTTAAACTCTAAATCCTTAATTTTACGCTTAGATTTAAGTTTAATTATGTTTGTATAGTTTTTCACTCTTTGATGTTAAAAAGGAAAGCTCCTGGGATGGATGGGGGCTTTAATGTGAAAAGGTAAGGAGTCGTAACAAGGTGATACAGGCTAAAAGCTCGGTAACAATTTTAGATTCGTCTCGGAAAAATACTCAGGGTGGCTAATTAAGACATGAAAGGGGACCTATTGGGTAAACCGAATTAGTTCAGGTGGGCCTCTTTGTCTAATCAGAAGGGCAAGATTTCCCGACGGGCTGTCCCCCAGGGACGAAAAAAGAAAAGCCCCACCACAGTCCGAAAAGCTACAAAAGGGACTCCGAAGATCTGTCCACTTCCATTGGACGCCATGTCTCTTATCAATGTACTTCTTCTCGCGCTATTAGCTCTTGAGGTAAATTAATATTTTTCTTCCCTTTAAACTTACCAACAATAGGTAATCCCAGGACGTACATAATCCAGGACAATTACAGAAATGATGGAGGTCAGAAACGAGCCTGTTAGCCCAAAAGGATAATCCCTATATTAATGTGCGGACATCTCTTTGTTGTCAATTTAAACTCTATTTATCATAAATGTCATGTTTACCCACCAAAAATCCAAGTTAATCGCCCTTTAAAAAATTTGCCATTTTACTATTGACTTGTATTTGGTTTTTGTTAATTTAAAACGTACTCACTTCTTTCCTAGTTAAGCACAGTGAATCAAATGAAAGGGCGGACTTATCGCGTTTATCTCGTCCCCCTTAATATTTTACAAAAAGATAAATTAAAGCAAAAGATTATAAAATTTTAAAACAAACAAAGTAAATCTTAGAACCATAAACAAGAAATTTTTTTCCAACCTAGATCCCCATTTTTAAAATAATTAGTTCATCATTCTAAAACTGATTTAAAAAAATTAACAATTTGGTAAAATACCTAACTAAAATGCAATATGAATTAAAAAAAATTATTTCAAACAGATTAAAAAAATTAATTACATTTTTGACGAAATCATTGAAAAGTACTTTTTTTTTGGGCTCTCCTGAAAAGTGATTAAAAAAAAAAGGTATTCTGTAGCCAACGAAATTGTGAAAATATGAGCCAATAGTTCATACTAAGGCCACTAAAAAGAAAGGAAAAAAAAACGAACTGAATTTTGTGTCTTGAAAGAAGAAACAACCTTGGGGGGTTCCTCCCATATAAGTACTTTAGATCTTTCAGGCAGAGGTAGTGTGTTGGTTTTAAACGAAAATTGAATATTTAACTTTCCCTTAATTTTGCAGTTAATTACACGTCAATAAATAATTTCCAATAGTCAAACACTGGACCCTAACTTTTTCTCCCACAAAATTTTGGGAACCTGAAAGATATATATAGAGACAACTTTCGACCATTATAAATTTTAAATTATGAAATAGACGTCTTTGTGTTTAGTTGTAAACTTTGAAAAGGGGGTTTTGACGTTGACAAATAATCTGTTGCGGTTCCCCTGTGTGTATAATAGTTACCTACATTGTGAATTTAAACATAAAACGTGGCAATAAAATATATAATAATAATAAGGGGGGGAAAAAAAGGTAAAATTTAATAACTTTTTATGTAAACGTTTTCAGCATTTATTTATGAGAAAAAATGATTCTAAAAGGATGACGATTTAATTAAACGGAAAGAATTGCGTTTTATTATCTTTTAAAAAAAATTTAAGGCACTTTGAAGTAAATTAATTATAAAATTGCTATAATTATTTTTGAATTTTGCGCTGGAAAAAAAAGGAGGATTATAAAATGTTAAGTAAAGTAACTAAGTTTGAGACGAAATTAGGGTAAAAGTTTTATAAGATTACATAACCGCACAGTGTCCAAAAAGTAGAGACTTAATTAATGACGTTAACATTCATCGAAGCTCATTAAATATTCAAACGCCCCCGGGATAAAATGTATTAAAGACGATAAAGAGAGAAAAAAAATGTCCGTTGTTTCTTTTTGAAGGGTTTTTGCGCTGAGGAAAGGCGAAGCGACGTGAGGGCCGTCCTTGGAGCGGAGACGGAGCCCGGATTCTGGCCGACGAGAGGTCGAAGGGGAGGCTCGTCCTCCGAAGAGTTGCCGCCTCCGTTTTGGGCCCACCGGGGGCGGGAAATTCAAGCGCCTTGTGCATCCTCATCCTCCTCAACGCCAACTCATCTTTACGCCCAGGAGCCCAAATACCTTTTGATCCAAAGGAGGGATGTCTCGGCCGATCAGCCCTTCTGGGTCTCAAGAGGTCGCAAAAGAGCAGAAGAATGAACCAACCCTTTTTTCACCTCGAAATAGTCTTAGTTAATTTTAGTTCACCTTTAATATTGTACCATTTTATTAGTAAAAATTAAGTTATTGTAGTTTTTAAAATAAATCCATCCTTTTATTATTCCAAATTTCTAAGTCACTATTTTGGCTAAATTGGTTCCAGTTTATCTTTTAAAATGAGCCCTTACTTTTTGTGAGCATTCAACTTTTCGCGTGTATGAAACGGACGTAATAATGCTCTTGTTTTCTCCATTTTCGACTCATTAAACGACGACAGAAGGTCTTCAGAGAATTAATTCCGAGTAATTTGATAATGTAGTGGATCGAGACACACTAGAGACCCACTTTCATCACTTCCTAAATATTTTTAATATGTCATTTTAATTAAACGTCGCGTGACTTTCTTTTTTAGCTTTACAAACCAAGGCGTCAGGTCCCTAAAGGATAAAAATATTCAGATAATTAAAGCGGTTTGTTGTAAAAGTTTTCCCTTGAGCGGATATGGCTGATTGCTCCAATCATTTCCCTTTCCCAGAGACCTTAACACCCTCGCTTCATTAGTAAGAGGGCCCCTCCCCA
Organism: Orius laevigatus; assembly: GCA_018703685.1. Taxonomy (NCBI): domain Eukaryota; kingdom Metazoa; phylum Arthropoda; class Insecta; order Hemiptera; family Anthocoridae; genus Orius; species Orius laevigatus. Next base: position 498,814 of record JAGWEN010000035.1, on the reverse strand, counting down.
CAATCACCATCGGTCATACGTGACGTCTTTACACAAATTCAGCGAAAACGAATTTTTTGTTCAAATTATTTTTTAAACGATTTTCTGAGAGCAAAACTTTTCGAGTTATACGTCATACATATGCATAATAAACTCGGGTATGACAAAGGTCCGCATTTTAAGGGTACCTACTTAAATCCTCCGACACCGAGCTGACAACCATTTAACAACCCCTCACATCCAGATGTTTATCAATCTTCCCCAAATATTTACAACATTTTTACCCTTAGGAATCAAAAAACAACTTAAAAACTGCAAAAGTCTAGCAGGTCATAAAATCGGCGTCAAAAAGTTGGAAAAATTACATTTTTTCAAATGAACAAAAGAAAAAAAAAATTCAATCACGACAAAGAGATGCGGGCAACGTCAACAACAAATGACTTGACTATACGTTTTTTTAATAGATTTTAATCCTACCACCTGCTGGCATATAAATACATCCAATTTTTAACTCACAGAAAACAAAAACACGCTATTTTTCTCAATTTTTCCAAACAAACTAAATCAAAATTATCATCCCTTTGAAAGTTAACTAAAACTGATTTGAACGCACAGAACCGCCATAACAAGGAAACAAGATGTTCTCGCTCTGGTGATTTGAAGTTCGAACTTAAGGGATATAGATAACGTAAATTAACTAATAGTCCAGTCAATATATACATTGAACATGGAAAAAATTGGGACGGATACTAAGAGTCAAATTTCGGTATCTTTTGTGGTTTGGAAGCAGTCAGCGATTTAGTGAAAGAAAAAATTCGCGATCTAGACAAAGTAAGTTATGTTTTTGTTGACCATTTCGAAACCATAAAAGATAGCGAAATTTGACTTTTAGTATTCATCCTTAGTAATTAAATTACCTTTAAAATGAGACTAATCCGGACTTGCTAGGACTTGGCGTTCTCCCGTAAAGCTTACTAAAGTGGAAATCAAACCACCGTCATCCTGACACTGGCCGTCTGCCACCCCTTCTCAACCACTTTCAAATGGCTGACGATGATTTTTATGTCTTCTTATGTCAGATATGACCCAAATATTAGTATTTTAAATGTTATCCATGACAAAATAGGTGTTCCGACGTCCAATTTTGGTACCCTTAAAATCGGCCGCCATCTTTAAAAGGTAACGATTTTTCATGGTATTCTATGACCTTAACTACTTACCAATATTTATTAAGGTTCAAGAACGGAAGTTGAAAGGAGAAAGAAAGAAAAAAAGGAAGAAAAAGAAAAGAAAAAAAAAGAAAAAAAAGGGAGGTTGGTCTCTGCTCTCCCCTCCACCCAGGTGTTCCAGCATGACGAAATTTATGGTCAATAACCATAGAACTGACCCATCAGACGCCAAATTGAACTAATTGAGCCTATTAGAGGGCCAAAACCATCTGTCAGAGGGCCTAAACCATCTGTTTTTTGAAATTCTCAAACTTAGATAGGGCGTATCTCGATAAGCAGTAAGGTTACGGGAAAATTTATTAAATTATAAATTGTTGAAAATTTTATGCTCTACAATATTGAATAGAGTGTGTTTTGTCATAAAACGCTTAGTTTAGGACTTATAGGCAAAAAACCGAAAATCAGCTTGGTTTTTCGCCCCTCCTGAGGTTTCTCGAGTTTGAAAAATTAAGAGAGTCATCCCACCTTAGCCCCGAACAAACTGTAAAAGTTTCAAAAAGTCCCCAATTTCTTCCAGCAGATTTTTTTTTTGCTCTGGCGACTGGACTATAAACACGTATTTGAGAAAAAAAGATTCTATTGTAAATGTGGGCTCAAAACGTTTGATAACCCACACAGTGCAAGAAAACATGGAGAATGTATTTTATTGTTTATGAAGGTATGGATCATGTAAATGCAACGTTGGCGTCACAAACGTCCACATTTCGAGACTAGGAGTGAAACGAACCAAAACAAAGCTTTGATATCGAGCACTAATGTATCGCCGACATACGATAGCAACGCCCTAAAACGGCGTTACATCAAAAATTAACGCTATTCCGTGGCAAAAAGTTGAAAAAAGAAGGGAATCACTTCAGCGACTATTCTCGTTAAAAAAGGTCCAGGTTGAAATTAAAGAATAATACTTCACACGATTGAATAATGTGATATAAAGGGTTCAAACTGTCTTATTATAGACGTGACTTGACAATGCCCTATATAACAGTGATAAGACAAACATGTTCATTCAAGAGAGCGTATACTACTCAAGATTTTATTTAAAAAATTAAGTCCAAATCGGAACAACATGGAATATCTTTAAATCTTTTAGCGGATTTTTAATTTTATTTCAGTAATTTACGATTTAATATTTTTTTTATGAAGGCTTTTATTTTGATGCAAGTGCCAAATAAAGGAAAGATCGTAAAAATGGTTATTTTACTATTATTTACCAACAATTAACTTTTTATTCCAAAATAAAGGGCAAATACCGCTTTTGGAATAGCCGAAAAAATTCCTGACAGCTTCGACCTTTTTATTATTTTGAATTTCCAGCAAGAAAAAAAAAAAGCTGAAGGGACGTTTTAAAAATTTAAAATAGTAAAGGGAACAGTAATTTCTTCATCGTTGTTTAATAATTATTGTTATTTCCAATACGTGCGTGTTAAGAACCGTAGCAAGTGCTTAGAGAAGGGACTATGATGGGAAAAACGCTCCTAGTTGATTCATACAAAATTGATTCTAAAATTAGGGAAAACTACATATAAGAAGACAACATAATGAATTCATAAATGGTTGCAGCCATTTAAATCCTTCTACACCTCATTAGCGATGGAATGTTCTTCAAATTTTAGTGAGGTGCATTAAATATATGTAGGATTGTTTTACTTTTATCAAAATGTCGTAAGTAAATGAAATGATATCGCTACAAAATGTGAATAAAATTTAAAAAATTTGAATTTTTGTCAGACGAGGAAAGGGGTTGGAGAGGGGCCGTACACCCTCCCCCCCATCCGCGCCTTCCCCTTTTATATGATGGGACAGGACCGCTTCAGACCGCCAGTACCAGTCAACTCACTTACCAATAAACATCGACATGTAAGTACCAAACGGCGAAAAATAAATTAATATTAAATTATACCTTAAAACCCTTTTTTTCTTTAGGTTATTTATCTATTTTTTAATTTTTTCAAAAATGGTGAAAAATGCATTTTGAATTGGAGGGGGAAATTATTAGGAGAATACATACAATTAAAGTTTATTAATTTCATAATTAATAAGAGAATACCGTAAAAATTACTTTAAAAAATGATGAAATGACAATTTTAAGGAGGTTTAAAAATGTTGAAAATTTTTCTTCTAAATGGATTATGGGTTCTTTTTTGATGTATAGGTAACGAAAATCACAAAAAAATTTTATTTAGTAAAAAAAAAATGAGTTGGAAGGCACGGAAAGTAGCGATTTTCCTTCTGAAATATATGAATCTTCCATAGGTAATCATCTTTTGGCTGTCTAAACGCCGGAAATCACTTTTCCTCGCATGAATTAAAAACAAGTGAATTTTGGTAAATTGGATCAGAATTTTAATGAAATGTTCCGATAAAAGAGTAGAAACCACGGATAGAATCACGTCCGATGGTCATTTTGACCCTCAGTGACCCCTCTATAGTCTCGGGATTGTGGTTACTACAGAGTTTCTTTTTGAAAAATTAAAAATCTACATCACCAGGACCCTAAAACCAAGCACTACTTTTGTCACCTTACAAGACACCACTGTTCCAAATTTCAGTCCCCTGGGGCTTTTAATTCTCAAGGTGCTCAATTGCACTTTGAACCCTCTAAGAACGATTCATCCTATTTCATCAAATAACGAAGGTATTTATGTACACCAATAACGAAAATTTCGAGTTATAGTGTAAAATTAATTTCTACATAAATAAATTGAAAAAAAAATACATTTTTGATTCATAGAGCATCCTGATCAAATATACTGATAATCCTATGTATTCTTGGCCTTTGCTTTAAAGCTCAAATCCACCATATTAAACTGATTTAATCTTCATTTCCTTTGGATATTCTCAAAAGGCAACTTTTGAATTGTAAAATGACCAAATAATATTACCAGAATTTTATTGTGTTACTATATTAATAAAATTATAGTAAATTAAATTCATATATGAGATGACATTTTTATAGCGTTTTTTTTTTTTTTAATAAGAGAAAAATTATAATTAGTTTACAAAAGGACGTCGCATAGGGCAAACAAACTAAGGGATACTAGGAAAAAAAGGTTTTAGAACGGTCCCTAAACTGATTATCCCCCGTGAACATCTACATATCTCAGTTAATTGGATTTTTGCTCGAGAATCGAATGCGGATAACAATCATTCCGAAGAGGCGAGTTGCATTTACGACGGATAAAACGAAAAGGTTTATTAAAACATTTAAGGCAAAAATTGCCTTTCAGTAAGAACAAAATTAAAAATTCGTTAGAGAAATTTTAGGACATGGCAAAAGCATAAAACGAGGGGAAAAATTATGTTAAGATTCTAATTATCTAAAGGTTAAGTGGGTACTTATAAAATCTTTTAAAAAAAGAAATACTTATAAAATAAACGTTTACTTGCATTTTATTTGGAGTTAGTTACACCCTACTCGTAGAGGAATTTTATATATTAGTTGCAATAAAACGACGAAAACTGAAGATTTAATTGCTTAAAGTTTACTATTTTGCCACGGGGAAGTTTTATTTGTCTTCGATATTTTTTTTTCCTCTTCACTTTACGTTCGGCATTCGCTGAAACGTGAGACATCAAATTTTGAGAGCGTTCAAATTTTTTTTTTTTACCTTTGACAAGGTTTATTATTGGAAACGATTAATTAAAATGTATCAAATATCCATAATGTACATAACTTTGGGTTTAGAATATCACAAAAACGAATACATATTAAATGAACCATATTATAATTTTAAAATCACAAATTAATAAAAATAGGTTTTAGTTATTTCATTCAAGAACTATTGCAGTATTATGATTGATTTTGAGAGCTTAAATTTTTGCTGAGGTGTGAATTTTTTAAAAATTTTGAATGCGGAAAAAATATTGGGTGTTTGATCTCATTTTGGAAAGGCATTTTTCTTTAAAACTATTTGCCCTGTAGAAGAATAGTGATGAACGCCCCCTTAAATATTAACTACGAATCGGTAGGCGAAGTCGAACTATTTTTTCGATAAATATAAATAATGGAATCCAGCCTTAGTTTTCCCATTTACGAAACTTTGACTTAAAAAATTTTTATCTTAAAAAGAAAATTTGCTGGTTTATTGTTTTGTCTGCAGACTGGATAAGTAAAACTAAAAATTGTGCCTACCCAAAATGATTATGATTTGAAGAAAAAAAAACTTCAAATTCTAATGAAGACGAAGAAAAAGATCCGGCCACCCTGTATTGTAAAAAAAAAATCGGCTAAAAAGTGTAAGTTTTAACGTCAGTTTGCTTTCACATTCCCGCGTTTTTTAAAAACTTATTTACCTACCTAATTTTGATTACAGGTTTCATTGTATAACATTTCCATTGTATCGAATATATTAAAAAAGTTTCATTTCAATGATCGGACTGATTGAAAATAAAACAATTGAAATAGAAAATCATCCCAGTGAGAAGAGAGAAGCCCCTAATGAAATATTAAAAAGACAGCATGAAAAATGAAATAAAAATAATCAGGAAATTCCTGACAGGATGATCGAAAAATTCAGTTGTATATTTAAAATTAAAAGAAACCATACCAAAAAATAAAATTTCAACTTCATTATTAACGTCCAAAAAACTTTTGGAAAAAAGTTTATTTTTTAATATTTTTTGACAAGTCAACTACGTCAAAAGCTAAACTAAATAAAAAAAATAATAAAAAGCTAAATTCATAAAATTAAATCGCTATTTAATAATTTTTAAAACGTACGATTTATCATTGTTGCTATTTTTAAATGAAATTAAATGAAGATTAACGTTAGCTAACCTATGCAACTTCTCGGGCGCTCAGAAAGGGTCGTATATTTCGTTTACGTAGACAAACCCGCATGACTGTCCGGTACTGCGTAATGGTTGCGTTTCGCCCGTAAATATTAATACTTTTAACGCAAAGAAAAAAAATTCCGCAAAAAGAATGATTTTTGAAACAATTCTGATTACGGATTCAAACGATATGAGTTAATGAGCGTTCAAGCCATAAATCACGATCTCCCGTTTTAGTGAGAATGCAGCTCGTCTGCTTATGTTAATTACGGAAAAGGAAACACATCTCCATGACCATTTTGAAAGAAAAAATGAAACAACCCTGTACAAAATAATTATTTTTAGCAAAATTAAATAAAGAGATAGAGAAGGGAAAAAATTGTCAGAAACCTCAAAACAATGCTCTTTTACAAAGGAATTCCCTTCGGTATATTTGCTTTGTTTAAAACGCGAATGCGCTCAAATTAGCGCTTAAGAGATAACATTCTTCCCGTATACGAATTCCTCCTTCGCGTTTTCTTTTAAAACATAACGAAAATGATTAACATGAAATGGGGTTAAATATTCAGCAACTCGATCCAAATATTATCTGTAACAACAAAGTGAAAAATTAAGGCGAGAACCGCAAGTTTTGAAAGCGAATAATACGATTACGGTCATCAACTTAATGACTTTCAGGTATAGCCAGGTCTTCATGAATATAATATATCGTTTTCCATCTCATTAATCTAGACTTGCTAAAGACATCAGTTTACTTCGCGTTCCTTTTGTTTCTCATTCACCAAATTTAGCCACACCTGAGACCCCGTTTGAAATGGAATCAGCTCAACTAAGTGGAAAAAAATTTTTTTTAAGAAGAAGAGCACTGAATTTTATTGCTCCGATAACACTGTAAATGCATTTTTTTGTCATGATTGCACTTTTGCGAATTTCAGAAGGAAAAGAAGCTTTTTTTTGTCGATATAAAGTTATTGTAAGCACCAGGTTTTGATTATTTTTAAAAACACGTATCCAGAATAAAGTGAAACTCGATTACTGTACGGACACTTAAATCCTATTTAGATTGACATTTGATCAGACCGTTCAGGTATGCCGGGTGATTAACGAAATAAAAGTTAAATGGCAGAAGAGTGAGCAGGGAAAAAAAGACCACGTGCGGTTTTTTCAGGCTAACGACACACAATGCAGGTTTTATTAAGTTTCCCTCTCATTGAAACGGACATAGAATTTTATACTTTACCTTCTAAACAATTATTCAGCGTAGCAGGAAAAAATTTCTTTTTTTCTCTCTCTCTAAGCTGAAAGCAAAGAGTTTCTGTGTTTTAATATCTTTTGTGAAAATATATGATAAAGCGATTCTAAAAGGTATTTTATGTATAATTTAAAAACGGAGAAACAATAAAACACATCTTTAAAAGACAATTTTTATAAATTTTTATTTAAAACGGGCAACTCAATTATGGCTTTAGAGCGTAAAATAATTAATTTAGTTAATTGTCTGCCCCAAGAACTTGAAGTGGGACCCCAATCAAGGAATTTCGTGAAATTTTTGGGGGTTCCGATCGGGAGAAGAGTGTGGGAACAGGTTTAATTTCGAAACAAACTTAATTTATTCTACATCAAATAAATGGTGTAGTGAAATATTCAAATTTGACGTGATTTAAATGTTAATTGAACTATTAAATATACAATACGAAGGGCGGGAGATTTATAAAGTTCAAGTTAAACAGAAGGGGCGCTTAAGAAGGAATTAAAAAAATTTAAAAACTCGCCTTTAATAGAAAACCCTGAAAAATATAAACTAAACTTATCGTAAAATAGAAGTTTTAAATAAGAACTAGACAAGAATAAATGGAATTTATGTTAAAAAAGTAATTTATTGCGTTTACAAGAGTAGATGACTTTTTTCGCATAAAAAGTTTTTTAAAAAATTTCAAGGGAGAGTTTTCAAAATGTCTTTGATCTTACTAGCCGGCGAAAGAAAGAAAAAATTATAACCCAATTACCCGATAAAAACGAAGTCGTCGCGTTAAAACCGGCGGTACACGTTAAAAACATGAGGATGGATATTCGGTTGAATTTCAATTTGAAAGGGGGCATAATAGCATTTCGGGTCGGCCACCGTCCCCGCAAAATAGGTTGGGCGAAGCGTTACATCAAATGACATACCGATCCTAATTTCGTTTTCTCGCACAGAAATGGAAATAGTTTTTTTTTCCCACAGATCAAGTAAAAGTTTATAATTAATGTGAACGAAACTGGAAGATTGGTTAGTAGGCATATCATGTACAATGATATCTGGACATCGTCCATTGTTAAACTTTTGTTACGCGAAAATGTCAGAAAAACTTTAGAGCGTGGCGGTAAACGAATGACAGCTTACTAATTAATTATTATCCCTTCATTCATGCTTATAAAATATGAACATAACATTTAAGGGAAAAAATAAGAGAGAAATTTATAAAGGGGAAGTAAAAAGTCAAAGTAAAGTTTGAACCTGTCAAAGTTTCGGTAATTTCTCCGTCTCCGAGAGAAAAATAAATCATGAATTTTTGGGTTTTGAGACATAAGAAAAAAAAATTTTTTTTTAAAGGTGAGTAGATTTTAGTGAAAAAGTTATTCAACAAGTTTAATCTTTCAATTGCTACAGACTAGAAATGGATAACTTGTGTTGGAAAAGGTTGAAGGGTAGGAAAAAGAAAATAAAGAAATTTTTAACTTTCTAGTTAAAAAAAATTTTTGAATAAAATCCTGAAATTTTTGAAACGATAAAATTTCTGAAAGGGACAATAGCCTACTCGTATAAGACCGCCCGAACATGTTATGGGGCAATTAGGAAAGATAAACGGGTTATAACTTTGCTTATTAGAGCCCAGTCTGAGTGAACTCGACTAACAAGTCAATTTAAAATTTTGAGAATTCGCTAGTCGGGGAAGAATTTTTTTTAACAAAACCTACTTAAATGTATAGTTCAAGAGCTGTGGTAAAAAGTCTTCCACGTGAAACAATCTTAAGGGACAAAAGTTGAAAATTGTTTAGCGGACGCAGTTCCCGGGACAAAAATTGACAGAAGGATAAACGATCCCGAGGGAGCAAGGAGGAAAACTCCCCAAACGAAAACCCTTAAGTCCCGAAAATTCCATAAAACTATAGAAAAATCATATAAAAAACTAAACGTCGACTCTAAATTTAGAAAAAGATATAAGTTTCGAAGAAGTGGATGAGGAAAGAGTAATACCTTTATGAAAAGGGGAGTTTTCTAAGGATTTACTTCGCGGCCTCAATGCCGTTCCATTTTCTCATAAACTCCAGCCTCTATTCTCATTAAATTTCTTTCTTTATTAAAATTTTTTAAAAAGAGGCTCTGTAAATTTTAAAGCCTGTTTTATTAATTAAAAAGACATTTTAAAAAATGTGAGTGGTTTCCCAAATTAACGTATTCTATTGACAAATTGGCCAGGAGATGGTAAACAAAGTGTGGTTCCAAATGTATTCCAGGAAATCTCATTACTGATTTTATAGACAAGGTCCCTTCCTGGTTTCCTGTGTGATTGAGAATTTATAATTTAAAAAAATCCTAAATACGAAATCACGAAAGCAGAAATGGTGAACATGTTTTACTAAAAAACACGACGCTTGTAGGAAGAATTTTACAAGGGAACAAAATTTAATATTTTTAACAAGAAACGTTCAACTAATTTTAATAACGAGCCCCCTCGACACTGTTTTATAAAAAATGAACAAAACGTGGACATGTCTGACTCAAAAAACTCAACCATAATCGACAAAATGGTACAAGAAAATTAAAAAGAAAAAAAAAATGTAAGTTTGAAAGAGTAAACAAGCTTTTATTTAAAATTATAGAAAATAATAAACTTGGAGCAAAATGATGGTATAAAATTTTAATGAAATAAATATAACGGTTTGAAATAGTGTCACAATACGTTAATTTGAATGGTTGGACAAACCTGATTGTTTGATCGCGCCGGGGCCGCTTCCCCCGAAGGTACTCGACTTGAACAATTTCCCGCCCTCGGAAAACTACTCCGGACCAAACGGGTAACTCTGTTGACCCCTTTCGGACCTTTGTTATCCCCTTGCATTCATTCCTCTGGAACAGAAAATTTTCGAATATCGTGGATTAAAAAAGTTCCTTTTCCCTTGTTAGTCCATAGTTGTTAGTGCAAGACTGTATTTTTAGAACTTGTTCTGTGTTACAAGTGTAAGATTTTTATAGAGCCTCGCCGCGTTTTTCAGGGTGGGAGAAACTGGGTTTGACGTTGTTTGCTCTTTCGTGTAAACAAGAAACCAAATTTAATCATACCACTTGAGACGAATGTACCCACTAGACTTACGCAATAACTCAATTATAAAACTAAATTCATCATAACCACTTCTAAATTACACTATTATTACCCGCCGACAACAATTCCAGTTTTCTAATAACTTCTTAAGACAATACCATGCATATCTTTCGAGTTTATTCCTTGAGTATAATATGAAAAGTTGAGATTTTATGATTAACAAATAAATAACAAGGGAGGGAAACCAATTTCGAACTCGGTACCATTAACACTTGAAAACTCGTATTGTTAAACTCTTAATTGCTCGCAAGAATATCACCATTATAAAAGCTCTAATGAATGAAAAGGTTCAGGTAAAAATTTGCCAAATTTCATCTTGTTATAAAAAATTTTAAGTGCATTTATAAATAAATAAATAAATGAGGGTTGTTCTGATATTGTTGAACCGTTTAATCGTAGTAAATTCTCAGAATAAGAAACACCCTTGAACAATTTGAATAGAAGAAAATCGCTAGGGTCGGGAATTTTCTCTAGAAGCTTTTCTTCTTTCGCCCGCCCTCGGCACTTCAAGATCCGTCAAGGTTTTCCAAATTGGGAGGCTTCATACGCAGAAGGGAAAGGGGATTTGGGAGCGCGAGGAGCCCTGGGAAAAGGGAGATAATTAATCAGGGGGGCCTCCGCAACGTTTTTGATTTCCAGTCGACTACATTCAAGTTTCATTAAAGGATCGCGAAAGGGTTGATGTAATTAGGGAGAGACAACAGTTGATAGCCTATTAACGGACGTTGGCGTTTAATTGTTACAATTTCAACGAACGCTACACTTTCAGGAAAAAATGTACACTCCCCAACATCCGATGAATTTTTTTGTGTGTACATGAACTAAATGAATTGTTATTTTACATTTTATTAAAAAACAAATTCTCAGTAAAGAGCATTGTTATTAAATAAATTTTGAATGTACGATTTCATCTTTGAAGTTCGATAAAAGGTTTTTTTTAAAAGTTACATGTCAAGTTTATGTGAAAAAAAAATTTTTTTCGTTTGTTTTATTATTACTTTAATAGAGGATGTCATGTTTTATTATTATTCTCGGTCAACAAACCCTCTGTCAAAACGTGAAAGTCAAAATAAATGTTTTCATAAACTGATACTGCAATAAAATAACGATGAAAATTCATGGTTATTTTCACAAAGTAAATTTCGTGAAAATGGGGAAAACGAGGAGGGTGTCCGACACATTATTTTAGTTTAGTTTTCCATATCAAAAGAATATATTAAACACTTCGGAAATAGAATGGAATTTTTAATAGCTAAAAAGTTGAAAGGTGAAATAATAAAGATATACCTAATTAAAATATAAGTAGGTCAAATGAAACCATTTGGGAGTATTTTAATATCGTGAAGGTCTTCTCTTGTCCCCAAGAGTTTCCAATTTGCAAATTATGGACCATGTCCGGAGCAAAATTTACAGGTCGAAAAACAGTTTAATTTAGTTTAGAACTTTTCTCCAAAAAGTAAATCACAAAAAAACGAAACGTTGTTCATTTTAAATTCTAAAATATTCAGAAAAATTTTATATAAAATAACCTGTTAAAAGGGCGCATAAATTGAATTACACAAAGAATTCAGGAAAAAAATTTTAACGTAGGAGGTAAAAAGTTTGAATCTTCAATGAACTAAAAATAATACCTCAAAGAAAAAAAATTAACAAGCTTAAGAGTTTTATATTTTAAGGCAAATTCTGATACTATGAATGATGTAATTCATTATAAAGGGGGCTCGTTACTTTTCAACGATTAAAAAAAACATGACATGAAAAAAAGCGATAAAAGATGTTATTAAAAAGACGAGAAAAAACATGCACCATCAACTAAGCACATAATAATTTGAGGTCCGTCTTATTGTCAGGACTATCTCCCTTTAAAATTATCGTAATTAATTTGAAAGCTTTTTTAATTTATCTTTTCTTTGCATAAACTTTGGAAAGAACCTTCCAAGGGACTAATCAAAGATTAAAAAATTGTCATTAAAGCGTTACTTTTTACTTTATCTGAGAAAAAGGTTAAGGGATCTAGTGGGAATTGCCTTTTCTTTCTTTTTCTAGTCCTCCAGTTTCCACAGAAAAGGTTGAGAGAGGTCAGAGAGGGCACTTTTATCTCTCAAAGTTTAAAAAAGAAAGTACCCTCCTAATACGTGTCAAAAACAAACTTTTGAATAAACACGTTTTAAAGATAATATCTATGTATCTTTAAAAAATCCGCTAAAATGATCTCGTAGTCAAACGCCCAGGGAAGAGAAAAAAAAATAAAAAATAAAAAAATAAAATAATAAAATAACAAAATATAAATTATTATAATATAACTTATTTACATACAGGATCGGATACTGCAGGGCCAGATCCATTATGGTCCTTTTTTTGGACAGTAGGGACCTCTTAAGATTTTATCTTGATTTTTGATCCTTTTTGGACACTAGGAGCCCGTTTTAGTTAGGTTTTTTATATTTTTCGGACACAAGGTCTTTTTAACAAGATTTTGTTGCTTAACTTGTAAAAAAAAAAGTCTTTTTTGATTAATTTAACCAGATTTTATTCCTTTAATATGAAAAGGACCCTTTTTAGCTTGATTTTTGATCCTTTTTGGTCACTTAGAACCCTTTTAGTTTGATTTTTAGCGGATTTTTTTTTATCCATTTTACACACTAGGGGCCATTTTTACCTCGATTTTTTAGCCTTTTCGGATACTTAGGGGCCCTTTTTAGCTTGATTCTTTTTTTATCCTTCTTTGAATACGATTGGCCACTTATAACTTGTTTTTAAGCATTTAAAGACTTTTTGATATTCCCAAGGGTGGGGATGGGCAGAGTTTGTGAAAATTTACCTATCCGACCCTGTTCACACACATAAAAAATTCCACAAACATTTCAATATTTATCATCTAAAATAACTGTGTTTAAACGAGAATGTCGTTCTCTTATTTCATTAAAAAGCGTGTTAGAATTTAACATTTGGCCATGTAAATTTGTAATCACACACCATTTGAAGTAATTAAAATTTAATAGGACGTATCTTGTTTAAAAAAAAACTCATTTTAAAAGTTTAAACTGATAAAAATTAATCTTGTGAAACTAAAATGTTTTAAAATGGAATAATTTTTTATTTAATAAAGGTTGCATTCAATTAGTGATCTATAAATAAAAATTAAATAAAGAATGCAAAAAGAGTAAAGGGAAATTCAGTGTAGGTATAAAAAAAAAAATGAATTGGTTTTTTTTTCCTCTAAAAGACGCAAAGACTCCATTTAACTGTCTGAAAAAGAGAGTGGCATAATTAATTTTCACAAAGGGAGGAAACAATAGGAAAAAATGTATTAAATAATTAAATTTAAAAAGGACTAATGAGCTGGAAACATTAGTTGAAAATAAAATCTCAACAAAGGCTAAATCCAGGCTAAATCCATCTCTTAAATGAGTAATTGCTTCCAGTAACCAGACAAGACGATGCCCGAAGGGATTTCAATCTTTGTATTCTACCATGAGGAAATTACGATTAGGATGAGATAAAATAACGGCCGTTAAGTTGACCTCGAAGAAACGATTTGTTTCCAACTTAACGTTTTCTTTCTGTTCTTCATTGATTCTGATTTTTGTTTCAGGGTGCTCGCGCTTTGTTTGATATGGTTGGCCTTAAGTAGCAGCATATTGACTTGCGAAGCGGAGGAATCGAATCCGATAGACAAAATATCCGATAAGAATAAAACGTCAGGTCTAGACAGAGAGAAACGGGCTTCCGAGTTGGAGGAGATACTGGAGGAGCTGAAACCGAAAAGGGGAGCGAAGACCAAATTTTCGTCTTGGGGCGGAAAAAGGGCGGACTTCGAAGAAGGAGATAAACGGAGTAAGTTTTCGTCTTGGGGAGGTAAACGGAAGTTTTCGTCTTGGGGCGGAAAAAGGAGCGACGATTACGAGAGTCTCGAAGAGAAACGAGCCAAGTTCAACTCCTGGGGAGGAAAAAGGGCCAAGTTCAACTCCTGGGGTGGAAAACGATCAGATTTGGACGAAGAAAAGAGGACCAAGTTTTCATCTTGGGGCGGAAAACGAAGCGACGATTACGACGACGATTACTCCGAGAACGAAAAGCGTGCGAAATTCAACAGCTGGGGAGGCAAACGGGACGACGAAACGTGGGAAGATGTCATGAAAAGGGCCAAGTTTAATTCATGGGGAGGAAAAAGGGCCTCAAACATAACCGAGGATCTTCTTCTATTCAAACGCGCGAACCCGAGCAGCTCTTGGAAAAGGAAACCAGTCTTCTCATCTTGGGGTGGAAAAAGGACGGCGAGGTCGGCGCAGTTGAGGTTGATTCCAGGCACCCTTCTCAAAGACCACTGGGGATCCCTTCTTCGTCCCATCCGGCGTGGACCTGACTTTTACTCTTGGGGAGGAAAACGTTCGACGTAGGTTATTTTTATTTCATCTCAAAAATAATCCATTTCCCAACTTTATTTTACCCTCTCATTTTCCAATAGATCATTTTAGAAAACTTAAAAAATTGTTGAAAATAAAAAATATAAGTAAAAATCTTGAATTTTTTTTAATTAATTTTTTTTTACTTCCTTTCAACTTCAAAGACTAAATTGTAGTTTAAATAATTGTTTATAAAAAATTGTATTTTTCAAAGCATTTAAGAAATGTTGTTTATTGATGTATTGTTAAAACAAAATAATAAAAATAAACTAAAGTAGATGTATAGTTAATATAGACGTTAATTTATTGACAATTTTATGATTAAATTCAAAAGTTTATAATTGTGTAAAGAGAATTAATTGAAATAAACAGTTTTGGGACTGATTTTTAAATAAAAACTTTCAAATCATGCCACGCCTAATAGCCCAGTCCCCAAGTACAAAATAAAGGTGGATTTACAAGAAATAATTTCTATAAAAAATGATTTTTCTAGCTTTTTGACTTTTTTACTTCCTGGAATGCCCAAAATAAGTCACAATTGGCATAATTTCAAAAAAGCCTCCGTGAGGCCGACCCCAATAGCCTGCTTTCCTCCGGAAATCCGCTAAAATGTACTTGGGGAGGGACTAAATGATCAATAAATGAAATTTTTTTAGCCTAAAACCTTTGATGTCTCTACCATGCGGATTACAAATCAAAAATAATTTTCAAATTATGAAGTTCGACATTTTCGTCGAATACAGGCATATGTGACATTTTTATTTTGTTATTTTTTTAATGAAATTTAGGAAGTTTTCGGAAGTTTGATAGGGTTCATAAAAGAATTTGAAAATTCCATCAAAGCATCAGTCCCTCTAAGTTCTTTTTCGAGGAGTGGTAACTTGACGACGTGAAAGTCTTCGTAAAGGTCAGAAATCTGACTCAGGTATTTGTCTTGAACGGTTTTCCGGCGTTGGCAAAACGAACAGCTTTTCCCATTTTGCTCGTTCCCGATCATAAGTTGGTTCACAACGATGTTGTCCGTGTGAATCGAAAGTTTAGCGAGTTCTTGGATCAACCTTTCGGTTTCGTAGACGGAGAGGAATTCCGCGATGCAGACGCAGACGAAGGTCGTATGATTCGGATCTTTGAACATTTCATTGGCGCGTCGCGTTTTTTCGAGGATTTGCTCGAGTTTGTGAGCGAGTGGAGCGCTGTCCGTTCCGAGCCCGCTGAAGAGGAACATCTGGTCGATGAGGCCTCCGAAAAGGTCTTTGATAGAAGAGACTTTTTCGACGAGCTTTTCGAAAAGATTCGGAAAACTGAGGAGCCTTATGGTGTGCCCTGTGGGCGCCGTGTCGAAAACGACGATCGAGAAGTCCATATCGTTGACTAACTGGACAACGTGGATGTACCCGATGGCTTCGTCGACTCCGGGAAGAGACGAAAGGACCGAACGGAAAAATGAATCCCACTCTTCGTTCGCTAGCGGTACCGACGCGAAAGACGCCGTCGGATCGATTTCCATCGCGAAAAGATTCTCCGTTCCGTTCACTTTCGTCGGAGTCCACGTAAACTTCTGTCCGAAAGCGTCGGACAAGTTGTGCGCCGGGTCTGTCGAAACGAGCAAAACGTTCCGCCGGTATTTCGTCAAAAGCATAGCCAGGCTGCAGCTACAAGTCGTTTTACCCACTCCTCCTTTACCGCCCACGAATATCCACTTCAAAGATTCATGCTCGATTATATTCTTTAACGTCGGCTCTGGGATTATCGACGGTTCTAAAGGACTGTTCCTCGATTGGTCAAGAAAAGCCATAGTTTTATCAAAATGAAAGAATGAAAATGTAAATTTTGTAAACTAATACAACTTGATTATTCTTGCTATTAATTTTAAGTCTCACCTGAAAGTAAAAATCTAGCAAGTCCCCAAACAAGATGTTTTAATTAGGTTTAAGTTATTCAGACAATCATATTATCATTTTTATCATAAATACGACGCGAATTGCGGATATTGTTTGTTTTCATAGACACGTGCTCAAAAGCCTAGCAATTATTGTAGCGCTTCATCAAATCGTATCTCACTTAAGGATGAGATATTTTTAAAAATCGAAGAACTTATTAAGTCAAAATCAGTCAAACAAATACATAATAGTCAAATTTGACCATCGATATCTCCTGAACGGCTAAACCTATTTTGACTTTTCATAGCTCATTGCCGAATTTAATAATCTTTAATTTAGAACTTCGCAGTCAAGTTGCTAGAAGCAATCGTTTTCGAGCTAGAGGTGAAAAAAGTTCTATGGGACCGTTTTTTTTGTTTTTTTTTGTTTTTTTCAAAATGGCAAACGAAGCACAGCAACAAGTGTGCATTTCTTAAATAAATGTGGAATCAGTGAACTTGAATAGTGGCCAGGTGACGAATCTGAAAGAATTGTGTTTCATTCAGGTAAAAGTTTTATGTGAAGAGTATAGCTCCACCGAAGTAGAAGCCGATCTCCGTCTTCCAATCTGTCAACCCCTCCTGGCTGCTATACTCTACCTCCACATTCAGAAGCTCCACGGAAAAATAGTATAAGTAGGCGTATAAGTAGGTCTCATTTCAGCTTGTAGAAATAAAATAAAAATTCCAAACTATACCTAGCGTGTTACCTTACAGATTGAAGGTATTTGTGTTAGGAGGGCTCAACCATCAGATAAAGAATTCACAGGAGCCAATCAAGATAATCTGTCAACTCATCTTTGCTAACTCTACATCAATGTCACAGCAGCTATAGTATATTGCCAGGAGAAACAAAAACCTAAGTAACTAGGTAACACCAATTTATAGTTAAGCTCTTCCATTCTGTACTTGGAATCTTCACATTTTATTTTTCTGCAGCATTGAAACCAAATTATGGATTAAATTAAAAGAAATGAATAAACGAGTCTCCGCCCACAAGCAAGCAATGACAGATGAACTCGTGACCCCTCTTCAGTCTTTTCCCATGCGAATGCCGAGTAATTGAACTTAATCAATTGTTTTCTAAAGCCAAAAACAATCTTAAAAGCCAAATAAGTATTAATTGAAAGCCAAAAAAACAAATTTTTAAACGATTAAAAAGGTTAAAAGTACCTAATAATTGAACAGGCACTAGGCAGGGATCAATCAACAAAATTCGGGTGTTCCCTTCCTCCCAACGTCCCAATTTCCGTCATCGCCCGATAAAGAAAACGGAATCTAATTTTAAACCCCAAACCCACTCAAAACTAAGCGAAAATATTCACACAAAAATATCAAAAAATTAGGCCAACATAAAATCTTGTGGATTTTTACAAGAAAAATTACAGAGACCCTTTTTTATGCAATATAACATAAGATCGATTCTCAAGAAAAAATAAAATTAGAAAATTTAATTTTTGGCAAGGAAAAACAAAAACAAACATAGCCTACCCCATTGTTATCTGATAATAAAATTTGTACTTTTACGATAGTTTCTTACCTTTAAAAGCGCCTCAAATCCATTCTTTTGACAGAGAAATTATAAATTTAGTGTTTATTAAAGACGAGTATATAATATGAAGATAAGCATCGTTTATATAAGTTGAAATAGTTGTGACAAAATAGATTGGGAAGCTTAATCAATCACTTCCCTCCAAAGGGTTGATAACAAGCGTCAAGAGAAAAATAGTATCGCAACTGGTGGACACAACAAGAACTAGTCTAAGCAATTTAAAAACGTGAAGGCGTTCCTACAGAAAGAATATTGATGGACATCAAGTTTGAAGATAAAACCGATGGTGAAATTATAGAAATGTTCAATTTTTTATGGATTATTTGATTTTTGCATGTCTTTTTGATAGTTTTGTCATTTTTGACGGGAAGGGTCAAGCGTGAGGCTATATGAAGGTTATCTACGTCTATGGTTGTTTGGGATTTCCGGCTTATGTTTTGCCGGTTGATAAAATAATTGATTAAATTTTTCATTTTTGTGGGTGGATATTTGAAGAACTTTGGGTTCGAAGATTATGAGCGTTGCGCCTAGAATGACTCGAGGACGAGGACGTGGTATGGGAGGAAGAGGAATCGGCGGACGGGGCGGAGTTCCCTTTAAAGTACAAAAATTCGTCCCTCGTCATCCATTCGACATGGTCCTTTGCGAGCCACAGTTTCCCAGGGTCAAGCCTGCAGTCAACGACGAACTCTTCACTCAGGTACGATTTGGCCTCCTAAGCCATTTTTTGTCAACTTTGCATTTTGCAGGCTTTGCTCAAGAGGAATCAAGACCTCACTCCGACGCCTCAGGAGCAGGCAGCTGTCCTCAACATCGTCACCAAAATCCAGGCGGTTTTCGACAATTTGATCGTCGCCCCTGGAAATTTCGATGCTTGCGTAATTTATTCATTTTGATGTCTTTATCATGTTTAATTTATGTTTGATGTAGCAAGTGGATGAATCGAGACAAGTTGGATCTTTTAAAAAAGGGACTATGCTGACTGGGAAAAATGTTGCTGATATAGTCGTCATATTGAAAACTCTCCCGACCAAAGAATGTGTTTGCGCTTTGGGGAATCGGGTTGTTGAAGATCTCAAGACTCAGAATCCTAAAGAAAGTAAGCTTTTCGGGTGCTACTCTAATGGCCCCAGCTCAGTGACTCCCAAACTGGAGGCGCGGCCCCCTAGGGGGGGGGGGCGTAAGCTGTCCCCAGGGGGGTGTGGGAAAGCTCAAGATTTTTTTGTGTGTGCAACTATCCCCAAAAATTCATGAAAAACTTCAAAATCAACATTTGTAAAGCCTAATTTCCGTCAAAAAAAAGTAAAAACCTCGAAATCAACATGTGTGAAGCCCAATTTTGGTTTTAAAAAAACCCTTGAAATCAACATTTATGAAGCCTAATTTTCATACAAAAACCTTAAAATCAACATTTCTTAAGCCTAATTTTCGTCAAAAAACCTCAAAATCAACATTTATAAAGCTAAATTTTCATGAAAAACCCCAAAATCAACATTTGTAAAGCCAATTTTGGGGGAAAAAAACCCCTCGAAATCAACATTTATGAAGCCTAATTTTCGTCAAAAAAACCTCAAAATCAACTTTAAATTCATACAAAAACCTTAAAATCAACATTTAAAAAGCCAAATTTTTGTCAAAAACCTCAAAATCAACATTTATGATGCCTAATTTTCGTTTAAAAACCTCAGTCAATATTAAAAAAGCCAAATTTCCGTCCAAAAACCTCATATTCAATATTCATAAATGCCTAATTTTCGTCAAAAAAAAAAACCTCAAAATCAACTTTAAATTGGAAATTTTTTTGTCAAAAACCTCCAAATCATGGTTATAACAGCAAATTTTTTTTTTTGTCAAAAAATCTCAAAATCAACGTTTTAAGTGCAATTTCTTTTATCAACATTTTAAAACCCAAATTTCAGTCAAAAACCTCAAAGTTAACATTCAAAACTTTAGAGGGGGCAAAGGTTTTAATTTGTTTAAAAGGGGGGCGCACTGTGAAAAGTTTGGGAACCTCCTGTTTTTGCTGAATATATTTTTCTAAGAGCCAATTTTCTGTCAAAATTTTCTGCGCCCCTTAACTGAAAACCCACCCACGCCCTAAGGTCCCAGTCCGCCCCTGATTGTAGCATAATTGTGATTATGTTTACATACTCTCAAAACTGGCATCATTCCTGGCACTAGATGTCCTTTGTTGAGGATCTCTACCAAGCTACCTTCCATTTCATTAATTTCTTTATTTTGCTTAGTTTTGGAAATGACAGTCACAGAGCAAGGATTTGATATTCGAACACCTGAAGCAACTGTCAGAGTTCTGGTCACGACCGTCCATCAAAATTTACGAAAGCTCGACCCCGAACTTCACATGGACTACAAAATCCTCCAAAGGCATCTCGCTGCCATCCGACATAGTCGATGGTTTGAGGAAAATGCTCAGCATTCCACAGTCAAAGTCCTCATAAGGCTTTTGAGGGACTTGAGGAACCGTTTTGAAGGTTTCGAACCACTTAATCCATGGATTTTGGACTTACTGGTATATTTTAGTAATCGTGTTTTTTAAAAATTTATGTTAACAAAATTTTACAGGCACACAGTTCTATTATGAACAATCCAGGCAGGCAAGCTCTACCAGTCAACATCGCATTCAGACGCGTCCTTCAATTATTGGCTTCAGGATTATTCCTTCCAGGATCATCAAGTAAGAATCTTACAATTGAATTTATTTTTAATATCAATATTTAAGGTATTGCTGATCCTTTTGAAACCAGCAATGTACGTATCCATACAGCTCTATCATTGGAACAACAAGATGTCATTTGCCTTACAGCCCAAACTTTGATTCGTATACTTGCCATCGCTGGTTTTAAGCCAATCCTTGATGGTGATGGAAGTAAGTTTTTAGCTGATTTTTGGAAATAAAATTTTATAAATTTCTCAAGGTCTTATCACCGAGACCAATGAATGGGGAGGAGTCGTCATTTCGCCACTTGATAAAGCATTTGAAAAACCTCCAGAGACTAAAGATGAACACGAAGGCGATGAAATGGATGAATCTGAAGTCCTCAGCGAAGACCAAATGGAAACAACCGATCACTAATTCTTTTTTCAATTTCTTACCTTTCAAAACTGTTTTTTATTGTATTTATAATTCGATGGAATATCTGGAAAATTTTTCTCATCAAATTTATTGTCCTACATTTTATTAAATAATAAAAAAACATAACAAAAGTTTTATTTCTTTTTGGTAACTTGGTGCTTTAAGGATTGTTTTACATGCATGGGTTAAAATTTGGGGATATGTCAATGTTGTGGCAGGCGACTTGTGCATTGGAGTCTGTGGAAACTGGGACTTTGAAGAGTTTTCCTTGAGGCATGCAAACGCATACTTTGTATTGAGGAATGATTTGCCCGCCAAAAGAACGCTTCTCGACAATTGGAATTTTCTTGGGGTCGATCGCGATTCCATTTTTCCCAACAAGGATGACGCTCCCGTTCATACTTTTGAGTTTCACTTCTTGGTCTGCGGTCCAGATGATTTCTTTTCCGTCAATCTTAGTTCCCTCGCTTCCTTTTAGCTTGGTAAAAGTGTCCGAACGAATGACCAATTTTTCAGCATAAGGGCCTGATATTTTGTTGGTTGTCGTCACTTTTGATTGGACATTCCTGATGGGCGTACCCTGCGGGAGTTGAAATGTTGGATTCTCAGTTTGAAAGACGTCGCCAATTTTGAAACTGTTCAAAGATTTGAAATGAGTTCCGTTCTGTTCCAAGGTTAAACTGTTCTTCACGCGGCCTTTCGAATCCTCCACCTCAAGCACCACAGGACCTTTGACTCCTTTAATCTGAGTCTCGCTTTCAGCAAATCCTTCAATGTTACCATCAGATTTTGAAACCCGCCCGAAATTCGTGTTGCCAAAAAATTTGACGACCCCTTCCTCAGGAACAAGCTCCATGCTTTCCATACCGTGACCCAATCTGAGAACGCTGAAGATGATCACCGTCAAAATCATGTTGGCCAATGCTAACAAACAGAGAAGGCCAACTAGCGTCCAAAATGCGTAGGTTTTGGTGTTGTTGGGTTTCGTATAAGAATCATCACTGCTCTCATACCTATCAATAAAAACAGAAAACAAAATTCAATCATTCGTTTAAGTAAAGCCCTGAATATTTCATTTACATCTGTATTCAGAGCAGTAAAAGAATAGCAAACTGGCTAAAAATTGTCAAGACATGCTATAATCCACAGGTTAACCTGCAAATTTTAATGCAGTTTTGATCACTAATTGCAAAAAGTAGTATCAATGCAAAAACCATTTTAGGTGCCCTCTAATTTCTATAGATTTCTATAGATACCTATAGCGCTATGCTTTTCCAAATGTTTCGCCCTAATTGTATACATGGAAGACGGCAAACTTGTATGCTTGTACAAACCTGACGTTAGAATTTTTCGAGACAGTTCTTCTGTAAACGACTCCATCTTCTTTGACAGTCATGGTTAAAGCAATATTAGGGATTTAAAGAAGAAAAAACTTTCTGAATCTTAAACGGGCTTTTGCATTTTGATAATTTGTGAAGGTAAAAATTCGAAAATGTCAATGGTTCGGGGAAGCAAGTAGCAACCCTAAATAAGTTTATCGACCTATATATTTAGCAGAAATCCGAGTCGGCGCGGGACTAGGGAGGTGTTCCCTCCCCATGTTCATTCACCCGTTTTAAGGCGCGTAAATAGACGTGATTGGTGAATGACGAATTCTCAAACTACTCGGCCAAGAATTGAGAGATCTTGAAGAGGTGATTGCCAATCACTTATTGGTTAAAAAAAACAAAAACCTAAGTACGGAAAAACCACAACTATGAACGTTTTGATTAGTCAATAATTCCAATGACTAAGAAAACCTAAGTTGATGCAGACTATGCTACCTGTTTTTAAAAAATATACAAGTACATATGTATGTACCTTCTGGAAAAATTAGATCTTTCAAATGCAATCAAATAAAACCAAAGCAACATTTTCTGCTCTCTGAAATATGACTGCTGGTTTCTCCCCTGTGGTCATCATATGCAAATCCGGAGAATAGGTAGTTTCACAAGCAGTCACGCCCATCCTTGCCCTTTTTAAATTTTCTGTGTCAACTCTATGGTTTTGAATTTATTAATTATGAATAGTGATGAATGATGATAATAAATAATGAGAGGGAAAAAAAAAATTGATTCAAGATTGAACATGAAAGCCTGCAAATTGGATAAGCACTCGAGAATCACAATGAGATCAAAGAGTGTGTACATATTGGATGGCGGTTTCCAGTTGCCAGCTTCTTAAAATATCTGTAACTTCAATATTTGACAAATGAAAACGTATACTTTAGCAAGCCTCATAAAAACGCAAATATGTACGCAAATATACATATACCTACACAGAATATTCAACTAGCCTAGTCTAATTGTAAGTTACATAGGCAGGGAAAAAAAAAGAAGAAAAACGTGTAGCGATTAATCATGTTGTTAGTGGATAAAAGCCAATATGACCTGATGGTTAAAATAGCCTTAAAAAAAGAAAAAAAAAAAAAAAGAAAAAAAAAAAAAAAAAACAGGAATTTTTAGGCTCCAGGTATTTATTTATTAATTTGGCTGGTTTCACAAAAAGGCTATGACAAGCAGAATAGATGCTGTAGGAGTTTTAGGAGGAAATTAAGGTTGTCTCAGGAATTTTTGGATTCAATAAGAAACTGAAGTGTTGGTAGAGGAACAAAAAAAAATTAAAAACCCAAATTGCTTAAAAACTGGTTTATTGTCCAAAATTACAAAGGCAAAAGGCATGTAAGATATAGGACAAAATAAAAATGAAGTGTTTCTTAAAACGAATGAAAATTTTGATCAAGTTTCCATCTCTTCATCTACACCGTTCTCTCGTCTTTCATTTTCATCGTTCTCGCCTTCTCCATCTTCCTCCTCCTCTTCATCGCTTGTCACATCGGGATCTCCAGCCTGGTCCAAACACCTTTCGCAATCACATTCAAACAAATAATATTCCCTGAAAAGTCAGCTTAGAACATTGTGTACATCACAATTTAAGAAAAAAATTACTTTAATTCTTTGTTTCTGGAGTGCCGGCTCCTTTCTAGTGTACATTCGTCAAGATAACTTATAAATATTTCTTCATCAGGTTCAATAACTTTGGAGGCAATGACTTTCAATCTGGAGGTACTGTACGGCAAGGAGATATACGCATTCGGAGCACAGCTGTGATTAATACACTTTTGATATTCATACAGCCCAGAGGCTTCAGTGTTCAAAAATTCCGTGCCAGTATCTGCAAGATTTTTATCAATAATTTACAAATAAAAAAAGATCGTGAAAATACGTTTATCCATAAGCTTGTAAAGGTTATCAACGAAATCATCGATTTCTTGGCGTTGGTCCGATGGCATTTGGAACTTATCAACTTTGTTGACCCATTCGCTTAAAACGCTCGTTCCGATTCCTTGTCCGTTTCGAGCAATAAGAGTAAAAAGCTTTTCAAAACCTTCCACCGTGAGAAGCTAAATTCAAAACAATTTATAAAAAATAAATCATTAAAATAATAGATTACGGAAGCAGCATGTTTGATTGGGATGCTTTTTTGCATCAACGACAATAGGACCTCAAGTTGTGCCTTAGAAATCCGCATGTTGAGCACAAGTCCTGTTTCAGCATCAACCGGGGAGTGAACAAACTAAAAAAATTATTCAAATATTTTTTAAAATTCGCAATAAAAACCTCACTTTGTCAAGCTTTTCCTTGAGTTCTTCTCTTTCTTCACTTTGTTCTATCATAGCGATTATTTTGGCGACAAGCATAATGGATGTAGTTTCCGGCGGGTAATGCATTTCCCTAAAATTAAGAAATAAAAGAAAAAAAAAATCATCATCCTTACTTCCATGCTGAGCAAACATTAACCAACGATGGTGCTTTGCCAAAGCAAAGTGTTTTATGGTATTGGTCTAAAGCGTATTTATAACAAAGAAGCGAACAAAATTTCACCTAAAAAACAAATAAATAAAGTAACCAAAAAACTGAATTAAAATTACCCCACAGTCCTTGCAACTCAGGTGATCTTCTTTTTTAGTCGGGCAAAGTTGTGGCAAAGGCACTTGGATACTCCGGTCTCCTGAGAGTCGTCGAACGTTTTCTTGAATTGTCTCTAATGGCCTGAAAAAGAATTCAAATATAAGGTCAAACTCAAATTTTGTTACTTCATGCAGTGGTGACAAGCAATATATCCGCAAGTTTCATTCCACAAAAATTGGGCAGCAACCAACGGACTTTCTTCAAGTATCAAGTCTTCAGGTAGGAATCGTCTCGTCGCAAACATACCAACGCCCTGAAAAACTCAACATTAATATACAAAAGTGCCTGGGGCTAGAGATCAGTAGCAAAACCCCTGCTACTGAGCCAAAGATGTAGAGATCACTTTGTTTTCCTTCACATCACCACCACCGACCACTAGCAAATTGATCAGTAAACTCTCTAATTTCGGCTCATCGTTCAACTGCCAAACATAATCGGAATTGACTAATTTTCACCTTGGATTCGTTGATTTGCCGAATT
Organism: Orius laevigatus; assembly: GCA_018703685.1. Taxonomy (NCBI): domain Eukaryota; kingdom Metazoa; phylum Arthropoda; class Insecta; order Hemiptera; family Anthocoridae; genus Orius; species Orius laevigatus. The sequence continues at coordinate 473,009 of JAGWEN010000035.1, read as the reverse complement.
TCAAAGCCCCCATTTATTCGGGCTTCGAAATATTCATGGCTCATTCTGCGATACAAGAGAGCTAAAACTCTCAGAAAGAGATTTTTGTCCTGTCTGACCTAAGACGGAAATCAAAATTTAAAATAATTTATTAATTTAAAATCCAAACTCCGAAATACAATCGAAAAAACAAAACAGTAAACACTACATGGGAACGATCGATTGTCATCCTTTTGGTATGGAACTCTATAGTAGCAGCTCCAGTAGCTGAAGTAACAGCTCAAGAAATAGAAAAAGATCATTCTTAAACTTTTATTGACTCTTAAATTATAATTATTTAAGTACAATAACCATCTTTGTATTTAAATTTTAAATTTACTTGATAAATTACAAAAATATTACGCTGGAATTGAATATTTCGAATCGGCTACTATCAGGGCGGTTCTGATTATACCTGTTGCCACTCAAGAGCTGTTTACCTGATTTCATTAAAACCACGTGAGTGCCCAGAACCTCTCTCAGGTTACCTTCCCACCAGCGTCTGCGTCTGGAAATTGGAAAGATTTCTCATTTTTTGAAGTTTTGCCGCATATTAATGGTCGATATCTTCTTCAAATTGGATTAAAATGGTCGTTTTTACTTGTCAAAAGTGCAACGGATGTTTGAAGAAAAACGCTGTGGACAAACATGCTATCCAAAGCAGGAAATGTTTGCCTTTTTGGCTCACCTGTATTGACTGCCTGAAAGACTTCAAGTAAGAACATCAATTTATCTTCAATAACTTAATTTTAGGGGTACAGCCTAGTTATATGCACGGGTTCAGTTTTCAAACCTGGTGTTGCTTTCCTAATTTGGGGGATGGAGGCAATGAGTAGCACATAATATAGCATGTCAATAAGTAGTACCATTCTGCTACTCGATTTCTGGCTAAATGCAATTTTATTTGCAGGCATGATGAATACATCAAGCACACGTCTTGCATTACGGAAGATGAAAGATATGGTAAAAAGGGGACGCAGGTTAAACCTCAGGGATTGAAGCAGAATCTTTGGATGGACTGCGTCAACAAATTCATCGGCGATCGTCAGAATAATAAGGAGCTCTCATTTTTAACAAATGTGATGAAAGACCGTGAAAATATTCCCAAAAATAGGAAAAAGTTTCATGTAAGTCAAACTCAATGATTAGTTCCCTTATTTATGTTTTTGTTTCAGAATTGGTTTTTATCTGTCAATAAAAGAGTTTATAATCAAAATAAAGTCGATGAGCTTTTTACTCTTTTGGAAGCAGAATTTAAAAGTAATAAGGAGAGTTCTAACAAGGAAAATAATCAAAATGGAAAATCCAAAGAATCTAAGAAAAATGATGGAACGTCCAGTAATGAAAATGGTGACATGGATAAATCGAAGACGGAAGAAGAAAATGATTCTTTGAACAATTCCGAAGCCAAATCGGCTAATCAAGATTTAAAAAATGACGAAGATTTGCCAAAATTGAGTAAAAAAGAATTAAAGAAGAAAAAGAAAATGGAGAAATATCAAGCGGAATTGGCGGAGATCGAAAGTTGCCCTAAAACCGAAATGGAGGTCGAGGATGCCGAAGAGTCTAAACCTGCTAAAAAATCGAAAAGAAAACATGCTGATGATTCTGAAAGTGTACCTGTTAAAACTAAAAAGCGAAAAGCTGATCAAGAAACCAATGATCAAGAAGAGAAAAAACCAAAATTGGATACAGGTATGGAAAATAATTAATTGTTTTATTAAAATTTAAAAAATTTCAGAACCAGAAGAAGTGATTGAGAGCCCTGGGAAATTTCAATGGAGCAAAGTGATCATCGATGTCCTCAAAAGCCGCTCCGACCACGAACTCTCTTTGAAGAGGCTCAGCAAGAAAGTCATCGGCGAATATTGCCAGCGATTTGGCGATGAGCAAGATTTTGAAAGGCTCACGAAAAAGTTCAACAAAAAACTTAAATCTGCTCAAGGTGTCGTTTTGTTCAAGGACAAAGCGAAACTCGAAATCGAAGAAAGTGAAACTATTTAATTTTATCTATTTTATATTTTGTTTTAATTATAATGTTGTACATATATTATGACAAATTATAAATGAATTTTTAAAAAAATTTATGAAACGAATACCTAATTCAAATTTCTCATATTTTATCTCAAAATCCATTGAAATAAATACATAATAAACAATTTGTGATCTTGTTCATAATTTATTCTCATTTCTATGGCCTAATTTCCACTAGAACTCCCTGATGTTAGTAGTGTTAGTTGTAGTCAACTACAGTGTTGCTAGATTGGGCGATTCATCCCAAATTAAGCAAAAGTTCCAAATGGCAAGAGCGTTTATTTTTCATCTATGACAGGGATAATCATCGAATGAAAGTAGGTGAAGTCTAAAAACCGCTTTCCGGCAATACCATGCATTAATGGCTCTCACGGGAAAACGGAATGTCCTAGATGGTCAAGACGAGACGTATTTTAAAGGTTGTTGTTTCTTCTATTATATTGTTTCTTACTCCTACTAAATCTGGAGTAGAATTTATCATCGAAAACTCTACACTAGGTATTGCTTTCTACTACCAATGTACCATCCGTTTCAGGATTGTATGTTGGAGAGATTTTGTCAAGTAGGATTTCTGCAACTCCTTGAAATAAGAGTGGAATACCTACCTAAAAAATTGCGTTAAAATTGTTTGTTATTTATACCAAAATATGGCAGAAAAATGCTAAGATGTCATTATGGATTATGTTACATTCATCGATTTTCCCTGGAGATTTGAGAAATTTTTCTCTAAAATTCAGCTATGTAGTTCGTGTTTATAGAGGTGTTTACGTATTGAAAATTTGGCGTTTTGCAACTAAAAAAAAAACCTTTAAACGTCCTTGATACGGTTTTGTGACGTCACTACATGGTTTTCGAGCAGTGCCCTGTACTAGGAGAACAGGAGCCAAGAGGAGCTTTGAGTATGGGAGAATATTAGCGGACATTTTTGGGCCCACTTTTTCTCCAATTTCGCACTTTATTCGCTTGATAGGAAACTTGGAAGTTTTTCGATCTTACCGTTCATTTAATTTAATTCAAGTTAATTTTATATATTATATTATCCATATAATATTATGTACCTATTATGAATTATTGTCCAAATCCATCATAACATATTGTCGCTAGACGCTACATATTTAACTTTTCTTAAAAGAACATACTTATCGAGTGTTGGGTGTTTGTGGAGAGGCCTGTAGAGCCCCGAATTTTTGAAAACGTTCGAGTTATCCTTCCAAACCAATTTTTTTCCTTTGAGCAATCAAGTGTGACTGTGATGGATAATAAAAATCAACAGAACTTCCTAGTTCTGTCGTCATACATCTTTTTGCAGGTGTTAGAAATGTCAGGAAAGAAGGAAATAAGAGGAAGTTGAAGAAATACAATTTTTGCTCTAGAGTTTGTTCAAGTTAACTTTGACCCAGCTAGCGAACCCAGATGGGTACTTGGTGGAGTAGGTAGGTAGAACGATCAAATTTGGTTTAAATTTTAAATTTTCTTCTTTCGGGAACCTTCACAGACGGCACTCTGTTGCATTCGAGGTGAGTTGGTCTTAGGACAGCAAAAACTATAAGGAGCTCTTCAGTTTAATTTAATGAGAAACAAATAGCCACGATTAAAAAAAAATTCTTTACTTATTTGATTTCACGAAAACAAGAAAAGCCCGGGAGGGGAAAAAAATCTGTCCAATTATCCCTTGATAATTGGTACTGGAAAGAACTCGTGGTATTTACAATGTGGGTGGCTCATCGGCGGATCAACCCGGGTACCACCCGGGAATGTCGACCGGTATCAAAGGAAACGTTTTTACCTCTTCTTTTACCCAGACCCGATCCTAGGAAAAAAGTAAATGAGAAGTTTAAATGTTTAATTAGAGAAAGAAAAAAAGAAAAAGTCTGGAAGAAGTCTTCTCCGAAAAATCAAGAAGCACAAAATCTCTCGTGGAATGAAATAGAAAACTTGAAAGTTTTAAACTTTTTTTTTATTGCATACTCTCGAGCAAATTATTAGAGTGGAGTATCTATTTTTTTTCTCCAACCGCCCCAGGGCGACCTCGAGTCGGAAAAAATCTCAGATATGTTCCGGTATCGGAATTCTGGATCAGAAATCGAAGGGCTATGAATATTTGTTAAGGATCCTTCTGGATTCTAGACGATCCCATTGTTCGTCGGTGGTTTAACCTTTATTTTTTTGGTTGGAAGATTTTTTTTTCTTTATGTGGAATGAAAATTCATTGGGATCGTATTATCCTTGAATTCAAAAATCTAAGTAAGTAGCAGTGGAGTGGCATTGATTTCAAAAATCGAATGGAAAAATCAAATCCACTTGAAAAATTTATAAAAAATGCGACGTCCTCGTCCAAAAAAAAATATTGTGACTTCGCGACCCGTTAGAAATTTAATAACTAATTGCAAAAATCTTAACGGAACTAGCATCAGAGTCGTAAAAATGTCCAAGAACTCGAGAAGTTATGCTACCGATTCTTCCTCCTCTGGCATTCCAATCTTTTTAACTTTCTTCCACCAACAAAAGTTAAAAAGGGAATTTATTTTATTGTTCTAGTCAACGTTCAAAGGAAAAACCAGTTTAAAAAATTTGTTTTCTTGAAAATCAATTTGATAGTTCGATTGTGAGCCGCTAACAAAATTTGTCATCGGATTTTGTCTCCTCACGTTGATCGCTTCGCGTTTTCGAATACGTGAAGCGGGCGTTTATATCATAACCAGTCTGGTTCTGGTCGCATACCTGCACGGAGAGGCTTTAAACGTATGAGCATCCCGATATGCGTACCCACATGAATCTTTGTGGGCAACAAATCACGCCTTGAACAACGCAGACACCTCGGAGGTCGTGTATTGTCCCGGACGTTTTCTTTTCTATATTCCGCTCTACGCTCCTTTCTAATTTAATTTCGAAATAATCAGGGAAATTCATCTTTTTTGTCAGATATAAAACGCATTTTTTTTGGCCAAATCCTTTCAAAAAGAGCGACAAAATGATTCAGTATTGACGATTCTGGGGATAAGCCACTAGGTCACCTGTATAACCGTACAAAGTCAATCGGGACAGACCTACCTTAAAAAGTAGTTATTGGGATTCCAGAGGGAATCGATTTATGCCCACTATCTTAAAATGGTGGAAAAAAAAAACTTTCAAAAACCTAATGGCGGAATCACGATTTTTTTTTTCTCCCTTCATCTTTTACGAAAATATTCGTGCAATGCGGTCTCCGCACGTCAAAATTTTAGCCCTCCGGCGAGGAGCGGTGCTGCCATCGTCGACTGACCCGGTTTATTCGTCCCGGATATTTTTATATGATTCCATCACGAGTCTTGGGAAAATTGCAAGGATTTGCATCTCAAACAATCTACAATCTAGTGTCTAGTTTGACTTTTTTACTATCCCGCCTCAAAAATGAAATTGCGTTTTCTCAGCTTCATTGACTTGAAATGTTTAGGGCTTTTTGTTTTATATTGGAAGAGTTGTGCCACATTTCCAATCAATCAAGATGAGAAAACGCATTTCCATTTTGAATTGAGTGTCCCATCATACTCCAAGTCTATGAATGAGGTATAAAATATGGTATTTTATGCTCACATTTCCAGGACATTGCTTTTTTTCAGGATATTCTATTAATTTTATTATGATTTAATCTACTTAATGAAGTTATTTTTGTGAAATTTTAGTTTAAATATTTGCCTAATTCCACCTTGTCTTACATTCTAAAAGGTCCATTTTTTGAAAAAGCTGGTAATTTTCACGTAATTTTATAATCGGTTTGTTGATCGTTCGGAGATGCTAAAAAGGGGAAAGCGATCGAAAATTGGTTTTTAATCCGGCGCCGATTAGAAATCGTTAAACATGAGGTGGCGAATTCAATGGGATCGGTTATAAAAATAATTAAAACCCTCGTTAATTCCCTGGTGATGGACAAAGTGACGAATTTCACAAGTCCCGCATCCCCCAAGTCACTTTCCTCTCAATCAACCGATCGATCAAAATACCAGTTTTTATCCAAATGAATATTGATTTTTTCGATATTTTCTTCTTTGAAAAAAGAACTCAGAAATTTTAACGAATGAATATTTATGACATTAGGAAATTAGACTGATTTTCGGCCCTCGTAAAAAATTCCACAATTTTTCGGAGTTGTGAAATCGCTTTTTAATTCAATAAAAAACATTTTTATCTTCCCTTTTAATCGTGAGGAGGCTGAAAAAGGTAAAAATTCTGATTTTGGCATGTTTGAAATTTTTTCCCGCATTTTGAGACTTTGTCCATTTTTGGACAGGAACACATTTTTTCCTCTCGGGTAAACTCATTAAAACAATGAAAATTCCAATTTTTAGGCTTCATGAGCATCATAGACATAAACGGGCTGACACAATCTGAAGATCTCTCTCAATGAAAAATAAAAGTGACCGTCATTAATTACGAACCTAAATACCAGAACGGTAGATCCGTTAAAAAAGAAGAGTCCCTTTTAAGATTTCTAGTCATAAACAATTTATTCTCAACTTAACAAGATTCAACAGAGGAAAAAAAGAATTTTAGGAAAAGAAACGGCTTTCAAGTGTTGTTTTGAACTCCCCGCGGATAATTCTTTATCCCAGACACTCTCGGTATCATAAATCTTTAAAAATAAAAATGATTTATTTAGCTACGTACTTTCATTTTAAAAACAGAAAATTTAGCTTCTGTGAGAAAAGGTCCTTTGCTGACATATGTTGGTTTAATTCGTTTGAACTGTTATTTAAGACGAATTACATCTCATTTTGTGGTTTCGTCTCCCAGACCACATATTCGACGACAACTCAGAGATCCCGAAGTAAAATAATTTAAATTTTTTTTTTCTTTAGGTCCAAATTGTCTCTAGTCATGGACAAAAGCGTTAAATGAAAAGAACCGGTCATGAATTTGGAATGAAAGAATAGATCACGAGTGTTTACCGAGGAATGCGATGTTTGACGACGATCCTTGATATGTAGGGCAAGGGGGTGGAGGGGGGAGGGGGAGGATGTTTATTCAGGAGAAGCTCACCATCATTTCCATGATAACAGGCGAGGGACTTGGAGCGCCGCCGCGGCCCCGCAGCGTGTGAAACCCACAAACGCTAATCCGAAACCATTTATTCTTTTCGAGACAAGTTCAAGTCGTAGAAAAGCCCAAAGTCCAATTTATCTTCGTGGTTGACAATTTTGAAGGAGCGGTCGCCATCAAAATAATGACTAGTCTGTTAAAAACCTTTAGTAACCTCAGTTACTATTTGAACGAGTCCCTATTTGGCCAGTCGTTTTTCAACTTTTGACTTTATTGGCCCATTTCTACAAGTCTTTTCTGAATTCTTGCATTTGAATAAATTCTGCTACTCACACTTGAAATATTTTTTGAAGCTCATTTGGTTTAGTCAAATGGAGCAGAACAAAAAAGTCGCCCGAGGGAATTTGAATACTTTACTATTGTTTAAGTTCATTGTCCACAAGACAAAGAAAAAAATGCCTTGGATGCCGAATTTTTTTTTTTTAGTTGGGAGCTTCTTCCGGATTTTCGGCCCCAAAAAAACGCCTTTAAAAAGGACGCACCGCTCTTTAAATGTAAATTACGAATCGAAAGGTGGCGTCGTTATGACGGAGGGGAAGCGGATAGGATGACCTTCGGCGATTATTTATAGCGGAACGATTTTGATTTCCTCGAAGGAAATTATTATAATAATCGTCAAATGCCAACTACCTTAAGAAGAACAACATAATGCCCGCTTTATAAATTCCGTTTACAATAAAAATATCGTTTTTATTACCGACATAGTAACCATTCAAGCAAAATTTTATTTAATTGAATCAGTAGAAATCATTTTTTTCTTTTCATTTTAATTGGCAATAATTTGTAAAACTGCTACCGTTTTTCAAATACCAACTTGCCATTATTGTTAATTTAAATGCTTGAAGCTCGAGGTAATCAAATCGTTTGAGAAAAAATTAAACTCGCCCAAAAAGCGTCTGTCAATGGAACAAATAGATCTTCCTACCCCAAGGATGCCAAGCGTTGGAGCAAACTTCTTTAAAAGCCTCCCACCTCCCACCCAAAGGGATCGAGGGTAATCACTCCGAGTTGAAAAGACTCATCCCCGCTGACAATGCTCCTTGTGATCATTTTATGGGACCAGTGTTAGCCGCTACTGCTCATGGTGGTTGGAATAGACTAGACAGGGACCCAAGGACCAATTACCAGTGAGAATCAGCACATGCTTTAGAGCAATTGGCAAAACTAATAAGGTCACTTCTGCACAAATCCAATTTTTTCCTTATCCTGCAATGGAAATGATCAATGAAATTCATAATATGTGTTGTTTATACATATATTTTTTTTTCCTTTTTTTTAAACTACTTTTATTTATTTTTGTACTCCGAATTAAATTCAGTTAAAATAATTCAGGTAAAACCTAGTCAAATTCTTTGTTTCATAGGCGTTTTGGTATAGTTTTAACAGGCATTGCCTTTAGGTCATGCGGGCCACTTGCGAAAATCTCCAACCACCGAACATCACCTACCCACTCAATTACCGATGAAGTGATTATTATGATTTTGGCACCAAAATAATGAAAATTAATTTTTTTTTGTTTGGAAAAATATGGAATCATGTCCTGTCGCTTTTGAGTAGGATGATGTTTTTATTCTGGCTTGAAGAAGTTGATACAGCAAAGTAAAATTTTTTTTCCTCTCAGCTAAGGTGCAATGAAGTCCATTTCAAGCTAAAGCGCGAAGTCATAGAAACGTTTGAAAGTAGCCTTCCTTGGAAAACCTGCTTTTGAAGTCCCCTTAGGACTTGGGACCTTTCGAGAGGGGTGCATTGTTGCGGAGGAGGGGATATCGAGAGATCTGAGTGGAGGGGAAGCATCATGCGTTCCTCCGAGTTCCAGTCCAGTCCAGTCGACCCCAGGTAGATTCTGTTAACCCGACTAAAAACTCTCTCGTGCCTTTTTTTCCCTTCCATTTCCTCCTTTCACAGTGGCATTTGAGTGAAATTCCGAATCGCTTTTGTTATCTTCGCTTTCGGCTTCGGTCATGCAATTGGATAAACTGTCGCCGCGTCCCGCTCGCTGGATTTAAAAGCGAAGTAAGTAACTCAAGATCATTGAACTTCGTGGAGGACTCTCCCCGAGTCCATTACGCGAACTTTTGTCCCTTGGCGTTCATTTTCAAAGGAATGCGGCGCCTTTTTTTTTGTACCTTCCATTATTTTGTTTTTAAATATCTAAAAGTCGAATTTTGACCGACTTGCCCTACCCGGGTGCAAAAAAAAGTTATCGCATCTGGCATCTGTTGCATTCAAAATTCAACAGGTAGATCAGATTTTCAACGATTTCTACCTGTCTAGCGAATTTTCCTTGACTTTTCTTACACCACTAAAAGGCCAACCAGAAACCTTCTTACATGAGTAAAAATTTTTTTCTTCACCAACGCCTGAGAGCATAACACGTGATTAAGAGGTTGAATCATTTGAGGACACCCCAGGTTAATATTTAGGCCTACATCGCCTTAAAAAGCTTATCCCTCAAATCAAGAAAAACGGTATTTTTACCAAATTTTACATATTAATTTTTTTTGACAACTGGTTCCTGGATCTCCGAGGGTGTTCCGAGTAGGAAGCAGTCCGGTGGGTGATGTTAACCAAATTTATACTAATGAATGACATGGAATGTTAGTGAATTCATTGATGGACGTTTATTTTCGCTCTGATTTTAGAGCTCTTTTTTATCAAACTGTGTACTTATCTTATTGTTACGAAAAAATTGGAACCATACCTTATATCTGGAGATTTGAAACAATAAGTGAAGAACATTGAGGAATTCTCAATAAGTATTTCCATCATTTGTAGGAACTGTAGAGTACAAATGATACCACGGATTTTTGTGGAAAATGGTACTCCATGGATGTCCTCATGGAAGTGATGAAGAACAACATACATATTCCACGAAGAATAATCAGTCATTCGCGCAGGGACGATGATGAGATCAAAATCTACTCTACGGTATCCAATCTAGAACGAGATTTATGGGGATTCCAAAATATGGAAGACGATGTTCAGAAGCATTGGCAAAACATGTATTGTCGAAGTCATAAGTCGTCATGGCGATAAACAGATTAAAAGGCACAAAACATGCTTTCGCCAAAATGATAGCGCTCCTTGACCAGATTTCTGGCTAGCAACAATTCCCAACTCAGTTCAAAGTCGTCATGTTTATCTAATGTACCATTATTTAGAATGTCCTTATTTGTTTTTTAAATCACCGTTACAAAACAAAAGAAAAAATAAAAAGAAAGAAAGAAAAAAAAAAACCTATGAATTATTCGTGGTTGGAGAGGCAGCAAATCATGTTTTGTGGGTGTTTGATATTGAACGGTATGAACCGGTTCAAACGTCGGTTTTTCGGGAGACTAATTTCAACCTTCCCCCATTATCAGTCCGTTCTATCCATAAGGGTAATCTGAAACTTGCCGACATGATAAAAGAGCCTCGAACCTTATCCTGACATTTACTTACACAGGTTTTAATCTGAATTAATTTAGATTCTAGGGAGGCCAAACGAAAAAAAAAGTTAAAAAAAAAGTTTATTTAACCATTGAGTTGGAAATAAAGTTCATCAATAGGAAAGCTACTTGAGTCCCCTATCAAAATGTCGGTAGGTATGCGATCGCTGCCATTCTCGATATCATCGACAGATTTTGATAAGGAAATGTTATCCGAGATAAGTTTGTGCTGGACAACGTGTAGGCATACGTAGATTTACTATCTGACTGCATAATATCTGTTCTTATTACGGACACTCTATTGATATATTTGAAAGCAGAGAAAAAAGTATTAATTTATAGTTTTCACGTCTCAACATGAGAGATTTATGTGCCTTCTCGATTTTCCAGGTTTCAAAAACCGTTTTGGACATCTCGGACCTACTTTTGACGACCTCTTAAAAAGCTATTTGAAAGCTCGTCGTTTTTATTTCGTTCATAAAATAAATTATCGTTTCTTTATCGATGATAGGTTGTCCTAATGTCATTTTTATTATAATTAAAATCTGATTGCTACAGACACCATTAGCCGTGCCCATGAGATAGTAGAACAGGACTAATGGTTCACCAGTTTGTAAAAGGCCTCGTATATTTTCTGATTGTGAAACCATCATCAATCAAAATTTCTAATAACTCGTCGTATTTAGTAATATTTCCGCGCTTTTTAAACTAAAGGCGATACAATAAAGAAAACTAGGAATGTGTGACTCCATGAGTCCGAAATGACAAGTGAAGTCAACTCTAGCGAGGGGAGGGAAACTGGTTTCCGGACTGGAGCGTTCCTAGGGGATTCTTTGACGACCCGATCGAAAAACTCGTCGAGAGAAGGAAAAAGAGGAGAGAGGGAGAATTCCAGATGAAAAGTTGGTCAGTCTTCGAATTATGTCCCGATTATCATACCCTTCCCAATCAGGGGAATTAATTAAGTTACAAAAACTAGTTTTCGAGTCTAGTTCGCCCTTGCAATTTCTTATCTTTCCCTCCGAATTGATAGAATTTCATGGGAAATATCATTCGTTAAAATGATTTAGAATCAAAACAACTTGCAATGAACTCATATCGGAGTTAACGAACCAGTGAAAGTGGGCTGGATGGTGTGCAACAAGCTTTTAAGATCTATAGGATTGAACACTTTGAAACTAAGCCTAAGCTGATACTGGGGCACTGATATCTGAAGATACTAGATGCGTTCTCTCTGGCTATCTCTCCTTATCGAAGTAGTTGGACAATCCCTGCATCCTCAAGGCTCTTTTGAAGACAGATTTGGGCTCAATTCACAGCTGCCCGAAATGCTATTCTTTCTATTCAGGTATAGAACTGCCTAGGTGTGGTAAAACTTGTTTTTCTTTGTCCAAAACTCGTGAATCTCTAAGACATTTTAAGATGGATTTGATGTAGGTTTTTTGACATTTCTATGCAATTTAGAAATAGGTAGGTGCTAGGGTTTGTTGCAATTGCTTTCTTATTGCGTAAACGTGGCTGTTTCGAACTTTAGATTCCGAGTGAATTTTTACGTCCGAATTGTTTTTTATTTCTTAATAAATTTATATCCCCGCAGCCCCTTCAGGTTCGACTTAACAACTAAACCCCGAGAGATAAGATCTGGCCTCTAGGGGAAATTATACAAGATGGAAATCTCCACAACTGGTCAACTGTATAAATTCGATTTCACAATTTACCCCCCTCCCCGTCCCGGCGGGCTTCGCGGCTCGCACTTTCTACTCATTTCACATAAAGTGACATTGTCCGATGTTGTATGTGTTTTATCGATTGCTCAATATCGTTAACTCCTTGATTTATTCGAATTTAAAAGGCCTCCTTTTATGGCATTTTCTCCCATAAAGCACTCGAATTTTCCAAATGAGTGACATCAGGCAGAGAATCCCAAAATGTGCATACATTAAACTAAATTTAAATTTTAAAATGGGCTTGCGAAAAAATATAAAACAAAAGGTTCGTTTTTGCGTAATATCTTGCGAAATCGAACATTTTACGACAGACTACCAAAACTGATCATTACCGTATACAGTTTATTTCTATCCCAAGGCGGTAAAAGTTAGTCTAAAAAGCATTCATTAATTTATAGGCGTGTCTCTTCCACATTTCTTAAAAACCATTAAATTTCATCAAATATTGTAATTTTTTTTTAAAGCTGAATTAAAAGAGTTATAAATTTAAGAGTTTCGAAACAGTATAAGTAGTTTATTTAACTATTTGTATGAGTGTAACTCCAACAAGTCTACCTTGAGGCCGATTGTATGCAAGGATAAAAGAAAGACAAAAAGCCCATATGAAAAAGTAAAATAGGCTATAAATTTGGGCAGGAGAGGTCACCGAAGCGATAACGGCGTGGGGACGAAGAGAACGGTTTTATAAAATATGAATTGTTCGTTTATTAAGCCTTTGGAAAATGATAGCGCGGAAAAGAGTCTGCCATATGTTGTGGCGAGGGTCAGTCGGAATTTTTTCCTTGACGGATATCGTAAATGGCGAAATCAAGGATAAGAAAAAGAAATATTTGCTTTTAAAGATAGTACTCCTTTGCGGCTGGACAATTTGTTCTTTTACGATACGATTGCCACTTGTCTGCAGCTGAAATTGACCATTTTGCCTTCCTTCCCACCTTTTCATCCGAATTTCCCCAAGGCTATCCAAGTTCATGTAAAGGGTAAAATCTTGGTGGCCTTTTAATATCTGAAAGTCCTGAAAGTCATAAATATTTTATATGCAAATTGCATATTATGTTAGACAACGGTACTTCTCGCATTCTTTGACACAATAATCTTTTGATATTTTAATATATTTTGCTCTTTAGAGTTGTAATTCATGTCTCAAATGGAAGGAAAACGGAAAAACGTGATTATTTAATAATTATTGTTATTAGGTAACTTTCACTCGAGTATTCGCGATTAGTCCTTGATCTGGGGTTTATTAAATTTTATTAAAGTTATGAAATAATGGCTTAGATGGAAGTCCGATACTTATTTTTTTCTCTCTCTTTATTTCGTATCCGAACTAGAACTGGTCCTTCACTTTCCTCAGCCGGCCTCGAATGACCCAGATCGGCAAGTCGACGACGGCACGAGGAGCTTAAACCATCGCAGCCGTCTTCGTTACCGTTAAGTTGATCTCTAAGATTCATTCCTATTTATGAGATCCACTAATTAGTAGATAAATTTGTCTATTATCGATTTTTATGAGGAGAGACCGATGACGTAACTGAAAAAAGTTTAGTTCTCTATAGACATAAACTAGATTATAGACCCTCTATAGTTAAATACCCTCTAAAGACGACAAAGACCATGTATAGATGATGACCCTTTATATCGGAGAGGGCGATGATGTAACCGAAAAAAAAGTTTAGTTCTGGAAGGGCCTAGAAGTGATGGAATTGGCGAAAAAAAATTAACTATTTTTAATGAGATTTTAGGTGCTTTAATAAAGATGGTTTTTAAAGGTTTTCTTATCGTCCTACGCCCGGTAACTATCGGGCAAGGACGTTTGCCCGGAGGGGCCGCGGCATTCCTAAGGGGGCTGAAACCCGATCTACACGTCAAATCTCAGCACTCTTGACATTTCACAACCTCTAAACAAAACTGGAAGATTCCAAAAAATAACCTTTTTTCGAAGGATTTTTAACCTTTCGCAGTTTTTGTCGGCACACTCGGTTATTGACAGAAAGAATTCGTTTCTCCTATCGATGATCTTCGATTTCGGATTCCGAAAGTTGGGATGTCAATGAAGTTGATTGGATTCTGAAGCGTGCACTGTTGGGAAAATGGCGAGGGTTGGACGAGTCGACAATGTGTTTACCACGGGCATTGTATCACCTCCAAGAGGGATCTAACGGTAACTAACAATCCACGTAGTCACGCTTCGTAATCAAGTTATAAATCCAACTCAAAACCGTTCCCTCTTCCATCGATTAACTGGCAAGATGGATTTGGTCAAGAGTAAAGCCGGGAGTTAAAGACGGTGGCTTTCTTGTAATTATCGCCCTCCCTCTCGACACGAATCACGATCGAACTATCGTCAAATCCATCAGTGGATTCATTGTTTGATTTTAGGTTTTTATTCCCGACCCGTTTATCTCAGGCCTTAAAAACAAGCCACATACCATTAAGTGACCCGTATATCCGGGATGTTCAATCCGGACGTCCTCGCTGGAATGTTTTATAAACATTTTTTTAAAAACAACTTTTTTTTTCGATGATTTCGGAACCAATTATTTGCTTTAAAAACGTCAAGAGATTGTTTAACCTCGTCTGACTTTGATTTATCGATAATTCCCTCCGGCGCACGTCGAAATCGGCCAACACCCCTCGTTTAACTTGAATATCAAACAACTTAAACGGTTGAATATCAAACCTTCATTGTAATTTTGTAAGAATTCCTAAATTTTGTTGCTCAAAACTCTTCTGAATCTCAAAAAAAACCTGAAAACAAGTGCCAAACCCCATATTTGACATGAAGTCTCAAATCCTGGGAGGTGAAATTATTTGAGATTGGTGAGCAGTGCGCTCATTTTGTTGCCTTTGTGTGGTCATGAAAAAACTCAGGTTTTTAAAAAATAAAAGGACATGGAAGGCGTTGGCGTGACTTTTTAAACGGAACTCAAAAACGAAGAGTCAACCCGAGTGTAATATTTAATTTGTATAATTATAGGATGTGCTTTCGTAAATTCCGGTAGCTCGGGTTGATCGTGGAACGTTTTCAGGACTGCTAGTAGCCGGGGCGAAGTTATTAATCATTGGAAATGAATGAGCGGCGGGGCGGGAAGGCAACCGTGTTTTAAAACTTTTTCTTCCTTCCTCAAAGAGGTCGTCGGGATGCTTCTTTTGCGAGCTGCATCTCGAGTCGCGATGATCCTTCGAAACCAGAAAGACCGCCCCGTCACAGTGCCCCTCACTCTTATCGACCCAACGACAGGAAACGAATCGTCTTCATGATGAACAAATTGACCATTAATTTGTCTCTTAACGCTTCCAATACGTATATTCTGTTAATTTTATCACACCTCGATCAATTTAAATCTTCCACTATGTTCTTCCGCTGTCCTTCTATTGAATCATTTTGAGGTTTCCCCTCTTCACAATTACTGGGTAGCGCTTGAGCCTTCATTAACGTGATCACTAATCACTCTTTGCTGCATGATTCACCGTCTGCAGTCAGCATACTTGCAGAATTAGAATTTATAAGAGTTCTAATTCTCCGCGTTGAAACTCCCAAACCCAACTCCGGGTCAAAGCGCTGGTGGATGTTCGAGTATACTATGGTTTATGACTTTATTGACTGGGGGATCGTTAAATAAGATTTTGAATTGAGATTTGGGGAGATTTTAATGCCTGAAGAAAGTAGGCATTTCGGTTTGGATAGATTCTTCTGAAATGATGATACCAGAGCAGTCCAACCCAAATCATCTCAAAGGAATTTGTTAAAAAATTGGATGGAAAAAAGTTTCTTGAGAACCAAAACTTTCTTTTTCTGGAATTTTTTTTCTGCATTTTTTTTCCATCCTCGTTTCTAAAACGGCCCTAATTAACGTCGTGTTTTATTCTAATATGACATTTATTGCAAACTTAATTAAATCGGAAATTTCTTCCGCATAAAAAACACGAGTTTCATTTACTTTCTCCGATAAAGGGTCAAAATATGTATTTTTTATACCATTTTCACCGTTACAAAGAATCCTCTTGGACCAGTTCCAGGCATTTTGATCGTTTATGGACTGAATTACCATATTCAATGAAAATAGGTACCGTCATCACAATCGTGAAAGGAAGAATATTAAAAAAAAAATCTCATCATAGAAATTCATTTCTACACTCAGCTTATTTCTCTTCAGACGGATTTATTGAAGACGGTCGAAATTAATAAATAATAACCTATTCATGATTTTCAATTTACCCGTGTTATACGGAGTTTGAATGACGTTTATTATTAGAAAGGTGTGCCCCGCTAAACGGAAACTAATTTAGTTACAGTTTGGGCCGAGAAGCTACCTAGGGAGGGAGAAGTATGAATTATCAACAACCTGAGGGTGGTTATCAAGGCACTTTCGAATAGGATGCACCTTCATTTTTAAATCACCACATTTGGGTTGAAGTTTGGCCAAATCACGATTAGGGTCACGGAGCCATCAGCGTCCCTCGTTTCCTAGAAGCCTATCAATGGGGCATTGTTCGACTGGAGAATTTGCGAACGTGAAATTAATGTTTTGCTACCTCTCAGCAGGGTTTATTTTTATTAATATTCCACCCTCATAAAAAAACTTGTTTGGAGGAATTGATTTAAATCTTTTTAAATTTTCCTACTAAACGTCTACATGTATGCAAGTGTAAATAAATCACGTAGTATGGACGTTCCAATTTTTTTTTTATCTTGCATTTTAAAACCTGTTATTTTTCTCTTTCTCGGAGTGTCTGTGGGTTGAAAAACAACGGTTATAAAGCAACCTTGGTGTTTTTTCATTTTGTACTCTTTTATCTTAATTATGTAACCATTTGGTGGATGTATTAATTTTCTTCGGCGAACTGGAGACTCGCTGAAGATCTTCGGCTGAAATTCCAACCGCGTTTTGCCTCAGGAACAATATTTTATTCTTGTAAAAAATTTTTCTTAAATTTCTTTTTATTGTACGATCGTACTCTCGTCGCCTAGTTGAAAAGATAAGCCTCCCACGAATATGCACTAAACTTAAGAATGTACGGTAATAAAATAAACAAAATTTTATGTCCCCAGTATCTAGGAGTGTATGATGTTTCCAACGGGACGATGTCGTTTGTCAACGATTTAAATTCCAACCTCTTCTCTACGTTGTAAGACAAAATTAATAAAAATTCTACTTAGTACCTCGAGTTTATAAATTTTGAAGTGACATTCGCGCATTTTATTTATTATAATAATTATTTTCAAAAAGATTTTGTTATTGCGCTTTCCGGACCACCCTGTTTTTAATTTAATTTTTTAAATATTGCTATTGAGGTTAATATCTAAGACCGGTCTGAAAGCGATTAAAATCATAGATTCTTAAGTTTTAAAGATGGAAGACAAAAAAGTATTTATAAAGAAATAAGCTTCTAGCCCAGAGGGTATCTGATAGCGGTAATGATTTAAGTTGCGCAACGTTAAAAAAAAGCTAGGGCACAGATTCAGAGGTGCGATGGCTATCGGTACCCCGAGTACAAATTGTGCCTAATAACAGATGTGTCTGTCTGTGGAACAATGGAAGGCCCGGAGGTCGCTACGCCATTGTGAACACGAGAGTTTTCCCTCCCAGACTATTCAAACTCTTGAGTTATCTCTTTAGTTTGAATGGACCACACAATTCGGGACTATGAAGAATATAAATAATCTAATGGCATTAAATAAGATTTCCTCGGGTGTTACCGTTATTTGCATAGTTTATTAATAAGGATGGTTATCTCTTGAATACAATAGGGCTTAAAAAATCAAAGCTATATTTTGATTTGAGTGATTACTATCCTTCGCTTATCAAAGAGTGTAGGTTGTGTATGTTGGTTTGATTATTTTTAAAAAAATTTGACTCTTGAAGAACTTTTTTGATGAATGGGATCATTTTGCGTTTTGTTGTTCTTCTTCTTTTCTTTTTTCTTCAGCTTCTCTCCTTAGTTCTTCAGCCTTTCTTTTCTCTTCAGCTTCTTTTAGAAATCGATTTCTCGCGTTTTGTTTGAGGTCTTCACGAATAATGGGCTTTACTTTTTTCTCTTCCGAGATTTTGCTCGGGCCCGGTGCCTGTGTGGTTTTTGGCGGAATCTGACTATCGATGATCTCGTTTTGGTTGATCGTGACGCGACTGACATGTGATTTGAGGCTGGGTGTTTTGGCGCTCAGGGTGTCTTCTTCTGGAGTTTTTTTGAAGAACGGAAACACAGATTTCCTTTTCGTGGACTGCTTTCCCGTACCGCTGATCGCAGTACCCGAACGTTTAAAAACCGATTTGTGGTCGGCCCAAAAAGATCGGTTTCGCGCATACTGATTCATCTCCTCCAACTCCTTCGCCTCTTTTTCCTCGATCGCGAGCAACAACTTTTGCTGCGGAGTCAGCGACTGGTGTTTCTTCTTTGAACCTCTTTTGGCCATCTCAATATTCGATTTGTGCAAAAACTTCTTCACCCTCGCACGCTCCTCTTGAGGATCTTTATACCTCTTATATCTCTTCCATGGCTTATAAAAGAAATACTTGGATTGCATCCTCGGATGGTGAGATTTCTTCCTTTTTATGCTGAACAACGAAACCTTTCTTTTATCGACAACAATTTGACACAAACGATGATAATCCCTCCCTTCGTCTTCCCCTGACGCAATCGAATGCCACCTAAAAAAAATAATAATTTCCGTAATACCCTCAAATTAGTTTTTAATTACGTCATTAAAAAATCCAGAAAAAAAAGAGCCATCAAAAACAGGCACAAACCGTATTTATAAACATCCAAAGGATTATCGTATCCTTCATAAAATAGACTGAATCCTCCTGAATAGAGCGCTAAGCAGGCCACTGTGAAAAGTAAATCCTAAAGAAAAAGGTCAGATAAATTGTTTTTCAATACTGACCAGTGGTTTTGAAAATCCAAGTTTTCCAAAGGTGACCAGCTCTAGTCTGAACATCATAGGGACAATCGCGACGCTCACGATGCTGTTCGTGATCTTCAAATTTGCTTTTGAAATACTCACTTTCATCCCTTCCATATGGATAAAGAGGAGCACTAATCCAACAGCCTAAATAAAAGAAATTAAAAATTGAAATCTCATTGCTTCAGCGCATTTTCATTGTCCAAAATATGGTATCTGTGGTTTTTGATTGGGAGTTTGGCGCTCCTTTCACTTGAGGTTGTGGTTTTTGTATTAGAAAATGTGCTAAAAATCGTTAACTTACGAACTCTAAACATGCAATTATTACCCGAAACCTTAACATTTTGTATTTTATAAAAAAAACAAATGTTTTTTTGTTCTAATTTATTTTAAAGATTGGAATGCGCGTCTTTGACCCATTGAAATGGAAGTTATTCATTGGAAAATTGAGGTATTCCACATCTACGACCGTGACCGTCCTTCAAGGACGTTACATGATGGAATTTGATGGGAAAGACGAGAAAGTTAACCACGGGCTCGGGGCTCTTGGGTCTCCACCCCGGTGATTTACTCTTTTTCTTTTTTTTATTCTCTGAATTATTTTACATAATTGTCCGCGACTTGAATCTTTTATAAACGTGAAATTCCACATGTTTAAAAATCCGCTTAAAACGACAACCCGTTAGGCACCTTTACTGGAATAAACCACCCTGAAAAGAATCTTCTTTTGTTGTCCTTCTACAAGAAATTAAACGAAGGAGTGGCGAGATCACCGGCTTTTTAAATACACAAGAGAAGCGGATCTCGGTTGGAATTTGAGTCGAGACAACGGTCCCTTTTCCAACTTCGCTCTCATGACCCACAAGTACCCACATTTTATTCTTGAATTAATTAAAACTTGAAGGAACGCACGCTAGCACTTAAAAAGGCAATCAACCACCCCTTCCCACCATCCCTTTCGAACCATACTGTCTTTATAAGCCGTAAAATCTTAACGTCGAATTTTCTGTGAGTCATGAAAACATTGGTTATTAAAATCTTAAGTATTGAGACGCACTCTTTAACTGTTGAGTAATCTTCAACCTAAAAAAAGGCTGGAAAGTCCAAAATTGCATTTGCGAAGTTCAATATATCGCCTAGAAATCAACCTAATCCTTAAAGTTATGAAACTTTTCCTTTCAGGCCCATTTGCCAAGGCCGAGAATAAAAGCTTATTACGAAATCCCCTGTCATCTTTATAATTTGACTTGCGATAAGGGTTAAATTTAATTTCGAGTAGGTTAACAATGGCCTCGGGTTCTCGACGACCTTAAACCGATGCATCCAGTTTTTCATCAGATCCCACTCTTCAATCTTCAACAAAATGATTAAGTATCGCTTTAAACGATTATCATTTTCCCTGTCAATATCTGTTGACCGCAACAATAGCCTCGGTTTGTGGTTAGATGATTTAACTACATTTCGAGAAACACATTCTAAGGAGGGGAAAAAGGTTGAAAACCCCTTTTCGAGTTCAAGTATATAAAAATGGTTTTACATAAAATTTACTGTTATTGTAAATTGTCAATACGTTTACGTCGCTATAAACCGATGTGGGCGGACTCGACCTACGCGTAAATAGGATAAAAGATAACGCCGGCCACTTTTGATATCGCGACTTATGGCGAGATTTGTTCACATCTCAAACTTCTCTTCCTCAGGATAAGGGAGCTACAATAAAGTTCTTGTCCGAATCGGGAACTTTTTATGGATCACTAAAATATGAAATGTTCTCAAGAAAAAAAAGATGGGAATTCATAATTTTATTGTCGGACGACGACCTGGAACCTCATTTTGAGACACAAAAGTGCAAATCCTTGAAAAACTGAAAAATTCTATCAAATTCTTCATTTCTGTATCGTTTCGATCAAGTATTTAACCTAATTTATTTTCTGATCGGTTCGATTTTTAATTTAACGGAATGAGGAGTAGGAAAATGGAACCCCGTTCTTTTTAATAGCTCATGAACTAGAATTGTAACTAGAAAAAAAATAAAGGTATATAATAAACATTAAACCGACGCGATTCCCTATAATTTCCTAATTTTTTTCTATTTAGTTTTTTTTTTCTGTATAAAGCCCTATGAATTATTTATGGCTTGAAAAGTAATCGTTTTCTAACATAAAGCACGCAATGTTTTCGTGTAGTGCGGGATAGTTGGTCTCTGTACAAGCAACCTCCGATGTCTTAATTAGAAGCTGATAAATAATACATTAAAATTCAAGACTTTCGTTTTAAAGTGGTAGAAAATTTCAATTTTTATTGCCTCAAATAAGACGTTTTTTGCTTGGAAAGGGTTCAGAAAAAAGAAGAAACGGGAGATTTGTGCGAGTCGATCTTTCCCACGGGCGGCATCACCGTTAAAGGCCTCGAGCGAATCCGCATACTTTTTCCAAGCTTGAAAAAAAGAAAAAAATTATTAGAATAAAGTTTTCCTTATCAGAAATCGTTGTAAAATGTTTATATTTAAGTTTTGCGAGTAAAGTTTTTGTTAAAAATTTAAAGTTCAAGGGCCCTTGTCGAAGAAACGAACAAAATTAAAAAGAAGAAATCCATGTCAAATAAATTAGTTAAAGTTACGGCCCGAAAAAAAAAAAATCGAAAAAGGGAAATAGAAATCCGGTTGTTCGTATAAACAAACAAGAGAAACCGAGTGGGTCCTGGCCGACGGAAGATTTGTGGGAATAATATTTTTATTTTCTATTCTTTTCCGAACGTCTGGAGGGAGAAAGCCGAGGATATCGCTTCCGGGACCTCGACTTTTGTAGGCGTAATGCTCCGATTTCAAGTCCCCTGACCGGGAGGGGCTCCCGCCGCGCCGGTTTCGATTGCTTTCACCCGCACGCTTTGACCCTTCAGCCAAAGACCCAATAAACGTTCGCCTTCCCTCCAAAATTAATCCCTCAATTTGGTCAACCGGTCACGAATTATTCGAAGCACTTCCCGTGCTAATATTCACAATTTCAATTTCATCAAAATATATCCGTCGAATGATGCTGAAATAAGATCCAAGAGTGACAGGGTCAGATAGGTAAAACCCCGGCCCATCCCCCACTCTTGATAATATCAAAAAGTCGTGATGCTTAAAAATCATGATATAAGTGGTCCATATTGTCCAAAAAGGATGAAAAATCAAGCTAAAAAGAGCCTTTTTTATCTTAAAGGAAAAGAATCTAGCTAAGAGGGTCCCTAATGTCCTAAAATCGAGGTAAAAATGGTCCCTAGTGTCCAAAAAGGATAAAAAAATCAAGCAAAAAAGAGCCCCTAAGTGTAAGGATAAAAAAAATCGAGGTAAAAATGGCCCCTAATGTATAAAAAAAAGATCAAAAATTAAACTAAAAAGGGTCCTTAGTGTTCAAAAAGGACAAAAATCAAGCTAAAAAGGGTCCTTTTCATAGCAAACCAACAAAATCTGGTTAAAAGGGCCACTTGTGTCCAAAAAGATCAAAAAGCTACCTAAGAAGGGCCCCTAGTGTCCAAAAAGGATGAAAAATCAAGCTAAAAAGGGCCCTTTTCATAGCAAACCAACAAAATCTGGTTAAAAGGGCCCCTTGTGTCCTAAAAGATCAAAAATAAAGCTATAAAGGGCCCTTTTCATAGCAAACCAACAAAGTCTGGTTAAAAGGGCCACTTGTGTCCAAAAAGATGAAAAAGCTACCTAACAAGGGCCCCTAATGTCCAAAAGGATCAAAAATCAAGCTAAAAAGGGCCCTTTTCATAGCAAACCAACAAAATCTGGTTAAAAGGTCCCCTTGTGTCCAAAAAGATCAAAAAGCTACCTAAGAAGGGCCCCTAGTGTCCAAAAAGGATCAAAAATCAAGCTAAAAAGGGCCCTTTTCATAGCAAACCAACAAAATCTGGTTAAAAGGTCCCCTTGTGTCTAAAAAGATCAAAAAGCTACAGGGCCACTAGTGTCCAAAAAGGATAAAAAATCAAGCTAAAAAGGGCCCCTTGTGTCCAAAAAGATCAAAAAGCTAAAGGGCCCCTAGTGTCCAAAAAGGATAAAAAATCAAGCTAAAAATTCTTGGGAACCAGAGAGATCATTTTAGACAGATAACTTGATAGCAATATTGATAAGTAAAAGTTGGAATTTTAAGGGTTTCCATCGATCGCTGCTATTGGAACTGTGGCCTGATAAGGAAGAAAGAAATGTTTTCGACCGGATATTTCTAGGATGGCTGTTTATAGTGAGACTACATTGATGGCAAAGTCACCGTTCCTGAATATCATTTAAACCCGTTACATTGTGGCATAACCACCTGTCGCTCCCCTGTCTCGATATGTTTACCCAATAATTTAAATGTAAATCGTCCGCCTCGAAAACTATTGCCAGGTTATTAGGCGAGTCGGATTTCTAGAAATTCCTCTTCTCTTTTTCTGACAGTTTATGGAAAATCGTGAGGGTTTTTGACTTCTTTTTGTGAAATTCCGAGTGCATTATGAAATCCTTGATGTAAAATTTTCCGTTTTATTTTCCCGAGTTGAAAGTTAGATCATATCCGACATCACGCTCAGGGAATGACTTCCCATGCAAATAGATAAGCACGATCCAGGGTTGAAAGTATTTAATGATTTGTCCGCTTTTCTTATTTCTCGGGACTTAAGAAGCTTGTAGTTTAACAGAAGCAAACAACTTCTAATCATAGATTAACAGGTGTTTCATTAGCTCTTTTTGGGTCCTAGATCATTCGTTCTGGTTCTTTCAATGTCAGGCTCAGTGGACGATTACAACACGAAAATAACAAGCATTTCCTGTCATTCTGAGGACAGGTGTTAAAAGAGCTCTAATTATTACTGTGAACAAAAGGAAAATGATGGGACTCTTATAAAAGAATGATTAATATCTTTAGTTCTTTTAATATGCGTGGAAAAGTGAAGGAAAAAGTTAAGAAGCCATTAAACATTGTCGATTGAGAAACTGGTTGTGTCACCGTTTTCGTGATTCACGTTTAATTTCAAATACAATAAAGGTTCACTTTTGTTTTTTCAGACATTGGTGGAGTGGAAGGAAAAAATACGATGTAAGAACCTTCTCAAAAAATCTGACTGCCCGGTAAGTTATTATTGGTTTTCTTAATACCTTCCAGTGTCTCAGCGGGTCGGCGACATTTTGCAGATGTGACACTTGCGGAAAAATCCTATACCTTGATTAAATGGTGAATTTAGCGGATACCATCCAAAATGTTGTTTTTGACCAATTTTATGGTGGAAAACAAGAATCTGAGGTCGTTTTAGGGATATAAGAACTTTTTTTTGGACCTCACCATAGAGAGACTTCTTCACTTTTTCGATCTACAAAAAAAGGCTATCAAATTCTACATTTTGTTTAGGTTGTTGTAAAGGGAGTATTAATTCCAGATTTTTCTATTATCTCGCAAATAACAAAACATAGTTGTTCTAATGGGAGAAAAAAAAGTAATCTAGTGGGAGTTGTGGAAATTGAATGCTCCCCGCAAGTGTCACACCACACCGTATCAGCCTATTATTTGAATTTTTTTGTTGTCTTGAGGACCTCAAAATTAGGGTTTTGTAAAAGGACCTTTATTTTTATCCTGGAATAAATTTTTCTCATTTCTACCGTCGTTTACACGTAATCGTCCTAAAGAAGGAAGGTTATTACGAATTCTTCCCGGGTTAATGATCTCCCGGAGCTTAATTAGTGAACGACGAAATACTCGATGTGCCACTGCAGGGGACCCCTCCTTTCTTCTTTTTTCATTCGATGTCCTCCCAAACAAGATTTTGTCGTTCTTTTTACGGTTTTAGAAGTTTATTATGACGTTTTTTTAAGGTGATGCTGGGTAGGGGATCGCCTGGTATGGCGTGTCCCTTGGCGAAGCTTGGGCGGAGTTCGCCCGACTATTACGGTTCGAGCCTCGACCAGGGTTACCACACGCTCGTTTCGACTCCTTGTTGGACGGAAAAAAGCGCCAAAAGGTCTCAAAGGTCGCATTTCGACCGCCTCCCAGACGACGCCGTATTGAGCATATTCCAATGGCTCGATTCCGCCGAATTATGCGTCTGCGCTCGAGTCTCGAGAAGATGGGAGACCTTAGCCTGGGATCCTTCCCTCTGGACGAGCCTTACGCTCAACGGTGAAAACCTATCCGGCGATAAAGCGATTAGGTAATAATTTGACTTTCTATTTTATCAAATGTTTAATCGTGCGTTGTAGATGCATCGTTCGGAGATTATGCAGCTCCCAAGGTAGAGCGGGACTGAGAAGAGTTGCGTTGAGTGAAGGCGCGTTCATGACCGACAAGGGTTTAATGATGCTGGCACGACGATGTCCAGAACTCACGCACGTCCAGCTCCACGGCTGTTCAGGAATCACAGACACCGCACTTTTTGAACTCGTCACCAAAGCAGCCAACCTTCACCATCTCGACATAACTGGTATGTATGATTTCAAGAAATGCTATCGTTCTCATAAAACTCATCAATTCCAAGAATCATTTTTTTTTTCTTTCTCCGCTTTTGCGGTAGCTTAGAAATGTGGGTTAAAATTTAAAAGACGCTTGGGATGTGAACTATGCCATCGTCGTCTTTGTGGGGAACTCGTGTCTTGGCAGAAGAGGGTCCCAGTGAAGAGGTCATCAATCCATCTCGGAGTTCCTCACTCACGTCAACCTTGATTAATTTACCGCTCATTAAAGCCGCGGGCTAAATAAATCAGAGAGGCTCTCCTCTCTTCAAAGGGCACCACCCAACCACCCCACCGTTGCCCTCGAGATTCTAGCAAATTTTTACACGTCCCCCTCCTTCGAGGACAGCCTTCCTTCGGAAACTTCTCGTCGGTGAGAAATCGTTCGGGTGGAAAAGAACGGGAAGAAATGGAGAAGGATCACTCATCCGATCAACACGTCATCGATTGACGGATGGGCCCTCTTCCGACATCAATCCTCAACCACTCCTTCATTCCCACAAAGTTTTTACCCTTTTTTTTTCTAATAAAACAACCAAAACACACATTTAAGCCGATTCGTATTCAAGCACAATAGTTGGTCCCATTTCAGAATTTCACTGGCAAAAAATTTTGATTTCGTCTTGATTCCACGTGAGCGTACTTTCCCCCCTCAAACTAATTTTTTGAAGTTTCACTTCGAAATAAAACCATTTAGCTTTAGATTGGACATCAGTTTTCATCATAAAAGTTGCCCTTTCAAATGATTCGTACCTCATTTGTTACGAAAAAAATTGTTTTGACATCGCATTCAGTTTGTCAGGCAACTTTTAATACCTGTCGATAAAATAGACGAAGGAAAAAAAAACTATTATTCGAGATCACGCTTTCACGAAGAATATGCAAATTCATGCGAAACGGATTCGAACAGCGTTCGCGTATGACCGGTTGGCCAGCATTCCTTCAAATATGATCGCTTTTCAATTCTTTCAAAGTAGAAATATTATGGACAAAAAGTTTTGAAAACTCTAAGCACGTAAAACGTTTATGCAAAAAGAAAAGAAAAAATTCAGTTATAAATCACTTTTTTTTTATCTCTCTCTCTCTCTCTCTTTACGTTTATGAAAAGAACTAAAGAAGTAATCTATAATTATGAATAATCGCCCGTCGGTATGGACCAATTCATTATTTTAATAACGTACTGAGGTGGAGATTTCTGCCTGTGGGAAATAGAAAATATTTCATGTTGACGTAATTTCCTATGGAATAATATTGAGAAAAAGATCATTACAAAAGACCCCACAAGTAGAGATGAGTTATTTAATAAAACCAGTCATTTTTAATTTTTTGAATTGCTTTTTGTTTTTTAAAATAAAAAGTGAATTTCCAGGTTGAAAATGAATTAATTTTTTCTGTGTTTTAGGATGCGCTAAAATTTCATGTGTAAGTGTAACTCCGGGTCCAGAACCACCAAGAAGGTTGTTATTACAGTATTTAGATTTAACAGGTAATGGATGTTTCTATAAATTTTATGTTTTGACTAAATTGAATTTTTTTAGATTGTGCTGCAGTTGATGATGGAGGTCTGAGAGTGGTTGTCCGAAATTGCCCTCAACTCGTTTACCTGTACCTGCGAAGGTGTACGAAAATCACCGACGCTGGAATTAAATTTGTGCCAAGTTTCTGCTCTGGTTTACGCGAACTTTCGGTCTCTGACTGCACCCAAGTGACAGATTTCGGCCTCTACGAACTTGCAAAACTAGGAGCGACTCTTAGATACCTCTCGGTTGCCAAATGTGTTCGGGTAAGTCTATCTCGTAATTTATCATACTAATGAAGATAAACGTCCTTAACAAATCATCCTTTGAATGAAGACTTTTGTCGTGAATTATGATTTAATGCTGGACTTTTTTTTAAATTAAACAATTTGTCTGTTGAATAAAAGGTTGCAATTTATTTACTCTTTTAAACCCAAAAAAGGGTATGTCACTGAATGAAAAATAGCTTTATTTGCATATGAATGAGGCAAGGTCACAATATCTTTTTTTTAAATGTTCAGCATTCTACTTGAATTTTTTAGGTGAGCGATGCAGGACTTAAAGTAATAGCACGAAGGTGTTATAAACTTCGATATTTGAATGCGAGAGGATGCGAAGCTGTGAGCGATGACTCGTTGACTGTGGTCGCTCGATCTTGCCCTCGCCTTAGAGCACTCGACGTCGGAAAATGTGACATCAGCGATGCCGGTTTACGTGCCTTAGCTCAATCGTGTCCCAACCTTAAGAAACTCAGTTTACGCATGTGCGAACTTGTTACAGACAGAGGTGTTCAGTGCGTCGCCTATTATTGCCGCGGTTTGCAGCAGTTAAACATACAAGACTGTCAGATATCAATTGAAGGTTATAGAGCTGTTAAAAAATATTGTAAACGCTGTGTCATCGAACACACCAATCCCGGTTTCTTTTAGTTATCATTTTATTGTTAGATATTGTTATTATTTTTTGAAATTTTTATTATTACCAATATGTTTCTCAAAAGGGGATTTCAAAACCTCATAAATGTGCTATATTATGTTCGAGGACAATTGAAAAAGAAAAAAAAATTATAAATTGTGCCTTCTAAAAAATTATAGTCACTGGTTTTTACTTAGGGATAACAATTTTCCCTCATCACCTTGTACATTTTAATTTTTATTCTGAATAATTTATCAGTATTACTTTAAAATTTGGTTTTTTTTTATTGTTAAATTTTATTAGAACATTAATTATTATAACTTCCAAAAATTTTACCTCGTTTTAAATTGTTTAAACTGTGCCATTTTGTTCTGTGCCATTTAAGAAAAAATATATTCAAACCATTATTTTGAAAGGACGTTAGACTAGAACTAACCAGTGCAATATTGAAATTCATTTAGCCTTTTTTTACAAAGTTGTTTTTCTTGAAAAAGACCTATTAACATCGTATTTTGTATAAAACTTATTAATACCAAAATGTAAATTAACCTATAAAATAATGGTAAGCTTAAGAAATGCATTGTGAAAATATGTAATTTGTGTAAATGGTTTTTGATGTACATATATACATATCATTTTATTTAATTATAAAATTTTTTAGAAATAAATCTGTCATTTTACATTAAGCTTTAAATTGATTCGATGCAAATTATTAAAATCATAACTTATGGAGATTTGAATTATTTATTGTTTTTATCGTCTTTTATTTTAAGAGCACAAGCTTTTTAAATGATTGAACCTCTCGATTTCAACAATTTGGGTACCAGGAACAAGTTCATCAATTTGAGCTTAATGGCAGGCCTTTTCCTTCATTCCATTCCGTCCTTACAGTGAGGTATTTCATAAAAGCAAAAAAGGTTTGTATTTTTGCTTTAATTTTTCAAATAACTCAAAAATAATTATGAAACCTAGCTGTACAATCGCTCTATTCAAAATTCTTCCTTGTACCCACCCAGGTAACAAATTGATTTTTTAATTTAATTGTTAGAACCAACAGGGATAAGGGGAAATCTTCGCAAGAAAATTCTAGATATGTATTGGTAAAAACATAGTCGGTCATGAAACAATATAGGGTTGTTGGGAGTGTGATTAGGGGGAGTGGAGATTTGCGTGAGGGGGAGAGTGACTGGAGTAGTGGTGAGTTTCCGTTTCCCCCAAAATTTGTGTACCTCAAGACTTGAGCAATAATCCAGCAATATGAAACACATAATTGTATATTTTAATACATACTATGTATGCTATTTGTGTAACAAACAAACCTCTATGCATTGTGATAAATATAAATAAAAATAAAATAAAATATTAAATTATACATAGGCTCTTATAGTACATATGTGGAATAAGAGCTAAAAAAAAAATATAGGTAGAGAATCGTTCCACACAATTTAATGATTAAATGCTCCCATCGACCAACCTGGAAACAGGCTATGGTGAGCTTTGAAGATGCCTCTGTTCTGTGAGGAGTCCACCTGTCGGCCATTGCAGTCCTAAGTACTGATAAGTGATAACTGATAAAGTACATGTGATACCTTCAACAAGAGGGAGCCACTTTTGAGTGTGCTTTTGAGTTTTGACTTTCGTTGTCGTTTTGCATTTGTTGTCAACCAAATGTACCAATCCCATGTATAGGAGTATCCGGTAAGTAATCCAATTTCAGAAGCAAGTACGTTCTAGTGGTACCTAACATATCTCGGGCGTTTGGCGAGTGTTTTTTTTCTTCTTTCTTTCAGTTCGTTTTCCAATCATTACGTGTGAAGTAACTTAAAATAATCCTTTATCATATTGAAGCTATTCTCAAGAGCTCTCAAAACTGTGTATATGTCCTGTATCAACCAATTTTCGCCAAAAGTCCACAATGGTTTTCATTTCCATCGGTAAGTACACAATTACTTACATATATAGAATATTTCTTTATTAAAACGCTAAAAAATTGGAATCCATTAGTCAATCATACTGTAACTATAACTGAATTGCCCTGGCCACTTCATTAAATGATCAATGTTGCTTACATAAGTGGGGCAGTGGGAGCAAGTTGAAGCCATTGTGATGCTTGAGAAATTTAATGCTGAGTGCAGCATCTGTTCTATAACCCTAGTCAGTGGGTAGGTAGTTGAAATAGATATCGGCCCCATCGTTTTTAGAAATTCAGTATAAAGTATAGTTTTACATCTTTCCTTTTTATCGGCATTCACGTTCATTCCGTGACACTTTGCAAATGATTGAAATCTATCTCGCTAGAGAGCGCAGCGATTCACTTTTCCAATGTTCTCTAGACTAACAATGGTTCCAGTAGGTACTGAAATTTTAAAGATCGACACTAGATGGCGTTAGAATGACGTTTCTCACAGTAGTTTCTTCATGATAACAGTAATGTTTACATTACCTACTCATTGGTAGGTACTTGAAAAAAGTCATGATTCAAATAAATAATGTCTATGGACCTACACTCTGGACGTTGCAAATTTTTAGATTATATCGTGCAAACTATCGAAATAGAAAAGTGATTGATCGAATTCTTCAATTTGATTCTTCAAAAATGGATATTATGAAGATATTGCAATCGTAGATCGAGAACAAGAGTTTGAAGCATTTGCATCGATGCTATTGTTAAATATATGTATATAGTTCGCTGCTTCGCATGAATCCAGACTCCAGAGGCAAATAGAATGAAACTGCAAAGTACGAAACTTGAATCATCCCCAACAACCTGTATCGCGATTTACCTGTTTTCGTTTGGATAAGGGAATGAAGTTGCGCGATGACCGAAGGGTCTCTCCCTCGCCATGAAACTTGATTTTGTCCTTTTAAAAAGGAAAACGATTGCGAAGCGGGAACCCTTTTGAAAATCAAGTCTAGCCTGCGGTCTGAATAAACAAGTAAACGAGTATTCCGCAAAAGCGACCTCTTCTTGTGCAATTTCCGTAACCGAACATTTTACGCGAAATATGAGATGGACTTTTTTTTTCTTCTTTTTTATATCGAAAATTTTAAAAGGGGCAATTTTCTTAAAAGGACTTGATTGGTATCTGGCCCTTAACAATACGCTCTTCAAGACAACGGCCGCCGTTTTTTTTATTCTTCAGCCTTAGACTTGAGTTCCCTGTACCTGTAATCCGAGTCCCTTTTTGAAACTTCAATAGAGAGAAGGATTGATAGACTTTTCGAACAGAATATTAACAGGACCAAATTTTTGTGTGCAAAAATCGTTTTATTTACTATAATTGAAAACCTGCGAGTCTCCTGAACCTCGGGAGACACTCCAATGGCTATTTTCATGTCCAAGCCCTAAATTTTCCCATTCTTTGCCGTCTTGCAGTTTCATTGTAGTCATTTGACAAAGAAAATGCTTCAAAATTTTCGGTCAAGCCAACCAAGGCTTCTTAAAAATCGGTTATTTCGACAGCAATACCATGCCCACCCGTTATAGGGGTGGAGCATCATTTAAAGAATGCAATTGTACGGAAGAATAAGGAAAAAAATAATGAAAAAACTCGTCTTAAATGCGCTGGTCGTACAAGTGCACTTTTTGTTATCTCTACCCTGCGGTAACTGATACATGTAGAAAATGACCCTCTCGTTTTCAAAAGTGTTTGCCGTTAAACTAGTTTTTTATGCCTTCGAGCCTAGTTTGGAGGCGTTAATCCAAGTTTTTTCGTAACATACAAACGGATATATTTTTTCTCCATCCTTTGAAATAAATTAAACAAATTTTTTTCAAAAATATATTATAATTTCGATGATGGATGGCTCTCAATTATTTTTTTGTGGACGTTCTCACCTAGGTAGGAGGCGCCTTATGGAACGTGGCCGGATCATTACCGGAGGTCTAAACACGTATCATTTTGTTGTTTTTACACCTTTTCGGGTCCGACGGGAGAGAAGAGATTAGATACCGATATCGGTACTTCACCGACTATTGATTTAATATCGGGAACGTATCACGTATGAAGTAATGATACTCATTGCGGGTGTGAGATAGAAAAAAAAAATTAACGGACACCTCAGGTAATGAAAACTGGACCATGAATCACTGTAATGTTTAAATTTATTTAATTTTTTTCCAACAAAAAATAATTCTTAAGGCCACAGAGGAGGTGTGGAGGTGCTCTGGCTGATTCTAAGGAATTGTCCAATGTGGTCCAATGTCTTCCCCAATAGTATGCAACCCAAGGGTTGCCTGAGCCCTCTAATCTCCTAAATTTTAAGAGAAAAACACGATACTCACGACTCACTCATCCTTGGCTTAGCAATCATCGGTATGCCACTGTGTTCAGTGTGCTCCGGTGCATCATTACCTCAGGTGGGACATGACCTATTAACCATATTCGTCCGTTAAGTGGTTAAGCGCCTGTGGTCGTTTGCTGATACCGTTTTATGGACAATCTGTTCGGACCTGTAGAGCACACCACCCTTGCAATGGGGGAGGACATACCCTTTAACATGGGGGATTTTGAACCACCCACTCTGTTACGCCGCATTTACCCCAGTTTCTTCGTTCGTATTCAGACCTCCAGTAACCAACGATCATAAAATCAGTTGAAATTAATTTAAAAAGCCTCAGTTTCCGGATTTCCTGAATCGTTCAGTAGGTAACATAATTATTATTAAGAGCCCCAGACGGTTCCATTAAAAAAACTAACGAGTAACGAATGTTCCAAACTTTGATCCCTTCGTGTTTTTTACCCGATTTATCTTCCGATCTCGCGGCAGATGTTGGATTCGAACTTATGTTAACCTGCGCTATGATTGTTATCTATGATTGGAGGCCAGTGCTTTTTTTCTTAATAGAGTTCGGCTACGGATTTTTCTAGGGCAGGGAGCACATTTGAGGCCTTTTAACACGCCTTATCTTCAAACTAAACAACTAAATAAAAATCTAGAAACTATGGAGCTATCGAATGGGGTCGATTTTTCAAAACGAAAATTTCAACTGGAAGCATGTGTTGCGGCGTCACGCATCAAAGAGCCCACTCTCTCGGTTACCTGCATCAGATACGTTAATTATGGCATATGCAATTAAAGCATATGCCTTTGAAAAGAAACAGCAACGTTCGGACCGTGAGAGACGGAATAAAACTTGAAAAGATTGTGCGAATCTCGAATAAAGAACGTCTTATGTTACAGGACTGGAGAGGTAAAGGAGGTAGGGGGTATTGAAAGTTTCAGGTGTCTTAACACCTAGTAATTTCCTGATACTTTGTCTCCCTCCTACGTCTTCTTATTGTCCCGAACTTCTTTATCGGGCGGTTTATTAGGGAGCTCGGGTGTCCTCGCAGAAAGGAAACGAAGGATTCTGTATTTTCATGATTCCTAAATTATCTATAAAAAAAAAACATTCCTGAGGTTCAATTCTCAAGACCCCTCAGCCTTGCTAAATCCTCTGGTACTTCAATCCCTTCAATTTTAAATCAATGGTCTTTAGCAAACCCATTTCAAGGCTGTAGCATTCTACGTGAAGTACCTTGAGGCTTGCTAGTCATTGTAGTTATAGGACTGTAAAAGATGTTGAGTTATTTCGTAAGATAGGCACCTATTCAAACTCCTTTCATTTGCTTCTTTTCTTCGACCATACCAGTTCCAGGTTGTTAAAAGCAAGCGATTGTTTTATGAGTTTTGAAGCTGAAAATGTCTGATATTGATGTCGTGTCTGAAACTTGTGCCTCCACCCTAGTATCTGAGTAGTTAACGCTAAAGATGAAGAAGAGGACGAAGATTGGGTAGTATATTGTCATCAGCATTACTGTCCAATGGTAAAGATCAAAGAATTAAACCTCTTGGGATCAAAATAGCTTGCCCTCTACGATTTCATACGCTTCAAACATATCGTCTGTGCTTTGAAGTTCAGGGGCATTATATATCTGTAATTCCCTCGGCGTAACGGTAAAACTGCGGAGACTATAAAAAGGGACTTTCGGAGGAGAGGCGAGGGGGTTAAAACTGGAGGGGGAGATCTTTTCAAGGGGGTCCTTTTGTCGATGAAAAAGGAGGGGTGCGACGATCACAATGGGGCCTCCGCTCTCCCCTAGTTTCGAACCTCCTTTTTCCCTCCACGCTAACTCACCCCTCTTTCAAAAAATATATTTCATCCACCGGATTTTTACAACTTTTTTGAGTTTCTCCACATCAAAAATTGCAAATTTCTCCTTTTTTTTTTTAAACCATCACCACCACTCCATTGTACTGAAGAAATTCAATATACTAAAGGAAACTATGAATTCAAAATAGGATGAATAAATTGAAATTCACTTTAGGGTGAATATATAATTAAACTGGCAGGTTATTTTAATTTTTTTTTTAGGGTTGTGTACGTTTTGGTCCTTTGATTAAAATATAAAAAGGGATGCGCGGATATGTAAATTTTCGACGAGCCCTTTGCATATAATCTATTGTCCTGCTAATTCTCCTTCCTTTCGTATACTAAGCGTATTCATGAACATCTCCAGATTAAAATTATCTTCAGAATTTATTTATTTTTTTCGTGGCGAATCATAAAAAAAGCGAGAATATTTTTCATTATGATTTCAAGCCGTTGAAAAGGTCCCCGAACGTTTCGGTGCGGTGAACACGGGGTGACTCACGGTTTCCTGGAAGCCTCTCTTCGGGGGATTGTTCTAGAGGCGGTTAGAGGTTTTAATGTGGGAAAATTTTTGAGGGCACGCGACTCCGGCGTTCGCGTATTACGAGCCAACGCACCGATATGAACTCGAAAAAGGGTCCCAAGAGAAGAATAAACACAACGTTCCTCTTATACAACTCTGGGAGCTCAAACTCAATAGAAATCGCTTAACTTAATTAAATATTTGAAGTATTCCTGAAAATGATTCAATTTTCTGTTATTGAAGAAATAGAAGAAAAGTAGTTTCACAAGAATTCCAAAATACGTGGAAAACGTCTTGCTGAATTCTGCACTGGTTTCAGCTAAAGTCTGCATAATTACAAGAGTTTATTATATTATTCATATAAAATAAAGGTTGAGTGGCAGGAATTCCTGTCTGGTTATTAAATAAAAGGACTCGAGTTGACAAAGGGGTTTTTGTGGATTTTTAAGTTCCCTGCTTTTGATGCCTTTGTTTGTTCTTCCACCTGAACGTTCGAGGGCACACTTCGAAGATCCGCGACACCCTCAAAAATCACTCGACACGTTACGAGAACAGAGTGTAACATCTGTACCTTTTGTACGTTTTACACGTTAGGAAAGCCACAGGTTTTTTGGAAATTCACAGCGGGAGTGGCACGAGTGCCCTCTTTTAAAAAAAGCCTACAAATCAACCTTTAGAAAAACTCATCCCTCCCAAGTAGCCGATTTTTACCTTTCCGTGATCTCCTACTGTTTTCTCGCTTTTAATAGGTGAGGTAAAAGCCGGAGGCGAATAGAGACGTCCTATTCAAAATTCAGGAAGGAATGTTTCCCAGTGAAAAATAATGGGCGAAATTGGACAGTCTCGCGTGCGTTCTCGAGCATTCAAGTCTCCCGAATATTTATGTAGTTTTGGAAAATGGGTGCCTTTTGTTAACGACCTAACGGCTCCGGATGTTTTCTTCTGGCCTTACAACTTATACAATTTTCCACCTTACAAGTTCATCTGAACCTATAAGATAAAGAATCAAGACAAAAGGTGAAGTTAAAACAAAAATGATGATGATTTGCGAGTGTAAAAGGCGCTATTCCTTTTGAAAAATGTTCCCAACGGAGGCTACTTTAAAAGGAGTTGATGAGGCGGCGATTTTTAACTCCCACAGGGGGTATAATCATCGGTAAATTGCGGATAGTGCACCCCCTCCGTGTATTTTTCCTTATCCCTCACCCTCGTCCCGTCATTATACACGTATTAAACCAAGCACGTGCCCCCTCCCCCTGGTCGATTTTCCCTATTACAATCTCTGGACGATCTCCATCAACCCCCGGAGAACAATCTCCCGTTACTTAATTGCTAGGCCCCTTTTTTTCCCTTCCAGGGTCGGATTTTTTTCGGGATTCTTTTGAATGTCTAGAGGGGATGTTGCCATTAGCCCCTACGTGCACCCCTTCCGCACTATTATTCTGATTTTTTTTTCCGGACCATCCTTTCGAACTCCCTTTTAAAAAGAAAACAGATTAAAACGTTTATTAGCGGACTTCATTGTCTAAAGTCTGAACCTGAAAGAAGGGTTTTCCTTTAGAATATACGGATTTACATACAGACCTTTTCTCATTTTAATCTGCCAGGTATAAATTATTTCACGTATGTTAGACGTTCATTAGCATGAAAATAATTAAGGGCCCTTTATTTTTCAACGTTCAAAGATTTTTTGTTTTGGATTCCCAGTCTTAAAAATTCTAATCAAGTTTTCTTTTATTTTGGTAAAACGTCGAAACCATCGTAAAGTAAGGTGAGAGGTTCGAAAAATCTGAAGGTTTATACAAAATATTCCCTTCTTCAACATTTTGACGATAAATTTCAACCACCTCTCTGGGAGACTGAACATAAGATGTTCTGGGGCTGATAGATCCGAAATTGGGTTAATTATCAGTGAGCGCTATCCCTCTTGCGCTAATTTGCGCAAAGCCAATGCTTGAATGGTTGAACTCGTTCCTTGTTGGTCGTTTTTTCCTAGTTTCTTTTGATCTTGATTCTGGAGTCCCTCAGGGATCTCATCTTGGCCCTGTTCTCTTTCAGGTTTTCGGCAGGTTCAGCAGCATACTGCTGATTCATCAGCTGAATATGTGAAATATACCAGGGATTTTCGTCGTTTAATTTTTACAAGTTGCAAAGTTTTCCACAGGTATTGCATGATTAATTATTATGTGGACCAGGTATATAAGGGTGACTAATGCCATCCTAATCCCCCTCAAAATCCTTAAATTTAACTTTTTTTTGCCTTCAGGACAAAACGTGCTTTTTAGAATAAGCCTCTTTTGTAGCCTCTTTTTTGCAAGTTCACCACTAACGGATAAAGATCGACTGGGGTCTTTTTCTTAAATTAATTCTCCTCAAACGGAGCGTTAAAGCCAGACCGGGGAAAGGGACAGTGTCCGAAAGCGAGGGGTCGTTCGAGAAAGATTTTTTTTTTCTTCTCTAGGGTACTTTGACGGGGTTTTAAAGCGAAAAGAACCGGAGGGGATATGCAGTCTTTCATCCGATACCTGACCCCTCACGGATCAACCCCTCGTTTCAAGGTCACCAACGGAGAAAACGACCCCGTCGAAATCCCCTACGAAAATTCCAGTAGGTGAAAAATAATTCCGCTCGAAAATATAAATCCTGAAAACAGTTTCCGAAGACGCAGCGATTTCTTAAAATAATCAAGCCTCCTCTGTTTTGAATTTACGGTCATGGAACGTCTCAAGGCCTTCATGCATCATAAACTATTCTTGCCATAAAACTTCGAAAATGTTTCAAAATTAAAGCAAAAATTTCCCACGATTTTTAAAACCTCAGTCTCAAATATCAGCTAACTTCTCATTTACGAACTTACTGGCCCTTTGCCTCAATACCTATAATTTTCAAAATAATCGCTAATTCAAGTGATCCCATTGCTTGATCCTATGACGATTCTTCGTCCAAAATCAAAAAACCATTTTATCGTCTTCATTCCAAAGATTTTTGATAAATAACAGTTTTAATCATCCAATTTTGACCACTAATTTGATACTAGGCCCCATTTTTTTTTTATCGGAGACGTTTACTTTCCCTTAAGTAGGTATCTTGATGGGACGACCTGACGAAAACGAAAGTAAATTAAACTGGATCTGCCCAGAATCTCGGGGAGGCAACCTTGGAAAGTGCTGCCCTCAACCCGTCCACTTCAAACCACAAAAAGGAATAGGTAAAATAAATATATAAAATTTTATAAATATTTTTTAATATTGGCCAAATATAATATTCATATAAAATATTTATGTACAAAATATAACAAGGTCGGAACAATATTACCATTGGCTTAACCATAAATACGGCCCTTAAACTTTAAAGACATAGAATCAAATTGACTGTTAACATTAATACAAAAAAAAAATTCAATTAAAATTATCAACTAGAGAGCAACTACAATTTTTTATAACTGGTTTGTACAAAAATACCTTAAAATAATAAATGATTTATTATTGTCATGGCGTTTCTTTTAATAAAAAAGAGTATTTTAATCTAAGGCCACAGTATAAATTATTCATCACAAATTTTTTAAATGAAGGCACGGATGCACCATTTGAAGGCGGAGCAATTTAAAATTTTGAAAATTTTAAATTCAGCCGCCTCTTTTTCCTCCTATAAAATCACCGATTTTTTAACTATCACTTGAACTAAATTTAATTCTAGACGTATTTACAAAGTAGAAAAGAAAATCAAATTTTTGACTAGAGAAGAAAAAAAAAAGTCTTTTGATATTTTGACCCTTTGAACTGGTACGGTTTATGTACGAGGTTGATTTAGGACTAAAAAAAGTCGAAAATCAAGCGGTACATGAGGTAACAGAAAAAAAAGCAAATTACATTTGCACTCCTTGCCTCCATAATAATGAAAATAAAACTTATAAATAAAGACGGTTTTTCTTGCCTTTTTTTGTCCTATGTACAGTTGAGAGGGTCTGACCACCTGTGGAAAAAGGAAGGAAATGTTAAGACAGGAAACGCTAAGGAGAGCATGTGGTACACTCTCTTTCAAAAATAGACTATATAAAAAATAAAGAATAATTTACCTTAGGGAGATCGTAACGAGCTGATTTTTCTTTTTTATCGTCTTAGCTTTAGAGATCTGTAACAAAAAAAAATTGGAGTTATTTTTCTGATGAAAAAAGATGTGAGGAGAGACTTTAGGGGAAAAAACCGGAAGTTATATCGATTTTGAAACGGTTCCGCTTCTTGACCACAACCCCATGACAGACTACCCCGCCAAAAAAACGGTCAAGAGGGGTTCGTTATTGAACAGGTATGATTTATATAAAATTTAGAATAAAAAAACTGGGAGTACAGGATGTAAACAAGACAGGTAGTGAAGTTACCTTGGCTATTGCGATTGTTGCCACCATGAAATAACGTCTAGGAGTTCTTCGTCTTCGGGACTCATCGGACTGTAGTTTTCGTGGTGGTAGGTGTTTGTCGTGTAGGATGGTTCGGACTGGTAGGAAGAAGATGAAGGAGGTGGTGAATCTGAGGCGTCAGAACATCCCGGAGAGAGTTCCATTTTGCATTCTTTGTAGTAGTTTTCTGAGTTTCCAGATTCGTCTAAGAGGTCTTTGAGAGATCTGATGTATTCTACGGCGAGTCGCAAAGTTTCGACTTTGCTGAGCTTCTTGGATGCCCCTCTTCCGGCGTTGGAAGCACCGAGGGCGGCGGCGACGGAGAGCGGTATGTGGTTTCTTAAAGTCGCGAATCCGTTGTTGACTTGTCGGACGCGGTTACGTTCGCGAGCGTTTCTTCGAGCTACAGAAGCCGGCTGCATACCTGTATAAGCGAAATTGATCCTTCGTTTGCACCTCACGTCGGTATTGTCGACCAAAACCGTATTCCTGTCCGTACTCTCGTTTTTAATGTTATCGAATTGTTTAATATTTTCAACAATGACCGCTTCTCGTTTAACACCTAAGTCGATGGCTAATGGTTTACCGACAACAGAAGCCATATCACGAAAAAAACACTTGAGATTTTGAGCTCTGCGCGTTCACTCACTGAACTAGCACACCTTGGAATGAGGCGCACGCCGCCCTCTGCCCATTTATATACTCGGGCCCCCACTACCCGGGGAGACGCGTGCCGGAGTCGTGCTCCCGTCCCCCACCATCTTCCCGACCGGTTGCCTCCGGACTTTTCTCCCCCCGTTTCCATCTCTCTCTTTCTCGTTTTTTGGTTTTTGCTCTATGGAAAGTGTGCGGCATTGAGGACGGACCCCTCCGACTCTCTTCCCTTGTTTATCATCCCCTCTACGACGAGGTCCCCTCCTTCGGGGGTTCTTCGGTGTAGCTTGTCCCGACGGTTTTCCAAGATTCCAGACTCGAATATCCCTCCGGCGAGGACGCATCTCCCTAGCCCTCCTAACTACGAAAATCCTGAAAACTAAAATCGTCAACTTTCAGAAAACATCCAAGTCAAAAAATATTTTTTGGCTACATGGTGTTTGCAGTTTAAAAGAGCTTGCACTTCTCCACCCCTTGCAAAATGTAGCCTCTGACAACAAAGAACATCATTTTCACATATTTTAAGTTTTAATTTAGCCATAGCAACTATTTATCTGGAAACTAACTTCATATTTTGTCCCTGGGTTATGGACCAAGTATAAATTTTAGCTGGCCATGACAAAATTAATAAATTATAATTTTCTTCCACTTTTTTGATGATAGGAGAGCCAACACTCCAATAGTGTACACCTATTGTGGGTCAAAAATACATATCCCCAAATATGGAAAACCGCGTTTTTGGTGAAAATTAAACAATGTAATATAAGAGGTTAGTTATGTACGTACCTAGGTTACCCATGACAAAAAAATATACCTACTTAAAGTTTTAATTTTAAAGCCAATTGTAAAGTAGAATACCCAAAGTTTTGTTAAATTTTTGAATGTTTGTTTAAACTTTTCTAAAGTGTCAAACTGTTCTTTTCTTTTTAAGATAAACTAGAATTCTGGAGCAGCCTTATAAGACGATAATTTTTCTTAAAATACAAATTTTCAATGCCACTCTTAAAAGGTCGAGGGTTATAAATGAATAACGGCCTATCTCTGGATTCCAGAACTGGAAATATCGGTCAAAACCTGGAGCAATTATCAAACTCGTTGTTTTTGCCTTTTGGTGGGCGAGAGAGAGAGAGAAAAATTAATGTGCGAATTTCTGACCGTTACATGCTAAAAAAAATATTCAATAAACTTTTCGTTTGATTGAACTTGTGAATTTTTTTTTCAGTATGTAGAAAAAATTGACAGGTAAGAAAAGAAGGTGCGTCTTTTATCCGAGAGTGGACATCTTCCTTTGTCCGAAAAACGGCGGACGGTCACAAAACTTTCAATATCGTTTCAACTTCGAAGACTTCCCTCGAAGTTCACACTTGCATTTTTTTTCCCTCCTCTTTTCTGTTTAGAGCTGCCTTTTGTTCCCGGGAATAAAAGGGAAGAAAAAAAAGTTCAAATATGATGGAACGTGCTGGACCAACTGGTCATTTTTCCCTTCTCGCTCGAGAAAATCTCCCTGCGATCTTTATAAAGATTAGGACTTCCTTAAGATTTCTAAAAGACCCCAAAAAATCTATTTATCACACAAAAACTTCGAAGGTAGCTTAACGTTAAAAAATTGTTCACAATATCCTCCATCGCTCTATTTTGGTCAATATGAAAATCCTATTAAGTCCAACAGATCCTCTTAAAATCTCTTTTTTACTCACTTCAGTCTTGACCCTCCTTTACGATTTTAATATTGAAAAGACTTCCTCCCTAACGTCCTCACTTGAAAAATTATTTAGAAGCACTGATTTTTTTATCCCTTCCTCCGCTATCACAAAGATAAAAAACACACCTTAAAAAACGACTTTTTTAATTATTATAAATCATTCATTTGTTGTTTTTTCTAATTGTCAAAACCCAACTTCTTCAAAAGGATCGCGTGATCTGAATACAATAGATATCTTCGGCCGTAATCGTATTTGTCACAATCTTAAGTTGTATTTCAAATTTACGAGTATAAAATGCTTATAATTTATAGTTCGGGTGCATGTCGCTAAGAATAGAAATCGAGTTGAAAAAATTAAAGAAAGAAAAAACTCTTAATAAATGGCTTTTTTAATTTGATGATAAAAGGGGTTCGTTTAAAATTAAGGGAATTTTTCACATTAGGCGAAAATGATCTATTACTCTTCGCTGTTTTCTGGAGGGGGTGGGGGATAAACAGGACACCGCTTATTTCGATAGGTTGGTATTACGTTTTTAACGTATTTTTTTTTATACAAGAAATATAAATTACATGGATATGTGTTTAAAAAAATATATAGGTGTACCTAAAAACCGAGATAAACCGGTAAAGGGTGAGATGACAAAAGGGTTAAATACAGGTTTGAGCACGTGGGGCTGCTAATAATCCATTCAAAAACTAAAACCGGATTTTCGGATAAAAAATGAAACACTCAACGATGGTTCATCCCAATTTTTTGTACTTAGAAAAAAAAGATTTTAATGCGGCCACAGATGTGCCTGTAAACAGAAACTCCTTTAGAAACATAAATTTATTCAAACCGCAAGAAATCGGAGACTTTCATATTTCTGTGTTTCCACCCTCACATGAAGATACACTTTTCTTTTGAGAGTCTGAGAAAAGGTTATTGTCAATGAGTGTGAGCCTTGTATCCTGTAACCTGAGGGAAATTCGCCTTTTTCCATTCCACCTTCCGTTCTTCTTTCCGGACGGAAGAGAGCGTTTTTACAAAAGGGACTTTAACACTTCTCAAATTACATCCATTTTTCTTCACCCTCAGAAATCAACTTTTTTCTGGAGAGGTGGCGGAAAAAAGATGTCTGCACGCGAAGAAATCACGAGAACTGTGAAGTACCGATTTCCGTTAGAAATAATTTACAGAATCCTTCGACTGATCAAGTTGTCTATCTCTTGACAGGGATAAAATTTTATTGGATTTCTGCAACAATTTGGAAAAAGGCAGACAATATTGATGATAAGGAAGATTTTTATGTCAAGCCAAAAATTTGATTGGAAATCTCGAATTTTTTGTTAACAACAGGTGTCAATACTATGGTTGTAAACATTTATTGTAGAAATGTACATTCTGTATGCAATAATACTTGCCGCAAAGGTGCTTAAGGACCATAGAGATTGTCATAGAATGATGGATGGTGCTCTGGGACAAAGGACATTTTTGAATACTCTGAGACCCATAAACTCTTTTTGAACAAATATGAACCTAGTTTGTTTATGAAAATGGAAGGTGTATTTACCTACAAAACCCCGTACTTATAAAATTAAATCTTCCATTATAAGCCTCTTTAAATCTTAATATAGGCCCCAAGATCCTAATGATAGTTTTGATTAAATGGAATTTTTAAAAATCCTTCAAATTCTGATGAAAAGAGATTTTTTTGGTGATAAAAATTGGTTGAGTAATCCGGATGCTTGGGGAACGTTTTACGACCCGGGATCGAAATTAGGCCGAAAATCATAATGCACATCACGGACCACCTTAGTCGAATGAATGGTGCTTTAGACCATATTCGGGTAAAAATTAAACGTAAGGAATTTTTTTCGAAGAAGAATGGAATTTCGAAGGATGAAGCAACTTGAACACGTGTGACACCTTAAAAAGCGCGGACCTGAGTAAATCTTACTGTCCGATAAGAATCGGAGGCTTCTCTAGTCTGCAAACACGATAACAGTGCAATTTTCGGCATTGTAAGTAGAAATATTGAATCTAAAGTCTTGAAGAACTCATTTGCTGCAAACCTTATAAATTATTAGGAAAATTAAATGAAAAGAGATTAAATCTTCCCTCTTTTGATATTGTTATTGGCTCCATTGTTTTGGAGGTGTTGGAGATTTTAACCCCTTTTGAAATCTAGATAAAAAGGAGGATAATTGTCAGGTGGCTTACTCCAATTCTCCTTAGCTACTCGAATTTTCAATGTTTCGTTATCTGAGCCAATAAATCCCATTTCCCGCCCTCCCGCCACGGCTCCCACCATTAAACGCGAGCACCCGGTTTTAATTTCGACTCGAAATTGGAGTACATTATGTGTAAATGAGTTAAGATAAGTGTTGGAAGTACAGGCCGACTTCTTTTTTTCAAAGACCCAGAGGCCACTTAACTCGTGTTATTTATGTTTATATTTTTTATCCTCCTTGAACCATCTCGAAGGTTAATAACGTTTGAAGTCATCTTGTTCATTTATTTATACTCTGTAAGTAGATTCTAAACTGGATCGCTTTTCGATAATCTCAAATCGATTAAAAGCCTATATTTTATCATTGAACTTTTCATTTTTGATCTGATCTATAAAACATTTCTAAGGCGAAATAAATCATTTCTGAAAAATTATACTTCTGAAAAGTGCATTCTCAAGATGGATGTGGGCTGGAGAAACCCATATCGTCCGCTTTTTAATTAACTCTCGACCTTTTCTTATTAATAATTCCTTTTCCTTTCTATAATCCGAGACTTATAAGAAAAACCGCAGACAGTGACAGTCGAACATCTGCCCCTTTTGTCAAATCCCGCAGGTATATTTGTGTTTGTTGCCAGCTTTTTATTCCGGACAACAAAGAATTTTTATTATCCTTCCGAAAAATGCCGGAAACGATTTA
Source organism: Orius laevigatus (assembly GCA_018703685.1). Classification (NCBI taxonomy): domain Eukaryota; kingdom Metazoa; phylum Arthropoda; class Insecta; order Hemiptera; family Anthocoridae; genus Orius; species Orius laevigatus. Next base: position 428,603 of record JAGWEN010000035.1, on the reverse strand, counting down.
TAAACTGTCTCAAAATTTATTATGTCCGGCTTATCAAACGATGGAGCACGTACAATATTTGAACAATATAAATTTTTCTCTTCGATTATCATAATTGTTGATATCGACCCTCTAGGACCCTAAGGTATGAAAATTTTTTGATTAACTGCTTACCATAGAAGCGGCACCTGCTTCATCATGAATGAACTCGTTGGACGAGTTAGGCATCTGCCAGCATAATTTACACAAATTGTCAACCGAGTAATAAAGTAGAGAAAGGCATTTTTAGTGATCCATGGCAAAATTTGGTGGCAAAAATTAATCTGTTAAATATACAGGGAGAGCGTGAGAGGTAAACACAGCTGTTGCGGGCTTTATCTATGCCGTAAATCACAACTTGAACACCTATCCTTTTATTCATTTAGGCCGGCCACAATAGGATTTGGGAGGATTTGGATTATATGGCACACTCCTTCCGCTTCCTAGAAAAGCGAAAAAGCCTTTAAGTAATAAATTTCACTTTTTATAAATCGAATTTTTCTAACGAGAGACGGTCGTTGCTTAATAAGAAGGTAGGGCTCAAAGGTGTTAAAACAAAAAAAATCTTCACACCCGCACTTCCATTATATCTCGAAATTGGAGAATCCACCTTTTTTTTTAGGAACCTTTAAAAACTGAGTAAAAGGGTGTCGCCTTTTGAGAAAATTGAAGGGAAAGAAGGGAGTTTTTTTAAGACAATTTTTCCTCTTATCTTCTAATGGACACCTTTTGTGGGAAGGCTAAACATAACACTCGGTATCTCTATTTCGATCGAATCGAGTGGGGAATGGATAACCATATCCCTCAATGATAGGTCATGGATATCGCTGTCGCACTGCTTACTAAGCAATGATGTGCACTCAAGGTCGGATTGTCTATAAAGCCTATGATCAATCAAACTAATATAATTTATTCTAATAATAGAGACGGTAAGAACAATGTATAAGCGTGGCATCTTCATTACAGATTCATATTTTTTCTATTCGAATCCTTAATTTATTAGTCTTTTAAATATATGTAGATTATAATGTAGTCAGGCGCCTGCTACCCTAACACAAGGGATGATGCCCACAGAATATTATCGCTATGTAAAACACTTAGACAATTTTTTACGACAAAAATCGACGTGAGAAAAGCTGAGGAATTTTCGAGCCCGAGCGTGTAATGAAGGTTGCACAGTAGCCGTCGATTTTCATGAATATTTTAATGTTTAAAAGGAATTTGGGAGGGAAGTAAAAAAGAATCAGGTAGGATCTTCTTATAAATCATAATCGTCTATTGAAATCATTGATGGAAGTCGGAGGGGGTTTTGCCTCCGATGAATGACGCCATAAGAAAGTCGCCTTTAGCCGTCCCCGGGTTTTATACCTTTCTCGAATCTCCTAACGACCCTCGTCATAAAAGAAGACTTGTCTTCTTTTCCTTTTCTTTAAAGGCCCCCCCATGGCAAGAAACAAGTACCTGAGGGGAGAGAGAAGACGATTTTTTGCACCTAGCAACGTAACCCTTAGAAAAATCCGTTAGAACTTGAAGATATCGTAAGAAGGGTCGAACTTATTTTATGAATCAGATAAATCATACCTGAAAATACTTGTCGCTTTTGTCCTCCTGAAAAATTTAAAAAACTGATAATCCAGGAAGTTATAAAAATCAATGTAAACATTCAAAATCATTAATCACATATTTTTCAATAGTTTGTATAATATTTAATGATCCTACAGAAGCGTGATAATTTAATGGAATATAGTTTACCGACCTCAAAATAACAATTTACCCCTAATCTATAACAGCCATTTCCTTTTCTTTCTCACTCTTTTCACACACCCCCGGTTACAGTTCACCCTAATTTTACCAACTCGAAAAGGTGATTTTTCAACCTTTTTAACAAGCGTGGGAGACCCCGGGACGTTCACGTATTTTATCCATTACGGAAAACACTTTCCATTTCCAGATACCATTATTGGGGTGGATTAAAAAGCCACCTAAATGAAACTCCACTCTCACCTTTACATGAAGTTATTACGATGACGTGACCCATATAATGCTCCTCGGCTTAATTTTTTTTTTTACTTTACTTTAACGATATTCTTTCTTAAAAGATTCTTTAATTACTTTTTTGAAATAACAGTTATTAAATGTACCATTCATTTCTTTAATACGACTCGAAAAATTTATTGAGGGTTTTATTTTACGGACTTATACTTATTTGTTTATTTTTATTGTCCATTCTTAAAAGTTTATTTCTAAAACACACTTTCAAAATTCTTCCTGAGAAAATTTTGATTATGATGGTGGAGATAGATGGTGTCTCCTCACTGAAAACTCCAATTTCCCTTCTCTCCGATTATCACCCAAATAGCCCAAACTATACCCCTTCTCAACCGCCACCTTCTTCCCCAAACTACACCTCAGCCCCCCAAATTGACTCCTTTCTAAAATCGAGGGTCCATTACGATCCTTTCCTTTTGAGGAAGTTAATTATTACGAAGTTTACAACGAATTTAATTGTTTAACTTTTGGAATGATTAATAAACTTGACACGCGATATTGTCAAACAGTCTAATTGGTTTTATTTATGTTGCAAACTTGGCTCCCGAATAACCGGATTTAATGCAGTTTTGTGCAACCCCTGGACTCTCTCCAGATAATCACTTTATTGGATTTTTAATTCCATTTTCTTTCAAATTATTTGATAAGCCTTCAACTTTCTATTTTGTTCATTCAGAGTACATTGAAATCTTTCCGGAGGTCAAGCGGGTCAAACGGGAGCAATTAGCGGAAACGCGGGAGCTTCTAGGGGAGACGTCAGACGTCATTAATATTTACATCCCGTGCACGCGGAGGGGTAAGACAGCCGTTATTCAAACGGCATTTAGACTCGTTCATCTAGAACGAATTTAATTTAAACCTGGTTCAATTTGTCTTGAAAATAATTCAAGGTTGGCCCTCTCGTCTCGAACGCGTCTGACGACTCAAACGGACTCACCGAGTCAATTCACGCTTTAAAGAATTAAATTTTTCTCCCATGAAGAAACCCGTCTAGCTGCGGAACGCTACCTCCTCTTTGTAGAAGCTAAATCCAATTACTTTAATAACTTCATAAAATTACGCAATTAATTGATTTTTATTAATATTATCATCACGTCGCATCATAGAAAGTTTCACAACTAAACGCCACTTAATTGATCCATCAAAAAACATTTTTTCCTCTATTTAAAATTCCGACAGGATCTTCTTCATGAGGTCAGATTTTGACGCTATAAGTAGCGAGTTAATTAAGGATGGAATATGGGTCCGGTTTTTCGGAGGTCTACTGCTATTGTGGAAATTAATTGATAGCCCCCCATAGGTTAAGTTTTTTGTATTCTGAACACGGGTAGGGATCTGGACTGAATACGAAATGGTTGGATCGAAAAACTAAAGAGCACCGAAGCCGCCTATCACGCCATCAAGGAAAGCGGTTTTTAAAACACTAATGAGTCAAACAATTAAGTTTTTAAGCGACGAAAATTATCAGAATTGGGTTTTCTGATATTTTATGCGCCTATCCCATTGATTTCTGCGGGGAAAGTGAAAATCGAGAACCCCAGCGGAGTAGAAGAATCAAAAAAGGACATTCGAAGTCCTTCACTTGTCAATTTCGAGTCTCGAGTGGATTCCGGAATTCGAAATTTATTTTATCACGTTTAATTTGAATTGTATAATTTCTATAGAAAACAGAAATGGGCTTATTGTGCCTCCCTGGCGTATACGGAATACGAAAATAGCCGTGAGAGCCACCGCGATCGGCGAGAAAAGGAATAAAATAACGATAACTTGGTGTTTTATTTGTTCTTCCTTTCTCGATTGGCTATTTCTCCGTGAAAAATACGGGGCCAAATACAACAAAAAAGAACTCCCGAAGGCGTGTTAGGCCTTTTTGACGTTTATCGTTTCCCGGCGGGAGACAAATGTCTAAATCGGAGGGTACGGGATCTCTTGGAAATCGGCTTCCTCATCACGTCCCAGGATGAAACAATGCGGGACAAAAAGGGGGCCAAAGTCGAGATCGCCTATCGAGAAAACCAAAACGCCTCCTAATGAGCCATTTTTACAACCGAAAACCAAATTATGAATTCAAAAGTAAATCCCTAAAAGGGAAAATTTCAATATTAATTTTTCCTTTAAATTTTTCTTCTATCAATTAGCGATTCCCATTGTTTTTCAAGAAATTCCTTACATGGGAGGTCTGAAATCCGAACCTTTTCATCAAAGATCGAGCTAAAAAAAGTTACAAAAGTTTTTAGAATATCGAAAAAAAACGGACTTTGAACGAGATTTTACCTTTTTACCCGGAAGGCAAACCTGTGGAAGATTCCTAAATAAACAAGGAATGAAAGGGGAGGTTAGATAAACACAATTTTCTCTTGCAAAGAATCCAAAACCGACTTGGCTTTTTTTCCCTTTTCAGAAAGCCCTCCCCCAGAATTTCAGACACTTGCGACTACTCTGTTTTGAATCGAGACCTTTTGTCCCGTCGAAAAGCTTTCCATCACTTGTTACTTGAAAAACCGCACTTTGAAAAACGTAACAAGGGACATAAAAGAACTAGCCCCAGGGGTCGAAAAGAACGTTTTGGACAATTTTAAAACCTCAAAATTCCTATAATAGAAGTTGTAATTATGTTATAAATTTAGTATAATAGACTCAATTAATGTCGATAATGATATCCAATTAAAATTTACACGATTCTTCCTAATTAATTGGCGCATTAGCGATTTTTCCACATTGAAAAGGTGTGTCTTGATATTAAGCGGGAGCCGATGGTAGTGTAGGAACGAAAAAAAAAGGAGATCAAGGGAGGATGTTTTTTGTTTTTTTTCTAGGGTTGTCGTTGGGGGAGGGAACCCGTAGGAAGATTTATAGCTTGCCCGTCGGGTTCGACTCGTCCCAAGCATCCAGCTCACATAAGTCAGGGGGTCTGAACATCCGTTTTTACACCTTCATGTAAAATTTAAAATTAACTGATTGTTTTTATGTGGAAAAAATCCAAAGAAGTGCAAGGCGAGGACCACTTTCACATTTTAATCCCGAAATTAAAGGAGTTGTTATGGAGCAATTAAACCGATAAAGGTGTCCCTTTTAAAAAAGAATTTCATTCAATCCCTCCTTTTTAACGGTTAAGCGAAAAAACAACACACCTCATATCTAATTATTTGAATTTTTTCCTCCATTCCAACCCTCGGGATAATTGGTCTGGTTTTCTCGAATGTCTCAATCTGGAGACCGTCGCGGACCACCGAGTTCAGCCCAACAAGAATTTTTCGACTGTAAAAAGACCGCTTGGGACAAAGTGCAGTCCGGGTTTCTATTACCTTTAAAGGCAACGGGTGCGTTTTTAAACAATTACCGCTTTTTCACATGATCATATTTCATCGAAGAACCAGGATAATTATATAAAAGAGATTTCTCTTAATTAGACATTTCGCGTTTTTTGTATTTTAAATTAATACAGTATATAATATATAAAAATTTGTTATTTTTTTTACAACCGGACACGATTATAATCGTCGACAAATAAACTGGTATTTCTTTAAATGATTAAAAGGAGAAATTGGAAATACAAGTTCTTATTAAATTGAAAAATTCAGCATCTGCTAAGGCCTCCCTGGTTCTTCTTCAATGGAATGGAAATTCTCCTCAGTAATGAAAGCTGCCTATGTAGCGTTCCGCCCCTCCAAGCAAAACCCTTTCATCGCTCCACCCCAAAAGATTTTTGTTATAGGTTTTGTCCAACTTCAAAATTTGAGCATTAGTTTCCTTTTTGGACAAAATTCCCACGTTCTTTAGGAAGATAAAAGGCGGAACGTGTTTTCTATTTAAAATAAAATTTATCGTTTAACGTTTTAATTAACCTGTTTAATTATCCGAAATGGCAAAAGCTTCGCCAATAGGCACGAATGTGATTCAAATCCTGATTAAAATTCGGAGTGGTATATCAAAATCGTTTATGTTCTCTAATTAATTGTCGGATAGACTAATAATTGTCTCCGTGGCCGCCCCTGCTTTATATTCCACTCGCGTCATTCACCAGAAACAAAACCCATTATGTCGTTTATGATTTCATATTTTTTTCTATTAACTCGACCGGGCATTATAATTTTCTTATTTTATACTTATTTTTGTCGTTTTCAATTTATCATGGTAGTTAAGTCCAATATAGCATTAAGACAAATTAATTAAGTCAATCAAGATGATAGGGAACGAGGTTATGTTTGGGGGTCTTCGAAAGGGGAATTAAACTGAAGGGAATCAACTCAATTACAGTATCAATTCATTTTAAGATATTCCTTCAAAATAGGAGTCGATTTCGTGTGGGAGGGGATTTGAATTATTTTGAATTCCTTGTTTTTGTCCAGAAAGTACTTAGGTCACTTTCTGAGATTGTCACTGTTGAAGTATGCGGTCCCTTCTCGGCCTGACAACGGGCAACAAAGGTACTGATTGGACGGGACGTCTGCATTAAATCCCGAAACGCGGCTTGACTTCCCGTTCTTGCTCCCTTTTATTCAAATCAGACGATATTTATATATTTTTAAATACTAAATACCCCGGCTCGATGTCGGACAGATGAATGGAAACGAAAAAAAGTCGATGACTATCTCGCGGTCGTCTATTGTCGTTGCCCCGTTGCATTTTGCATTTACGTCGCCGGGGGAGGAGAAGGCTTTCAAACCCTGGGAATCGGACCTAATTGACTTTAGGCTCCCGAGGCGCCGTTTCGTCTTATTTAGTACTCCGTACACTTTCAATATCTTCTTGTTTGAATATAAAGAGGACTTGGCAGTTTGACTTACTTTCGAGGAGGCCACATGACTTGAACTTTTTTCTCTTTATGCAAAACATGCGATGGAAAGCCTCATTCTTCTTTCCAACTTCGTCATTCTTGCAGTTGGACCTTTAAGATGTGAAAAAACATTTCGAAATCAGCTCCAAAGAGATCATCAATTACTTCAGCAAAGAGTTTATCACCAGGTTCTTCTGAGGGATTGTAGAAAACAAATTTTTGTTAGAAAAAATCTTAGCTTATTTCTACCCTTTTTGAGATGTCATAGGTATATTATTTCCTAAACGATGTAGGTTATTTATGAACTGTAAAAGAGAAACATCTTCATCACAAAAAATGTCAGTAAATATTAGCATTTTAAAGGAATCTTTAGGATTATGTAAAATGAAAGTTATGATCGAAAAAGGGGGTGAGACATCGTTAACGAGACCCTTCACGAAAGTAATATTTGTAAGGGTTGAGCTACAAATCATTTTCCTCCTCCCTAATTTTTTTCCGGGGAACTCTAACCTTGAATCACTAATGAACTAACAACCCCTCGTCGATGACCACGGGGCGAAAGAAACAATCTAAAAACAACAAGGCGGGGGGTTAAGCGTGCCAGCCATTATGTTAAGTAATTCTAAAAAAGGCGCAGCTGCCCCACCTCGTCTCCCCTTAACTATTCCAAGAGATAAGGGAAGTTCTCTCGCTTATTTATTTAATAGACGTGCGCCTCACCGTATATCAATATACTTTCGAACCCCATACGATAAACTAGCGTGTCAATATCTGACGATTGGCCACCCGACGCATCACTGTGGATGATTGGTCCTCCGATCTGTTTATTAAACTGATAAAACCAACTTAAACATTTAATAAAATAACAACCATAATTCGATGTTAACTTGACTACGACTATCCATCTCAATAAAAGCCACATAGGTACTTTATTTTGATTTTAGGCTCATTTTTGGTAGATTTCTTGTCTTCGGACAGTTTGGAAGATTTTTGTTGTTTGGGGTAGTTTTGGATGTCTGGGCAGTTTAGGTGTTTTTGGTGGTTAGGACAGTTTGGGTGATTTGGGCGATTTAGGAAGTTATGGAGAGGTGGGGAGAGGTATTGGGAGGTGATAAGAGAGGAGTGGATGGTTGTGGAATCTTGGAGGTGGTGGTAGTATTGGTAGTAGTAGTGGTAGATTAAGGCGGAGACGACCATTATTTTTGTTTGTTTCTGAGTCAATAGATCGCAGCACATTCGGCCCCAAAAGTTTTTTCCTCGTTTTGGGCACTAAAAATGGTCCGATTTTTTTTCTGAAAAGCGCATTCTCTTTGATTCGGAAAACTCTAGACTGATCTGAGAGCACTTTTTCCGAAAAAAATTTTCATCCGGAAAATCGGGGAACGAATTTTCCGGGAAAACTTTTTTTCAAAAAAACCAGGTACACGTTTTGTAGGGTACAACGAGCTGTTTCCAAATCTGTTAATAATTTCAAAATCGGTTAAAAAACGGCGTCGTAATCGCTGTCACAAGATTTAGACGGTGCGGGGGGTGGGGAGCGTCTGGGGGTCGTAAATCAAGATTAGACGAGATGACAGGTGCAAAGCATTTTTTGGTGTTCAATGGCCCTAGATTCTTTTCTTTCGAGTTTTTTCAAAAATACATATTACTTTTTATTAATTTTGACTTGAGTAAAATTAAGAGAACAAAAAGGAAAAGGGAGAGTAGTCATCACCGTAAATAAAGTAAAGCAGAGCTGATCGGCTGGACCAAAGTCCACTTCATTTCGCCCCGACTCTGCTTATCAGTCAGTTTAAAAAAGTGAGTGAAAACATGTTTTTTAATTCATGAACTATACGTACAAAGCAATTGTGATTCCATAATTATGGCGCAATTTTTTTACTTATTTCTTTATTTTATCTTATTAGGATTGCAAATTTGTCCAGTGTACAGAGCATTTTCACCTAATGGTCCATTTGGGTCCCAAAAACGTCATGTTTTTGAAGAGTGCCAATAAAAGCTTTCCCGGCATAACTTTAAAACAAGAAAATCTTTACATCAACTTTTGCTGGATAAGGTCCTTTAAACTGCTCTAAATTAAATGTGTTTATTTTTTATTAGCAAAAATTTTTCCTTATTTTTCAATGGATCCTGCATTTTACCAATTTTATTGACTTGAGGCCAACCTAATGACAGTGTGTTAACCTGTCATCTGCGTATCTTGATTTACGACCCCAGACGCTTCCCACTCCCCGCAACGTCTAAATCTTGTGACAGCGATTACGACGCCGTTTTTTAACCGATTTTGAAATTATTAACAGATTTGGAAACAGCTCGTCGTACCCTACAAAACGTGTACCTGGTTTTTTTTCAAAAAAAGTTTTCCCGGAAAATTCGTTTCCCGATTTTCCGGATGAAATTTTTTTCGGAAAAAGTGCTCTCAGATCAGTCTAGAGTTTTCCGAATCAAAGAGAATGCGCTTTTCAGAAAAAAAATCGGACCATTTTTAGTGCTCAAAACGAGGAAAAAACGTTTTGACATCTTCCCTCTCTCTCGCACACTTGGTAGAATTTAATTGTCGGATCCGCCTTAAGGTTGTTTTTTTTTTTTTTTTATGTCTTTATTTATTTATTTACTGTAAAATTAAGCTGTAAGCTAGATTTCTAGACCCTCTGATTTTTTCAATATTATTTTTGTATTCACAGTTTACTTAAGCTTCTAGTACAAATCGGATTATAAGGTGTTTATAACATAATTTTTATGTTCCATGGAACCCACTAATAAATTATAGAATTTTGGTCTATGGCGTTCGATATTGTAAGTAGCCGAACAATTATGTCTTTATTTGTGCCTGAAGTGGGCCCGAAAAACGTCTCATCTTCATTTTATTTTATTTTTTATTTAGAGTTTTTATCGGTTTTTCGTTTCGTATTTAGTGTCACGACTGTCTTACGGTCGATTTAAGACGAGGCGACCTCGATCGGGCTTAGAACGTTCTTAATATGGTCTTAGTGGCGGACAAAAAAGTGAGAAGGGGGGAGAGTGATTTTTATTTTATTAAAATGAGATCACATCTTTATTCTTTCGAGTCCTCCGTCACCGACAAAAGTCATCTCGGGGTATCACGTTTCATCATTCACCTCCCATGAGAAGAAGATGAAAATTATACATTTTCCTTTTTTGGTATATTTTTTTAATTTTTTGCTCGAAATAATTGTGAGAAAATCGAAAGAAAGCAATTATTGTATTTATAAGAATGTTGGTCAAATCATGAACATTTTTTTATGCCATGAAATGTCCATTGTTTTGAAATGCAAGGACAAAGCAACATTCCCAGCCAGAATGTTCATATTCTGAAGTTTTGGTCCTTAAAAAAAAGTCTTCTCAAGTCTTGTTATAAGGAAATACATAGTCCAAATGAATCCGACAAAATAAGGTGTTAAGTCAAAAAAAAAAAAAAAATCCAGAAAGCTGAATTTTCGTTGTGTTATTGTGACATGTTTCGATAGTTAGCCAAGTATGCAGCTTCGAAATCCTCCTGCTGAATTTGTAGCAGCTAAAAAAACCTTTAAATGTTCGGACGTGTTTCAGCTTTCGCCTCATAACTTCTAAAAAATTAGTTTTATGTGAAACGTCACTCTTACCATTAATAAAGCCTATAAATTTACCTAAAATTTAAGCCCAACCGGAGCTCTTTAGGTCCAATATATCCTGAGATATTTGCCTTCAAAAATCCAAAAAGTTTGAAATTTAATTTTAGTCATCTTTTGGCTAGAATATTGGCACTAATACTCATCCTACGAGAAAAGCCCTTTAGGAGAAAGTTGTAGAGCAGTTATCTAGCTTTAATTTAAACTTTCAAAAGTCAAAATGGTCCAGCAGTACGGGAGATATGTATGGTCAACAAGAATGAACTAAAAAGATAATGGATTTCAGATGATTTAGCAAGATGAGGTTCATTATAATATGACCCTGGCAGCAGGCAGCTAGTAGTACTTTCCTCCTATAAGCTTCAAAACCTAAACTTTTACCTAAAGATTAGCCATGCCCGTGCTAAACCAGTATAAAGGCTCAAAACCTCCACCAAAGGGAATAAATTTTAGGGATCTCAAAATAATTTGGCATCAATTTTACATTAGGAGTGACAAAATAACAACTTCTTTGTCGTTTTTCGAACCAAACAACAGAAGAGGATGCAAGAAAAGCGGTCATTGTCCAAGGTCCAATTTCGTACGAGCGCTGCATTCGTAACGAGTGCATTTAGGTTTATTTACTTTTGTTTTACAACACACCTTGTTAAATATCCGATGGATTTGCAGGGATAAAAAACCTTGTTTTTCGAGAAAAACCTACGTTCTTCCCAATTAGAATCAAATGATATGAGTTTACACGTACTTTTAAGTAGATTTTCGTGTTGGATGGCTCTGCTTCCATTTTTTACGTGAATCAATTGAGGTCCGATCACTTATTTAAGTAATTTATTAACCTGGTAGAATATTGGGAACAAAAATTACTAACTTTTTATCTTCAACAAGTTACTTTGTGAGACTAAAAAATCGATCGTGTGCCGAGTTGAAGTTTGTTTTTTCCTTGTTATTTTTATCTGTTAAAAAATATCGATATCAGGTCGGACGGTTAGAAAAAAAGACTAAAAAACACCTCACTTGATGATAAAACCCCAAATATTTGACTAAAGGAGTGGATGTTTGGATAATCGATAATGGAATATCAATGAGAAGCATTGAGTCCGATATCTCTCTCGCGCGCTCCGTGGCACACGTAGAATGTTTTTATTTATTTACTTTATGAATAGAAACGGCCATTTTACAAGTGGGCGGATTTCCTTCAGGACGTCACTAAGTCGATTCACTTTCCCGCGCCCGCGCTCCCAGAATTCGCGCGTTACGCAACTCGGTGGGTGGGAAGAGAGCAAACAGTAAAACCTTTGAATATGGAAGGTTTTGAAAATCTCCAATTAGTCGAACATAATTTGTAAATCAAGAAGGATAAAAAAAAAGACATTTTTTTCTTCGGCCTAAGAAAACATTTCCATAATTAATGTTTTTCTCTGGCTTCTTGGTCTACTTGAAAACGTCAAACTTTTACAGTCTTCCATGTTTACGCTTAAGCAAGCAACAAAATAGTCGAAAATCTATTAATAAAACGTCAGTATCGATCAAAGATTCAAATTTTTTCTTGATCCGAAGATTTAATAGACATTTCATTTTACGACGTCACCGGTTTGCATCTCGAATTGAAATCAAAATGTAAACGTGGATGTAAACAAACGTTTTACGATCGGGATGAATTCAAAAGGAGCCGATAAAATTCGGGATTCTTTCGGAACGTCTCTTTTCGGAGTGCAGTTGCATCGGAGGGGAAAAAACCTGATTTTAAAATATCGATTCTTCACAGGATGTCAATCTCGAAATTTTATGGCATAATCCTTTGATAAACAGTAGATTTGACGAGTTTCGTGTATAAAAAAACAATTTTTGGTCAACATAAATAAAATTGTTTGCTTTAAGGATTAGAATTTCTTTTGAAGGCTTGAATTCTAATCTTCCAAACCTTGACTTCTTCTATTTCAACGTTTTTGTAAACTGGGGCCTCAAGATTTACGACGTGGACCGAAAGCAGCATTAATTTGTCAAAGTTCGAAATAAGGGAAACTTACGGCTTGAATTAAAACCGGGGAGAAACTTTAGAGAAGTGATAAACCGCGTGGATAAATACAACGGAGCTAAAAACTGGACAGTGGTTAATATCTATGGCTATAAATATAAAAATCCGTTATATTCTATTTTACAAATAAAAAAACGTTTTCAGCCTTTTTTGTTCGATTTAAAGTTTGAAAAGAATTTTACACGGTTTGTGCGCTAAGAATTTTCAAATTTTTTTTTAATATTTCTAATCTATTTTATATTCAGGATGCGTTTTACTATTTCAAGGGAAGACGAAGATTTATGGTTTTAAAAAAAATTTGTTATTTTTATTAGAGTTCTACTAGAGCAGGTGAGACATAAAAAAGATCGCGAGATAAAATGTCGCGTAAATCCTATTAAGAATTAATTAATTAAAAACATATTAATTTAAATCGGATCTATTTTATTGTTCTTTTTTTTTTTGGGTATCGCTTTCAGAATTTTAATTGGTTTTTCTGACGCTACTGTTTACCTTTTTTTCGTCGGGCGATCATATGGAGGGCACAAAGGAAAAGACACTTTCGTGAGTTACAAGGTCGTTAACAACCTGTTTAAAGACGTCGGCGTTCATTCGCAAAAGCGGAACCTTTTTTCGTTTAATTAAACCGTAGCGAAACATCGGGGACGGATCCATGTCGTCGATGTGTATCAGTCGGGCGCCTCTTAAGGGTGGACCTTTCGGGTTTTTTTCCTCTTCTTATCACTACCCCCTTCTGAAAGAGGGTGATTTGAAAAAGACATAGAAATTCCCGAAAAAAGGCTCTTAATTTTATTTTTAAAGTTGGATTAATTAGGAAGAATGGGTAGAGAGAAAAAAGTAGACCTTTTAAGAATCTTGGGTCTTTTATCAGTACAGAAGCTCGAGTCAAATGGTTTAATTTGAACTTTGGTGGTCCCAAACATCAACCTCTGTCTACAATATGTTGAACAAAAAAACTTTTATTATTTCAAAATTAGGAAATTTCATAGAAAATTTTCGCCTGGAGGGGTGAGTGCAGCATTCTCATCAATGAGAAGATTTCTAGGAGTGTGATGACAATAAAAAGGGTCATGGAAATGCTTGAAACCGAAGTTACTATTTACCTACAAGATGAGCAAATACAATATTTATAGTCCTATGGAAGTGGAACCCCCAAAACGCCAACTTTCTCAAAAATTGGGTTCTCTACTGACTTCTCCAATGGTGGGGTATTCCTAGTTAACCAACCTCCTAAGACCCAACCTGGTATATGGTGAAAATGTGGTGAAGATTGGACAGGTACCACGCGAGAATGGTTTTTTCCCTGACCCTTATTGACCCTTTATAGACGGCAAGGACCCTTTATAGACGGCAAGGACTCTTTATAGACGGCAAGGACTCTTTATAGACGGCAAGGACCCTTTATAGACGGCAAGGACCCTTTATAGACGGAAAGGACCCTTTATAGACGGCAAGGACCCTTTATAGACGGCAAGGACCCTTTATAGACGACAAGGACCGTTTATAGACGGCAAGGGCCCTGTATATACGACATGAGCCCTTTATAGACGACAAGGACAATGCCACCATTTATAGACGGCAAGGACCCTTTATAGACGGCAAGGACCCTATTATAGACGGCAAGGACCCTATTATAGACGGCAAGGACCCTTTATAGACGGCAAGGACCCTATTATAGACGGCAAGGACCCTATTATAGACGGCAAGGACCCTTTATAGACGGCAAGGACCCTTTATAGACGGCAAGGACCCTTTATAGACGGCAAGCACCCTATTATAGACGGCAAGGACCCTATTATAGACCACAGTGACCCTGTATAGACAACATAGACCCTCCCCAGAAAAACCTCGCGGTGTTGCAAAAAGAAGGCGAGCTGGTTAGACTCATCCGGAAAACCGACAGGTCTCGCGTTTTTTTTTTCCTTCGTTTTTTTAAATTTTATTATTATTATTATTATTATTATTATTTTTAATTCACGTAATTAAATTAATTTACGAAGATTGGTTTTTCATTGTCCCTGAGTCGTGCACCAATTGTTTTTTCGGAGTGAAAATGTTTTAAGTAAAGAAAAAATTGCTTTTTAAATAAAGTCATAAATTAGCGGACAGCCGACTTCATTACAAGCAATTTAAACCCACACTTTTCGTCTCTTGGACGTTTATGAATCAATTGCCTAAAAAACATAAAAAATGCATTTTTTACCCGGAGGCTGGAGAAAGTTAAGTGCATTGTATATGGTATTGGTAGTGCATGTTATGGAACGGGTCCGACTCGTTTCGCCCGTAATTAGAAGGATACAAAGAAGGTTTTTTTCGAATTCCCACCCTGATAAATGTTAAAATTTTCTTTTTTTGCTCGATCCTGGACTCCCTTCGATGAACTAGATATAGAAAAAGATCAGAATGTCCGAAAAAGTCACTTTTACTGTGAGATTGGAAGCAATTAAGGGATAAGAAGAGTGATGTATCGGTGGGAGGACATGTGTAAAAAGATTGCATCTCGGACCCCCTCTTTGCCCTGGACCCGACATTGTCTCTCCGGCAAACCCGATAATCTTGAACAGCCAGGTAACTTCCACAAACTCAAGTCTCAATTTCGTCCCCACAGAATGAAAAATCCAAACTGCATCAACGCTTAAAAGCAATTTAATCGAAATCATTAATTTAATGTGAAATTAACTTTTAAATA
This sequence comes from Orius laevigatus, assembly GCA_018703685.1. Lineage (NCBI taxonomy): Eukaryota > Metazoa > Arthropoda > Insecta > Hemiptera > Anthocoridae > Orius > Orius laevigatus. The sequence goes on along the minus strand of JAGWEN010000035.1, from coordinate 413,406 downwards.
AATTTTTTGAAAGAATGGAGGGGTTTGCAAATTGGTCGTTTACAGGGGCAAATTAACAAAACGGAGTGGGCGACTCTGGTCCAAAAGCGGGCATGTTTCAGTCAATTTAAGTGTATTAAACCCGAAATAATGGCATTTTTTTCTCATTAAAAACGCACTTGTTATGCATAAAGGCGACCGAATGCAATTTTTAGGCCTCTTCAATAAGTTAATTTCTTTTTTAAATTTTCCCACGATGGGATGGCCCGTAATAAATTAAAAATGAATTTAAAAAGACAATCATTTTGTAATAATTGCTGAAAATTAAGCCAAAATGACATAATTATGTATCAGGGAACAAGCTAGCTGATGCCTTGATCTTCCTTTCATCACCCTCAAAAAAAGATTTTTAATGAATACATTGATTTGGGGAAAAAAAATTATTTTCTACAAAAAGGGACCGGTCAGATTAAAGGGACTAATCTATCTTAAAGTGGCTTTTTCGGATACCGAGGCTCAGAGGAGGTCTCAAAGCAATTTGCACTTTTGTTATCTTCGACTGATAAATCTCGAATGCATTAAGTTATCCGATGACAATAGGCTAACCGCCTTTTTTTAAAACATTTTTTTCCCTTTAACCTGAAACTGGTTTTTCGAAAGTAAAAGGGACCATCATAAGGCAGAGGGCGTAGATAATTAGTTTGCATTAAAATCGCATTACTTAATCAAATTTATAATCAGCCCTCGGGTATTATTAATGAGGTGAAGTGTAAATTGAAGACCTCCCGGCCTTCAAACAGATGCGCCCTAATTAACAGGTGCCTTTAATGAGAGTATTTGAATTTCATGTGCCAAATAAAAACAAAAAATTGCGACAAAAAAAGGTCTTCGATATAATCAAAAATAAACCATAGGGTAGGATTTTCTCAATGAAATGAGAGGTCATTCAGTGTAATTTTCTGCGTAGGTGTTATTATTTTCGGATTTTTTTTTTCTTCGGCACGTGGTTCATATCTGAAATCTTAGGGTGCAGGTGGAATTCCTATTTTGCCAGACATTAAAAGGGCTTTCGAAGACAAAAGAAAAAAAAGGATTTTCAGAAATCTATTGATTTCCAAAACTTGAAAAATGCAGCACCCTGCAAATAAGATCATTTATGCCAAATCAGAGTATCGAAATCGATTGTCCGATAGAGATCTCAATCTTAACAACATCGGATTTATGATATGAGATTAAAAAGTCACGCCCGAATTTATACCTCTAATTAAATTGAGTGAACCCTCCTTAAAGATGGGTATCTTCTGCGAGGATTTCAGAACCATAATATAAGGAGGCTATTTAAAAAAGCGAGCAACAACCTCCTCCATTTTACTGTCTTGATTTTCGGTCGCGAACTTTTATGCGATTCGGATTTGAATAATAAAGTGGCTTCGTACAAAATGTCCCTTTATTCCCTTATAAAAGCGTTTACCGAGAATGAGCGAGTAAAAAGCCATTTCGAAACGATAAAGCATCTTTAAAGAGAAAAAACGAGGCGACGGAGGGCGAATACATTTCGCGTCTCCCCAATCAAATAACTGTAAAGACTATCTTTGAAGATCATCTCCTAACGTTTATCACGCATACTGATTTATTTAAACGTTTTCGCTCCTTACCCGTAATGTTTTTTACCGCCCGAAAACGTGAAATTGGCCGGGTAAGAAAAGGAGACGCGCGTGGCCTCAACTCGACGGAAATAAATCCGTGTAAAAAATCTCACTTGGAAAATAAATCTCTCGACGGGCGTTTTTCCCCTTCCGATTTATGACGCCTTTAAAAAACCCTTTTGTTCACATTTAGAAAAATAATTCGATAAAAACAGGTTGATTAAAACGACTTCATTAAAACCCTTTCAAAACAGTCTAATTATATATTTGAGTCTTCCTTTTTTGTGATTGGGAACCTAAGATTGATGGAATGTTAATTATCAAAAAAATATTAATTGAACGAAAAACATTTTTTTGATAATAATTCTAAGAAATGGCCTCAAAACATCCATATTTGGAGACATGAAAGTTAAATGCATCGAAAGAGATGCATAAATCAGCAAGAGTAAAAATGCCCTTGTTTTCAAACAAGTTTTCACATTTTTTTGTTTAAATCATTAGTCGAGAGCGATAAAATAACGATAATTATCTCAAAAATTGCTATTTAATCAGAATTTTTATCGTTCGTAAATAAAAAAATAAAATCCTGAAAAAGTAAAAGGCGTAATTCATGGTGGTGATATTTTCTTTTGATAGGCCCGGCGTATGTGGGAAATAACCAGAATCTTAATCAAAAGGTGCAGCGGTGTTTGTTTTATGCAACGTAACATTTTGATTTTAATCACAGGGTATTCATTTGATGTAATCCTTTTTTACGTCTTCTTTCTTCTGCAGGTCGAAAAATTGCATTTCGCAGTCTAATTGATGACTGTTATTACGAGGGTGGACCTTCGTATAAAATTGCTTTTGACCTAGCTAACGATCATTTAATTTAACGAAAAAAACCCTATGGACACACAACCGATCTTTAAGTTTTGAGTACGGGGAGAAAATGACACGTTTTAGTGTCGTCTAGTGTCTTTGTGCGAAAAAGCAAAAAAACTCTTTCTCATGATGGGGCTCGATGAGAAAAAAATTGAACCAAGATCACAATTCTGTCTTAATACCTAATAATTTCTGCAAAAAGGTTTCAAGGTTGGTAAGCTTGAAAAGGATGGAAGGAAAGAGGTCGAACGTCAAATTTTTTTCGCTGAATGTTTTTTTTGGTTGAGATTTGAATGGGCGGTAGGTACACAAAATCGATTTTTTTTCTTTCTGTTTCCGATTACGGGAGCTCTGAATTCCGTCCACGTAGGTGTGCGGGACCGGGGGAATTATCCAATTCCGCGTAGGGTCGCCCGTCCGACAATAATTGGGCTATGCTCTGACGAGCCGTCTCGGGTCCGGTCATCTTTCTCCCCTTTTTCTCCCCCGACTCCAAATAATTGGCTCTCATTTTTGAATTTCATGAACGAGAGCTTCGAGAGACAGATAGGAGGACGGTGTTGAATTGGGTCCGAAACGCCTCTTTGACCAAAATCCGACCCTTCTAACAATGTCCCAGATTCATGGATTTCAATACGAATTCCCCTCATGGTGGACCAAAAAACAAAACTTTCCACTCTAGAAATTTCTCCTTTTGGCAATTCCTCCCCATATGACAGTCTTCGTCTTCATGCGTGAAAGTCGCAGATGACTAGCGGAACAAAAACAAGTAAAGACATATGTCTTGAATACGCCAGATGACCCCTCCCTCTATAATAACTGAAACGAAATAGCACATGTTATATCATAGATGCAGAATTCGATTTCAAAGAAGAGGGCGGTACGAAATGACAATAAACTCTGTTCTTTACAGCAGTTCATTACACAAAAAAAAATAATGGAACAGAAACGAGAGGAGCAGTAATTAGACTCTTTTTTATGAAAGGAGTCACACATTAGAAAAACCTTCTTGGAAAATAATGAACATGTCAAAAGAGTTCTTTTGAACTCGTAAACTGGGATGATTTTTCAATAGAAGAAAGATTAATTTACATACGCGTACTATAAGCGAAAGTCGTCGAACTGGGAAGTCGGGACTAGACAAGCGGGGGACGCCGGTCCCGCTACGTAATAGTTCAAGTTCACTTGTATGGTAACTATAACTGCATCCCGGAGGAGTAGTAGTTTTCAAGGACGTCCCTCTTACATAATAATGTCTAGACCATCTCTATTTAAATGCACGCGGGGAGGGAAAGAGATGGAAGCCGCCTTTACTTTTCCTCTCATTGAATACCGGTCGTACGACTCAATTATGCCCTCAAGACCCCTTTTTCTTTTCTTCAATTAAAACCCATACGCCTCTTTATTTATGCCATCGCTCTTCTATGCTCGCCCTTGTACTTGCCCCTTTTTTTATGCGTTTATCATTTCTTAAAGATCATGAATAATCGAATGATTCAAGATTGTACTGACGTGATTATTTTTCATAATGGTATAATCGCTGCATTTTTTTCACTACAGCAAGAAAAATTGAACTAAAATAAGGGAGTGTTGTTTACTCACTTAATTTGGCGCCCAAGTGTGGTCAAGGTCAAGCAACCATTGGCTTCTCATTTGTTGATCAGAAAGCATGCTGTTGTAAACCTAATACCTAGACGAGCAGCTCCTGGAGCACAATGCTTCTCTCAACTGCGAAATGTTATTGGGATTTAGGAAACAATGCATGATGGAAACTGACCCATTGGTAATAAAGCAATGTAAATAATTAGGCCCTAATGCATGGTGCGTACTGGGCACCTACTGATCCATGGAAGCTACTTACTCTACTTACTCATGGTACTACATATCAATGAGGAGCTTTGCTCTCAAGAAGAAAAGAAATATCTCGTATAGTGACATTTATTCATAGCGGAATGCTCAGTATTATCGGAGCTCCGCAGACTTCACTTGAGAGTCAAAGTTAACGAGGCCCGAACTGGTCGAGAAATTGAATTCCTTTAGATGATTAGATATGGCTTTATTTGCGAGTCTAACAAACGCTGTCTAACAAAAACGATTTATGTAGTTGATTTGTTATTACGGTTTTAATTTCTATTTTCTATAAGTAGTTTTTTTCTTTTTCTTTCTATATCTAATCTCGGGAATGTTCCTATATAACTTTATTTTGCACTCATCAACAGCCGAACCCCAGGAGCCATTGCTGTTTTGCTTCTTTGTAAAATTTTCTAAATTCGTAGTTTCAATGTTATTATGTAAATAAAAGCAATTTTCATTCATTCATGGTGATATTTCTTGTCTTATTTACAAGCTAGATAACAACGTGCTGTCTATTTTCTTAGGAACTTCGTCTTATATCATCGTCGAACTCGCGATTTTGGTCAAGGATTGGTTACGATTGTCAAAACGATCCTTGTTGTCTTTATCAATGTCTTTATCGGACATGATGCCGATTTTTCTCTACGTAATCCTAGTGCTCGAGAGGCTGTACAATGCAAAAAGTGCACTATTGTAGTCTTCACTTTTTCTTCCGAATTAATTAATTTAAAACAATTTTTTTTTTATCTTGGAATTCGGGGAAGATATTCAAATGATGAAAGGGCACCTGTCCTTCATTTTATGTCATAATAACGCCCAGGTAGTCTCATCTTGTCCGATGTCACCGCTACTCCGTATAAACGCTCCACGGGAGCCACTTTAATATGCTTTCCCCCTTTTTTAAAAAAATTATATTAATTGTCTAATGGAGGTTGGAACAGGTAAAATTTTATTTTTAACTCTAGATAAATTAGAAAATTTGCTTTAAAAAGATAATCTTCTTGACCTTAATATGTTAATATTCGTAAGATGACAAGGAGCGGAAGTTCGTTCGGTACTTAGCGCCCGGGCCTATTTATCAAAAAATGCACACGTGGCAGAAAAGGCGATAAATTTTCATTAGAGGGGAAAACACGTGCAACCAATTCTAAAGGATTTGCACGATTTTAAGGAAGTTTTTGAGTGTGAAATGCGGTCAGTGTGGTCGAATAAAGGTGTTAAAGAGTGACGTTTCCTTCATCGATAAGCGAAAAACACAAGAAAAAACCGAGATCTTAACCCATGGTGAGAGCCTAAAAGCACCTGCACCCTTATCAGAATGCAAGACCTTCCCAGAGCGCACTCGTATTTGCATCAACACCCTTGCGAACTCTTTTAAAAAATGAATACAAGAGCCATCTTTCCCTCCTACGATATACGAGGAAAAGAAGAAAGGCGGCTCCGAGACCTTGACATGTACATTTTTAGACTCCTTTTTTTACTGAATAAAACGACCGGTTTAAAACCACTTTATGCATTTGAACCGTCTAATGCACATTTTCTTGCATCATTACTTTTAATTTACACCTTACACCCCAAGTAGCAATATCGGAATCGATCTCTCGGCCACACACAATGACCCTAACGAGCCCCCAGACAAATACAATGTCCGAAAAAAAAAATTTCTTAATTGTTTCGTTTGAATTAAGGACTATCGTAAATCTGTGGTTACCCATGTGCGATTATCAGATCGCTCATTTGTCTTTCCTTTATGTGATTGTATCCCCTTTTTATTCGTATAGGGAGAAATGGTCGGAAAAAAGAAGTCGGGCAGGTGTCACCCCGCATCGCCTCCGAGTAGCTCGTGCCTAGGACATCTGCTCTATCTTGGACAGTGGACTTTAGGTGGCGCCAACAGGTTATTCCATTTTATTCAATAAAAACCGCGTTTATTCATTTCATTTGCCCAATTTTAAAGTATCAATTGACACAATTGAAAAAAGTTACCCAACTCATTTTTATTGAACCTTTTAATTAAGAGCATAAAACACAAAATAAGCGATTACTTAAAAAAAGGGGGACATCGTTAAAACCAGAGTCGTAAATTATGCTATCGTTTTTTTTTTCCATCAGCGATTCGACATAAAATCGGTAGTTACCCGATGTTTACTAGAAGGGTTCGAATCTCACCTTCGGATCTTGGATCAAGGGCTTTCAGGTGGCAGGAGAAGCGCTTATCCGTCGTTTAAACTTTTATTTATAACTTTCATAAAAAACATTGAAGTAGAAAATGATGCTATTAAGCCGATGAATAAGTTCGAAAAGGACTTCCTGTTAAACCAGAATTTAATAATAATAAGTGGTCATAAGGAAAAAACAATTTCTTTTATAAAAAGCCCCTCGAATCTCTTTTTTGATGCTGAGATGCGTGGTAGCAGGTTGGGACAGATGTACTGAGCAAGTAAGTACATTGTAGATACATCTGCCTTACACCTGGAGCTGCGGGCAATCCGACATTAACGGGACCTATAGAGATTTTCTTGTGGTGGATTAAGTGAAAAAGGTTCGGTTTTGGATACGCAACGTATTTTTCACGACGTGGGAAATACTGAACGTCTCAATCTGAGATAGCAGGGGTTCGGTCCGAAAAAATGGTAAGGGCACCCACTGGATTAGCATGACAATGTACCGGCTTCGCGGCAGGAGTTCCGTAAAAGCTTTGAGTTTTTCGTCAACCTCTCGATATCCTCTTGGGACAAACAACCCACATCCCTTTCTTTCAAAAAAATTAATCGATCTCGTCACTGTCGTGGTGGTCAAAAGGAAGTAGTAAATCTGCAGTTTGATGACAGCGAAATATCGAAGTCATTGATGTCTCCATAGACCTCATGCCGTGGCCCACACGCGGCGAAAATTTGTCGCCCAAAAAAAGAACACCCGCCTTCCAGAAACCAGTGCACAAAATATGCAAATCGCGATTAAATATGAAAAACTGCAGCGAAACTGCCTTATGAATTGCATCCTTAATTTTGTTGTCTTTCTCGAGGCATTAACCCAGTTCGACACGGAGCTACTTGTATCATCAATTTTGTATTTTTGACGTCGTAGGCGGTCTTTTAAATTAAGAAGAAGCCGTTTTCTTTATGTGATCGAATCAGGTTTTTTTGTAACTCCTCGTGTCTGCCCTTTCATTATTGAGTCTGAAAACGGCAGGTTGCCTCGCCTGTTAATTGTCCGAGCAAAATGCACTCTTTTCGTCGATCACGCGAAAAGAGGGAAAAGCACAGTTCCCTTTAAACATGATTTTAAACATTTACTTTCCAATTATTGCAAGGTTTCGATATAAAGAATCGAAGCCTGGTCGATTGTGTAATCTCAAAATGTTCTCTATGTTTGATTATTGATGAAACTGTTAAGGGCCTTAAATATGCAAATCGTAATGTTTTAATCAGAGACTTATTGCCCATTCAGCTTTTCGAAAAGAAATTCTTTAATTGGTCCTTTTTTACAATACAAACAAGGTGCGATTGTCTCTAAAAGATGGGAGCCCACCGCGCCCTGTCGAACGTTTTGAATTTCCTTCGAAGCGGACACCTACACTGATTACAGGCGTTTCATGCTAATTTCACGTCCCACGTTTTTTCATTGTTGACACGTGGAACGACACGTGCGAAGTAATTAAGACGTCGTATGCGGTTCCGCAGATGTCCCCCACGGTCGTTCAACCACAACGTTTTTCGAAATAGAAACTACGATCGGGTCCATTCATCATCGATTTTCAAAACGCCGCTAATTATTCGGTCTTTTTTATTTCACTTAGAGCCTAAGTCGGTGGATAGGGGCTTCCGGGAACCGCTCTGACAGTTAAAAAGTCGTGTCCTCCAGACTTTCCCATCCATTGTTCTTACCGTTGTACTCGATCCTCGGCCGAAATGTCTTCCTAAGTTATTGGCTTATTGAAGGAGCCGGTAACGAGACCGCCGACGTTCATAAATCAGAAGCGATCCTACGTAATTGAGACCAGAGCAATTAGCCCGAAAATTTTTTACCCTTTAAACAACGTCTTAATTGATTATTGCGCACGATCTATTTAAAGGCCTAAAACACACAATTATACGTTATTTTCTTTTCATTTTTTTATTAATTTTTAAAAAGGTTTAATTAGGAAATTTTATATCCGAAAAATTTATTAAAAGTCCATTATTATTTTTATTGCTGTATTTTTATCATTATTTTTTCTTAAGCTATCCACACATTAACTCATTAGCGCCTTTAAACCTTCATCATCTTTAAGAAGTTTTATATTTTAACGCCCTCATAAATTTAAAAAAAAATGAAGCAAAATATTTGGCGAAAAGAGTGTTAATTATATTTTTAATTAATTTTTGGTTTCATTTTATTATTTAAACCAACATACCTAAAACATAAAATTTCCTAACGTTTAAAATCCTCTTAGCCAAATTGAAAGTCGATATAGAAAAAAAACATGATGGCGAACCAACTATGCCACAATAAAGTTTTTAAGTGGAATGTTCTGTCCGTCTTGTACAAGGAAGGACACCTGTGTTGGTGATCCCAGTACATTTAAAAAGCAACGCACGTGTAGTTCAACTATATAAGTGATAGTTGAACCGAAAAGTGGCCGAAAAAAATTCTATACCGGGCGAATGTCCTGTAGAGTGACCGAAAAAAATAGATAAGGATTACTCTAGGATAGACTATTTCACTTTTTTCCTTGGTTGAACGACCTTGATATCTATGAATGGAATCCAGATATTCGTATTTGATCGACTGATAAAATTTAAACTTTTGAATGTCTCTGGAGGTTTGTAAGTAAAAGTTAAAGTCTAGACCAAATAATCCACAAATCGTTGTGGGGTACCTTGTAGGGAAAAAAATCGTTTTTTCTTCAAAGTCTGTGACCGTTTCAAAAACGACCCAGAATACTTAATAAACCCACTATGATGAAGATAAAGACTATTTCCCTATTCCGGTCCGTGCTTCTGATGTATAGGGCAGTCACAAGTAAAGAATAGTGGACACTCGAACGAACGTGTTATATCGAAAACGAATTTAAAAAAAAAATTAAATAGAACTTTGTACATTTCAAAGCTCCAAGAGCGTGAAGAGAATTTCATGGGTGATAAGAAGAAATAATTCGACTTATCCAGTATGTCACGCAGGTGGCTGGGACATTTCGGACACCTGGTAATTGAACTTGCAGGAAACGTAAGTACGGAAATACATTAAAATCGTCCATGTAAAAAAATGATAATTCTGTCTATCCCTTTAATTTTGTTTATAAACAACATTGTTTTCAATAATTTGAAATGATATTTTTCAAAATGTTTGAATTGAGGTTGTTAAGCTGATGCTACATGGACACATTAGTACCCGCATATACGAACAAGGTCAGACACTTCGAGCCAAAACTATTAAAACGGCTATTTTTAAAGAATTTTCAAAATAAAATAATTTTCGGTCTCATTTTATTAAAGGCGATGTGTTAAAACAGGCGGAAAGCGTTTAAAAAGAAACCTTATGTTACAATCCTTCTTCGTTTTTTTCCCTCTTTCCTCCCTCATCTCTTTCAATCTCAAGCGTTTTCCGTTTAAAAAAGAGACTCCCCGGCGGAAGTCTAAGAAGTTGGGGGTGAATGAGATTTTGATCGAGTTTATTCACGGTCGGAAATCTGTCGAAAAATCGTTCTCGTGTAAAAAGGTTGCCGGAGGCGGGAATCTAGAACCATATGGCACTCGCAACTCTGGACCATATGCCGAGGGAAACCTCGAGGTGTGCATCCAAAAATCCATTATTCTCACTAATGACTTGGAAACATCCTATATTATGATTTATTATAAAATGTTATTGTGTAACGGTCATGTTTTTCTCATTATAACCAATTGTACGGAGCAGATCGCCAAGTGTCCGCCTATTCGATAAGCCGAGAAAAAATCAAGAAGAGTTGACTCAGATTGGATAAAAGGACTCACTTCTCAATCGATGAGGCCTTACCTAAGGATGGATGTCGAGGGTCGATGGAGAGGCGCAATCAAACTTGTTGGACGAAAAATTTAAATTTTTTGGGTTTTACTTACCCGAATTACTTGGACTTTTAAATAAAGATGAGTACTACAATAATTCCTTTGACAGAAGCTGCCATTATATATTTTCATGAACATTAATTTAATAGGTAAAGATTGAATCTTCAATAAATTTGGAACATGTTGAAGTCCTGGATTTATGGTTGGGAATGATGAAAATTTAAATCAAAAACCCGGAAGGGTGTCACCTGAGGGCTTCTAGGATAAAAAAGTCGTTTGATGTATACATCTCTCTGGGTCATATTTACCAAAGATTATAGGCCTCTGAATATTTTGTTATGTAAAGCCAGGGAGCACCCTTCCTTAAGGCGATATCCCACGCATTCCGTTTAAAACTCGTTAACCTCTCCTAGAAGACGGATAGTTCATTTTCATCACCTAACCAGTAACTCGGAGCAATTACACATTGCATTAGTCCAGTTATACTTTTTATTAGTCTCGTAAATCATTCAAAACAAAGGTTGCAATTAAGCTACTTGCATCCTTTTCCTATGATTAAAATAAGGTTTAAAATTAATTATAAAGTACCCTTTGGCGTTTTTAATGCGTTAATGCGTATGTGTCGAGAATACCTAAATGATTACCCTGGGAATAAAAAAAAAAGTTGAAAATCTCTGAACGACATTATGTGAGCTACCTGTATAACATGTTAACAGCAACACTTAACGCTACGGTTGCTACCCCTAACACTAATGCTTATTAATAATGCAAAAGTATATTTTAATCTATAATTATGGGAGCCATTATTCGGAAGGGTCTAAAAAAAATTTAAACTACTACTTGTCTTCGAAGACATGTAAATGTAAAAATATGAACATTTTTCTCATCCTTTTTTTTATGGTAAAAAAAAATTAAGTGGTTAAAAAATAAACAGTGTTTGAGATCTAGCAGGCCCGGATCTTTCAGGAAGGAAAGTAGGTTCAGATTTGAGCACTTTTTCTTTTTTCCCCCTTGGCTGATATGGTGGTTGAAAAGGGTGTTTTTGACGCACGCCAAATGTTTACTTCGACGACCATATGTGGGGTCTGTGTTATATATAGCTCTATTCCTTATGAGGAACTCCAATTTATTGGCAGTAAAATAAAACTTTTTTGGCTTTAAACATCACTTTTTTAACACTCTTGTTCGATTTTAAGTTCCGGATGCCAAATCAAGCCTCAGGTTAAATATTTGCATTCTGACTCTAATCACAGGGGGCTTCTCTGACGTTTAATTAAGAGCGAATTTTTTTTTCCCTTCCACCTCCAATAAACTTGTTATTATGCATAAAAGCACTAGGTCAAGATAATAATGAAGGTGTCGAACGAATTTGTTTAAAAGGGCGGGGAGACCTCGTTTTGCATGCCACGGGGCCAAATTTAAAAGAAAAAAAATATCATCGGTTAAAACTGGAAGCGGCCAACGGTATTTTATCTCGTGCTCAAAATTATATAGCAATTGAGATTTTAATTAGTAAGTTTGGAGGATTTTTCCCCCTACAGTGTCGTTTTGATCTAATTTGCTCGAGTTTTTTAAGCAAATCTTTCCTACTTTGTTCTCATTATTCTTCTTCGAGGAACGGTGGTTCTGTGAAATGGGAGAGACTTAAGGGTCAGTTTTGCACAAAATTTTGTCTGCACAGTCTTAAGACGGAATGAAAACGTTCAAAGCGTAGAGCTTCCACACGGTGCAGACATACTGCGTATTTCGCTCAATTTTTTCTTACTCGGCAATAGAGGAGGGTCTCCAGGAGCATCAACATGATGCAACCGTCTACTCTTACTGACTTGTCTGTGCAGTGTCTCTTGCTTGCAAGCTCAGTTTTAAATCGAACTTTGCAGTCTTTGTTCGGACTTGAAAACTGCACGGTTTTCCAGTCTACACTCAACGTTTTATCTGGTCTAGAATTGTGCAGAAAAGTCTGGACTCTGGAGCGCCTTTTCAGAGGGATCTTGAATTTGGAATCATTCCATAGCTTTTAGTATTCGAATGGACAAAACGACGATATCCATCAATGTGTGGTTGACTTAATAAATCTGGGGCAAAAATAATCTGTCATTTTTCGTGTTTTAGGGGGGGAAAGCAATTTGGTACTACAGGGCACATGTGGGCCCCGGCATGTTGATCTCGTCAGTTTTTTTTGTCACCGACATCTAGACTATCCTTCCGTTCTGAATCATATGACGAGGAACAAGTTCCGCCCTTACGTCACGCCTAAATACCAACTTGGTGAGTACAAAACACATGTGAAGAAATAAAAAGAAGTTTTTGTTCGATTATCCAAGATGTCAGGAAATATCGGGAACAGTGACCCGACCTCGAATCTGGTTCACGAAATGGATCCGATCAGGGTGGACAACGTCGGAGCGTCGAACTGGCTCGAGACTGGCCACGTCGTCAGGGTTTTGAAAAGAAGAGACTCCAGGGTCGAAGAAGAGGCGACTACTGCGGATTCCGCCGAGCAGACAGTCCCCGTCCATAACGCCTGCACGAACACAACCGAATGCCAAACAAGCCAGTCTACAACTCAAACAACTCAGACACCACTAGAAGAACCAAAAAGCAGCTTACCTCAATAAATCTCAAAAAAACATTAAACGATATTAGAATTCCTAAACGACTTAATTACATTCCAAACATTCAAAAATGCAAAAGTATCAAAAGCATTAGGATTCCTAACAAAATTGTTCAAATATTCTTCAGTGCACATTGTATAAAATTGTTATTTTTTGGTTTTTATTTTCGAATATGATTTAAAAAACTTAATTAATTACCACCCAGGAACCGCACCTTTAATTACAAAGTGCCGACAATATAAAAATTTTAACGGTTCCGAGATCATGCGATAATTGTTACTTTGTGAATGCATCTTTGTGGGTCCATTCTTCGTTGCAGATGCCTTTTTACGGTTTTTCGCTGAAATCGACCGAGAAAAAAGTAATAATGAGACCTCCCTAAGGGCTATCACTCGAAAAGACGTCGATCTGTCATCGTCGGCTATACCTGAATCGGGGTGAATTTCTCGAGGACTCTGATTACACGCCTTTTCGTTACAACCAGTGCGTCTTGTACCTAAGACTGTAGCCATTAAAAAATTCTTCACATTTTTCCCCCTCAAATATCGACTATCAATAGAGATGTCATTGAATACAAATGACAGCTTCGTATCGTCGCACATGATTATTTCTGTTTAAAATGCTAATACATTCACCCTTTTCGATTACAATCAGTCGATAATAGATAGATGATTGTGATTTTTAAAAAATTCAACCAAAAGGGTTGAAAAAATGTTTTATACATGCGAACGGGACCCCATTTTTTTTAAACGAACAGTTGCATGACGGCTGGAAAAAAGCAAAAAGAACAGGTTAGATAAAGATTGAAAATCCAAAGTTATGAGGGTTGATCTGACCTATATCTTTGATGATATTTGTAGAATGAATGGTTGTATGAGTTCCTTTCGCTCTAAATTTCAGTCACAGAAATGGCGGTTTGAATTGAAAGAAAAACGTTCTTAAATAAATGAGAGAGGAGCAAAATGTCTCAAAAGGGTCCATCCTAGGGCACGGCTAGTACAAAAGGATCTAATTCGAGCCGATTGTTTATACCCGGGGCGTTCTTTTGCTGTTTGAATGCAGTTCTTCGTGAGGAAGAGGGGGACGGGAGAAAATCGGACGAATATTGTGCTACCTGTCTTTTTCGTTTTCAATAGCGAGAGAGAAAGGGAAGAAAGAAAGAAGAAAAAAAATATGAATTAACACTATTCATTGACAAAAGGTCGGTGGGTTTCTGGTTCCCAAATTCCCTTCTTTTTTTTTCTCCGTCTCTCTCGCTCAAACTGTCACATCCATTGTACGCCGACAGGTAGGATTTCTCTGGGATTTTTTTCTCTCTCTCGTACGAAACGGAGTCTGAAGGTAGGATCTGTTACAATTTTTAATGGCTACAGATGACCGGGCGAAACCTGAAGGATAGTCAAAGGGGTGAAACCCATCCGGCTATACTTCCCAATAATATTCCTTACTTTTTACTTCTCAAACGAGGTGTAAAAACGTCCTTGTAAACCGCTCCAAACATTTCAACCAAAATATATTGAAATAAAGAGCTCCTAAAGAGTAAAGAAACTACCGCCATGGCACAAAGAGAAAGAATTCTTCACAAATTAAAATACTGCATAGCAAAATTATTTCTGAAACTTTCAGCATGCTCCTCCCAATTGGTGCCAAAAGTTAATATGTGTGTACGAGTAGGTACCTACTCCAAAGACTGAAGGAAAATTGGTGAAATTTTGGTGATACTCGGATGAAAATTGCGGCCGTGAAGAAGTTTAATAAAAAGTTGCGACTTAAGGCACATCACAAACAGAGTAGGGCGTAATTGAATTACATTGTAATTGAATTAATAATCGAATTACAATGTGAATTACATTGTAATCTAATTACTTTTTAGAGTAAGTACAATAATTGAATTACATACATTGTAATTCGATTACAATGTAATTTGTAATTAGATTACATTTTCAATTACAAATTACAACAAATCGAAAAAGATCTATTTTCACTAAATTTTCAAGAAAAATGAAAAACGACCCTTTTGAATTCATTTTCAAAGTAAAAGACATTCTGGATGGCATAATAATCCTAAAAAGACACTCTAGAATCCTTCATCATTGAAAAACGACCCTCTAGAATTCATTTTAAAAGTAAAAGGCATTTTAGGTGCCATTATAATCCTAAAATGACACTCTAGGTTTATTTATGAACGATAAATGACCCTCTATCATCGAAAAACGACACTTTAGACTTCATCATCACTGAAAAAGATACTCTAGAGGGTCTAGAATCCTTTATCACATGAAAAAACGACACTCTTCATCATCGAGAAACGTAAATCTAGATGTTATCATCACAGTGAAAACCACTTTAGATTCCATAGTAATCCTAAAAAGACACTCTAGAATCACCATTCATTCATTCATGTCACCATTCACTCCATTTTCTTTGCGCCCAATTTATTGTAGATACGCCCGAATTTTTGTTGCCGGCCATTACATTTTTTGTAATCGAATTAATTTTTAGAGGATTTCCGTAGGAAAGTAGGCTATTGAGGAGGTCGTCACGGCGGCTCCCAGGCTAGAGGCTTACATATTCGTGATCAGGAAGCTCTGGGCATCACAAAAATATAGAGGCGGGGGGGTTCCTTTAATGTTTGTAATCGAATTAAATTTTTTGTAATCGAATTACATTTCTTGTAATCGAATTACATTTCTTGTAATCGAATTACTTGTAATTTGTAATCCAATTACATTGTAATTGAAATTACAAAGTAATTCGATTACTAAAGAAATTTGTAATTTGTGATTCAATTACATTTTGCCCAACTCTGATCACAAAGTCATCTCCTATAAAGACCAAGGGTCTTTTTGACTCTATGACCCCTGCTTGACCCCTTACCTAAATCTTGTGTTTCAAGGGTAATACAATGGCTTTTTTTTTTGGGGGGGGGGGAGGAAGTTAAAATAAGTTTCTTTAATTTTTGGACGCCATTGGTCACTCGGAAATTCCATTTTATGGGAAAGATCGTCCAGACTCCGTGAGAATTGCTTTTCTGGGAGAATCACAAATGGAGAAAGGAGGGGTATTTGGCTGGTTCACTTCTTATTTTTCCCACGCCCTTATTCGAACGCGTTAAAGGGGTCCTCGTTTTGTGTCGGAATCCGACGAGGGTCACACTTCGTCCGTCCCGCGCTTTTCTACAGGTGATGGGAGAAAAATCCATGAGAAACTTCATTTTAGAATTTTCCCGAAGATGAACCCCGAAGGTGTTAAGTAGAACCTTGATAGCTGTCTTCTACCGAAAAGACTTTCGTGTTCCCTTTTTAAAATAAGCGCCGAAATTTTTTCCCGGAGACGAAAGTGCAACAAAAGTTACAATTATCAGGCCGTAACTCAAAGTAAAAATAAAAAACGGTGTTACAAAATATTTGTATTTTTTTCATTCTGAAGAGAAAAAGAAATGCAATAATCCCCGCCTACAAATTGCCAGTTGGGATACACGGGTCCGAAAGTTAGGGCTGTTCCGAATGTCAATACCGTCCTAAACCGGTAATTTTCACTTTTGAAAAACCAGCAAAGCCCGTAATTAGTAACGAAGGGGTTTCTCAGTACGAATAGGAAGGGGCCCGGCATGGAATGGTAAAGGCCCAGCATAGTTGGGGGGCATAAAAGCTCGATCTTTTTCGATTTCAAACCGTGATAATTATAGAGGGAAATCATTTTAAAAAAACGTCCATTTTTATTCTCATAGGTGGTCTTGGCTATTTTCACAAAAGAATTCTCAATATTTCCCAATGATGTAAAGCAGAAGCTTTTTTATGTGAACTTTCCCCTCTATTTATGAATCCCGAGGTCGTTTTCGATGTAAACATACAATTTCAAACCTTTTTTTTCGGCTATTTTTTAAATCGGGACAAGGACAAGGGGTTGGTCGTGTGGAAGGAGGGTGCAGATGTTTTGGTGCACCGGTCGTCCGAATCGGGGCCCGCCCCAAAAGAACTGTGTCAACCGAAATCAAGTGCAAGTGCAAGCCTTTCATTAATGCTCACCAGGTGCCTCCGATATATGCAATTAATCAGCCTGAAAACCACCAGATGCATCCGATCCTTGATAATCCGAAAATATCATGTTTTACGGTCATCGACGACGTATAAAGTGGATTTTTTTACTTGGCTAAAACCAAAAGTAGCAGGTTTTTTATGCGTCCAAAGGTAGTGCAAGATATGTTATTTTTCCCCTCAAAAATGAAAACCCACAATCTTCACCTAATTTTCACCATATCACACAGGTTAGGGTCTTAAGAAGTTAGGGTATCTATGGACGCAGCGTTCCGCCCCGTCAATGAAGAATTCGGTAGAAAACCCCCGATCTTCACCAAACTTTCACCATATACATGGTAGGTTCTTAGGAGGTTGAGGAACGCGGCAGCCTTCCGCCCTGCCAATGGAGAGAACCCACTTTTTGGGAAAGTTCCAATTTTGGATACTACCACAAATTTCCAAACGATAAAGCCCTTTTTGTCCGATTTTAAGCGAATTTTAAAAGATAAGGCATTTTAAGCTTAATAGGAAAAATTGGAGCACCCACATATGAGGGCCTCTAACCCTTGCAGGGGTTCCAAAAATTAAGCAAATCTCTTCATCAATTGATAAGAAAAAGCCCCCAAAGTTTACACATTGGTAATTCGGTAAACCTACCAACATTTTTTCCCATTTCTATGGACGATCATTAAGAATTTTGATCCCCTTCTGAAAAAAATCGATTAATTTTTCTTTATTTCAATGGACTTTTGCCTGATTTAAATCTTCTGAACATAAAAATGTTGATTTAGATACTTGATTTTGAATCACTTATGCAAGAATATTATGAGAAAAAGAGGCTGGATTACGGAAAATCTCAGAATTTAGCACTTTTGATAGGTCAACAACCTTGTATTGTTTTTCCTTCCCATCCAGATTACAGGCACATCTGCTTTTTAATCACAAAACGGTCCTCGAATGACGTAACCTGTTGCCGAATAAACGTCCAGCTGTATCACTCCTCAGGTTCTTATTTTTTTCTTTCTCTCTCCCCTTTTTCTGCAGGTGAAAAACGGGAGTGCGGGCGAAATCGAGGAGGGGAAGAGCGTAGGAAAAAAAACAGCGGTAGTAGTTGGCCCTATATTCATACACACCTGATCTCGCAGCTTGAGATGGAACGTGTACAACAATCAGGTGTGACCCAAGCGCACGAGTCACATCTGCACACCCTGACGTCATTCCTAGGCAACCCCTATATCACGATTTCCCTTCAAAACCCTCTATTCAGAATTAACAGGTTTTTTTTAATCAATACTTGTTGCACTATAGGACTTCAACTAGGTATGAAATCTGATCATCGCTAAACGGATCGCGTACTACGTTTCTCTGTACCCCAGCTGACTTATTAAGGTAAACAGGCGAACAGCTTTCGTTAGGAGAGCAGATGTTTACCAGTTTACCTCCTCAGGTGTTCCTGGATGTTGTGTCACACGAATTTCAAATTATATCCAACACCGGGACCCGCACCGTCGATTTATATTCTGGACCTTAAATTAAATTAATAACCGCCTTTTTGTTTAAAAACTGAAAGTTCATTTCCATTGACAGTCATATCCTTAAAAAAAAATAGAAACGTCACATTCCTCAAACGTCAACATTATGACTGGAAATGTCGAAAGGGTTTGTCCTCATGTCGTAGAAATGATTTAGCAAAAAATCTTCGTCCTTATCGTAGCATCCACATACCTGAAGTTTTCCTTTTGATTCGTGAAAAAAATATCCGAGTAATCCAATAGCGGAGTTTTTACCTAGTTTTGGAAATCTCCCCTCCCATAAAGGCAGCTGCTTAATATCATCTGCCTTGACCAGTGGTCAAGTAAGAGGAGAGCGGTCGATTTGTTTCCGGTGATGAAAAACTCATCCCGGAATAAGATCTTTTGACTTTTCATTGCACCTTGAGTTTTACCTATTGCAAAATGGAATCTTATATTTAAAAATTTAGGCCATAAAGAAAATATCGCGGAGCCGCCAGATGTTTTCAAAATCCGCAGGTGTGTCCAGCCTTTTGGGGCCCGCGCGAGGCACGTGTCACCCCTTTTCCTCCTTTTCTACTATAAAACTTGCCTATGAATCACAATAGGAAAGGATTCAATGGATAGCGAAGTTTACCTGGGCCGGCACTTCACTTGTCATCTTCCCCTCCCCTCCAAAATATGAGTGCCGACCGTTTTTCAATATCCGTGAAAATTGAAAAGGGGTGAAGAAGACGAAAAGGTCCTTATAAGCCTCAAATCTCTTTGAAAACGTCTCGAAAATTTCTTTATTCTATAAGATTTGTAAACAGGATTTCAAAATCCGTTTATGAAATTTGATATTCTTCACTGCCTATATTCAAAGACTTTTAATAATTTTACCAACTCCTTTGAAATTTGTTCATTGAATTGGATATGGAGGTTTTTTTCATAGTGATGATTCATGAATATGTAGGGACATAGCTTAACCAGTTATATCTAGGAGGTCTGAACCTAATTAATTTACTTTCTTAAAACAATTCAATTGCTGTTCTTTTAGCCTCATTAAGTACCTTTTTTTCTTTGTTGATCAATTACAGATAATTTCCGTCGTCCACAAGTTCAATTTAGATTCCTTTTTTCCTGTTTTGGAAATTCCGAGTGGGTAATGAGAGACAAAGGGAAGCGAAGCGTGTAAAGACGGGAGTTTTCACGCTCTCATCTTGGGCAATCACGAAGGCGTAGCTCGGACGTGATCGACGCGTTTAAAAAAGAAGAACCAACTAAGGTCCCGTCTTACTCCCTCGATTTCACACTCAAGACCGGCGGCGCTTGGCGGCCTCTTTTGTCCACCTCTAGACCACAAACAGTGATTTAACATCTCCCGCTTCTCCTTACCCTTTTATCCCATCCGACATTTTAAATAATCAACCAACCGTCAAATCGCAAGGTAAAAAAAATTCTATAATTTTGTTGAGTGGCTACTGGCTTTTTTAAGAACCTAGGACAAGGCAAGAATGTTTATTTTTCTGATCTCCTCTCTTCAAATACACTATGTATTCAGCATTCGCAAGACTGTTAGGTTTTCCTGAATTGTCTAACCGTTCCCTACATGCATCCGTTTTCTCATTTTGCTTCTAATTAGCTTTCTTAAAAAAGGATTTAGGAAATGGGTCAAGGAGACCCACCTTTGATCTTTATCGGAAATAAAAGGTGTGTTAGTGGAGGAAGAGGAACCTCCATAACTGGAACTTTCTCAAAAAGTGCGTTGTCTCCATTGGCAGGGCGGAACGCTGCCCCGTTCCTAGCCTTAACCTCCTAAGGCCCTGTATATGGTGAAAAACCGATATACACCGAGATAGGTGTGTAGTTTTCTTCCAAAACGCTGCCGCATTCCTCCTCGATTATATTTTTACTAAAAGTTTTTAAAGTTGGACTAGCCAAAAATGTTCTCCAATCACTTTACCTCCCTCGGAACACACTATTTGCAAGACTGTTAGGTTTTCCTGAATTGTCTAACCATTGCGCGTCCCCGAATTCCAAAATTTTTGACCAGTAGCAGTACCTTGCCAACCTACTAGGATCGAGGGTTTGCATCTAGAATATTAGAAGTAGCTCGTTTTTTAATCAGAAGTTCTCGTTGTAAATAGAGGCAAACGAGCGTGGCTGCGGTTTTCCAACAGGTGCGTCGCTCTCGGGATGCTCGATGATGTGCGGTGACCCAGAGGAAAGGCTAAAGAGATCCGTCGTCTTTTGTGTCTACGATCTACTCGGGCAATGTCGGCCTCTCACAAAAACCGCCCATTTTATTACCATTCGAAATTACCATTTAAATCAGTCGAAACTTTTAATAGTTTTCATTGTTCTTAACCAAACGAGCGCATTAAAAAAACGTTTTTATGTCGAAAAATGACAGAGGATGATCCTTTTAAACTTTATAGGTTCCTTTAATATTTCAAGGTTTATTTGAGTTGATGATTCATTCTAGAACCGTATTAATAAAGCGATTGTGAATCATAATTTTTGTCGTTCATCATTGAGATTGTTGGGCTTGTTGCATATGCGATACATCACGCGGTGTGGTTTATTATCGAAATATCAAGATTGAGATCCCTCCTGGCTTCCGAGGCTCCGTATAAACAACTCAACGCCGCAACAGCTATTATCTTTTATATGCATACGGGAAAAACGAGGAGTGCAAACGATTTATTTCTCAAGATGAAATCTCTGTGTCGGTCAAAAGAAGAAAATAAAATTTCTCCACCGATGTAAAATCGCTTATTTTTAAATAGCAGGAATTTTTTTCATATCGAATTTTTTCAAAGGGCGATCTATGGTATACGGTGATCTAAGGAAAAATTGTTCCAGGGTGTAAAAAAAGTGACAAAACTGATTTTGCTCAAGGGTTTCCTCTGCTGACCGGATACTTATTAACCTGACATATGGCACTGACCGGGTGAAAATTTTGAGCTTCCGGCGGCGCGTGCCAGACCGTTAAGCCCCAGTCAGAGAAAAAAGGAAGAAAAAAGAGCAGGTGATGCCTCTTGACCAGAACATGGATTTGTTTCCATTTGCTGACCTTACTCAAAATAGGATTAAGACTTTTAAAAACCGTGACATTTTTGACACCTCAAACCTTGCCAAAAGCGGAAAAACATAAAGGGTGGTCTATAATATCTGAAATCTAATGAATAAACATCTTGGCTACCACCTGTTTTGATTTACAGCCCTGAAAAGCCACCCTCGAACCACCCTCTTGTTTCTTTTGAATATCTTAATTTGGCTTCGCCGTCATAAATTTTCGAATCTCGTATAATAAAATCATATTCACAAGATAAGGGGAGACAAATGCGGTTGCCCTAGTGACCCGAACGAAACGGATTATCGGGAGATCTTTTCCTCTTCAACCCCTTCTTTTCAGAGATGTAGATATCAAAATGGAAATGACCACCCTTAAAAAAGGTCTTGGAAATATAGTGACACGCATTCGTTAAAAAAAAGTTTTGGGGTTGCTTTTATGTTAATGGACGTGACAAGAGGCTAAAAAAATGCTAAATTGGACAAAAACAGAGGTGGTCTGACCGTGGGAATGACATGATTTATACAAAAAATATTATCAACAGTAGCACAAAAAAACTGTCTTCATTTTTTGATGATTTTTAGAAAAGATTTTTTTCTGAAAAAGGGCGGCCTCCTTTGTAAACCTAGGTGAGAAAATGACCGTATTTGAAGGGCGGTTTTCGAGATGAAAAGACCCCTTTTAAAGCATTTCTGCCGAGCAAATAGGGCAAAATCTTAATCCTTTAAACCACTTAAAAATTCGGCCACTTTTAAAAGCGTTCTTTGTCAAGTGGCCTCTGAATTTTACAGTAGCATTCAAGAAAAAATCGTGACAGGATTTGCAGTCGAAATTTTCAGTGAAAGAAATCTTTTACAGTTATTCGCATCTTTAGAGGATTCTTAATACAATGGAAATCCTTCTGTTTTAGAGTAAAGGAACAATCCCTGATCCTCGACACCGGAACTGAGCCAGATGTGCTTCGCGTGCCCACATGACGTCAACATATGGGCTGCAACAGATTCATTCCTTGGTGCATCCTTTACTCGGAGGGGTGTTTTTCTTTCCACCTAAAACCACAAATCTTCTATAAAACTTCCTCGTTTTCCTCCATTCATAAAATCATTTGAATAGTATCGGTAAATTATATTGAAAGCACGGTGACGTTCTTTGAATTCCGTTCTTCACCTGATGTGCATACTAATCGGTTCCTTTTTCTACCGCTCCCCTCACCGATTAAATGTTTTTTAGTTGTATTTTAACTTTGCCGAAAGCTGGAGGTCGCTTGAAAAACTCTGGATCGAAAATTGGACTCTTTTTGTGATGGAAAAGCAGCAACAAGGATCCCAACATTATTTCCTGTCACTTTTGTAATATTACATATAAAAATATTACTGTTTTCAATGCCTCAGGTGCGTGCACAAAGAAAAACGCCAAAATTCCCAATCACAGAGCTTTTTGATGGAACCGTAGGCTTTCCTCGGACTTGGGACCGAGCGAGGAATCTTTTATACATCATATTGCAGCCAAACATGCCTAAATTATCCTACTCTTTATCCAATTATACTCTACATTTATGATGATGAATATTACCTTCACATCAACCGTCGATGAAACGTCCCAAAAAGCCATTTCCGTTAGACAAATATTTTTTAGCTTCATTAATTTTCGCTTTTTTGATGGAAAAGTCCCGAGACAATTTTTTTCGTTCTTAAAGTCCGCCTTTTGAATTATAAAAGAGATCGAAATTCTATACTCACGATAAGATCCACAGGTAGCTTTTAAGTAAAAAGCTACCTTAGCTACTTTTTTCTCCCTCCCGTTGGAGTATAGTTTTTGTACGTTTTTCGAATCGTTCAAATAGGTGTAAAAAGGGTAGCCTTTGAGCGTCACGCTCTGTCGGACAATCTTGTTTGTCTCAAATGGAGTAGATCCGATTAAAATTTCAAATCGTTTGAGATCGTAGGATTAGAAAATGGAAACGACCTTGAGAAGAGTTTTTTTGGGACCGCAAAAGAGAAGCGACGAGGGCATGAACCCGGAAGGCGCTATGAGGGTTTTGTTTGTGTAAAAACGAAGCGAATTTCCACTTAATGCACATTCGCATGCACCCCGGTGCAGGAGGCGAAAAAACGCTGACCTTTCTCCTCGCCTAACGTCCTCGTCCCGGTAACGCGACAAACGGCCCATACACGCGGATCCGATCTCAAAAATAACCCTCAAGTCCCGTTTTCCCGTCTTCTTCACTTCGGCACGTACGCTCTCGAGAAAAAAAAACTGACCCCACAAGAAAACGCATCGGGAAGATTCTAAAGGGAACCGACCACGTAAACAAAATGCAAATCATCCACGTTTTCGGGATCTGTATCAAAATAGAACATAAATCGAACAATTTTATAATCGATTCAACCACTTGTCGCTAGCCTTCAACTTATAAAATATTACCAGACTCCCTAATTTATTCTATTGTACTTCAACATGTTTTGCAAAGCTTTGACCGTTAAAATATGAGACATTTTAAGTACATTTTTCGAAGTATTGCCAAGTTTTGCTTGACAACTTGGGATGAAATGTAAATGACCTTTAGCAAAGAACTAAAGCAAAGATAGCCTTTGAAACCCATCTCTTTCAATTAAAAATTGAAAAATTAATACTCGGAGCCCGATAATGTCTAAGATTAGACATAACAATGACTATCTTAGGCCGAATATCGAATTAAAAAAGACCCTTCAAATTAAAACATTTTTCCGGCTCACTTGACTAATTTATTCAAGTACATCCTTATTTGTCCGTTTCAACGTCTCCATGGCTCGTGTCGAGATTACTGTAATCCCCCATTCATATCGAAGGTGAATAAAATCGTGGACTACATGAAAGAAGAGAAAAAAACGTTGACGGAAAAAAATTATTAATATTTTTTCCACCGTATTATGTCTCAAAACGGTTGAAAGTCTGACCACCCCCCTGCATTATAATTTAAGGCTGACTCACAAGGGTGATAAATTATGCTTCATCATTGATTGATGTTTAAGGGATGATTAATAAATCGCACTAATCATTGCCTAAATAACGACCACTATGTGTATAATAAAAGTCATTGAAATTAATGGAAACGAGGATCCATCTACTTTGCGATCTCTTTCATTTTTGCTAGAGGAAGTGCGATCTTGGGAGAATATTTGGGATAGTGAAGTTTTTGAATTTTTAGACAAGATTCCTTTCATTTAATTTCAATAGTGAGATCGTATTTTATGTTTCTTGGGTCGCTGATTAAGAACCTGAAGTTTGCTACAAAAGGTTTCCCCGGAACCTTGTCGAAATCGTAAACATTTGGCACTTTTTGCTGTTTTTTTGCTTATATCTCCAAAAATATGCGTTTCAGCGACTTGACCACTTAGTTCAAATTAAAAGCTCATAATATTTTCTTAAAAATTCATTAATTATTTGTCCGATTCGGACCAGCCGTTTGGCAGATATCGGTGGTCAAAGTTGACCGTCAGCATATGACCGATAAGTATTGAGAAAATCCTGACTATGTTTTAGATACATATTTGGGTCTGGAGGCAAAACTACAATAGATAGAGAATTCAGACAAGTTTTAAAACAATAAACACTAAATCACCTTTAAAATGAGCTAGCTTAGTCCGGT
Source organism: Orius laevigatus (assembly GCA_018703685.1). NCBI lineage: Eukaryota > Metazoa > Arthropoda > Insecta > Hemiptera > Anthocoridae > Orius > Orius laevigatus. The sequence goes on along the minus strand of JAGWEN010000035.1, from coordinate 388,209 downwards.
TTGGATCCGACAAGTATCTTCGCCTCCAGGAAGGAAAAATTTAAGTTTTAAAGCAAGTTTGTAATCGTGAAAACGTACGAATTTTTTTCCAAATTTGGTTATTTGAGTCCAATATAACGTTTGAAGTCAATAGATTTTTTTTGTGACGAATTAAAAAGCATTCGGTAGTTGTGTCAATAAATTTGGGGGTTTTGTTTATTCGGTCCCGGAGGCTCACACGGGAAAACGATTTTACCTGTACCTATTCCAGAAGCTTATCCGGTCTCTCGATATAATAAAGAACATGAAATACGTTCTGTCTTTTCCGCAAAACCCTTTTTGAAGGAGGAAACCACCCAAGTCGAAAGTCGACATGAGATCCGCGCCAACTAATGGCTCTTAAGCTCCTCGTAACTTTTCAGGTAATGTCGACAAAAGGAGAGGGGAGAAAAAAGCTTCTATTGTTCAAGAAACAAACGAAACTCCGCGAGAATACATATGTAGACGATTGTTCCCTTAAGTAAACAACTTAAAACTTGTGAAATCCGATTCGATCCTTTTTCTCCGAACGACATTGAGACCTTGGAATTATCCGACCGGAAATAAGCTCAAGTTCTACGATCCTTCTTTTAAGATAAACGTGGAAAAAGATTAAACAATGGCTATTTAAATTGTAGTAAAACAACCTAAAAGGTTATTTGTCAAAACAGGGAGACACGAGTTTCGCCCACACATTTATAAGCTTTTCGCTCCCGCTGTGATCTCAAAATTTATTCAGAGCATTTGCATCCTTTAAAAGAAACTTGGCTTACGTTTAAAAAATGAACTTTTTCTTCAAAATGAAAAGTTTGGAGGGAAACAAGTCCAAATATGGTTCCCAGATTCGGGTTCCAAGCGGAAATGGACTTAGACAATAACGCTTTTTTTGTTTTAAGGAGCGGAACTGACGGCGCCTCCATTTTGTCTGATGTTTACTGACCTTTTAGTTTAACCCGTCTCAGGTGACGTTCTAGTTTAGTTACCCTTTTTCAATATACACAAAGAATAAAAAAAAAACCGACCCAATCTACCGGTAGCTCAAATACAGACTAAAAAAATTCTCTCTAATGGATGCGTTGACTAGGGTCGTGGTTTTTCGTACTTTTTTAAAAGATTTTTTGATCGTCTTCGTTTCTAATTCACTCCCTCAGAATTCAATAATTCGAGCTTTATTATCAAAAGAACCAAAACTACTAAAATGACTCATCAGAGGGACACGTTTTTGCGGATGTGACACTTGGTGGTAAAAAGTGGTATTTGCGACGAAAACCAGACATTTGCGGTTAGCGTAGTTTTTCATCCTAAAAATGGTAAAAAATCACATTTTCGGTAAATTAAAATTTTCAGGTCGAAAAAGTGAAGAAGAGTCCCCCCTTTGGTGAAATCGAAAAAAATGTTTTTATATCCCGAAACCGACTTCACATTTTGTTTATCAGTTTTCACCCCAAAATTGCCCAATAACGACATTTTTGGTTGAAAAAAAAATCATTTTCACGTCAAAAAAAGTGAAAAAGAGTCCCCCCTTTGGTGAGGTCGAAAAAAATGTTTTTGTATCCCGAAAGCGACTTCAGATTTTAGTTTTTTACCCTAAAAATGGTCAAAAACCACCAAAATAGTCCAATAAATGTTATCTCAAGACCTATACGCAAATGTCACTGGAGATCCGCAAAACTCACCATTTAATCCGATTGTAGGATTTGCTCGCAAGTGTCACATCCGCAAATGTCGCCAACCCCACTGAAGGCTTAGCAATTCGTTTTCAAAAAATTAGGTCAATGGAGATGGAAATTCATATTGCTTTAAAGGTGTTCATAGTTGGACCTTCAAATTTTGCGTTATCTCAGCTTCCTGCGGATTCAATAGACTTGAAATTTTCAGAGCTTTTTTTATTATTTCGTAAAACTTAGTTATAACGCTCTTATATTATGGGGACCAACATAAATCTTCGGAATGAATACTTTTTTCAATTGTCCGGATCTCATTTTAATTAGGTAGGTTCACTCCTTTGCATGAGGTAAAAGAAAGATTAAAAAAAAATTAAAAGCGACTTTGGAATTCGTGGAAACATATTGTATATGCTTGTTTGTTTACATAAAGTCATTGAATCTGCACTTTCTCAGAATCCATCATGAGAAAGCATGCTTTTTTAAGATAAAACATCTTTTATCTTATTTGATTTTTGAAAAATTGCACTGGACATCACTTTTTTTGTCCAATCCGATACGAAGAAATGACAAAATTATTCTTCCATCAAATTTAGTTTATAGGAAGGTGAGACAATGTCCTTTATGGAGCTGATTGTATACTAAAACTCAATTTTTGTTTATGAATTCTGCCCTAAAGCTGTTTTTTAAATCTCGTTTTAATCATTTTTAATATTAAAAAAAGCTTAACAATGAGTTTTTACCCAGATTACTAATAGTACCGGTTAAGGTTACATCTGCCTGCACACCTTGCTTTTAATGTGGCTACAAGGGATGAAGAGTCAGAATGGAATAATTTTTAATTTACATGAATTTTTGGTGAATTGCTCAACGTAAAAAAAGCCGTTTTGCCGACCATTACCGAACGGAAGGACCCTAAGTGAGATTGTCATGACAATTTACAACGGTTAATGACTCATTTGTGTTGGGCCGAAAAATTTGAGGCCACCCTTCGCGTTCCGGGTTTTTTTACTAATGGAGCCATAACTTGCACCGAGACCGTTATTGCCTCCAAAAAAAGGTGCGCAAAAAGAGGAAAAAATGTCGAGAGCAAAGAGTTTTAAGAGGCAATATCTCAATCCAATCTCGTTAGCGAGTTTCCCCGAGGTGGTTGAAAAAAAGAGACTTCTGGGGATTCCTGGATCGTTTTACGGCTCACGTAATTTCTTTATATCATACCGAACTGGGGATCGCCTCTGAAAATCAGGAATCATTTTATTACTTCCATTATGACTTTCGCCTTGTTAGCGCTTCTGGAACAATATCGTCTTTTAAGATCTCTTTCCTCAACATTTTTTAACCCCTTATAAGATAAAATCATACTTTTAAAATAAATCGAAACAAGGAAAACCGTTCTACGAATTCTGAGTAAATCATAGCATATTTTTTAAACAAGAGAAACTTTCAATAAATTATTTTTGTAACGGTACAATATTGAAATATAAACATTAGAACAATGACAAACTATGGCATTTTGTCAAAGTTTTATAGCGAAAAAGAGAAATAGAGGAGGATCCCCTTTAGTGAATGGGGACTCCTTTTTACATTCATCGTCCTCTCAAATTGTAGTAGCAGGTTGTCGGCGTGTTAAATTTATTCATGAGCCGTTCTGTTTTGTGATGCAGAACATCCTACACGGGGTTGCGAGGGATTCCGAAGCTAATTTCAATAAACACGATACACTGTGGGACCCTAAAGGACCTCGATTAAGGATTTATCGACGTTAAGGGTGAAAATAAAATAAAAGTGAACCCGTTTTTCCGATCCGAAGCAGTTTTATCGCTAACAAGGTAGCTCAACGTCTTTTTGAGATGACGAATTTTATAGGTGCCCGCCTAATGAATTTATTATAAGTCCGTACCAGGGGATTTATCTAGCGTGAAATGAAAGACGTACGACCGGAACGGACTAATTTGTGATTAATAGACGCCAAATGCCGAACAGGGAAGGAGCGGCGAACGGAAAACGACCAGAGTTCCGCTCTAAACGAAAATTTCACACGAGGCGTCTTGTGTTTATTATTTTTATCGATGTTTTCTCGCCTCCATATGTGCCACTGTCAACGAAACCTAGTTACTACTGGCTTCTACTTTAATTGGATCGAAATCCAGAGTTCGTATTGAGTTATGGAAGGCCTCTGCAGTTGCTGTGCAGTCAAACTTACCCATGATATGGGAGGTGGTGGGAGATTGATGGTTGAAGGTCGAATGTTGGGGGGTGGTAAGTGAGATTGGTGGGATGTTTCGGAGGGTGGAGGTGGTGATGGGAGAAATGTTAGGTTTAGAATGTTGGGGAGGGTGGAGAAGATGATAGGAGAGTGGGGGTTATGGTCCAGGAGGGGTATAGGAGTTAATGCAGGGATGTGGATGTGGGTAAGGGGTATATTTAGGATTAGTCGAGAGGTCATTGGAGACCCCAATATTTGAGAAAGTTCCAGCTTAGGGAGTTCCTCCCCGTCTGACCAGACCTGATATACTCACGATAAGTTTTTATCTTTATATTGAAAGGAGCTTCTCTTGCGAGGGTAAAAAATGAACTCCTGTTTACCGCTGTTGTTTTTTTGTTTTTTTATGTCTTGGACGAAAAGACTTGAAACCCCAAACCTTCCAGATAATTTAAAATCGTTATTACATTTTCACTTGGCAACTTGGAAACGGCTGGATGAGCGTTTTATGTCCGGGCATGATGGATTCTGTCGAATATGTACGATTGTCACAGATCCAAAATCAACATGCTAAATATCATAATAAAGGGCGTGCTCCGAGTTTATTTGCTCGGAGTAACGGTTAGTTTGTCCGTTGGCGCTAAAAGGGATCTCCCCCCTCGGGATCATAGGACGAGGATTAAAGCGACGAAACTTTGAATATTTATGAAGTACTTAGCATAAACCCCCGCCCTACATTATTAAAAAAAAATCCCTCCCCTCCACTCGATTGCCATTCTGGAATCCGAACCCGGGGTACTTTCGGTTTTGTCGAACTAGTCTTCACTTTCGGTTCCCCGGATGCACTTTTTTGTTGAAACCCTAGACTTGTAAACCTTATGTAATAATAGGGCTACCCTCTTTTTATTACCGCGAGGGAAAAAAAATTACCCTAACTCAATTAAAAATTTAAATTAGGACATGGGGGGAAAAAAGCATGGATTTAACTAAAATAAACTGAATGCTAGATTCTGGGATGCACATTAATTGGTAATTAATGAGTAATGTGTCCCAAGAACAATTTTTTTTAAACCTCCGAACCTACAATATGTTTTATAGACTAAGTTACACCTACATTTGGTTCAAAAAAGGCGGCTTAGGTATAAATTTATCCGGAGAGCGTTCCGGTTTGTTTTTTCGAGCGAAAATAATTTTGACGCGGCTCCTTTTTACGAGGGCGCCGCCGAGTTCATTGTCGGAATCAAGTGACTCGTGTGATTTCTGAATACAGATGCTGACCGCTACCGTTAGGAGGCCATTTTTCCGCAAAAACCTTCAAGTGGGGTTCCCGGATTTAATGGTTGCATCATAAATTGAGCCGAGAAGAAGAGAGCGACCATTGTCCGTCCTTTTAGAAACGATCCATTGCGTTCGAAAAAGGTCATTTGACATGGTCACATAAAAGAACCTGACCCTGAGGTGGAAATTGAATAGAAAAACCTCTAAAACCTGATCCAAATTCTTTTTTGTCCCTCGCCTTAAAATGATTAACTTGAGGCCGTTTCCTTCGAAAACGCACGTGCATTTTAATTCTATACCCCCACGTTCTCATTTCGGGGATCAACGGAGGGTGAAAACGGAGCGAACATTTGGTCAGTGCTTCAGAAGCACTTGAGGGCTGACAAGTGTTTTTATTAATACAGCGTGAAAAGGATTCATGGAGTTGAATTTCATTATTCTTACATGAAGGGGGCGGATAAGCATTTCGATTCTGGCTTAACTGACGTTTATTAAAAAGCTGAACCCGTTTAAAAATTAGGCCTATTCATCGAACATTATGAACTAAATGCTTTTCGCTATACGAACTCATTCACAACTGCTGAATAAAATTAAACAAAATCCTTTTCATTATGACAAAGATCCATTTTAAATTTTTATCAAAAGTTGTTTAACTATGTTGTTTTAGCTTGTTTGATACCAAAGCTGGTTAGGAAACGTTTAAGCCCTTGTTCGTCTTTGGGCGTACGTGACTTGGCAATAAAAGTTAAGATCCACCGTCTGAATTGAATTCGAAGGATTACAAATGAATTATTGCTCTTTCCGATTTATCTTCGGATTTTTTTCTTTTTCTTTTTTTACTACGCCTAAAGACCATTGATCCGCCATTGATCCTGTCAAAAACACGCGACTAAGACCTCCAAAAAAAATTGCTTTCACTAATGCATTTCCTGTTTTAAGATAAAAAAAAGCATTTAGACTTTAATACGTTTAAGTATCAATTTATTCGATATTCTGCTCTGATTTGTTTCAAGTTTGGCAGCTTTTTTTATTCATCTTAATTTAATTGGTGTTGCATTTCCACTCGTTAAAAATATTTATTTGGCTTAAAAAAAATGTAAAAATTTAATTAGGTCCTTTCTCTGCACACAAAAGGATCGTTAAAAAAGAGAATTTTCATAATTCTTGAAAAAAACCTCATGCCTCAATGTCCTGCGATGTTTGACATGTTTAACGACCTTGAAAAGAGTTTTTGTTTCAACAGGGGTTGTTCTAGGAAAACGTTTTTTCAAGCTATAAAAAAACGCCTCGGGGGCCCTGGTAACCCTATCCCATTAAATTACCCGCATCGAGAGGTAGATAAAGAAGGGCGGTCAGTCTAAAACGAAAGAGAAAACGATAGGGTAAGGCAAAATACTAATAAAAAAATAGTACAGTAGGAAAGCCCTTCGTTTTTATAGACCCTACTGACCGATTAATCTAACCCAGACGGAGGCTCAATTAAAACAATTTGTTCTTTTAGTTGGTGTAAAATGTTTGTTGTGTAGCGCTTTTGTTTTATCTCCACCTCCATTCAGCTTCTCGAGATAGTGGCTTGTCAAAGCGTCAAGTCTCTCCATTAGGGCTTATGAAAAAGTGTTTGTTTTAGCCTCCTAAATACGAGGATATTGCTTAATTTAGAGTGTTTATTGTATTCGATTACGGTCTTGATTGTCATATCAAGATTATCTTAAGTGCCATAGGGGTATAATGATGTAAAATAAGAAGATTTTTGGTTTTTATGGCTTAATTAGAGTATGGGTTAAAACCAAAGATGAAAAGTTCATTTTGAGTTGCATTCAGCCCTTGACAATGCTTGAACTTGGGCACTGCTAACATAAATTACCTCGTTATGGGCACCCAAGAGAGTTGCGGAGGGAGTTTTAGCCCAGTGGGGAGGGAAAAACGGTTAGGAGTCGAGAAGGTGAGAACAAAAGAGGTGCTTTCGTCGAGCAGGTCGCCACGTGAGGGCATTGTGCCAAACTAATAATGCCTTGTTATGATTTGATTCAAAGATCAAAATGAGAAAGAGGGGGGTTGGTTAAGGGGTGAATTAGAAAAGGGAAAAAGCCGAGAGGGTGAGCGAGGACCGGTTGACAAAGACGTCGAAATAATTCACCGTTCTTTGTAAGAGTTGCAGAGGACTCGAAAAAAGAGGAGGGGGTTGGTTTTTACTCGCTTTTGTTGTCGAGGGGGTTGATCTTGAACGATTACCTTCCCGAAACAGGCTCGACGGCGAGGTGGAGGGGAGGTTGCTGCAGCTGCTGCTCGGAAGCGTGCCACCGCCCTCTTCCATTTTTAGAAGCGTGGCCTATCCTTGGAGAGCCCGCAATTACTGCCCTAACCGACCGTTCATATCACTTTCGGACTTCATTTATATTTATGATTTTTTCTTCACATCCATAACTCCAAACATTTTTTACTCTTTTCCACCATACCCAGCCCCTTTACCTTTCTTATCATCAAACTTCAAACAAAAGATAATTCATCGTCCACGCTGACAAAATCAATCGACAACTGACAAAATTAATCGAATTAGTTTTGGCCCAGACGTAAAAGTTGCTTCGTAGTGATGACCCATTAGACGGGGAACTTTCAGACAAAAAATGGAGGGGGATTTCGAAGCGTGCCAGGCGTGCGTCGTTCATCAAACGGATCCTTCCTGTTTAGTCTGGACCTCTCCAACGGTTAATTTCCCTCCAGAAAATTGGAAACTGCCAACATTTATTAAAAGCTCCCACTAATATCATTCGAGAAAAAAATTAATATGCTTCATTTCAACCAATATTGTTTTACATTAGGATCCTAGTCACGCATTAGAGTGGACGTAAAAAAAAAAGCCTTCTAATTCAGGCACGTGAGGGCTAATGGAAAGTGAGACCGCAGGTAAATCTCGAGCAACATTTAGAAAACTGTAACACAAATTATTATGAGGAATTTCCGTCATTATAAAGGCGAAACTGTTTTTTCTGCTTCTAAACTGTTCTTTAAACGTTTCTGTCTAGACTTTAATTTATTCGGTAACGGATGCTACTACTCATTTTTGGCAAAATAAAACATCATAAATAGTTTTTTAAAATTATTATTTGGAGACCACTTGCTTTTTTTAGGTGTGTCCTTATAACGTAAAACGTTTAGCATTCAGAATTCAGATGTCATTTTTTTTTCTAAGCCAAGGGCGGAAATTTTGTACTTAATTTTTCCTTACTCTATTCTTAAAATGTATATTTTACCCTCTTAAGGGGGTCCGAAGATTCCCCCATTTTACAAAATTTCTCCCTTATAGGTCATGCGTAAAAAACGCACAAAAAAGGACGGCTTTGTGTCCTATTCAAATAGGGAGATTCCCTTTTTTCGGAAGATTAAAAAAACCGTTACTACTTTTTATAGAAATTTCCTAATATTCGACACAAAAACATATTCAACTTAGGTCAACAAAAATATCAAATACGTTTTTAAAAGATCTTTTCAAGTAAAAAAAAACTATTGTGTAGAACAAGTTAAAATGGGCTAAAAAAATGTTTATGGATAAACGTAGAACATAAATGAGCTCGTGTCAAAAATAATATAAAAACAACGCCTGAGACTCAAGTTTGCTTTTAAAAAATTGAGCCGCCTTCATTATAGGAAGACAGTTACTACTGGCCGTAAATTCTCTAGGTAAATACAGCAGCTTTATGTTCTAGAAACGTTTGAAAACAGATCAAAAAGGGAGATTTTTAGAGATGGCTTGAAAAAAGATCAATGGTAAAATATCTCTAAAAAGTGCATGACGAAAATTTCAAAAAACAAGTCCAGAATACATCATTTTTTGGTAATTGTACAGTTTTTTAATCAGGGCTTAATTTTTCGGCAGGTGTAGCAGACTTGGCCGCGCTTTCGTCGGCATAAATTATAAGCCCGAAAGTCCCATTTTTAAACTTTCGCTTCGAAAGACTAAGTTATTGAAGATGCAACGGCTCTGTCTCAAATTTTGAAAGAGCGGCCAATTTCAAAACGACAATATTGACGAAATTTTTCGAACAGAGAAAGCGACATTTTAAAACAAACGGAACTTGTTGCCTCTTAATTAAACGCCAAAAAAAGGACCGGAATCCTGACACGTGAAAGTTTCCGTGATGTCGTGAGTTCGTTTAAGGATTTTTTTTTTAAAGATCTAACCTTAATAAATCGGTGTCCATAGGTCCCCCACTCGGATCAAAACATGACCCACCCCGTTTCGAAGACAGGTGACTAGCCCGCATATGCTAAAATCCGAATAAAAAAAACTAAGTTTCAACCCGTTCTATTTGACCGGTGACAAAGACCGGATCTGCATAGAAAGATGAGCACCTGGAGACACGCGTACAAGGGTTCCATTTACATATTCAAGTCATACAGCACTTGATGGTGTGACTATCAAACAAAAATATAACCATGTAAATCCTACTTATAAATCAGAATGCAATGAAAGCCAAGTAAAATAGCTCAATTGTCTGGTATGTGAAGCAGGTGAGAGGGCACGAGCTGGACGCGATTTAAAAACTAGATGATCCATTCATGCACCTGCTCTTAAAACAACGAATCCTTATTACCATTTCAGTTAAAGTAAATTTTTTCGAAAATCTAACCGAAATCAATAATCCTTCAATAAATAGGCAGATCAGCAAGAAAATAACGTTTTCTCTTCTTCCTATGGACCAGTATCTACTTTATAGGCACATCCTTCCAATCATAAAAAGCATTTAAATGAGCATAAAAGTTTCAGGATCGGTCCTCAGGTACCTGTTTTACACAAAATTTTGTCTTTATTACCTCCCTTAATTTTGATGTCATTAGAATCTGACTGACCTCTCATTATTAAAAAAGTGCCAATCAATAAAATTTCAAAAACCGAAAAGGTGTCAACGTTTGAAATAATTTGATAGGTGATGCATAATTCGCTTGTAATTGAAGGGTGCATGGACCGATAAAACGGAATTGCATAATTTGCAACCCGTGCATCCAAAAAAAAAAGCTAATAATACATTGCCAGTCTAAAGCCATCATTTCGATCAACACGATTTGATTACTTCAACGAAAAAAATAATTGGGAAATTAAAAAAAAGGACGTCTTTTCAGTTTACCTACATACTAAAGTAAAATCGAATAATACTTAATATTTTTTTTTTCACTTAATGCCCTTTCACTTTAATTTATAATCTAAATTACAGTAATATCGCATTTCTATTAACCCCTTTTTATTGATATTTATAATTCGATTATAAAATTCGAGTTTCGATTGCGAAATAGATTCGTAAATAACGGATTCATAATGAATTTAATCTGGTGAACTATTTTCTTTTTTGGGCTGTTATTTGCGAAATCGAATATGATTGGATTGTAAATTATCTTGAATTATTGAATAATCAACAAACTTTGGTTATGCTCTCATATTATGTTCACTAAAAAACGCATTTTGCTTTATAAATCAAAAAATTATTTAAATTATTGCTTTCCTTTCCAATAAATAATAATGCATTTGTCTTGATTTTTGACAGATTTAATCAATCTTCGAAAAATTGGATTTTAAATATTTTGCATTATTAATGGACATTTTTTTTTTCAAATTAATTTTTCTTAAACCGTTACAAATACTCTTCCTGAAACATTAGCCAAAAAATATGAATCAATAAGAAAATAAATCCTTTTAAACATTATATTTATCAAGATTAAAAAGCGTCTTTGGTTCGAGGATCAGCGTTATATTTGGCAATATAAAATAAATTTATAATATCCGTCTTGAAATCCGTGGCGAACGAGACGAGTTTCTTTTTTCGTTATAATAAAATAGATATTAAATAAATAGGACAAGACTGACCCGATATGGAAATTAAAAGGTACGAAATTAAGCGGGTATCGATCGCTTTTTAAATGGCAACCATTTCTCATTTTAGGTGGACTTGGAGGTGGGCTATTAATTTATTATTATTGATCCGTTAGAGGTAGTGATTTATCGTTAATCGTATTTTATCAAGCATTATGACGTCACTAGGGGTATTCGATGATGCTGGTTTGGGGAGGCTTTATGGGTTTTCGATGTATTGAGGGGAGAAATTTTGATGAAGTTTTGGTCTAGGGCAGCTCCAGACAAGTGTTTTTATTTCCCTGTTGAGAAAAAGCCAATTCAAGTTAAATTTTTGCATTTTCGAAAAATAAAAAAGATGGCCTCAATTAGGCTATTAGCTCGAATAGCTGAACAAGTTTTCTACGTTAAAAGGCGCGGGTGGGGCACGTGACGATAACTGACTGTCTCCAGTGTATTATCTTTCCTATAAAATATTATCACTTGAGCGGCTTTAAGCCTTCATCGCCCCTTCCCCATAGTACAGTTAAGGCCTAGATCTCGCTGTCCGGAGATGTTTTATGTCTCAATTACAAGAGTTCTAAACTTGTTCTTTTCATTTTTAAAAACTCGACCTTTATCAACTTTATTTATTTTCATTTTACATCGCTAAATGGATCCTCGTACCAGTTTCGACGGATTAATCAAAACTTTAAAGGCTCCAATTAATAAGAAATCAAACTCGTCGTTTAAATAAATGGGCTTTTAAGTTTCTCGCTCTTGTAATGGACCAAATATTTTTGATTTTAATTTTCAAAAAATAGAATCAAAGTCCAAAAATTCAATGGAACCAATTTTTAAACAGTCTCTGGAGATTTTTTTTAATTTAAACTAATCGAGAATGGTATTTAAGGATTTTAAATCCGTTTTTATTTTATTTAATTTTTTTACTTAATTGACCAGGTGTCAAGGTTACAAGAGACCGAGCAATAAAGTACTTGGTAGGCTGGCCCATTAGTATTCAAGCTGCATATGACTTCTATGTACATATTTGTAAGAATCGATTTATTTTAATATAAGAAAAAAAGTTATAAATAATAGCCGCAGATATGTTGAAGGTGTTGAGTCATTTGTGTATGGGTGTTGAATGAAATATGACTTTGTTTTAAAATAACAATTTTGGTTGTGTTATTATGAAGGTGCATTTTTCCATGCACGTTTTTGTTTTAATTTTTCGTTTAAAACTGGTTTAAAATATAATAAAGGGTCTCATCCGACTCGCGTATTTGTCGGTGCATCGGACGGAAAACGAGGCAATTTAATAGTAATAATATCCGACAAATAAAAGTAAAATTTGTGAATTATGAGGTCATGGAATGTGCACGTACCGCCAAAATTACAGGGATTTACCTTCCCGAGTTCGACGTCTTCACGAGAATTCTGTAAATCCGTTGCATGCAACATAGAGGGGGGAAAAGGGGTTATTTTATTGGGGGTGTTGCTTGTTGCGGTAGGACAGATGTGAGGTGGCAGCTGTTCGTCCACCTTCAAATGCATCGCCTCCCTCGCCACTACCCCCCATCGTAGAGTTTCAATACGTTTATCTCGTAGTATAATTAAAAAGCGCGATCCCTCCGTCATCCCCTCAGATTCTATGGGGCAGATAAAAAGTGTTACATTACAAATAAAAGGCTGGTTTGTCCAGAACATTCCGACAATCGCTTATTCAAATCAAGATATCCTATTTCCATAAGTTGTCACTCCATTCGTGCAGTACCTCCACCAGCGATTACGATCTGTAACTGAACATATTAGTCGGCCTCGATGGTTATTCTGCAGCACCATATATAAGAGAATCCTCACTTGCAGCATTCAGTCCACCTCCTGCATTCCATCTACAGTCATTCAGCATTCAGAACTCAGCATCTCTTAGCACTCAGCAACGCCATCATCCAGTCCACTTTCTTCAGCAGCCACTTCATCTTCTCATCTCAACAAATTGTTCAAAAGTTTCATCTCCGCCAAAGCCCCACAAACTCTTCGATTCACAGTTCGTGGGATTCTTCTCTACTTTATGTAGAGACCAGTCATGGCATTATGGTGAAAGCACCTATGTGGGCTCAAATTACTCTCCTCCCTGATCACTTTTTGGGTTGAATCAAACTCTAATTTTGAATTTACCGCCTCAGTTCACCAGTGCTGTCCTTACATAAATTGGGCTTTAATTAATTCGCATAGATTAAAGTGGCGACTTGTTAATTGTTCGTTCGTAATTAATTACATGAGATTTTAATATGGGTTGTTACTTTAAGGTAATACCTTTTTCTCCTTTCGTTTTTTTCCTTCGGCCCCTGCTCTCCTTCCCTTTTCGGCATTATAATTACCGAGAGGATTCTAATGGGATGTAATAGGTGTAATAACAGAGGGAAGAAGACGATAGGTTTTATTACGGCACCTGCCCCCCTTCCCTTCCCGGCTTCCAGTGTCGAAGGCTAATTTATGTACGATTACTAAGGTAAGCGAAAAATCGATTTCGATGCGAAGGTTTGATAAAATCGAATTTCGCTTCTTTTTATCAAATACGACTTCCGGACGTCTGATTTCAATATGTAAATAATACGATTATGTATACTGTATGTAAATATCATGAATACAATAACTGGTTCTTGAATGATATATGCGATCTTAATCGCTGATATCTTTAATAGTGAAATATCCCGCAAATATTCTCACAATAAACTTACTTTTTAAAATAAAAATGAAGTTTAATTTTATGTACAAGACTAAAATATGTCGATTAAGAGGAGTGTTAAGCTGTCAAAAGGGGAAATTCGGGTGAGAAGTGTTAGTAATTAAATAGGGAAACCCTCCACCCCTGTTTCCGAGAATAATGGGCGGTTTTGCTTTGGGGGATGGTTATCAACACTCTTTTCCATTAGGGCGATTACAATATAAAAAGCTGTAAACAAAAAACAATTTCCATATCTCGAATCTTGTATCGGTGTTTTATCTAAAAGAAGCCCCAATTACCACCTTTTTAAGGATTCCGATCGACACCTTTGTTTATGGAAAGTATTAAAATTCCAATTAAAATCCCTTTGTTGTCTTACATTTGAAATATTTTGAATTTCCGAGGAGCACCAAGTATGTAAACAAGTGGACACATAAGGAGTGTCCTAAGAGACCAAAAAGAAAGGAGAAATTAGGTACTTAAATGTTTATTTTTTTCATTTTCTTGCTGCGTATCGGATTCCTTCGAAATACCAGCGCTTTTTTCTTCGAGGTTTTTCAGTTTTTATGTCATCCAGGGTTAAGAATGGTCGCTGGTAATTTTGAAACATCGGATAGTGCTGGAAAGGCGAATTATAGAAAAGTCCATTGGTCAAATCTTGCGAGGTCCGGTCGTAATAAAGAGAAGAAACCCTGTTTTCGAGGCTTCTTCCCGTCATCAAAGAATCCTGCATAAACGAGGTGATTTTCTTCGATTTTTTATCATCTTTATCAATGTCGGAACGTTTTCTTTTCACACCAATATCTTCAGAATAATCTGATGATTTTACTGTCTTATGGACATTCTTAGAACAAATTGGCTTATCGTAGATATCGTAAACGCTAATTTTTTCTGAAGGCTCTTTAACGATTTTTTGACGGGACTTATGCCTAATTCTTTTTATAAATTTTTTTCTTTCTAATGGTTTCTCAGAATCGTATTCCTCACTTTCTTCCTTTCGACTCCTTTTGACCGTTTTTATGAGAAATTTTTTAGGTACGCTTTGTGATGTTTCCTCGCATGTAACGTTTCCGACGATTAGCGGTGACGTCTGTGTCGCTTGCTGGTGAAGAGGAGGGCAGTCCGAAGAACTTACTGATCGTCCACGTTTGTATCGCATATGACTTTTACTTTCTAAATTTTCATTTGCTTTATTTCGATTTTGCCAAAGGCGGTCCAAAAATTCCGAGAATGTTCGCGATCCCATATCTAATATTTGGTCGCTAGTGCTTTCTTTTTTATCACTCGATATTAAATTTTGTGGTATGTCTAAAAAGAGTCGTACGCAGTTTGGTTTTGGTTCGACGACTTGGGAAGAGGACGTTTTTGTCTGGACAGTTGACGTGCAAGCTTCTTTTTTCTTAGTTTCCATTTGCTTTAGCAAACTTGAAGTCGAAATTTGTCGGTCTATCGGCCCCTCGTGTTCGCTCCATTGAATCCCAACAGACTGACGATTGGTGTCAACATCAGTCCAATCACCACAAGGGAAGTTTTTCAAAGAACGGTCTTCATACAAACGGCTTTCGATCATGGCGCATTTGATTTCGTAATTTTTAATCGAAATAAGGTCGTTGCATGAAGCTTCAGTTTCGCTTTCGTCAGTTTCTTCGTTGGGTTCCGTCTGATATTCAACAAGATTCGTGTAACATTCGATTTCGGTGGGTTTGAATATCATATCATCGATGGCCTTCTGCGACCAAACATACTGTGTGCCTTTCATGTTCTCTCTTTTTTGTGAAAATATTTTCTGGCCCGATGGCGTAGTGATGAACGGTCCGCAGTTCGGATGGTGGCAATCGTATTTTAGAACACCAAGAAACTTATTTTTGCCTATGCAATAAGACGGTTTTGGAGGATTCGGTTGAGGTGGACAAGGAACAAAACACGGTTGGCAAACTTTTGTCCTTTGCTGCCTCGATGGTTGAACAGTCTTTTTGGAGGAACGTTCGCTGGTCTTTTTTGAGGAACGAATGCTTGTCTGAGAAGTCTGAAGCTTGGGGCTTCTTCGAGTGCTTTGACCTTCGGAGCAAACTTTGGTTTCTTCGTCGCACGATTCAGAGCTTGAACTGCAAGGGTCTTTGCAGTCTTGTTTGCAAGGGTCAGGATTGCAGCAAGGATTCGGCCTACAGCAGGGCCTCTGAGGCGGCAAGCAAGGCTTGGGACGATACACCGGCTTGCACGGCGGCGGCTGCGGACACGGCTGACAACGAGGTTTCGGAAAACAGCAACGAACACCCACCGGAGCATTTCCGTCTTCCATCACAGGGTGACACGGCTTGCACAACTTATCAGCATTTTTCGACAATGCCAAATTCATCAAAACATTCGGGGCCGGAACGTGCATATTCTCACCCAGTTTCTCGCACTCTGTATTGTACGGGACGAAACATTTTGCCTTCAAGTGTTTCGGTATCAGCGTACCATAGTTTCTCTCAATACAAGTCGGCCTATACTCGCGATACGTTATACATACCATGATGATACTGCTAAACTATATCACTAAACTAATACATTCTATCTAAAATCTACTTTTTCTAAGATTTTTGATTTTTTTAAAATTAATTTAACATGTGAAAATTTTTTTTACACCTACAAGAAGCAAATTGTCATTGCTTCATTTCCATACTTATGAGAAAAATCGAAAATAAAAATACGTTTTTTACGATTGCATTGATTGTTTTATGGTTACTTTTTATAGTTAACCTTCATCCGGAGCGTGAAGTCCTCTCGAGTTTACAACCTTTTAAGGAAGTTGTAATACTTTAAATTAGATGTCGGATTTACTACTGCTCCCAATGCAGGTGTGGTTTATCTTCATACTATAAAAAAAAAAGAAGTTCGGGAGGAAAAAAAAGTTCAATACACGAAAGGATTTTACATCTACCTGCGACGAGGCTCGTGAAATTCCAGAAAATACCGCGTTTCAGACGGGGCAGTCAACAGATGAGTGTTTGCAGACTGCCCCGTCTCTTTTTTTCCCTATAAACGCCGAGACTTCGCAAACAAACTGCGCAGATGTCGAAAGGGTTTCTTTTAGCAAACATCTGCGTTTCGGACACTTCTCTCCATAAACAACTATTATAGTGCATCTTCAGGTGTCTCGAAATGGATAATAAAAGAAAATAGAAGCGCGAAATTCTCTTGAATACAAAAAAGTCTCCTTAACTTTAATTAATTGGATGATTGTCGCGATTAACAATTAGTACGAGACATGGGTCGCAATCAAGCTTAACATTCGTCGAATTCTCTTTTGTTTTACGATTGCAACTTAAAATCGTTTCGTATCGATTGAATAGTTTTAAGATCCCAATCTTGAGTCTTTACCTGAGAAAAGACAAAAGTATAAATCAATCAGAAAACTGGACCACCAGGCTTCTAGAGAATTACTCTTGTAGATAGAAATTAGATAGGTCACCTTTTTTTTCGCCTCTGGGCAACTTAATTACAAACTCCGTACAAAAATATATTTGAAGAAATGTGGGTGAAGATGTAAGGAGACACGCTGGAGCTTTAGTTTGCATATATCATGTACTAACGAGCCTCTTCTTTCACCCCGCCTGATTTTTTTCCTCCTCAGAAAAAATGTTTCTTATGGAACAATTTTTTGAACCGAAAAGTCAAGCATCGAATCCATAAGTTTCTTTTGTATCAAAACATTTGTTTTTGTCGGTATCGGGTTTGCCCTTGCGAACGGTCTAAGCCCAGGCTAGACACTTAATTGCATTCCTTACCCAAAAGAGATTTCTTCGTTTCTCTTATTATTCGGTAGGTGCGGAATAATTGGGGCATGGGAATTTCTTTCCCTAGCCTAAGGCGTCCAACATTCTTCCAAGTCTTTACCTACTAAAAAATGAGTAACTCGTTGAAAGAACCAGAAGGTCCTTCAATGTTTATTTTAAAAAAAGTTTACTTTTGCCTTCCGACCTCGGTCAACGGCGCTTGGAACGCTTGTTTATTTTTGTCTAGATCCTCGTGACGTAACAGAACTGGTGACGTCATGATTTGTCTTAAAACGTACAATTGACCTTGAATTAAAAAGAACAAATATTTTCATAATTACCAACAAAAAAAATAATATAAATTATTTCCTACAATGGTGCTTATAAAATATAGCTGTATTCTCCAGCTTGGGAACATTAAAATATGGCCTTTTGAATTTACATATTTGTAATACAAACGGATCGTTTGAAAGGGCAATTGGGACTGTCTTTATATATCATATCTGGTACAAGGAATCTGGACGCTAATCCTCGAGAACATAATCGCTAATAGCTTCGAGGACGACAAAGGTAAGTTAATCGATTTAAAATCAAAAATTATATCTTAATCTTAACCCAGTTCCGTTATTGAAGACTTAAATCTTTATAAGTGGACAACTACCAGATTTATTTATAAAAAAATCATTTCGCTCCCGGACTTTCCTGTTATTTATTATCTCGTTAAAACAATAAGCGAATAAAAATTTATTTTGCTAAAATATAATTATAGCTGTCTAATTAAACTTAGCGTGCTTAATATTATTGAAAGAAAGCTGAAAACCAGTTAATTAATTTAGAAATTTTGAGTCGCGTGCTACTCTGGAACATGAGCGATTTCCTCGAGTGTGGTAAATTATCGAATATTTTTGAGGTTTTATTTTCAAGGATTCGGTTGTCTTTGATCCGGATTTTCGCTCCTTTATTTCACGCATTTCATCTTTTTGACGACAGGCATCAAGAAATCGTAAAAATATCTTTGTCCTTAAATAGACGATAAAATATGGAAGAAACTAGATAATTTTGGCAAAAAAAGATAAAACTAACGAGATAAAACCTTCATTTAGGATGTCAAACAACTTAATTAAAAATTCAAATTTAAATAGGAGACGGAAAGAATTCGTTTGAAAAGGGAATGCCTTGTCAAAAAAGCAATTTTTACCGTCATATACCGGTCTTCTGGAGTTCGTTACCATCTCCGACTTTCAAAAAAGGGGCGAATGCGTTTTACAATAAAAAGAAGAAAATGAACGGGCGCAGGTGGATTTGATCACTCCCCCAAAAGCGGCCTTTAGCATGGACACAAATGAAGACATAACGTCAACGGATTGTCCCCGAGACGAGATTAAAACGTGCAGATAGACTTTCGACCGTCTCCGACTAATCAGGACCTAATATCAGCACCCTCAGATTTTGGTAGCTAATATTCGCCGAATTCTTCAGCTTTTTTTTTGTATCGCGCCGCTA
This sequence comes from Orius laevigatus, assembly GCA_018703685.1. Lineage (NCBI taxonomy): Eukaryota > Metazoa > Arthropoda > Insecta > Hemiptera > Anthocoridae > Orius > Orius laevigatus. The sequence continues at coordinate 369,233 of JAGWEN010000035.1, read as the reverse complement.
GATTTGGACACCTATTGAGACCGAAAGTCGGTATTCTTGGTGATTACCGAGCGTATCTAAAGGGTTTCTTCTTCCTATTGTCGCCTTTTAAGTGTTAGTTTGTTGGTTAGGACTTCAACACCCCTTTTCAGCAGGCTCACACATCAAAGGACCGACCGTTTAAGGAGCTGAGTCATGCGACAACTTATTAAACCGACATCGATCTTCCCAAAGAAAGGAGCTTTCCCAGCAGAAAACAATATTTTCAAGTAGGTATCCAAGAAATATTGTCAGTCATTTCGCTAAGTCCTCACAACAGTAACCCTGAAAAGCAGCAAGCCTGTGGATTATGGAATATCCTTTCATTGGACTGTCCTACAGGGTTCATAACGTTCTTATAAATCACCATTCCAAAAAAACATTTGATGAAAATAAAAACAAGTGAGAAAAACTTTTTTTAATGAAATAGTTATGAGTGCCAGACAAAGAAGATCTGCTTCATCTACTCAAGGTAGTTCAAGTGCCAAAAAGTAACTATAAAAATGAGGTGAATCTTTATTTAACCTCGCTTGTCTGTTTTTTCCAAGGAGGAAATTGAGGAAACTGGAATGCCCGATATGCATGGAAAACGTACATGAGGAAAGCACATCAGTGACGGTTTGTGGCCACTTATTTTGCTCGGATTGCCTAGAGAAAGCTCTTATTTACTCGTCCAGGTGCCCGATTTGTCGATTTGATCAAAATATGTCGACGAGTTCTGAAGACAGCGAAAGCTCCGATAGCTCCGATAGCTCCGATACAGATTTTGAATTCGTAGTCGAAACTCGAGTGAGAAGGAGATGAAGATAATAAATTCATGCTTCTTTGAATTTGAGAATCATCAGTGCTCTTCTCTTTTCTTTTCCCAAGATGATTTCACATTGACTACTGTTTTTCGTTCTATGTAAAGTTTTCTGACATAAAGGGCGTGAAAAAGACCCAAAGTTGAATAGGAAAATCCGAATAAAGATCGTGCTACCTGTGAGAGAATCCGCGAAAACCACCTGGAAGGGTTAAGAATCATGCAGATGTACGAGTACATCTGGCGAAGAAGGTTTTTGCCGCAAATCCTAAAACACATGTCCCATAAAAGGAAAACAGAAAAATTTTGGACTGAAGAAATTAATAGATGAAAATAGTCATAGGCGGTCAGTCGGTCAGTTTGTAAACGGCCGACCTTGAACCTGAGGCCCGTAAAGTCGAGGATGCATCATGGAAAGGAGACTTGGAACGGGAATAAAAAGAGGAATAAGACGGTTACCCGCATGAGAGCGGCCTTGAGAGCTATGCAGGTAGCCGCACCTAGGCGAACAATATTTTTTTAAATCGAAACTTGGCACCCAACACCCATCGCCCTCGTAAATTTTCACTTCATGATGGATTTTAAATCTCCCACAACTCATCTTTTATGTTTTCATTACAATATCTCCACTTGGTTATGGTAAGATTTTACAGCAAGTAGACCCAACTCGAAATTGCGTTTTCTCAGCTTTCTGAGTCTCGATATCAGGGTAAAATTTACCGGCCCGGGAAATTATCACACCCCACCTTTGGGAGTATCAAAAAGTCTTTAAATGCTTAAAAATCAAGATAAAAGCTCAAAAAACGATCAAAATCAAGCAAAGGTAGTATATTATATAAAGTAAAGGAAAAAATCTAACTAAAAGGGTCCCTAATGTCCAAAAATCGAGGTAAAAATTGCCCCTGGTGTATAAAAAGGATCAAAAATCTAGCTAAAAGGGTCCCTAATGTCCAAAAATCGCAGTGAAAAAGGCCCTTAATGTCCAAAAAGGATTTTAAAAAAAGTCAAGATAATAAGGGCCCCTAGTGTCCAAAAAGGATCAAAATCAAGCTAAAAAGGTCTTTTTCGTAGTAAAGGAACCAAATCTAGTTAAAAGGGCCCCAGTCAAAAAAGGTCAAAAATCAAGCATAAAAGACTTTTTTGTAGTTAAGGAACAAAATCTAGTTAAAAAGGTTTAGTGTCCAAAAAGATCATCCGTACAAAAACCCTCCGTGTAAAAAACACCCCGCCTCGCAAAACTCCTTCTTCTTCAGCCGGAAAAAGATATGATATCAACTTTCCCGCCCGCCGATGTGCGAGAGGTCGGTATGATTTAGAGAAAGAGGAGAGATGAAGCGCCCTTGCTCCCATTTTCAAAGCTCCCCTTGGCGGCATCGCGAAATACTTGTTTACAGGGTGCATTAGATGGGTAGCTATGCAAATACCTTGATCAGTGATTACTGGTTAGGATTGTGGAACTATTGAATGAAAATACATCATTGGAAGAGGAAAACAGTAAGTTGAATTTTTCACGACTGGTTTTGAAGGTTTCATATGCTGAACAACTAACTTTTTGTACATTTGTAACTTTTGCACTTTTTGTACTAACTTTGTAAGTGCAATTTCTGTTAAGACGTTAACGTTAGTTCTGGGTAACTTAAGTTAGGAGACGGATGGCAAATGCTCAGGAGCATCTCCTTGCTCAGTAATCACTATTCAGGTGTTATCGTATTTAAAAAGTAATAAGTAGTGGAGGAAACCTGCATAAACCATGATAATTGAATTTAAGAATTATGTTATCGATCAATCTGAAAGACTTACTACAGATGCATTATGTGCAGAGGTAACTGATTTCCCTGATAAAAAGTATTTCGCGATGCCGCCAAGGGGAGCTTTGAAAATGGGAGCAAGGGCGCTTCATCTCTCCTCTTTCTCTAAATCATACCGACCTCTCGCACATCGGCGGGCGGGAAAGTTGATATCATATCTTTTTCCGGCTGAAGAAGAAGGAGTTTTGCGAGGCGGGGTGTTTTTTACACGGAGGGTTTTTGTACGGATATCACATCTTTTTGTAGTTGAAATTGTAGTTGACTTGGAACGTCCATAAGCAAGAATAGTAACATGTTGTGCTATAATTAAGCTAACTTGAGTAGCATTTAGCAAGACAGAACTGTACGTTCTCACTTACATTTTTGTTAAATTATCGGTAGGTATAGCAGCAACGCTGCAATAAAAATGTTATATTGATTGATTTTTAAAAAAAATGTTTTTCCTCTTAGTAGGTCTCACTGTACAGTGCTGTCCAGTACCCAGGATCACCATCGCGGAGGTAGTCACGCAGCGATCCCCCCGTCTGCCCTGGTACAATATGAGCCAGAAAATTGAACTATTGTACATATTGTAATTGAAATGTAATTATGTTAAATTTATAATGATATATGAAGGTAATAACATATTGAAGCAGAGCAGGCGGCAAAGTAAACAAAACAAACTAACATCGACAAAATAATTTTTTCGAAATTAAAAACTTGGGCTTAATTTTATGTTTTTGCGGTGATGAACCATTATAATTATGGCAATAATCTCAAATTTTAATTAGATTTCAATTTGAACTTTCAAGTTGATTGATTACGTCACCATATCAATGGGCAACCTAAAAGCCTAAGTGGCTGCAAGCAACCTGAAATTGATTTTTTTGGATTCAGCTATGCGTTAAATCTTTCAGCGGGTTAAATCTTTGTTTAAATCTTTCAGCGGGTTAAATCTTTGTTTAAATTTGGGTGGTTTGGGTGTTTTTGGTGATTTGGGTGTTTTTGGTGATTTGGGTGTTTTTGGTCATTTGGGTGGTTTGGGTGTTTTTGGTGATTTGGGTGGTTTGGGTGTTTTTGGTGATTTGGGTGGTTTGGGTGTTTTGGGTGGTTTGGGTGTTTTTGGTGATTTGGGTGGTTTGGGTGTTTTTGGTGATTTGGGTGGTTTGGGTGTTTTTGGTGGTTTGGGTGGTTTGGGTGTTTTTGGTGGTTTGGGTGGTTTGGGTGTTTTTGGTGATTTGGGTGGTTTGGGTGTTTTTGGTGATTTGGGTGGTTTGGGTGTTTTTGGTGATTTGGGTGGTTTGGGTGTTTTTGGTGATTTGGGTGGTTTGGGTGTTTTTGGTGGTTTGGGTGGTTTGGGTGTTTTTGGTGATTTGGGTGGTTTGGGTGTTTTTGGTGATTTGGGTGGTTTGGGTGTTTTTGGTGATTTGGGTGGTTTGGGTGTTTTTGGTGATTTGGGTGGTTTGGGTGTTTTTGGTGATTTGGGTGGTTTGGGTGTTTTTGGTGATTTGGGTGGTTTGGGTGTTTTTGGTGATTTGGGTGTTTTTGGTGTTTTTGGTGATTTGGGTGTTTTTGGTGGTTTGGGTGTTTTTGGTGATTTGGGGGTTTTTGGTAATTTGGGTGGTTTGGGTGTTTTTGGTGATTTGGGTGGTTTGGGTGTTTTTGGTGATTTGGGTGGTTTGGGTGTTTTTGGTAATTTGGGTGGTTTGGGTGTTTTTGGTAATTTGGGTGGTATGGGTGGTTTGGGTGGTTTGGGTGTTTTTGGTGATTTGGGTGGTTTGGGTGTTTTTGGTGATTTGGGTGGTTTGGGTGTTTTTGGTGATTTGGGTGGTTTGGGTGTTTTTGGTGATTTGGGTGGTTTGGGTGTTTTTGGTGATTTGGGTGGTTTGGGTGTTTTTGGTGATTTGGGTGGTTTGGGTGTTTTTGGTGATTTGGGTGTTTTTGGTGGTTTGGGTGTTTTTGGTGATTTGGGGGTTTTTGGTAATTTGGTTGGTTTGGGTGTTTTTGGTGATTTGGGTGGTTTGGGTGTTTTTAGTGATTTGGGTGGTTTGGGTGTTTTTGGTGATTTGGGTGTTTTTGGTGTTTTTGGTGATTTGGGTGTTTTTGGTGGTTTGGGTGTTTTTGGTGATTTGGGGGTTTTTGGTAATTTGGGTGGTTTGGGTGTTTTTGGTGATTTGGGTGGTTTGGGTGTTTTTGGTGATTTGGGTGGTTTGGGTGTTTTTGGTAATTTGGGTGGTTTGGGTGTTTTTGGTGATTTGGGTGGTTTGGGTGGTTTTGGGTGGTTTGGGTGTTTTTGGTGATTTGGGTGGTTTGGGTGTTTTTGGTGATTTGGGTGGTTTGGGTGTTTTTGGTGATTTGGGTGGTTTGGGTGTTTTTGGTGATTTGGGTGGTTTGGGTGTTTTTGGTGATTTGGGTGGTTTGGGTGTTTTTGGTGATTTGGGTGGTTTGGGTGTTTTTGGTGATTTGGGTGTTTTTGGTGGTTTGGGTGTTTTTGGTGATTTGGGGTGTTTTTGGTAATTTGGTTGGTTTGGGTGTTTTTGGTGATTTGGGTGGTTTGGGTGTTTTTGGTGATTTGGGTGGTTTGGGTGTTTTTGGTGATTTGGGTGGTTTGGGTGTTTTTGGTGATTTGGGTGTTTTTGGTAATTTGGGTGATTTGGGTGTTTTTGGTGGTTTGGGTGTTTTTGGTGATTTGGGTGTTTTTGGTAATTTGGGTGGTTTGGGTGTTTTTGGTGATTTGGGTGGTTTGGGTGTTTTTGGTGATTTGGGTGGTTTGGGTGTTTTTGGTGATTTGGGTGGTTTGGGTGTTTTTGGTGATTTGGGTGGTTTGGGTGTTTTTGGTGATTTTGGGTGGTTTGGGTGTTTTTGGTGATTTGGGTGTTTTTGGTAATTTGGGTGGTTTGGGTGTTTTTGGTAATTTGGGTGGTTTGGGTGTTTTTGGTGATTTGGGTGTTTTTGGTAATTTGGGTGGTTTGGGTGTTGTTGGTGATTTGGGTGGTTTGGGTGTTTTTGGTGGTTTGGGTGTTTTTGGTGATTTGGGGGTTTTTGGTAATTTGGGTGGTTTGGGTGGTTTTGGTGATTTTGGTGGTTTAGGTGTTTTTGGGTGGTTTGGGTGTTTTTGGTGGTTTAGGTGTTTTTGGTGATTTGGGTGGTTTTGGTGATTTGGGGGTTTTTGGTAATTTGGGTGGTTTGGGTGTTTTTGGTGATTTTGGTGGTTTAGGTGTTTTTGGTGATTTGGGTGGTTTTGGTGATTTGGGGGTTTTTGGTAATTTGGGTGGTTTGGGTGGTTTTGGTGATTTTGGTGGTTTAGGTGTTTTTGGGTGGTTTGGGTGTTTTTGGTGGTTTGGTGTTTTTGGTGATTTGGGTGGTTTTGGTGATTTGGGGGTTTTTGGTGATTTGGGTGGTTTGGGTGTTTTTGGTGATTTTGGTGGTTTGGGTGTTTTTGGTGATTTGGGTGGTTTTGGTGATTTGGGGGTTTTTGGTAATTTGGGTGGTTTGGGTGTTTTTGGTGATTTGGGTGGTTTAGGTGTTTTTGGTGATTTGGGTGGTTTGGGTGTTTTTGGTGATTTGGGTGTTTTTGGTAATTTGGGTGGTTTGGGTGTTGTTGGTGATTTGGGTGGTTTGGGTGTTTTTGGTGGTTTGGGTGTTTTTGGTGATTTGGGGGTTTTTGGTAATTTGGGTGGTTTGGGTGGTTTTGGTGATTTTGGTGGTTTAGGTGTTTTTGGGTGGTTTGGGTGTTTTTGGTGGTTTAGGTGTTTTTGGTGATTTGGGTGGTTTTGGTGATTTGGGGGTTTTTGGTAATTTGGGTGGTTTGGGTGTTTTTGGTGATTTTGGTGGTTTAGGTGTTTTTGGTGATTTGGGTGGTTTTGGTGATTTGGGGGTTTTTGGTAATTTGGGTGGTTTGGGTGGTTTTGGTGATTTTGGTGGTTTAGGTGTTTTTGGGTGGTTTGGGTGTTTTTGGTGGTTTAGGTGTTTTTGGTGATTTGGGTGGTTTTGGTGATTTGGGGGTTTTTGGTAATTTGGGTGGTTTGGGTGTTTTTGGTGATTTTGGTGGTTTAGGTGTTTTTGGTGATTTGGGTGGTTTTGGTGATTTGGGGGTTTTTGGTAATTTGGGTGGTTTGGGTGTTTTTGGTGATTTTGGTGGTTTAGGTGTTTTTGGTGATTTGGGGGTTTTTGGTAATTTGGGTGGTTTGGGTGTTTTTGGTGATTTTGGTGGTTTAGGTGTTTTTCGAGTGCCCTAGGAAAGTGAATTTTTTTATTGGTTTGGCGTTTTTCAAGGTCGATGTTTGAGTGCGCAGTAAAAGTTGCGCAGTAGCCCTAAAATTTCAGTTTTTTGGTCATAACTTTTTTTTGCGACCAGCTATCGGGTTAAATCTTTCAAAAGGCACTGGCTAAAATTGAAACGAAGGTCCCTGTAAAATTTCAAGTCGATCGGTGCAGAAGTAGAGGCTGTAGCCCTGGCTAACTGAATAAGGAGAAGAAGGAGAAGAAGAACATGGTAAAGGCCGAAAACCGGGTTTTCAGAGTTCTATATCTCAGCTCCCTGTGAACCGATCGACTTGAAATTTTCAGGGCTTCCTATTATCGTATTAGAGAAGGTCTCTATAAAATTTCAAGTAAACCGTTCCTCAGGAAGCCGAGATCCAGATACCCGAAAATCGCATCTCGTCAGGTCCAGTAAACATACACTTGGTACCGTTTGAACTTTCGGACGGATTTTGCTTGGCGGGGCGGAACGCTACCGCGTTCCTAGATAAATCAAGCTAAAAAGGCCCTTTTCATGTAAAGGAACAAAATCTGGTTAAAAGGGCCCATCTTGTCCAAAAAAGATTTTAAAAAATCTACCTAAAAAGGGCCCCCTAGTGTCCAAAAAGGACAAAAAATCAAAATACCTAATAAGGATTCCTTATGTCCAAAAAGGATTTAAAAAAACAATCAAAAAAGGGCCCCTAGTGTCCAAAAAAGGATCATAATCACACATTTTTTGGGCCGGTAAAATTTACCTAAATACACTGTCTAGGAACCTGGAAAAAACAGTTTGACTACGTTTTATTTTGTTTAGCTATGCTATATCGAAATGATGAATCATTGTGATAAATTATTATATATGTAGGTACCTAACCTTTAACAAAATAATGACTGTTTTGAACTGGTTTCACGCGGCGTTCGCGACAAAAACAACGCGGCGACGCATTCCCCACGAAGCCCGCCTTCGACTTTTTTCTCTCTCTCTCTTTTTCATCCTCTCTTCAATTCTGGAATTCCAAGAAAAAAGCGATTCTGGGTCATTTGTCCTCCTCTTTATACCCCCCGACACCCGATAAGGAAACCCAAATTTAAATAATACAAAGTTGAATCGAAGATCTCCGAAAAAGAAAGACCACAAAAAATATACATAGAATTCCATACAATAGGTAACATAAAATGTTAATTGGAATATTCTGGAATTACAGTAAGGGACAAGATTTTTCAAAATCCAGCCTCCGGTCAGTCCTGTTTATTTTTCCCGCTTTTTTCTCTTTAATTGTCCCACTTTTTTGGCTATTTTAATTAACCTCTTTCTATTTAACAAAAAAAGGCTCCAAAACGGGTAATTGGGATCGATCAAAATTATAGTGATGGAGCTATTTAAATTAAAAAACAAACGGAAGGAAATAGTCTGGGATAATTAAATTACTGGTTTGACCATTTTCGAGACCACAAATCAAACACCAGTTCATTAGCAAGTTTCGAATTAAAAAACTATCTTTTAGGCTCAACATAAGTGTTAGAACGCCAAATTAGAATAGTTTTGAACGACATTTTTGAGGCAATTAACATCCATCTAGTTTTACAACTCTCAAATGAGTTATTGCTTTCCTAGGCTGCTAAATTATGAATTCTGAACCGCAGGAGACAAAGTTGTTTCTTCACTGACACACTCACCAAAGTCAAAGGTGTTCCAAGAAAGGAATGGAAGTTCAGCTGTCGAGAAAGAGGTAAACTACTAGATGAAAGGGTTGTATACGTCATAGATGACGTCCTTTTCAGCTGTCTTGTTATTCCTGTCGGAAGCACTCGAAAAGGACCTCCCTACACAAGTGGGGTACCTCCGTCACAAATTTTCGACGTAAATTAGCGAATCGCGTATACACCTGACGACGCAAGTTTGGCCTCAAAGGGTGCGGTCTTTGCAAAAAAAACCACGTGTCAAAAAGACAGATGGCTCAATCCATCTGCCCGCATTCAATTTTCAATTTTATCTCCCTTCAAAAGAGATTTGAAACAAAAACCGTATTAAAACACCATTTAAGCGAAACGTTCGGGCTTCTTTTGATCACCGCGCGGAGAATCGGACTCCGTGCAACATGTGGTCAGCATGTGTCTGTCTCTCCGAGTCCTCCAGACGTTTGTTTGGAGTTCTCGCCCCCAAAACAAAGGGGGAGGCGTTATTACGATTTTCCATTGACAAAAAAACAATGTTTCTTATTCCTAAATCGCAAACAAGATTTTAAAAATGTCAAGTGTAAAAAGATGCGGGCGTACGTTTTACTTATTACCCACATAACGCGACAAGTTGACTTGTTTTCTGTGTGTGGCTATTTTTCTAATCGTTTTCGCATTAACTGATTGTTTCGAACATGGAAAACGTTTTTACGCAATATTGCTGCAGAAGAGCATCATTTGACCACAGAATATTTGTTCCCAGAAAAGCAATTGATCCAAATAGGAAATTGGTTTATGATGCTTTGATATTGTTAGTGATATTTAACTCTGCGATATGAAGCCTAAATAAACATTATCTTTACCGACCCTACCTGCATTGCCATAATTCCATATCCTTATTCGGACGGTGGAAAAACGTTCATTTTTTGCTCGTTTATAAATTCCGTTTTGAATACTCTGGCCCCCTCCTTTGAAGTTTTATATTCAACTTAAATCTTTATATTCGAAAATGAAGACGTTTCGAAAAGCAACAATGTCGACCATCCAAAAATGGACCAAAAAAGCGTTCATAACGAGTTAATTCTCGAATCTCAGAAGCCCAAAAGATATTCTTGTTAAAATTGTTCGAATTTAACTTGTTTTTGTACGAGTTCGAACGCTTTCGACTATTTATGACGTCATCTAGTTTCTTCTTTCCTCTTTGGCGCCATTTCGGTCGAAATTGGATTATATTTTGGAAGACATGGAGCTCGTACCGTTAAGGCACGCGACTCCCACCTGCCCGAATTAATTACGTTTTTTAACCTTTCTTCTCTTGAGGCAGGTGCCTTCTTACAGATATTACGTACGTCATAAACACAAGATATAAGAAAATAATTTAACGTCGATCGCATGGAGGTGGCAGGAATCATCAAAAAATGAATGTTCTATCAAGAAAGGAATTCTTTTTGTTATTTGCCACCCTCGAAGGCGGTCATCCTTCCTACTCTCCAGCTTCCTACCTAAATCTTGGTTATTACAAACTATAATTTATTGAGGCCTCTTGATTCTTGTTATTAAATAATCACCAACCATTTTAGATCTTCCTTCATTAATATAAAATATTAGATTTACCAAAAGGCCATTTCCAGCCCCAGCGGTCGTTAATAGTCTAATCATGACGGATGCTGCACAGCTCTTCCATAGTTCACTGAGCATTAACCCTTAAGGCACTTTTTTAAAAAGCGATCCTTCAATATATAAATCACGCTATATCAAAACAAGATATCCGTTCATAAATAATGGCGGAAGAAAGAGATTATTTTCGGAGTGGTAATGATTTCGTTGAGCGCAATACGTTGATCGTAAAACACGTCGGGGGGTTTTTTTCAGGAGCGTACTATGACAGGTACATTAACACCGTCTTAATGCCGCCTTTACGTGCTGAGGTTTCAAAAGTGGTTTTCTTTGATACATTATAAACATGTGTTACATGTCAACATCCTAACTCTTCCACCTGTGGATCGCCCACGCTCTTATACAAATTTCAAAACTCTACGATAGAAAAATATAAGTTAGTACCTATTTTTGGGTTTTGAATTTTGCATAAAAGGCCAGCGCTAAGCCCTCTAGTTTAGACAAAAGGAAACTCTTTTCTAGCTCGTGCTATCTTCCTGCTATCATTGGAAAAGAACAAGAGGGAAATCTAAATATGTCGATTCATCACTGTTTTGATAAAAAATCTTGGTAATCTGTATGTTGCCCATTGGCAAGCATAAGAATATGATACTCTCGAGGGCTACCTATAGGCCATAAATCATAATAGTCTTACTTTTAGATTCTAATTTACAATCGGTGGAAGGATAGATGTAATGAACCCATATGATTTCATAGTCAACGTCGATATCCAAATTGTGCAGATTATCATTAGTGGACTAAATATCCAATTCTAAGACTAGATAGACGTTTGAAAATAGTCATTGTGGTGTCCATAACTTACCCTTTTCTTAATCTGTCATTTCGCCCTCCTCTCAAACATTCCATTGAATCATTCAATAACCGTTGTCGATATGGAATTCGAGAATATCCGTGAGTAGTTGTCTATTTGTCACTGTAGGACAGGGCATAGAACGGAGCTTTTGTGTCTAATGGGGAATTACTTCCTCCCCCTTTTTCACATCCCCGTAGTGTTTCCCCATGGGTTCCCTCCCAGTGTTTTGATTCTCACAGAAATATTCTCCCACGTATTATCCGAAAGGGAAAAGCCAATTCCCTTTTATCTTCGGCCGGGTTTAATCACCGGATTTCATTGTGACCCGGGAGGGGGAGGTTTTAATGACGTTTCCCTTCCCTTTGGTATGTCCATTATTAAATTTTAAGACACACCGAGGGGTGATAATATTAAACTTAGTTTTATGACGTTCTATACGAGGAGTTGGTTTTGTTAAATGGCTTTTCGTTTTCAACATGATTTACGAGCCATTGAAAACCAAGACGATAAACTTGGAAAAGGCTACCGTTCGATATTACCGGAGGCTCGCCAAGTAAAAGTGATTTTGAGAGTCGAGACCGTCGAAAGGGCTCCACTCAATCGAAGGACTCCTCCCGCCATCTTCCGGCTCTTCGACAAACTTCTTCAAACGCCACCTAGGGCCTAATTTTGATTCTAACGTATAACATGGCCCATTTTATTGCTCCGGGCGAACAATATGATGATCCAGCTAGGCGCCATTAAGTTTTCAATTTATAGGGCATAAAGAAAAGCTGCTAAAGAGTTTTGAAAACTCAATATAAAATTTAAAAAAAAAATAAAAATTAATAAACCAATTACGAGGTACATAAGGCGTAGATTTCAACAATTGAATCGTGTAAAATGCAAAATCCTGATTATTCAGGATGCAAATGAGATTAAAAAACCCTTTTTTAATTATTCCCAAAATTGCACCTGGACAATTATCTACAGCTGTTTTTCGACCTCTAAGGACCTGCATAAATTACCCCAAAAGAAAGAAAAAAATCTCACATTTTCCCGCGTAAACAATGGTGTTAATTAATCGCTATCAGTGAGTCACGTGCCTATTTTTCGTCTGGTTTCCTTTCTAAGAAAACTTTATTGAGGCATCCGGGTCCTATTGTGCTATTTTAATGTGTGGGAGAAAAAATTTTTGTTCTTATTTTTTGGTAATTTCGCATGTTTCACCTGCTCGAAATTGGGTTAAATCTGTTTGTAGATTTCAGGAGAGAAAAAACTATTTCCACGACCACCTAGGTAATATTAGATGAGACGATTTTCCACGCTTCCATATCATCTGCTACCGTCACAATAAATCTTCTCTTTTTTTCCCTTCATCAGTGAATTTCACGGGTTTCCAGAAATTTTTTTCCCTTATTCCTTTTTGACTTTTTATAGACTAAAATATTAGAAAAGCAAATACAGGGGTAGAAACGAAGGGTGGGAGATGGGGGGAAAAAATAAGTTTCTGATGCGGTGTGAACAGCCGACGACAGAATTAGTGATGAATAACCCAACCCAACTTTTATAAATAGCCGGCTTATAGATTTATGTGCATTTTCATCCATTGTTACACTTTCGTTTTTTTGAGTTTCCTTCCAAACGATTTAACACGCTCCTCCTTGATTAAAGCCGGTTTTCTTACCTTATTCAGTAATTTGACTCTAAATATTTACATAAAAAATTCCCAATAACTCATTTCATTCAAGGATTTTTAAGTTGTCAAGGTCCGCGAGCTACCAAAAATCGCATAAAAGTGTCAACTAATGAGCTAACAATGTAAAAGGGTACGTAAAAAAAGGGAATATTTTGACATCTTCTTTATCCAATTTAAAATTCGTAAAGGAGAAGAAAAAACCTTCAGTTTATGGCACTCGTAAACTATCAAGGCTCTCTAATATTTGGATCAACGTATTTTTTTTTCTCCTTTTTTTTTAAAGTCGCGACACTTGTAGGAGGAGGGGCAGGTGGACCAAAAGACGAATTCTGCCGAGAAAGCGGGAGCAGGTGAGCCTTGATAAATAGCCGATATAAGAGCTCTTCCAGCCCTCCTCCACCCAAGACTGTCAACTCGATCATATTAATTAGAAATGCAGTCACAAATGAGATGGAAATCCTCGGCGGATCGCTCACTTTTAATCAATGAAAGTTACATTCAGAAGGAACAAATGGTTTGTCAAGTTCAATAAAACGGAATTAGTTTTATCATTGATTTCCCCTCAAAGGAAGGTACTTACTGCCCTCGAAAAATGACAATTGATCTATATCTAGGAACTCGGTAGCCGGGTACTGCCTAGCAGGTTAGGGCTAGGAAAGTGGCAGCGCAACACAAAAATGGAGATTTTGGTAAAAAACTAGGTAAATCTACGGATCTTCACCAAATTGAGAATTTTTTTCTTCTTCTTCCTATTCTGTTAGCCAGGGCTGCAGCCAGTTAGCCAGAAATTCTGAAGACACCTTCTTGGGGTTTCCCCAAACCGGCAAAACACCAAAAACAACCCACAACACCTAAACATCCCATACCGTCCAAATCACCCACCACGCCCAAAACACTCAAAGAAACCCGAACCGCCCAAAAACTAGCAAAACCACCCAACTTGACCAAATCAATCACTTCTCCCAAACCATCCATACTGCCAAAACCAGCAAAACGACCCTATCACCAAAACCTCCCAAACTGTATAGAGTCCCCCTATCCCAACAAAACCAGCCAAACCGCCCATGGATACTGCCCATACCAACCAGAAGACTTTTATCATCGCAAACGCTTTTCTGGAATCGAAAATCCTGAAAACTACACTTGAAACCAGTCGAGGTGATGAATGTGGGAATCGTACCTTTAGGTAGAGATTAAGATAGGAAAAATAAAAACAACTGATAAAGCTCTTTTCTTCAGTCACCTCTTCACAAAGATCCCCTACCACTAATACCCCGATTCTCTTGTCTATTGAAAAGAACATTTCAGACTGATCGAAGAAAACGTCGAATTATTCAAAACCGATACAAAAGCGGGAAAGATTTCAATCTCAAGTTTGTTGTTACGTCTTGTTACACATGTGTACAAATAAAGGATCCGTTTGAAATTCCTTAATCGGCTCCTGAAAATCTAAACTTTGTTGTGGCGATCTTAAAGATATTGTCGCTTTCAATGGGCACGACTGACCGCTCAAAGGCTTTTTCGAGAATACAGGTAGCCCTCAAGCGTACTAATACTTCCACTTTGCAATACTTCCCGTGGTAATTGGAGCGCGTGCGACCGCAAAAACTTCGGATCTGATAAAATGTCAGGTGTCTGATTACGCGGCGATTCTTTTTTCATGATAGCCATCGCTACCACAATTGTTACCTTTTCCAAACTCCCGAGATGTAAAATCTTTAAAAAATGTCTTGGATTATGAGGATTTAATAGTTTGGCCGTCGGCGTTTTTTTCAAAATAGGTAGCAACTGTCTTGTTAGCAAGGGGGCAATGTGGGCGCTAAATAGGTTCCCTCTACAGGTGGCTTCGACTCCCATTCTTTCCGATCTCGTCTCGCCATTCATAAAGGCCTGTTATGAGGAAAAAATAGAGAGAAAAAAAGTTGAATCCTTATAATTGACTCTTACGGTACATTTGTGGCCACCCAAGTCTATGATGGAGGGCGTTACGATAGATTTCCCCTAATTATCCGGTTATGGGGTAAAAAATTACGATCTTTTTCTATAATATAAAGACTAGGGCTAATTTTGTGGCTTTTTGAGTTGATTGAAAATTAATTTTATTTGTATAGCGTAATTACGAAAATAGGTAGACTAGAAAACGAGTCGTTCTAGTTAATAGACAAAAACGTTTAAATATTTCGACTTATGGGAAGTAGGGGGATAATATGAAAAATATCGAACATTTTGTATGCTCTATGAACTGCTCGAAAACAGCCATTTTGCCCCAAAAAGAAGAGACTCTTTAGCTTGCTATAAAACATCATAAAAATCTTTATTCCAGTGCATATTTCACAATACCCGCCCTATAATAAAGGGTTCAAACATACAATTTGTCAATCCGTACCTTTAGGGAGAAAAAAAAATTCGACTTGGGGAGTCCGTTTTTGAACTAATAATTAACTCGTCACGGATTAATTGACGCTTGAAAAGGTTATTTTCAAAAACTGTCCCTTTCTTCGAAATTTTTTTTTATTTAAAAAAAGATATTTTATGAAAATAGCAGTTTTTGACGTCTTAATTTTTGTTGAAAACAATCAATAAAACGTGAGACGTTTAAATATCTCAATCGTGCCTTGACCCCTCGTTTTCGCACGATGGTCCGTGAAGATACGTTTTGTGCCCTGAGGCTGGTAAAGGCCTCTTCCTCATATTTGCCGCTTTAAAACAACCTGTTATTTCCGTGATATATTATTTATCGCGAAAAAAAAGCCCGTGCCTCGTGTCAATCTATAAAAACAATATGGTAATCCGCAATTTGGGACTTTCGACTCCTCCCTTTCAAAAATTTATGGCACGATTTGCATTCGTTGACAGCGTGAAAAAATACAAAAACGTTAATCATTATATTTTTTATTATTTTTTTAAACTTGTTGTTAAGAGGCGATTTTGCACCTTTTTTTCTGCCATGCCCTGGAGCAATCGTATTATTAAAGTTTAACGGTTTAATTTTTTTACATACACTTCTCGATAAAATATTTTGTAAAGGTTTTCTTTTTGGATGATTCGTTCGGCCCAAATGCAACCGTGGATTAGAATTTAAATTTATGTAGAAAGTCTTAATTTAGGTCCTCTTAAGGCAAAAAATTAACCCGCCCTGATTCGGAAAAAATTAGAATTAGCATAGGCCTTATCTCGACTTGTTTTCTGTACAATTCGTTGAGTGTCTTTTCTCCTGTTTACTCGAAAGGAACGGAAAAATTAGAGAAAAAAATTGAATATTTATCAAAATTAGGGTCCAGAAGCCGTCGAATACATCATTGTTAAGGAGATCTCGAGATAAGACTAATCAGGGTCTGTCTATGATCTACGGCCCTCAACATCGCTCCAAACTAGGACTAATCTAGTGACTCTTACGAAACTTCTGTAACCTGATATCTGGAAGATCAACATGATTTATTCAAACGCCTTGATGAGCCGTCTAAAATTAGATTTCCGAGAAGTTTGTAAAATAAAGAGACGAACGTGCAATTAGATACGCCACGTTTAAAGATTTTTTGCCTACAGAGTTCATGGTAAACTCTCCTCTTTTTTATAAAGGGTTTTAAGTATCTCAAAAGAATCACTTTTTTTAAATGTCTGTTCAGGGTTTTCTACAGACCTGTCATTTTGCTGGGCGGAACACTGCCTCGTTCCTACCCCAACCTCCTAAGGCTCTACCCTGTATGTAGTGAATTTTGTGAAAGTCAGGGTTGTCTACTGAAAGGGCATGGTTTTCTGGCAAACTCTCCATTTTTTGGGAAAGCGGAACGCTGCCGCGTTCATAGCCCGGACCTCCTAACTCCTTAGGCCTATTAGCCCTTACTGTTAGCCCTAAAATATTGATTTTGAGGTTTTTGACAAAAGATATTGCACTTAAAACGTTGATTTTGAGATTTTTCGACACAAAAAAATTTGCTCTTATAACCATGATTTGGAGGTTTTTAACAAAAAAAAATTGCCAATTCAAAGTTGATTTTGAGGTTTTTTGACCAAAATTAGGCATTTATAAATGTTGATTTAGAGGTTTTTGACGATAATTTGGCTTTATAAATGTTGAATATGAAGTGTTTGGACGAAAATTAGGCTTTTTTTTTTTTTTTTTTACTAAAATTAGGTTTCACAAATGTTGATTTTGAGGATGAAAATTTGGCTTTTTAAATGTTGATTTTGAGGTTTTTGTACGAAAATTAGGCTTCACACATGTTGATTTCAAGGTTTTTACTTTTTTTTTTTTTTTTTTGACGAAAATTAGGCTTTACAAATGTTGATTTTGAGGTTTTTCACCATTTTTTGAGGATATGTATTTGCACACACACAAAAAAAATCTTGACCTTTTCCACACCCCCCAGGGGACAGCTTACGCCCCCTGGAGGGCGCGCCTCCAGATTGCCAGCCACTGAGCAAGAATAGCGCTAAAAAAATCCCCTGACCGGGGACGGGGGGGGCGCCTCTCTCGGGGTGGGTTATGTCCACCCCCCCCCCGGGCCAGTCCACCCCTGCACGCGAGTATTTCACTAATTAACTTTTTTTTTGAGAAAGTTAAAATTTGATAAGAAATAATGGCTTCATGACCCGCAGAACCAGCAATGCTTGGTCTAGCAGTTCTGAACGCCTTTTTGCCATCGCTCGTTCCTTGGGACCACTTGTTTGCAAAGTCAGAAATAACCCCAAAAAGCTTAAAAATTTAACAAGGAAACTCTGTAGGTGGTAGACCACCAAAAACCAGTTACTTTGTTGCATTTTGCCCCTCAAAAGGAACTTTAACGATTTTCAAACCAAATGCAGGCATGATTTTGATCTTTCCAAAGATTTGCTCGCTTTTTTATAAAATACAATCGGTCACCCTTTTCGCTCCAAATTGAGCCTTTCGAAACGATTCAATAAAAGTTTTTCCAGAAGCCGCGATTTGTCGGTCCCTCGTATTGCATAAATTAAAGCATAAAAAAAAGGAACGAACCGAAACGATAGAGATCGATGCAATTCCAAATTTGTTCGCATTCTAAAATTCAGCCCCTTCCTCCCAAAAGGAGCGATAAACAAGCCCGAATTAACGGTTTCGTAACGTCATTTTATTATTTTGTCTTTCATCTTTTATCTCGGTGGGGAAAAAAAGAACTAATAAAGACCGGGATAGAAGTGCATCGAGTGTGGCACATCGCCAAAAAGTTGCCCCTGCAATAAAAAAGGAAATAAATAAAATATAAAAATTAAAAAACTTGTTTTCGACTGCGTTTCGATGCATGTTTTAATTAAAGATCCGGATTTGCACGTTTACAAATGTCTAACGGTTGAAGATATCGCAAATTAATTATTTTCAAATTTGCATCCGGGACTTTTATTAAAATTAAAAGCAATTTGTATCTTTATTGCTCGTTTTCCATCAAGATCGATTTAAATGTGACTTTAATAGAGCCTTAATTTTAACTTTTATGCTCAACCCAAAAAACATTGATGACACAATTTTTTTCAACTCAAAAATCCCTATAATTTGATATAATTAAATCTTCGATTTGTCAACAGAATTTTTATGGGCCCCTATTTAAATACGAAGGCAAATAAAAGCAATTAAGGCAACGGAAAATGTCGAATTAAGGCTCCAAAATAAACACCATGGGTGGTAATTAGTGGGCCGGTCCGTTTAGCATGACATCCATTATAAAATGCAACAGAAAATTAATGATAGAGTGCATTTTTTGATGCTTAACTCAGCCTCCAGGGGGGCCTCTTTTTTTATTTTTTTTATCTAATTTGTTACATTTAAATTTACACAACCAAATTATCCTTGTTATAAAACTGTACCATAAATAACATTTTAAAAAAATCCTGAACATCTATATTAAACATCCCAATTTTTAAGCGATTACATCCCAATTGACTTTATTTCCTAAAATAAAAGGAAAATGAACGATTATCGACGAAGTCAAGGGCTCTTTTTTTTTGCTTGATTTTGATATTTTTTGGACACGAGGGGCCCTTTTAACTAGATTTTGTTACTTTACGACAAAAATGGATCTTTTTAGCTTGACTTTTGATCCTTTTTCGAAACTAGGGGCCTATTTGGCTAGACTTTTTTTATGACAACTAGGACACTTTTTAACATGGGTTTTGATATTTTTAGAACACAGAGGCCCTTTTTATTTAGATTTTGTTTCTTCACGACGAAAAGGGACCTTTTTAGCTAGATTTAGATCCTTGTTGGACACTAGGGTCCCTTTTTACTTGATGCTATTCCTTTAAAACGAAAAGGGACCTTTTTAGCTTGATTTTTGGACCTTTTTGGACTCCAGGGGCCCTATATTTTGTCGTAAAAAATTTGTTTGTCATCCAGCTAACTTTTTCACTCTCCTCCCACCATATAGTAACTCTTTTCATTTCTGACTCATAGATTTTTTTTTAATTCCTGTTTTATATAAATAGCTATTTAAAAAATGACTTCATGGAAACTAGTTTTTTGGTGAAATATTGTTATTTAAAATAATTTAATAATGGCTTTTTATCTCCTAGACAAGAAGAAATGAAAGTAGATATTGATCATAAGCATTTATACATTGAAATTCCTTTTTAAATAATGGTTTAATATTCTAAGGCGCCTTTGATACCGCATTCCTAAATTATTGTCATTTCTGAGATCGAAAATACCGATAAATGTATTCCCATTGTTTTACCATACGTTTTATGTACTTTTGGGTCTTTTGTCGCTTTCTCTCATCCTGTTAAAATCTTAATTTTACAGCCCTGATATCGAATTTAAAATAGATCTTTTGCTTCCATGCTAATTTCAGTGGTTATTATTTTCTCGCATTTTTCTTGGTTCATAAACTTTCGTTACGCATACCTCGCGGTACATAATTTGTCAAAAAAGGGAAGCAAAGTATTTTTGAATGATGTCGTAATTTTAAGAATTTCTTGACGTTTTTACTTTATGGGGTTTAAAAAAAATTGCCGTGCATTTTAGGGGAAAAGACAGCTTTTTAAAGATGTTATTTACTCGATAGCCTTTAGTAGAAAAACGTCTGTGTCGTTTGAATCGGATGAATTTTCGCGAAGGGGTCGTAATTGATCCCGAACCCGCTCTTTAGGACGTTCGGGAACCGGGGAAAGTCGGCGAACGTTTAAAGGAGGCAAAAACATAATAAATGCATTTTGACCGAAAACGACTTTTTCCCCTCTGGGTGGCCTTAAACTCTAAAAATTTCCAAAAGCAATCTTTTGACCTTATGAAATTTTGAAGTAGTTTTAGGCCAAATAAACTTTTATGAGAATGAAGTCATTAAAGAAGAAAGCGAGTAATAACAGTTTGAACGTCTCAAATTAGCAAAACCGATGTAAACTAGTAATTGCCCTAATAAACAGCAAACTATTGATTTTCTACTTTTTAATCGCCCTTCTATTTGGCCTATTACTGATGAAGTTCTCAACACAACCGGTAATTTTGGGACTTTATTCAATCCCGAACAACGGAAAGCGTAATCTTTAGCCGCCGCAAATTCGATGAAAACAAATCAAAAATCTATCGATTATTGTCAATCTCGTCGGCATTTGAATAAATCTCGAGGTGAAACGTTTTAATTAAAAACGCAAAGTGGATGAACTTTTATGAATCCGGGCACGTAGACCCATGTTAATTAAGTAGTCTCGTCCTCGTTCGAGAATAATTTTTTTTTCTTTTTTCCGCACACTTAACGTCCATATCATGGCACCTAAGGAATTTTATATCCATTTTCGTTAATACAGAGGATTGAAAAATCTAAAATTAGTCATTTCAGGTAAACAAATGGTCAACAAAGTTTACTCAAACTATTGGGTGAATAGACCAGCCTGTTATCTGCCAAACCGATGTCTTACGAAAAAAATAGCCAAGTTAACTCTCTTTAGATTTGAGCAAGGAATCGGGTGGCATCAATAACTTTTGGACCTGAAGTACAGGGTGCTCTCTCTAGAGACACCCTAACTTCGATATTTTTGATATGAACAGTATGTTTTGAGGATGGAAATCGATTTCAACCTGAATTTCCAGTAAATGTTACTTAACCCTTTTTTCATAGGACGAAACGTTTCGGAGTTACGAATTACTGGTCCATGTTTAAGGTGTCACAATATTCGTAACTCCGGAACGTTTAGTCTTTCAAAAGTCTGGCAGAAAATTAGCTCGCCCGTCCTCATCAACCACATCTACATCAACAAAAATAAAACTCTTTCTCGAAATAGCTGTGGAGGAATAGACACAGAAAGTGGAGGGGAGAAAGAATCTCGATTCCGGAAATGCTTCTGGCAACAATAATTTTGGCGAAATGACGTAATTGGGGACGTGAGGGTTTCAGTCTAATTATTTCTTCATGATGAAGCCTATAAAAGTGAGATCCGAGGAGCCTAATAAATACATATAGAGAACTTTTTTTTTTTTTTTTTTTTTTTAATTTCTTATTTATTTTCTTGTCCTCTTCGATAACCTTTTCCCTCCCAAGTCGAGAAAGACGTAAATTCACAAAATGGCCTTTAAAATCTCATATTTCACTCAAAATCAAATTCAGCGAAAAGAAAATTAAACTATAAATGACTTAATTTGGATCATCTTCCATAAAAAATAAATTTGTGTACAAACGTTGAATAAATTACGTTTTGAGTCTAGCGAAATTCGTGTCCTTTTCGGAAGGTCTTTCTTAAAAATTGGGAATTTACATAAAAACCGTGCCCGCCACCAACGACGACAGGTGTCGTTTTATTCTTTGACATTTCACTTCTGCCACTTATGATTTTTCTAACGATTTCGACGACGGATTTACCACCCTATAAAACGTCACGTTTTTATTTGCCAGGGGTGAGCGACCTTACAAAAAGTTACCGAATTGAAATCTAAAATCAATTTTATTTAAATAAATAGCTAATAAATAAACGTTACATGCTTTCTGCTCCTGTTTTAAAAAATAATTTAAGCTTTATTAATTTATAGCCAAATGTTCCCGCTATCTTTCGTTATCTATAGCTTAATTTAATAAATTTATTTCTTTTAGAAAACGTGGGTCCAAGTTGACTTTCGTTTTGCCCTATTTTCACGTTTCTGAACCTGGTTCCTTGTTTTTTTTATTCATCCTTAATTTTCAGGTTAGTCAAACTATAATCTGATTATGTTAATAATTATATATTTTAAAATAAATTATCTTGTTTTATTATCAATAAATCATAAAGTCGACTTAAGGTTTTTACCGTGAAAGAAAACCGGAAAAGGGATTAGACTGTCAATAGGAAGGTGACACACGCGCCATTGCCCACACGCGTTGATAAAGCACCCGTTTACGTACAAGAAGGCATTCGAGCATTTTGAAGGAGTTGAATTGAAGAACTCTTTCCCTAAATCATCGTTCCGGGTTTCCCCTATAATTTAAAGATTCAGAAAGGCTCGTTCTTTCCTCGTTTGACGGATGCCCACCTGCCTTCCTCAAAGCTCCCGGGAATTTTTTTTACCCTAAAATTTTGATTAAACAACCCTTTTCGATTTAGTAGGTAACTTTTTGCCTTTTCGTACAATGGACAGCAAAGCGACTTGAATTTAAAAGAAGTTTTTTCATGCCCTCTAAGCCTTCAAAACAAGAAAGACATTGCATTACCCCGAATGTACGATCAAGTGTCGGGAAAGCCATTACCCTCGAATCCACTATTTTTGGAAGGGGCCAATCTGACCTTTGATCTTTATTATCGGAACATAAAAAGCAAGGTCGGATATGCCCACAGAGATCGGGAAATTCCCGAAGGGCCTGTCATCCCGATTATGATTCTTTTTTGGACATGATGGGCCCTTTTTAGATCGATTTTCAATCCTTTTTAAACATTAGGGATCCTTATTATCTTGATTTTTATCATGTTTTTTTTACTCTGGGGTACCTTTAGGTAGGGTTTTGATCTTTTTTGGACATTTTTTGGCTTGACTTTTGATCCTTTTTACACACTAGGGACCATTTTTGCCACGATTTTTGGACATTAGGAACCCTTTTATCTAGGAGTTTTTTCCTTTACGACAAAAAAGGCTCTTTTTAGCTTGATTTTTCATATTTTTTGGTCAATATGGACCCTTATTATCTTGATTTTTAAAATCCTTTTTCGACACTAGGTGCCTTTTTAGGTTGGTTTTTGATCCTTTTTGGACACTAGGGGCCTTTTTAGGTAGGTTTTGTAATCTCTTTTGGACCCTTAGGGGCACTTTATAGCTTGATTTTTGATCCTTTTTGAACACTTAGGAGCTATTTTTACCTCGATTTTTGGACCTCTTTTGGATTAAATTTGGAATAAATAAAAGTTCCATATTGGAGGTTCCTCCTCCAGACCCCACCTTTTAGGAAGGTTCGTAGGGTCCAAAATAACCCTCGGTCTTTATCAGATATAATTTTATTTTTTATTTTTTAGCCTTTGTTTATATTTAACAATCATATTTTCCATACAATTTTCCTTACTCGCTCACCAAAGATCGTGCAAAAAGTAAAAAAAAAAAAAAATGTTTATCCAAAATGAAAATGCCCAATTTCTTTTTGCGTGATGATTCTCTTCTGCATCTGTCTGTCCTTCTATTTTTCTTCAACTTCTTGGATTAATTTATTTTCTTCGAAATAAGTAAAATTCGGAAACCTTTGTCATCCTTAATAAAAAAATACCTTAAAAATAACCAAATATGGTGAGGCCAATTAAAATATAAAATAAAAAATGGTAGCCGAATTTACAAGATCGGGGAGAGTTTTCTGTTGCACCTGCTATATATCGAAACACCGGGCCTCTTTTTCAGTCCTTGGCTGGAAAGGAGGGAGGGGAAAAAAAACTGTATTACTTCCGCATCTTCTCATTTATATAGCTGGAGACACCGGAACGTCTTCGCGTGTAGATATTTTTTTACCAAACACTTCACAAGTCGCTTTCGTTTGATCAGAAAATCAACTTCTTTTTTTCTGTAGTAATTTAACGTAAAAACACGCGTTTTTATTGAAGCATCTTCTTATTTTACGAGGGCGAGACGTATTTTAATTCCTCGATTCCCCAAACGCTGGGGTAGGGAAAAAATTTAACGAGGATGTCTCTTAAAATTATAGCCGAAGATATTAATTGAGCTGTTAGTTGAACCGAAGTAAATAAGGTGTGGTAGCCGAAAAAGGAATATTCATAAATTTAATCCTTGATTTATTATATTTACAGTTCGTAAACAAAGTGAATTTATTATTTATAAAAAATTGTCACTCAAATATTGGACCCCCTTGGATTTAACGTTTTCTGAAATTTGTTTAGAGGTCGAAATTAATGCGGCTATTTTTAATTTCTAACGACCTAACCTTTTGTGTTTTGGGTGAAAAAAGTCCCTTGTTAAATGTCCGTGAAAAACTTGTTTAAGAATACAGAAGCGGCGGAACAGTTGACAGTCGTTAATTAAGAGAAAGCTAAAGGTTTTGCTATGTCGGAGCGGCCCGTTTACAAAGTTATAGGAGAGAAAAAAAGAAGAAGGAATTTGACGCGTTTGCCGGAATCTAATAATTGAACCGATTTTTGCCTTCGGATTCTTCCCTGAACAAAGGAAAAATTTTCGCACGTTTTTTCCAATCACTTTTCGCTCGAAGATCGGAGATCCTAATAAAAGGCTATCCGAAACTGATAAATCGTCCTTACTGAATAACATAAATCGTTTAATTATTGAAAATTCGAAATATGTGATGCTTTGCATTTATGGGCATAGACAAAAAAGTAGCCTAAAAGCAGAAGAAAACTTCTATTTACAGGTCCAGTTTGATAGGTGGAATAAAAAGAAGACATTTGGTTAGGTACCTCATTTTCAATAACTTTTCGTTGATGAACGGCTTCGTTGTAACAACTATTTCGATTGATGGATGGAAAGTAAAAGGACTTTTTGTCGCCTAGAAGTTATGGTAGATATTCGCAGGGTCGGATTGGCCCACCAGGAGATCGGGAAATTCCCGAAGTGATAGTGCGGGGCATCATCACTTTTACACTATGGGCCCTATTTAGCTTGGTTTTTGATCCTTTTTGGACACTAGGGACCCTTTTTAGCTTGATTTTTTATCCTTATGAGACACTACTCACTAGGTTCCCTTTTAATTAGGTAGATACTTCTTTTTTATGAGAAATAGAGCCCTTTTTAGCTTTACCTACCCCCTACTTTTCCTTCTACACTAGGTAGGTACACCAGGTACTTACACAATTTAAGACATTTTAAGAGCCAATTTTTCGTCAAAAACCTCAAAATCTACATTTTTAAAACCCCAAATTTTCTTCATAAACCTCAAAATTAACTTTCAAAACTTTTTTTTTGGTGCAAAGGTTTTCATTTGTTAGAAGGGGGGCGCACTGTGAAAAAATTTGGGAACTTCTGCTTTACGACAATAAAAGACCTGATAGTGTCCGAATAAGTGCCTCTCATATCAAAAAAAGACCAAAATCCAAGCTAAATAAAAGGCCCTTTTTTGCTTGGATTTTGGTCTTTTTTGGATATGAGAGGCACTTTTTTAAAAGCCATTTTAAGACTTTGTTTGTTGTTTTCCGGGGGGGGGGGGTATGTGAATTTCCCGTGCCGGTAAATTTTACCTATCCGTCCCTGGATATTTGAGTACCTAATAAGGATCGGATGGAAAGGGTCGAATGAAATATTCTAAGGCTATAACCTAAGTATTGTTTATGATCAAATCGACACCACGATACAATCATATATAATTGGTACGTGCCAAAAAAACAACATCTTTTTCAAAGTTTTCGAAGAAGAGATCGCCCTGGGGCAAATAGGAGAGATCGTCTAGGTCTAGAAGAATAAATCATTTGAATTGAGAAGGGTTTGTTAGTCGGGCTTTTGACTATTAAGCTGTGACTTATGGGTTCCTATCGGTTCTGAAGCCTTTCGACCTGGGTGGTTGAAAAGTGCCAAACCACAGACAAATGTATTCATAAGAAAATTAATTTTGTTTGAGAAATCAATTAGAAAATCGTCTTTTAAAATGATTTTTAAAAAATGAAACTTGTGGAAGTTAAATGGCTGTTTAAAGAAAAAGAACTGTTTTTTAAAAAGCTTTATGGCCTTTTTTGGCCCCTAAAAACGCACCTTTGACGAAACACTATGAGAAACGAGAACGAACGGAAGCCGCTCAAGGGTAAATCACCTTCAAAAACTGTCGAACCTATAATTAAATAATTGGACAAAACCAACAAACGAAAAGAAACTCCGCGTCTCTAATTGCCGGTAATAACTTAAAAAGGAGAACCGTGGGGCCTTAATACGTTTTTGTTCCAGAAAATCGACTCGAGGGTATTTACTTAACAGCTCTTCCTAATGGATGACCGCCGATTTTACAGGCTGTGACGGATGAGATGAGGCCTCCGAAATGGACATCGATCCTTTTAGCGTTTTCAAACGAGCTTCGCTGATAGGAAAAGCACAAAAAAAAACCCTCGGTAGTCAATTTCGTCCAAATTATTGGCCGTTGAACCCAATTTTGACAAAACGAAACGGAAATTACTAAAAAAGCAAAAAGTAAATGCTTCCTTCGGTTTCTGCAACATATAGAAAGGATGAGGGTTTCCCAGAGAGGCGGGAGAGACGAACTAACGGTAGAAGGCGCTTTTAGGGACGTTTTCAATGCAAATCGTCCAAGGTGCTTTTCCTGGGTGGGCAGGTGTTTTCTTGGACAGATGTATGTATCCACCTGCCCCTCGTCTTCATTTCCCTCTCTTTTCATCTCGTTTCAATCTTTAATCGACCCCTCTCTTTTTATATCTCATGGGTTAATTAGGATAATGAGAAAGTTTATGTTGGCACGAGCCCTCCTGGAATCTTCTAGTTTCCTGTATTTTTTTTGCTTCTTGGTTTCAATTTTCCTACCTCAACCTCAACCCCAAACTCGACAAAATTGTAATCTAACCCTTCAAAGAAAAATTGAGGCACAGTGAACAGGTGACAGATCATTAGCAAGTCTCTAAAGAGCAATTGGAGCTTGGGTGTGCCTTGGAATAAAGATAATTTTTGGGAGCTTATAAATTCTTATAAATTGATCCTCCTAGAGCTGTGCCCTTAAAGTTTTAACCCAAGGGATAAATATACCCACTAGGGGATGGTGTAGATTTTGATCCTTTTTGGACACTAGGGGTCCTTTTGACTAGATTTTGTTCCCTTAACGAAAAAAAAGTCCTTTTTAGCTTGATTTTCGACCCCTTTCTAGACACCAGGACCCTCTAAACTAGATTTTGTTCCTTTGCTATGAAAAAAAGGTCCTTTTTAGCTTGATTTTTATCCTTTTTGCACACTAGGAGTGCTTTTAACTAATTTTTTTATATTTTTTATTTTACGACGAAAAATAGTCCTTTTTTCGCTTGATTCTGACCCTTTCTAGACACTAAGGGCCATCTTCACTAGATTTTGTTCATTTACTTTGAAGAGGGCCCTTTTCAGCTTAGATTGTACTCTAGGGGCCCTTTTAACTGGGTTTTTATTTTACGACAAAAAAAAAGACCTTTTTTGGCTTGATTTTGAACCTCTCTAGGCACTAGGGCTCTCTCAACTTGATTTTGTTCCTTTACTATGAAAAGGGGTTTTTAGCTAGATTTTTGACCCTTTTATGACACCAGGACCCTCTTAACTATATTTCGTTCCTTAACGACCTAAAGAAGTCCTTTTTAGCTTGATTTTTTGCCCTTTTTAGACACTAGGGGTCCTTTTATCTAGATTTCGTCCCTTTACTATGAAAAGAGCCCTTTTTAGCTTAGCTTTTGATCCTTTGTGGACACTAGGGGCCATTTTAGCTATATTTTATTCTTTTAAGACCAAAGAGGCCTTTTTTGGCTTGAATTTTGATCGTGGGAGCTAGAGACCCTTTATATCTAAATTTCATTCCTTAGGGACAAAATGGCCTCTTTTAGCTTAATTTTTAAGCATCTTAAGACTCTATATTCCCGAGGAAGCGAGTTGGAGGTGGGGTAGGTATGAAAACTCCCCTAGCCCTTTGAAGTATTTCGATGAAATCATCCATAGGCTATAATAAATCTTCACGCTATATCCTGAGCTACTCTGCTCAGATTGACCTACCTTTCAAGGTTTCCAAAGTGACATACCTAATTAAAAAATTAGTATAATTTAAGCTAATTTCAATTCAATGACCTTGCTTAAATGAGAGTTTGTATTTCCTACTGCACTTGATTAGCACCTGTTATTTAAAAAAATGAGATGTAAACATAGAAAACCGGACAGAAAACATATTCGCCAAAGATCGAGATGGAGAGCGAAAAAAAGCGCACCTGCCGTTTAGAAGAGTTTCTGCTCAAAATTGGAACCACCGACGAAACGCGCGAAGACCGGTAAATCGGAACTTTCTTTCGGAACCACCTGCCTACCTTTATGATGTAAGATAATTTTTAAATTTAAAAAAATTTAGAAGTTGGAAGACAAAGAAACCCTTCCAATTAGAATAGCCGAGGCTCTATCTTCAAGATAAAGAGTCAAAATGATACATTTATTTTTTTTTGTTAAGGGTTACATTAATAAGCTTTTAGGTTCTTGGGTGGCCTTAAGACAATAAGGTAATCACTAAAAAATAATTGAATATTTGCGATTCTTCAGACGGTAAACGTCCCTGGCCCAGTTTTTTAAGGCAGGTGGATATACGCACCTGTAGTGGCCAAGAAATCGGTGAGAAGTAAAAAAATGAAAATCACGCGAGGGGGTGATTTTAATGTCGGGGTAGAAAAGGGTGCTGATAGTCAGTCTAAACTTCGCCAATTTACCGTGACACGCAACGCTTTTTGTCCCATGTCTCGTAAATTCGTCAAATTAACGGAACTTCCAGGTAAAGTTTTTCGTAGGCGAGAAACAATCAAGATGAAGAAACTTTGAGTCGATCAATATTAATGTACGTCGTCACCTGGACAGATACTATCGTCACCATCGAAAAGTCCGAAAAAGGTCCCAGACGTCTTTTAAAAAAATAGTTTTTTTTCTGTGCATAAAAAACACTTCAAAAGCTGGAATGTAGTTTTAGCGACAAAATGTATTTGAATAGCTAAAGACTGTGCCTAATTTATTCTTAATTTTTATTGTTACGTCTTTAAATTTAAAGAACCTGTTGAAATATTCAAATGAGGTAAACAAACAAGAAATAAAGACTTTGAAGATGAAAAATCTAGAAAAGGGACACCTTAAGAATTTTGAATCCTCGTGTTAATTCCGTGGACTCGAAAAGCGTTTGATTCATGGGTGAAACCATTCAAAAAGGGGTCCCTGCTTTACGACCATTTGCAAATTTGTCCACATTGTCCCGGAGGCCGAAAAAACTTCTCCCGCTGTGTTCTCGAAAATATATTAAACGAAAACGACCCGGAGACTCGTTTTTCCTCTCCTTACCTGTTGCTCTTTTTGTGTCGGAGGAAAAAGAGCTCTGAAGATTTTATAGTTTTTTTGAAGTTTGAAGTTGAATTATGAAGAGACCGAAATTGGGCACATCATAGGGTTCAATTATATAAGTTAAAAGTTGAAAAAATGTTGGTGAGGCGCCTTCTTGGAGTGTTAACTCTCGACGTTGCGATACCTTTCGGAATGCAGTTAATTAAAAAATATCTATTTTTCCTC
Source organism: Orius laevigatus (assembly GCA_018703685.1). NCBI lineage: Eukaryota > Metazoa > Arthropoda > Insecta > Hemiptera > Anthocoridae > Orius > Orius laevigatus. Next base: position 339,941 of record JAGWEN010000035.1, on the reverse strand, counting down.
AGGTCGAACAACAAGTTACGCGCCGGTTCATTAGATGCGTTTTAGTTTTTGATTTCCTTTATCTTGAAAATCTCGAGTATTTCTACCGTTTTGGCCGTAAACTGAACAACAAAATAGACGGCATCCGATAAGCGATAATGACCACTAAACGAGCCCCTTCAGAGGAACAAGGCCGCTTTTAAAAAGAAAAAGAAAAATTTCCATATTTTACAACTTCAATAAAATCGAACATGGCCGAAAAGAAAGTTTAATTCATGAAGTTTTTTTGTTGAAAAGACAAAAGGCGTTTCATTCAGTGTTGTAATTGACACGTGTGTACCAGGGAGACAAACCAGTCCTTATTGTAACCCAAACGACCCCTTAAAAATCCGCTCTACATGCATAAATTGAGCGCGGATGCGTTTTATTTACTTACGGAAAATAGAACAAAACAAATCCTGACATTTTTATAGCATGCACTTTTATTTTACGAGCTTTTTTTCCTTCCCCTCCTTCGCCGCCACTTTGCATAAGGATGGCGTTTTAAAACCTCGTCGACTTTCGGGTGGGCATAATTTTTTTTTCCGAATCAAAATGCAACCGCGATGATGCAATTAAAATTCGACTTTTTTTCTTCCCCATTTTATTGGCAAGTTCACATGGACTTTTATGGCTTCTTTTCTTTTTTTGTTTATGGTTTTATTTGGCTCTTTTATCAAAAACAAGAGATTTGTTGCGTAGTGGCTTCTCAACTCTGAAGAAAGGTTGGATATTACCTAAATGTATAAAGAGGATAGGTAGCTTTACCGCTTGACCACTCGATGAAAGAAAACAAAGCAGTAAAGAGGTCTGGCTTAGTCGGTATGGTCTGGTGGAGGAGGAGGAACCTCCAAATTGGAACTTTTTCAAAAATTGGGCTTCTTACCATTGGGAGGGCGGAACGCTGCCTCATTCCTAGATACCCAACCTCCTAAAACCAGCTTACCCTTTATATGGTGAAAATGTGGTGAAGATCGGGGTTATCCTCTGAACGCTCACTTGGCAGGGTGGAACGCAAGATGGTACTTGGACCAACAAACACCAACATCAATATCAATGTTTCAAGAAATTCAAAAATTCCTTGTGACATTTTCAAGAATTGAACTTTATTTTTGTATATTATTATACAAATCGGACCAGAAATACGAATAAGGAAGAAGGTTTTGCTAGGGGAAGGGAGGGTTGGGGCGGAACGCTACCGCATTCCATGATCAGAAGATATAAGCCGCGAAGTTTCTTACATCATCACATAGTGATGGATGAGCTGAATCCAAATTTTGGCTACTCTTCTATTCGCTTAACTTTTCTTGAAGGGGTTGATCGACGTGTAGGAAGTGAAAGAGTGGATGGAAGTTAGGGAATAGGGGGCTTAGAGTAAAACTTCTTTACTTAAAACGATCCCGTTTATAACGATTTCCCGGTTGTAACGCTCTTTTTCCCTGGTTCCGGTCCCTGGGGGTTATTTCCACAGGAAATTTGTTCGTTTTAACGCTCCGATTTCCCGTTTATAGCGCTTCGAAGGATGAATAATTTTTATTTATTTTATTTATTTTTTCGCATTTTGTCATTTCTTCGTATCGGATAAGTCCAAAAAAAGTGATGTCGAGTGTAAATTCTAAAAAAGTAATTAAGATAAAACTTCCTTTCTTATGAGTTATGATGGATTCTGAGAAAGTGCAGCTTCAACTATTTTTATGTCACGAAACCTGTTTCTACGAATATAGAAGTCTATGTTTGAATTTTCGATTATTTTTCCCCCTTCTTAGTTTTCAGTCTGTTTCTATGATCTCAAACAGAAGTTAGCATAACAAAAGATTTCGAGAAAAAAAAAAAAAAAAAAACTTTTTTGTCTCTCAGTACGTACATAACAACCATCAAATTTTCCTGAAATTGTTCCTGAAATCTCTTTTTATTATGTAAGTAGGGAACATTTTTTACCCGTTTGGCACTAAAAAGTAAACATTCTGTGGCCTAATTTTACAAATTAGCTAAGAATAAAATAAAATAATAAATTTGTTTTAGACTAAAATCTTAATGGGCTCCGACTTTAGCTCGTTTTAATAGCGGGAAACAAGTTTATCTTATCTCCAAAATAAGATTTTTTTTTATTGTGTAGATTAATGGTTAAAACTGCGACAGCTCTGAAGTTAACGATTTGAAAATTTTGACGAGCAATTTGTGAAGAACAGCCCACCACGGTAGTCCTTAAGTAGTACGGCCCCTTAAAAAAAGGTTTTCTATGCCTGAGAATTTGAATCCTGATTCTTTCGGAATTCGTGTTCCCAATTAATGGTATAGAAAGTCCTTTTTCCTCTCTCTCTCACCAATTTGTAAATCGTCGTAGTGGAAGGCAAAAAAGCCATAGCTCTCTGACAATTAGCCCTCTTCTTCCCTCACTTTTCAATCAACCGTCAACCTTCCCTCTAAACTAACACGTCCCAATACCTTGTCTCGTCAGGCGAATACAAATTACCCCTTCGTCCCGTTATCTACTAATAGCTTCCTTTTGTTACCGAAAAAAAAAATTAAGGGGCGGACGTTAAAAAAAATCTTTGTTAACCATGTCAAAAACCTCATTTATAGAGAAATGATTCCTCCAAAGGAATAAGAAAAAAATTATGATTAACTCATGAAAAACATCAGTTTTGCAACGATTTGTACATATTATGAAGACTACAGAGGAAAAACCTGCTAACTCAGATTTTAGAGAGCAGAAAATTGGTAAATTTGTTGCATTTGGAAAACCTGATGTTTTGCCTACTCCTTATATTCAATGATTTAGTGCATTTGGCCCTGTTTTATCCCTGTTCTGGCTATCTTATCCGATCCTGCACCTTTCAAAACGTTAGAATAAGCCATTTTTTGAAAACTGAGTTACCTAGCTTGTTTCCCCCCACTTTTGCCTATCCATAATTGCTGAGCGATTAAAATAAAATAAATGAAAATAAATTTTTCAATTTGTACCGCGCCATTTTGTGTTCATAGAGTCTCCCCACTTGGGAGGAAAGGGAAAGTCGGGCGTTTTTCGGGAGAGATGGAAAGTCGCAAGCGAGCAACGCGACGTTGTCCGAGAAAAGGTGGGGAAGTCGCGTGCCTCGGCACACGCCTCACTGGTCCACTCAAAAACGAGTCTCCTGTCCAGTTTCCACTCTCGGGGATCAAATAAAATTTCACTAATATCACACACAAAAAATACGAGCCTTAAATCTGACACATTTTTTTAAGTATCCTCTCAAGTTTATTAATATTTCGAGTTCTCTACTTTTTATTTTTCATCTCATACGAAGATGATATCATTGAAAAATGTAACAGAAAAGAGTCGAAGGCCCTTTGGAGGCGATAAAAATCGGATCCTCTTTTCAACCACGGCTACCGAAATCGTCGGCCCGACAAACAATAAACACTTTCATAAATCACCGTTGATATCTTTCGACGAAATTCCACTGGATGAAAAAACGCATTTTTTAAACGAAAGTGATCGTTCAACTTTTTGTCTGATATTGATATTTTTCAGAAGCTACAAGAATATCTCGGATTTTGCGGCTTCGTCCCATTTCGGCGGTCGCTACCGGACATTTTTACAAAATCGATGGCATCGTGTTCCGATGTTGGAAAAAAAAACTACAAAAACAAACAAACCAGTTCACTTTTCACACCTTTGCCGAGCAAAAAATTGATTTTTGATACCCAAGTTTGTTCCTCGGTAATTCATTTTAGAGAGGACACTGACCCAAACCTTTTTTTAAAAAACCTAGTGAATATCTTGTATTCAAACATAAAAAATCTTAAAATAAAGGTCTTTAATTAAAGATGTAAATGTATGGAAATATTAATATTAGTTTTAAGTGGTCAGAAAACACATGTAAAACATATAGAGCAACATTTATCAACTTTTTCTAGAGCACCTGCTACCCCAAGGTAATATAAGTTAGGTTTCCTCTTCCTACCCCCAAGCAACAACCATAAAACAATGAAATTTTTCCAATAATATGCACATATATAAAAATTACATCACGCTATGCCAAGTACCTGATAATTCCTCTACTTAATTTAACTCACCAGTTTGTCTATTTAAAATATCGAAATAGGCAGGCTTAGCAAGCTCCATTTAGAAAAAGGGTATATATAGCAGGATATTTTATGAAAAACGCCCCCAAGCGTACCAAGTCATATGTCACTATGTTCCTATATAAGAACCATAACCTTTGGCCAAATATATTAGCTCCACCAAATTTTCACCATATACATACAGTGTAGGGCGATAGGAGGAACGTGGCAGCGTTCCGCCCAGCCAATGGAGAGGTAGAGAACCCACTTTTTGAGGAAGTTCCCGTTTGGTTGGTTCCACTTCCATAACAACCATACCAGACCTCTAAAAAGCAAGACTTAAAGGGACAGGTATAACATATTCGCTAAAGGTGATCACAAAACATTGGCACTGTAAGAACTACTAAGTTGTTGATTCGTATTAAGTTACTGTCCGCCTCACTAATGTTTTTTTTCCTTCTAACCCGTTTCGACGCAAGGTTACTGGGCCATTGAAATATTTCAGCCGAGAATCTCGAATCACTTAAGCCGGTTTTTATACATAGAAAAAAAAAATTCCGCAAAAGTCGATAAAACGTAGTTTATTGCTAATAAAAGAACTAAACTAGAAAAATAGTAGCTTAAAACATCTCCATTGCTTTTTTTATTACATTTATATAATAAAGTTGTCTACAAATAAAATGAGAGGATTCCTTTTTTTATTTATGTTGAATTTTAAAACAAATAAAAACTTAAAATTAATTATACGTCTCACACTGTGTCAATTAGGGTCAAAAGTAGGCGTTTTGTATTTTTTCTATCGACGCTACCAAACGGCCTTCAGTGTTTGGGCCATAAATAATTGAGAAAAAAAAACCACCCTAGACAACAATTAATTTTTAAGGTAGCGAAAATAATCGAGTTGAAGTTATAGCCTAAGGGCAATTATGAACATTTTGACAAGACTAGTTTTTCGGGAATCTTTTACCTCGAGTTATTCAGGGCAGTTCTTTTAACGAACCCGGGTTTTCGAGTTTTTAAATTCTTATTAGGGCTCGTGCCTCGTGGATACACATAATAAATTAGCTACCTGATAACCTCATTCAAATGTGTACTTTCTGTCAGCTAAATCTATCCAGTGACTTCACTTTTTCGCTTCCAATTTTCATCAAAATCAAAAAAAATTTATCGTTTTTTAAAATCTGAGAAAGTTTTCAACATTCTAATCAACTTAAAACGTAATCATTTAAAAATCCAATAAAATAAGATTGTCCCAAAAAATTATGGTCGTTTTTATCAACTTTCGTCGAGTTTTAATTAAAATAAAGGTCCTTTTAATCAATTTAACACATGAATATTCATTTTAAAAATTTTTCCCAACGTCGTAAACTGATATTTTTTTTCTAAAAGTGCTAATTGACGTTCTAGAACGAAAAAATTAATTTTAAAAACGGCCGAAATCAAAATAGTTTTAAGTTATCTAATTGGTATTTTTGTAATCTAATTGATAAATTAATGCCATTTATCAATATTAATAGAAGAGCTTCGGCTCTTTTGTTGTTCTCGCAGATATTTACAAACTAACGAAAAAAATGCGAAAACTATTAAAATCTTGCCTAAGGGGTGAAGTCTTGGGTGGCCTTTTTTCTATGATGGATAAAACGTTAAAATAGACTTTTTTTATATTCAAATAATCTTGACAGTTATTAATTTTAAATTATAATATCCTTAATTTAATTAGATTCTTATTTCAAGGCTAGAGCAATTAAACAATCAAAAATAAACATTTCGTCATTGGACTCTGAAAATTCAAAAGACAAAAAATTTTCTTGGTGTGGATATGATTGATTCGTAAAGAAAAAATTTCCATTTCTACCCGTTATTTTATACTTTTCAAAACGTCACATTTGAATGAAGCGAGAATTTGTTAATTTCTTTCTCTTCAAAATGTTAGTTTTTAAGTCAAGATTTTGTCCGCTATAATTTCAACTCACGTCGATCAACTTAAGAGTCCCGAGGCGATACCACAGAACGGTTTTTAAAAACTATAAATTCATTTCTGCCACGATAAATGTCGAGCCAATAAAATAATACAGGCAGCGGAGGAAAAATTCTATTTTACGGCCTTAAACGTAATGATCGCCGTAATAAATTGGCCGTTAAAATCACCTTCGAATTCGTTATGAGCCTCCGAGGGTCTAGGGAGTATCAAATTAAAGTTTATCGCCACTTTTTAGTTGTTATAGTCCGAAATTCGATACGAACACAAAGAAATGGCGAGATTCAATCGACCTTTTAAAAGAAGTCTTTTTTTTTAGCCACATTGGGAGTGTTCACTATTTTAAACCTTTTTAAAATGGTTTTACCGCATTTTTCGGATATTAAACAACTCGTATTTTTTGCCTGCCAATAATTAAGCCATTGAGGTCAAATAACTTAAGCGTTTTCTAAACGTAGCGGGACACAGTAAATCAGATTCCATTCTGGGTCCAAAGAATTACGAGGTACTTTAAGGCGCAAATTTCAACAAATAAATTTCACTCTTTCACTAATTGGAAATTTTAAGAATGAAAGGAATTTTCGATTATTTTTTCTCTTCTAGTCGACTTCCAACTTTTAAATGTCCACGATACCTGTAGCTCTTGATGAACCAACTTTTCTTTTGAACTAAAATGTCAGAAATTCCTTGTTTGTTATACAATAGGGTGGATCTCGTGGCAAAGGATGAAAAACTCTCTTACGACGGCTCTTTGTGAAAAGTATAAAGAATTCCTTTTTTCGGGTACCTGTTGTCTGTTACGGTGTGAAAGTTGACTCCATAAATTTACACGGTTCGTAATGCCTTTTTTTACTCATGAACTAGATAAACGACTTTTTCACTTAAAAAAAGCTTTTGCGTCCTTCATAGGTGAGTGACCAGGTTCTTGAATATAAATTTTGTCATTAGAGCTCTCAAGAGCATCTATGGTCGCGATAATCAGATGATAGGTGCCACTAACTCCCGAAGCTCGACGGATACGTTAAAACCTCTTGTTTTTTTACGCCTTCTCCACTCCGATCCTCGCCGGATTGTGTTAATTTGAAACCCGTGAACGACACCCGGTTTTAAAATTTATTGTACGACTTGTCCACTCGGGATGTTCACAAATCCCCATATACTCAAAAAGGCCACTTGAGGAGAGGAAATAAAGGAGACAATCATGGTCCGAATTTCGTGACATTTCTGTCTCTTTCAACAGCTTTAAAAGGCTAAAAAACGTCTTGATTAGGTGGGCGAAATATTCTTAAAACCGAATATAACGAACACCTTGGGCTTTTTATCGCTTGCTAACTAGATTCTGGACCTTAATCGGACATATTTTACGATGTGCCTCGTGTTATTTAAAAGTTTAGAATTTGATTTTTAAAAAACCAAAATACCAAAATGAAAAAATCTGAAGATACAGCAAAAGTGAAGGACAGAGCGGGTTCGTCTCTTTCTACTCCAAAAAGGTAAAATTATCTTCCAGGAGGAACCTAATAATCTATGGCATTGTAACCATAGCTACAAAAAGGATCTGCAGATGTTCTTTATTTAACGGGATGAATCTTATCCTATCACCAAGCAAAACTGTGCTCAATGCCTACCTATCCTTTTTGATGCCTATTGCTCATAAAATGCCCAAAATTTTCAGGAAGAACAAAAGCAGAAGTCTGGATTGTACTGTAATATTTATGTCGAAAGCAGACTTGGAAAGAAAAAAGTGTTCGAGCAAATGGAGTGGTTGCTTCAAAAATCCAGGGAATTCAAAGCCTGGTATATCTCGCTAGCACGAGATTCAAATTCTTCGCAAAAGCAACGATTCTTGGCTGAAGCGAGCAACGAAAACGAAGTCGACGAAATGAGTGCCTTTATACTCGAAAACAGTGTGATGGAAGACGATCTCTCTACCGATGTCCACATTCTTTCTATTAACATATTAACAAACAAAAATTTTACAATCCAAAATTTTGCCATGTCATTTCGCAGGGGACGTTCATTTTGTAGAACTGGCCATAAGAATCATTTATTATCCTTAAGAAATCATAACGAATGAAAAATTATCCCCGAGGACGAAATGCCTACCAATTACGTAGCAACTCGTAAAGAGCTCATTCATTATATCTGTAACGAGTATCGTTTTACTACAGTAGCCGTCATGCTCAACTTGTTAAACTGTGTACTTTTTCTTACGATATTTATCGACAATTTACCACGTTATTTTCGTTTATAGATCCAGTTTTCTCTCACGTTCTTGGTTTAGGTATGTTATTGATTACTCGGGTGTGAACTCAAGACGTGTCAGACTTAAAGCGTTATTATCTTCATATCCGTCTTCAATTTCTATCGCCATAATCGGGCGGCTTCGTTTTTGAACATTTTTCCCCTATGCAAATTGCTCTCGATTATGGTTAATTTTTGAAAAGTTACAAATTGATTTGTAAATTATATTTAGACAGGATATTTCTGTATGTTAACATATTTCCTTTATGAATTATGGAGATCGCGTGATCGAGATTTTTCTAGAACTAGGACAGTACGAAAAGAAGTCAAAATGATAAATCGTTTGACAAAAGAGGTCTAATTTGGTTTAAAAGAACTCCCGCTTTGGACCGATAAATTCCCTTTTGTTCACCCAAAGAACACGGTGTACAAATCATAAAAAGGTCTCAACAGTCATAAATAGACGTGGGAACCGGATCGGCGCTATCCGAAACTAGTGAGCATTTCATGATTTAATCGTTTACGTAGGAGCATCACGCGATCCTTCAAGATCCTATAATCAACGAGGGAGAAAAAATAGGCTTCGGGTAAATGCCTGGCTTCTTTTTAATTGAGTCGCCCTATCACCCAAGATTCCTATTAACTCATCGAAAACTACTGGATTTTGTAACATTAAATAGAAGTATTTAGAAAGTTTATAGGACAATAAAGGGTCAAAAATTCACTTTTCTATCTTCACCTTACCATACTGGGTAGGGCCTTAGGAGTTTGGGGCTAGGAACGAGTCTTCCGCCGCAGTTTTGAAGGTTCCTCATCCAGACCAGGCCTTTTCCGCTATTTTCAGAGTTGGGGTGATAAGAGGCCAGTCAAACGACAAAATAATCAAATTACCCCATAGATTATCGAATGAATGACTCCCCTTTTGGACGATTAGTCTAGTTTATTACACCTTTCGAGATGACAAATCGTTGTATAATTGGATCGTGCTTAAGTAATTTTCGATAAGCATTGGGTACGCGAGGAAGAAGTCAGGGAGCGGTGAAGTGAGTCAACGACCAAAATGCATGGCTTCACTAAAAAGAAGCTCGTTATCAACGGAGATTAATGTTATTAGACTAATAGCCGATTAATTTCTAGAAAGGGAAGATGTTCGGGTTGACGTGAATAGTTTTCAAGGTGGCGAATGCATAGTTAGTTACACATAAAAACTTATTTCAACTTTCTCAGAGTAGATATCATCATTTTCACCCGGAAAAATCTGATTTTCTGTTGATCTTTTACCATTTTTCAAGCTCGTGTGGCATTAGAATCCCTGGTCTTCATTTCTTGGATGGGCAGATATGGTGTAAACCTGGAGGGTCCAAAACTTATGATCATGCCATGGCATTCAAGGATCTACAATCTCGGATTTATGATGGACTAGCAATTTTTATTTCGACAAGGTCGTTAATAGACAAAGAACGCCGAAAACGATGGGTTCTATACAAACAACAATGAATGGCCATTATTTTTTGATCTATTCATCAAAACGTTCCAAATAAGGCGTTCGGGAGAGCCTCAATTTTAAAAAACACGTATAATTCTCCTGTTTAAGTCAAAACCAATCTGACGTGTTAAATGTCCCCCTTTTATTCCACCTTTCCACCAAGATGTGACATTATCCGTTGATTTTGTTAATGGACTGATTAAACCAAGAGGGCGGATCGGAGAGACTTGAGTGACGTCAAAAAGACAAAAAAAATTGGGAACCTGTTTCGGTTAAAAGATCGGCCTCTGGTATTTCAAATTCGACTAAGTCCGCTATTAGCGAATCTTGGTTCTCCCAGTCTTCATTCCATAGACCGGTATCTTTAATTTTGTTCAGCCTAAACTAGAGCACACTGAAGGACTCTAATAAAAATCGTCGATTTTGAGCATTTTCTTTAATTTATTTTCAGTTTTCGGGCCTTCTAAGAAAGTTCGAAGAGGGAGGTGGCACGAGCCACTTCGAAAACAGGAAGAAAGCCACGAGCTCGATTGGTAACTTCATTATACGCCTTTTAATGCGATTTTTTTTCTCCTCCACCACCCGCTCCGCTTTATCGACATTATGAATTATTTATTTAGGTAAATTGATGTATAACAGATATAAATAATGATAACTTAGCATCTTGATTTTTATCTTTGAGTCACACCGAAAGTTTTTGAGGAGAAAACTCTTCCAGCCTTTTTAAAGCAAATATCCCGATTTGGAATTTTACAGCGACAAACCAAAAGCCCGAGGCACACTCAGAGCAATCATTCATACATAACATCCTCAATTGTCTAATGAAAATGCATAAAAAATTCCTAAAATCGTTGCCAATTGATAAACTGGTCAAATTATGTGCCCACATCGAGATAGGGATCTAATAATGATGAGTTTGACGAACGTTCCAGACTGGTAGTCTAGGCAATAAGTCAAGTATTAGTAGATTATTTTTCGAATACGACAGTAATAGGGGTTATTTAAATTTACCATAATTGTGTTTTAATATTTTTCATAATAGATAGTGAAAAATCGCTTTCCAGTCTTGCCTAAAGGAATTTTTTTTTATGATTATAAAATGGTTAAAAACTGATTATTTTGTTTCTATGGTTCTGAGTCCATAGTTTGGACGAGTCGCCCAGATCAGATTAAAAAAATTTCGATTTTTTATTTGCAAAAGTGTTCCGAAAGGTCACACCTTTATTTCTGATTCCGCCTCTATAAAATATATTTTTTAATTCGAAAGAAATGCAGATTTCGAAAGGGCAAATAAAATTTTAATACCCCTTTTGAGAAAAGATCAAAACGTTCCATTTAAGGACTTAATTCGATCAAATTCCGAAATATCGGGGACTAATTAAGTTGAATTTTTCAAAAGCGCTCTCCGTTATAAAATAAAAAAAAATCTGCATAATACTGTGATTTCGAGTAATTAGAATCTCTGGGCGTTTATTATAATTAGGTGAGAGTTTTAATTATTTGCCAATATCAAGAATTTTTTTGGCGCTTTCCATCGGCAAAAAAAAAATTTTTTTGGGACAAAACCGGTAGAATCTTAGCAAAAAAAAATTGATTTTTTAATCTCATAAATTGACTGTTTAAAGGCTTCTAGCCTCCATATTGATCCTCATAAGTAATAACTCAAGTTTTTTCAAAAATTTTGATGACAAATTAATTTTCTTTCCACATGAACAAAGAGTGTTTAAAATAATATATTCTTCCTTTCGAGTTTCGAATTTCTTTGAAGCCCTTGTCAAAAACTTAGCTAAGTTAGAGTTATGAAATTGAAAAAACATGGATCTTTCGAGAGTAAAACTTCGAGTTTTGATTGTCCATAAACACAGATCTCAAAAACATAAAGAATACGACTCCTCCACGCTGTAAAAAAAAATTGTAATTTCCTATTGCTGAAAAGATGTCGGTATCTCTTTTTAAAAGATTTATAAAATAAATAATTAGTTCTAAATAGGTAGTGACTTTTTGATAGAAATCAAGTCCTACTTTAACTGCTTAATCGTGATCGACTCCTCCCTGCTACCGGCTCAGTAGTCCATCGTTCCGTTCACGTAAAAATCGCTTATTTTTAATTGACTTATAAAAAACTTAAAGCCGTTATAATCCATAAATTGTTCAGAATTGACCGGAACTTTCATCACGAACTTTTTCCTCTCATCTATAATCGCCAGTTTTATTATAATAACTTAAAATTATCCTTTGGGTCGGTACCGCTTCGAAATGTAAGATTCCGGGTCGAACTGTTAAAATGCATGGAGGGAAAAAGAAATTAATTCTTAATTGATTTTGACGTTTTTGTCGGCGCGAAGAGAGAAATTGAATTTTTTTTTTCGTCAAATTTTTTTATGTGACAAGAAGTCATTTCGATTAAATTTCATGTTCGTTCCACTTCTGGGAGATTCTCGTTCGGATGATGAAGGCGAAGGATTTTCGCCCCGGGGTAGGCGCCCGTCTACAGGCACGCTCCACAGGTAAAACCCAGCCCGGAAGCCACTTAAAGCTTACTAAAATATGTATGAGAAAGTAAAAGTAATTTGGAGCTAGTTCTGATTTTGTTTATAGCCAAAATGAGAACCTTTAGGCCAATAAACGTCTAATAGTGGCAAATATCGACTCGTGCCTAGGTGCCTAAGCAGTAAGAAACCTCAAAAACATTGTCGAATTTTTTCCATTCCTTCACTATTTTTGACAGGGTCACCAATTTTTTAATGTTCGACACTGGAGGAGACTCATTTTCTAGAAACTCGGAACGTCGGCGACGCTATGAATTCTGGCCCAATTATTTTTTTTTTTTAATTGAAGAAAACTCTCCGTTACTCGATTTAAAATATAGGCGTTTATCAGAGTAAAGAAATAAATCTTATTATCATCGGGCGCTTTCAAAGCTCGAGATTGTCCCGATAGAAAGTCGGTGCGCACTCAAATTTGTGCCTTATAATTGATACTTGGAAGAACATTTGTTAACGACGGACCTCCTCCTTGCAAATCGCCCCCTCCCCCTCTCCCAATCTGGATTCGATATCCAGTTGCAAAAAACCGTCGACCGTTACCGAAAGGCCTAATTACCGACACTTTGCAACCAGTTCTCAATCTTTCATTTGATTTATCACAGAATCCGAGCGTCGACGTATCCCGGAGTTATCGCTTTCAGACACGGATTCCTTCTAAATACCCCCACTTAATATATATAGGTTGTCAAACCCTGCCGAACTTTGAAAAAGACGGGAAGCTTTCTTTATTTTAATGCCCGAAAAATTCACTTTTTTTCAAAATCCTCCAATTACTGTTGCATATGCGTGCGTTTTCCTCGAAGATTTCTAACTCTAATTATAGACGTTTTTAGAAAATTGGTTCATGCAATAGGCACGAGTCCCGTTCTCTATAATTTTATGTAAAGTGTAGAAAAAAAAGGATGAAATTCGTAAACGATTATATTATCGCTATTATTTTTTTGAGGAGGCAAGACCCTTGGAAAAAATAGCTATTTTTCTAACGGTAGCACTTCTAGGTGTTTAATTCTAGGTTGTGGAAATTGCGAGTAAACGTTTTTTAAAATGGGCCCCTCTGTTTTGACCACCCTGGGTTTTCATAGGTAAAGAGGAAGTCGACCTCTAAAATTATTACCTAACATGTAAAAAATAATCTAGAACAAAAGGTGATGTGATTTCTGCTTCCGCGTTCGTAGCCTCAACCTCCTAAGACCCTACCCTGTATATGGTACATTGGCTGCAGCCACTTTGGACTAATCCGATCGAAGCACCGGATTATCTAGGGAGCCACTTTAGACCAGAAGAGAGCAACCACTTTGGACCAGTTGAGCAGATAATCGGAATGGGCACAGCAGGTTTACGTATTTATTTTTGGTTTACCAGGGAAATTGTTTACTGGTTTCCATGACAAAATGGTTTAGTCGATTTTCGGGAGAGAGAAAAAATGCACTTGCCTCACCCCCCTGGGGATATGAGGGGGGACTACAGGACCGTGATCCGGAATGGACGATCACCCATCCACATCCTAACCATGGCCGTCAATGCTTAACTTCGGTGATCAATGGGAACCGGGCTCTATTGCCGCTAGCCCATAGACCATAGGTTCACTGGACGAATTTTTTCTTTCTTTTTTTTTTCTTTCTTCCTCCTCCCCCCCTTTTTTTTCTGGTCCAAAGTGGATGTCCACAGTTACTAAATGCTTGTCCAAGGTGGTTATAAAAATTGGCTTAAAGTGGCTGCCTTTTTGAGAAATTGGTCCAAAGGGTATTCTACCGGTACGTTGGTGAAAATGGGTGGTGTTTTAGCGAAACTGCCAATTTTGGGTGTGGCGGAACGCTTTCCTAGCCTCATCCTAACGCCTGACGGTGTGACTGACTTTTTCCATGTCCGATAAAGATCAAAGGTCAGATTTTTAAAGACAGGCCCTATTGGTCTCTTGACCCCTTCCCAAAATCGTGGGTTCCTTGATAATAAAATTAACTTTATTTCTGAGAAATTTAAACAATTCCCTGGTAGTCCTAGGCAACTAAAGCTGCATTTTGGCGAATACGACAACACTTTATTTGTCCAGGAATTTTCAGGTTTTTTAATCAGTATCATTTACCATGCAAATCACGATTTGAAAATTCTTTCTTTACCGCACTAAACATCTCGTCCTCACTGGGAAAACTTTAACTCTGGCCAAGATTAGAGACCGAAGTTTAATTTTTTTTTTTTTAACTAGCTAATTTATTTAAAAGAGACAATTTCCTTTTTGAGCCAATCAAACTCTAAAACGAAAACATCGAAGATCGAATTAGTTAATTGACACAAAACGTTCGAGAAGCGTGTTTTAAACAATGAAGACAACAGCCCCATGAGTTTCCCAAACAAATTGGTTACATTAAGAGAAACACCGTTCGATTTAATTGGTGGCGAACGTATCAATTAAACGCGTTTGGGAAAAAAATGTTTACCAACGTTTGGGGCGTGCGGGCAGGATTTATGTCCGAGGAGGGGTCAAAACGAACGAAAAAACGCTCTCGGGGTTCGTTTTCTCGCCCCCGGAAAAAAAGTTCTCCCTTTTTCGGGGCCCGCTGTAATTTGAGGCCTTTGTTTTTCGAGGTCGGAATATTTTATTCACTTACTAAAATCGAAACTCGTTGAACTTTTAAATTATCCCGTCGCATCATCCCCCTCCGGGATAATGGCCGGACATTAATATTGAACGAGGGTGAGACAATCAAGCCCAGGTACCCAAAAATCTACCCCTTTAAGCCTTTCTCTGATAGTAACGTTTGTGATTTAATTTCTTCTTTTAGCGATAGCACTCATGAAACGTACATGAATTTTCCGCTAGACCTCTATCTCCAGCACCCAGTGATGGTTAGATCATCGATATCTTGGGAAATGAGGCATGCAAAAGCCTCTGTGAAACCGACCTCAATAGCCTTCTTTCCTCCTGAAATCTGCTCTATAAGTTAACCAATATGATTTTGAAAATAAATATTCATTTCTCTAGAAACAGTAAATCTTATTTATATTGGGAGTGGTGAAAGGAGTAAAAAGTCATTTAAAACCAGATTTATGCAAATAAAAGTCATTTTAACAAATAATTTACAATGTTTTGAACAATAAATCCATCTCATCGTTTGAAGAATTTATCGCTTTTCAATCTAAGACGAAATTTTTGTCGAAAAAAAGATTTCGGAGGGGGAATTGGAAAGTGCCAATATAAAACAAGATGCTAGCCGTGTCTAATTTGCAAAAATAAATATTTAAATTTGAAGCGTGTGCCACGGGGCGCAGTCCCGAGGACCGTTTAATTCATTAGCATTCTCCCTCCAATTCGCCCCCGTTTTCTTCAAAAGCGCACAGGCCGATTCTTCCAAATTATCAAGACCCCCTTTTTTTATGGGATCGTGTTCAAAAAGGCGGTTAAACTACTTTTTAATTATTGATATTACAAAGATCATAAGCTTTCTAATTGTCACCCCGAGAAGGAAAAAAACACGTCTAGGAGGACGACATTTTTTTCCATTTTAATGACACAAAATCCCGCACTTTGAATAAATTAACACGAACGTTCATGCATATTTGTCTATTATAACGCGTTCGATTTTTTTTCAATATTTATGGTAATTTCAAAATAGTTCGATTTGCATAATAGACTATGTTTAATCGTAATTTTGTCTAGTTTGTCGAAAAATGACAAAATGACTCTCCTCGTGCGCTCAACTAGTAGGTACCTAAATAATTAAGAAAAATTAGGAAAAAGGTGTTTTCAGATTTATGATTTAATCACAAAAATGAAATCACATATCGATAGTGAAGATGTGAATCATAGTAGCATCTCCTCAAACTTATTCATTGGTTTCCCCATACAGTCTTAGCTGTACTAAGCACTATACTACTATAACTTATAAGTTATAAGCTTAGGAATAATCCATAATATTTTTAAATGCCACAATCTCCTATCTAGATCGCGAAACTCCCATTTTTTCAACTTGATGGATAAGACATGTAAAAAATAAGAAAAAAACCTGTTGTTGGTAGTTGTAAAAAAATTAGTATTTTTTACGCCTTTTGATTCTTTAATTCTAGACAATTATCTAGGAGTGGCTAGATTAGAGTGATTTGCGTTCATGATAGGATTAGCCTAGGCTAGATTTCTTTTCTAGTTTCTTCTTTAATTATGAAAAAAAGCCATTAAAATTCTGACCCTTTTTTCATCGTTCGCAATTCAGTATCTACCATCGGATCATAAACATCTCGAAATTGACAGCAATTAAATGGTCAAAAATAATTAAAATTTTAATTTTTACTCTCGATTTGATGCGAACAATTGAAACAATTTCGTTTTTTAGGGCGTACCTACCTTCATCACGTTGTTTATTTATTTTTTCGTCCTTTTTCCCCACTCTCTGTACTTAAGTACCTAAAGCCCATTCCTGGAACCTAATTGTCCTCGTTAATGGTCGATTATCTTTTATTATTAAATACTCGTAAACATGATTACGTTTATTTTTGCGTTTCATTAGTCGGAACGTGAAATTGAAACTATAAATTAAAATGAAAAACTGCTTTTGCCTACAGAATTAAGGCACATTAGTCTATTGTTTACAAAATCATTTACTCACTGAAAAAATACCTACTTTATTTTTATTTTTTCAACAATTTTTTTTATTTTTATTTTTTTATTTATTTATTTATTTTTTTTTAAATTAAGTAAATTATTACACTAAAATAAAAATTAAGTCATATTTCGTAAAAGATAACGATAGGGCATTTAAAAAAAACTAAGGACATTTTAAAATTTTTAGATGCCTTTTAATCTAGAGAAAGCTATGATTATAGTTTTTTAATAATTTCCTGAGTGGAGGCGTCCTGACAACACCCTCAAAAACTAGACAGAAACAATTTAAAATCAAACACATCGTCGGTGAAAGAAAATTGTAAAATCCGACTATAAATTAATTTTAAAAAACGACTCTGTCGTCGCTGAATATTTTAACGCGTGAAAACTACAAAACTAGTTCTACAAGACTAGAAAAAAGAAGAAAATTAGGGCACGTTTGTAGTATAATGAACCTCATTAGCGATTAATAAACCTCATTTATCATTATGAGTTCTTTATTTTACATATTTAAGTTACATATCAGTTTACTGATCTTGACCAAGTAAAAACTTAAATTTTCTGCCTTATCTCATATAAGGATAATTAATTTGGTCAAATGACAGCCTTACTGCAAATAAACGGATTCGTCCAATAAAATATGAAAAGCTTTTAACATGTTTTCGTTTTGATGGAACACCTCAAGTCGTTTCGCTGTCATTTAATTGGGGCAACGTCGGAATTGGCGGCCCGCGCGCGGTTTCCAAAACAAGATCAGAGGAGGGCTCGCGACCGACACCAATTTATTTCATTTTTATCCTTATATGCAATCTCGAGATATATTAGAACAGTTTCTACTATAAATCAACTTATAAAGGAATATAATCATCGAAGGCATTTTCTGCAAAGCATTTTTACCGAATGTTAAGGTTATTTTGAGATTTTTTTCGTCCATTTAATGAAGGGAAAATACAAACAAAATTGCCGGTCTAGGAGCCTGAGAAAATATTTTCGTATAACGACATACCTTTCTGTCATTTTCTACGTCTTCTACCTCTCGAGGTGGACAAAAAGAAGGTACGGAATGTATTTTCTTTTAATTTATTTTCTCACCGCATAAGTACAATTTTTAAATACTTTAAGGACCTTTTTAAAAGAATAATGTCGAGCATTTTCGAGGAGCAGGTGCACGGCACGCGACAAAAACCCCTACTACTTACGATAATAATCGTAATCCTTCCTGGAAAAAAAAAAATCCTCAACCTTTTTTCATTTAATTTCTCTCAATCTCCTTCTTGATCATCGTCCGGAAGACGGCGATCCTTGAAATTATGTTGTAAAAAAGGTTTCTTGTCAAAACTCGGCTCGTATTCTCCCGCTTTATATTTTAATAAAGGGGAAGACTTTATGAGTCTGATTTCAAATCATGATGTCATCTTTTGGTCATCTTGCCGGCGATAAAAAATATTATTTTATAATGGTTAAACGAACTTGCATGAACTTTTGATTTCGAAGAAAGATAGAGAGGGAAAGACGAAATCAGGTGCATATGCAGGGTGGGCCTGCTAGAATAGACCAGCCGATTTCGCCAGACTTTTGACCTGACGAAAAAAAGTATCCAAGTAAACCCCCCTTAGATTTCAGCAAGGAATCGATTGGCATCAATAACATTTGGATCCGACATACAGGGTGCTCCAGAACGACCCTAACTTCGGTATTTTAAATATAAACATAATGTTTTCACAATGAGGCGCGGTGTGGCGAAGTCGTTAGTGTGTTAGGCTTCGATGCGGGGGACCCGGGTTCGGATCTTCCGAGCGCCTCGACCCTTTTTTCGTAAGTCGCCTCGTTAATATAATAAATATCAAGGGTAAAGCACACTCGTCCACGACACCATATTGAGTTGGTAGTTGTCACGAAAATGCAGAAATAAGTCGGTGACATTGATATTTATTTATTTATTTATTTATTTTTTTTTTTTATGTTTTCACAATTGAAATCGATTTTACGCTTGATTTCCAGTAACTTTTACTTAGGAAATTTTTTCATAGGGTCAAACTTTCAGGAGTTACGAATACCATGCCACCTTTTCATGGACTAGCAATTCCTCCGAAACGTTTGGTCCTATCTAAAAGTGTTTTAAATGAAAGTTGCTAGAAATCAAGCGTAAAATCCAATTTTTTCGTCGAAACATAATATTTAAAAATTTTTTCCTTTTCATGACCAAATTGTACAGAGCAGAGTGGTTGCTAACCACCAACTGATTCCTCTCGAAAAATAAAATTCCTATGTCCGTCACCATCACCTTTGCATTTTATTTAATATACTGCCTGGGGCCTTCTATTGTCCCCGAGGCCACATGAAAAGTTCCCACAAGCGAAAATGTCTAATTAAATCCATAATTTACGACGAGAGAAGATAAAAAAAATCGGCTGTTTTCTGTAGATAGAAAAAAAGGCGTGAAACCTCAAAGGGTCGTGTGGACGGTTCTTTAAAAAAAATAATTAAATATACGAGACGGTAATCTAGGGTTGTAACTTGGGTTATTTGATTGTTTCATAATTCAGAGCCCTTATTGACATGCTCTTTTACCTCCGGGTCATTTCCCAGGTAGGAAATCCTCCTCTCCCGTGAAACAAAAAGCCAGGGAATACATTAGTTATGAATTCTGGCACGCTTCAGGCGAGAGCACCCCAGTGTTTTTACCTCTACGGACTTTTTTAAGAAACTTTTTTCTCTTCTTCTATCGGAATCTTTTTGATCAGTGTCTAGGCCGATTCTATTTCAAAGATTAACGATAGAGTGACATTTATGTTTTTTTCCCTTCATCATTTTATCACAAAGCTCTTTTCATTTTTATGTCAGATCGACAGGATATTGAAAAATGTAAATTTTTTCCACATCAAACCTAAGTATGAAAATTACTTGTCTGGAGCAATCCCAAAGGATAACTTCCTCAGTAAGCCCCCTCCTCCCAGCATGCCTCCCACCATGTCACATCCCTCCCTGAAGATCTTGAACTTCGAGGACTGACCTTATAACTTTGAAATTTTCTGAACAAGCAGATATGAAGGAATCAAAACTTCCATGTTTGAGGAAGTTAAAAAGCAGACATAAGTACAAAACAAAATTTATTAATTTTTTTCTTCCATGCTTTTAATAAAAAAATTTTCATAAAATTTTCCATACATAAAATATTTCTCAATTTATGCCTTTTACACAGATGACTACTAACAACTTTTTTAGACTTTTATCACAAAATGTTAGTTTCTTTTTAAATAGGTAGTTTGAATAATTGGTTTTTTTTAAATTTTAGTATTATTAGTAGTAAAAGCCATAATAAAACACTTTTCCATTAAAAACTTTTTTTTTAAAACTACCATAGATTTTGGCTAATTATTAACAATAACATAAAATTTTCATCTCTCCACCCTCATAAAAAAAAAAGAAAAAAAAACTTTGGTAGGTAACAGTTCTCAAAAATAAGTACACATTAAATAAAGAAACTATAAACTAGTACGGACAATTAAAAAGCTTTTATCCAAAGTTAAAATCTAAAATATAGGAATTTTTTGTCGATTTCACCTAAATCTAAAATTTTGAAAAATAACAGCATTTTTCATATTTTGTTTTCCTTTTGACTGGTCGTCGGCATTTAGAACAACGATTTGCCTAAAAAATTAAGGAACACACGATTATAATTGGTGTGTCAACACTTAGGCACTCAAACCTTCAAAATGAAGTTCAAAACTACCCAATTATTATTGCACTTAAATTGATCACTGAATAAAAAAAAATTTCAAACAAAACAATAGGAATGATTAAGACAGCATTTTCCTGAAAAACAAATTTTCGCTGCCGTTCTAGAAAACAATACTAAATTCTTTAATTTATTAACAAAAAATAATAAGGACGTCCTTTTTTTAAAAGTTAAAATTTTTTTTTTAAATCTTCGTTTTAAAAATAAAATAAAATTCATTTTTTAAAAAAATGTAAAAAAACAAATATTGGAACATTGAACCATTTTACAATGAGAAATCTTTGTTTTTCTTGTATCTCTGAATGTCGTAGATTATCTTCTCAACATAACCCCAGAAGCTTCTTGTCGTTTTGAAGATCTAGAAAAAGCAATAATAAGCCCAAATGAAAGTCAAAGCCAAGTTGACATTAAAAATTACCTCAGCGAGCCATTTGTCATCAGCTAAAAGTTCGTTGAGAAGAACGGTTGTGTCCTTGTCGAAATCGATAGCTCGCTTTTCATTGACTCGATCAGTGCAGAGGGCATAAAGCGAAAATTTTTGGTGGCAAAGTTTGTGAAGGACTTCAAAATACTGAATGCAAGTTTGACAAAGAGAAGTTTCCTAAAAACAAAGAGTTAATTAAATATAATACAATAATCATGATGTACAAGTGATGCGATGTTTTCTTCAGTTGGATTGAGCGTGTCAGGATGGTAAGGAGTTCCGCAGAGCTTTACTCCAGACGCTCCACCTTGGACACCACAGATGCATCGTGATGACGAGATTGGACCCTGGACGATTTTATAGCTCGGAAGCCTCAATGTTGTCTCGGTTACCATTCTTGGCCAATCCAATGCTTCATTCAACCTTGTCAGCATACCACTTGTAAACGTATCAACAGCTTTCACATTTTCCAAAAAATATTCATCTAAAAATACTCTTTTGTAATAAAATCACACATAAATAGCTTATAAAAAAACCTTTTTCTTGGAAAATCTCAATTAAGAAATTCGAATCCAAAGCTTGAGAGAACAAAGTTTGGATGTAGACTTCAAAATTTTCTTGATATTTGGAAGTTTCATTCATACTTTCAGCAATGATGTCCCTAAAAGAATTTATTTTATTGAATAATTAATTTAATATTTTACCTTCCAGAAGTAATGACATGCAATCCAGACGATATCATTTGAACAATCGTTTCATGCTTGTTCTGCGATATCGTTTTCACTTTGACTTCTTCGTAGACATTTTTGCTCTCCGGACACCACCCTGTGAACTATAAAATGATAAAAATTAGTCCTTTTTCATTATAAACTGGAAAATTTCCCATCTACCACTTACAACTCTTTAATGGCAATTATAAAGCCAAAAAAAACTTACACATGGCAAATTGACATAAAGCAAAATGCCATTGCGAACGAAATGTGTGAACTTTTGAAGCATCGCTTTTTCTTTGACGCGCCATATCGGAGGGTTAGCAAGAACCATATCGGTTTTTATCACAACATAATCTCCAACCTGAAAATTCAAATTTTAAACCCTATCCACCACAAGTTGTTTAAATTACGTTAAATGGAAATTGAGCATGAGACTTGATGGGCGCCGAAGGCATCGGAGAGACCACAGCATGAGGTTTCCTGATGACCAGCTTTTCGACCACTTTTTCTATTAAAAAAATTAATATAAATGTTCATAATTGGCCAAAAATTACCTTCATTGTTGTTCTGTGACTCTTCTTTGGTTTTTTCTTTATTTTTGTTCTTCGTCTTCTTATAAGCTCGCTTTCTTTTAGTCAAAACAATGTTGTCATCTTCATCCTTTTAACTTAAATTTAGAGATTTTGATTTTTCAGGGTAACTTACAGAAGAATCTGGGGACCAGGCTGGGTCTAAATCTGAAAAGACCATTTCTTCTTCTTCATTTTCTTCGTTCATGCTAGTCAGTTTGTCTTTGGCTTTTCTTTTGGCACATTCTCTCCTTGGTAATGGTGTATCGTCGTCATCTTTGACTGAAAATTAAATAATTAAAAATAATTTAAAAGGATGACATACGTCTTTTCTTCATTCTTCTCCGGCGACGTTTCTTTTTCTTTTTTAGACTTTTGTCTTTGTTTTCTTCTTTGGTTTTCTCATCGACTTTCTCGTCCGTTTTCTCTTCTTTTTTCTTCTTCTTTGATTTTTTGTCGTTTTCGCTTTCCGAATGTGAGGAGTCGAATTTGCGATCTTTTGATGTTTTGGGGAGTGGGAAGTATCTTGGATCGTCTTGAGGGTCAGATGGGAAAGTCGTGTTTGGTACATCAAGGGTCGGCGTGGAATTAGTCTCAACCCAAGGAGTCCTCGGAATTGGCCTAGGGTTTAGAGGTGCATCATCTTTATCACCTTGCAAAAATTTCACATAGCTAGACATAAAACTCGGCTTCTTTTTGTCCTTAATATTATTATCCCATGGGAAAGTCTCCTCGGCAAGAAAGCTTAGCTCTTCTTCAATATTTGGAATTGACTTTGGCCTGCTTTTCTCCTCTTCATTCTGCTGCGTCGCTGGGACTTGAAAAGCTGAATAATAAGGAGGAGGGACGACAATTGACTGTTGCGTCGGAAAATTATTAACTGGGGCGAAATTAGATGGAGCGTTGGAAAACATCTTTCCTGGAGGAATATTCCAACGTTCTAGCTCATAATAATTCTGATTGTAATTCCCATTATGAGCAGGAGGAGGGATGCGGCAAAAATAATCTTTTTCTTTCCGTTTTTGTTTATCGTCGGGCGTTTTTTCAGGCTGCTGTTGCTGCAAAGTTTTGACGAGGCTCATCGGGTCGCCACGGCAGCTGCTCAAGTCTTGAAGAGGGACCTGCGATTCTAAATAAGGTTGCCGCTGAGTTTGAGCTTCATAAGTCGTGAATCGTCTTTGTCTCTCTTCCCACTGTTTGTTGTAATCTGCTCTTTCGTAGTTTTTGTCATTTCTAGTTATGACGGACTGATATCCAAGGTTTCTTGGAAGACTAGCATCGATCGGTGGAACTTCAGTTTTGTTATAGCATGGATCAGGCTGAACTGGACTCGGCGAAGAAATCGATGTCATTGGTGAATTATAAAGAGGATATACAGGACTAGGAGTTGGCTGGGAAGGCGATTGCAGAGGACTCTGTCTTTTGGCACAATCTGTAGGACTGAAAGCTTCAGCAGCTTTCGGACGATACTCCTCTGGAGAATTATATCTGTAGTGACCTACATTATATTGATGTCTTATTTTATGGTAATTTCTATTATCCATCATTGCAAAGCTTATAGGTGATGACTGACTGTTCCTTTCGGGATCAGGTACAATTTTTGATGGAGGGGTAAACTCCCTTCTTTCCCGTTGGAACTGCCTCGGAGGTTGAGGGATGCGATAATCTTTTGATGGTACGGCACATGATTGTAAATTATTCTGATATTTTTGATAGTCGACTGCTTTGAAATTGGGTTCTGGATAAAACGAGTTTGATCGAGGGGAAGGTGGTCGCTTTTTAGGGTCGTAAGCGGCTTTGTATTCCTGTGCGTTGAATGGCGTCGAAAAATTATAGTTTTCATAATGTTTGGCACTATTTGTGGCGACGCTTTCGTGCGGTAATATGCCAAAAGGGCTTGGCAATGGGTTATTCTGAGACCAAGTGTTATTTTGATCGAACATCCCCGTTCCCATGCTGTAATCCTCAGTCTGCTTGAGTGGCCTATAATGGGCTTTTTGATGGAAAAGAGGAGGGAAGACGGCATCATATGTGACCGGCGACGGGGATATAAAACCATTGTGGTTAAAAGGTGACGCCGTATTGGCAAACCCTGAATTCGGATGAGGCGGAAAGATGAGTTGAGAAGTCGAAGATGGTGGTTGAACAGGACCTCCACTGCTGCTCAAATGATGGAATTCAGTTTGACCATTTTGAAAGCTACTGGCACTAGCAAGCCGGTTATAAGAAGCAGCATATGCTGTCCAAGGCCCCACAGGATCCATTAGTTTATTATCGTTATGGCACTCATTCTCAATTCTGCATCAAAATCTGAAAGTTGATATAAAGTATTAATAATGCTCATATTTAATTAATTATGTTTGTAGGCACGGTGGTGCTAACCCTACTGACCAAGAAAAAAAAGCTACTAAGACTACTAGTCTAAGTCTACTTGGACTAAGCTACTAGACTCTTGGAACCAGGCTATTATGTAGGCAGGAAAGCAGTTTAGTTGGCAGAACAAATCCACTAAAGAAATTTTCAAACCGGACCATCAGGAGTTGAGATCTCGAAAAATGACCACCAATGATGGTCCGATTTGAAATTTTTTAGAGATTTGTGCTACCAAA
Organism: Orius laevigatus; assembly: GCA_018703685.1. NCBI lineage: Eukaryota > Metazoa > Arthropoda > Insecta > Hemiptera > Anthocoridae > Orius > Orius laevigatus. The sequence continues at coordinate 314,974 of JAGWEN010000035.1, read as the reverse complement.
ATATGCTTTTCAGCCAAATTTCATCCCAGTCGCATTAGCAGTTACATAGTTTGGTATAACACCTTTTTATCTGGTCAGAAAAAATGGCATTTACCAAAAAATGGTAAATTAGAAAATTCCTAGGCACCCCTATCCAAATATATGTATTCCACAAATATTACCCCCAGTATTCTAGGCATAAAAAACATGACAGCAACGAGCATGTAGGTGCATGATCTTTTCATGCATGTCATTTTCATGAAAATTTTATTTCTGCGCTTAAATTGCCATAATAAATCAATTTTTTATTATTAAAAAAATTTTAATGCATGAATTTTAACTAAAAAAATGACTCTTTTTAATAAAATTGCAATCTTTTACAGTTAAATAGGATAAAATGTAAAAATAAAATCGAAAATGATAATAAAATTAAAAGTTGTTTGTTATCAATGTTATCATTATGGCGGAAAAAAAGTTTTGAATTTCAATATTTTGAAGTGTTAATTGCTCATTTAAAAAAATAGAAAAACGGATGAAAAATGTTCTCGTTAACCTACTAATGGTTAAAAGAATAAAATCCATTCAAAAAATATTAGAATCAACGTTTAGAACGAAAGAAAACGAATAAAATAAAAAGTGGTGATAAGCGGGAGTGGAGGGAGGCAATTAAAAAAACAGGGAAACATAACGAAATATAAATAAAGAAGCGGGCTGAACGGATCCTTAGGTTAATAAAAATGAAAATTCACCTTTTCGGATGGGTAAGGGGAAAACGGTGAGTTTCCGCGGGGTGGTTTTCATGTGATTCGACCCGTAAATTGTGGAGAGATCATAATTTCGAAGTGGTCGCCCCGGAGTTGTTTTTTTAATGCGTTTTTTTAACGTGGAAACGGCCTCAATGAAGACGCTCTCCAATAAAACTTTGACGTTTTGATTTTGATAACAGCTACCAGAGGATATCACTGCTCCGGGCTCGTTTTCCCTCCGAGAATTCAAATATTGTGACTCAAGAGTGGTCTAGCACATTTCTGATCCTTTTTTGGACACTTAGGGGCCCTTTTTAGCTTGATTTTTGATCTTTTTTATACACTGGGGGCTATTTTTAGTTTAATTTTTGAACCTTTTTGGTCACTTAGGGGCCCTATTTAACTTGACTTTTGATCCTTTTCATACATTTGGGGCCCTTTTTAGCTTGACTTTTGACTCTTTTTATACACTAGAGGCCTTTTTCCCCTGAATTTTTTAAATCCTTTTTTGACACTTAGGGGCCCTTTTTAGCTTGATTTTTTAAAATCGATTTTATACACTGGGGACCATTTTCACCTCGATTTTCTGACATTAGGGACCCTCTTACTAGCTGAATTTTTCCCTTTACGACAGAAAAGAAGAGAGAAAAAAAAAAATAAATAAAAAAAAAAAAAATCTACTATTTTTCCATCCCTAATTTTATTAAAATTATCATTCATAATCATCATCACCCCCAATTGGTCCCCCCCACATATTCCCTCCATGATTCCTCCCATTCATTTGAGCAAAATATATCTCTTCCTATTACCGTTCCTAATTACTCTCTCAATAATTACCATTTACCACTATTTATCCCCCACCGACTCCCCCAATTAAACAATCTAATTTCCGAAAACTCGAATACCCGAAAACTCTACAATCCCAAGACCCCAACTACCATACTCATACTCTGATTAGAATAAGGACAAAATCAATAAAATAATAAAATCATCAAATATTTTGCAGTCATTTTCATGTTTTTTCCTCCAGTTGCAATCCTGGGATCCGCAAGCTTGATTCTGTAAACCGATGTAACCTCCCAACTTTCATTTTGGTATTTTTAAAATTTATATCGTAAACGTAAATTTTTTTTTTCTTATTCTTTTACCTATCTTTACATTCCATAAATGAAACAGCAATAATGAGAAGTATTATATTAGTAAGTTTAATGTACATTTTGATACCATTTTGTGGTAAATGCGCCGTCCAAAACGTGACAGAGAAATCTCTCAACAAAACGGTTGTCCCTTCGAATATGTCGACGTCGCCAACGCCTCAAGTCGTGTCGATCACGAAAGCGATGGAAGGCGGAGGAGTCGTCAACGTAACTAAATTGAAAGTCGAAGAGAAAAACGACAATAACGAGACCAAAGGTAAAATCCATCCAAGGAAAGGTGTCGAGTTAAAAGATGAGTCGAAAGAGGCCAAAAACTCGACTGAAGTTAAACACATTGAGGTTGAACATCCGAAAAACAAAACGGACAAAATCGACAATAAAAACCGAATAAAATCCCGCAAAGGAGTCGTGGTCGCATCCAACTTGACAGCCACGACGACCGTCTCCCCTCCTAAGAAAAAGCCTACGGTCACTATGATCACAGAAGACGATTCACTCAAAGATGACTCATTTATTGAATCAACCACAGGGCGCGATTACGTCTTACCCATCGTCCTCTCCATCCTCCTCTTCCCTGCCATCATATTTTTAATCAAGCTCATCTACAAACGTGGCACCGAATTCACCGAAAGGCAGCAGTACCACCGCATGTACCTAATCGACGGAATGTACAACACAAGATAAGCCTTCAAGTCTGATTTCATATCGTGACAATAAAATTCCATCCAATCAACACTTGATTCATATGCCCTGGATCAAAATTTCATGTTGTATTTTATAAAAAGCCTTGTAAGTCACCTGTGCCTTATCTTGCAAGATAAATTTTTTTACTAGTCATTAATGACGTTAAACATAGACTTTAAAATGGCAAAACTTTTGTAAAATTTCATTTTGTTTTCTGACTACTTTATTATTTTTTAAATTATATTTTTGTTTATAAATTATTAAGCTATTTTTTCAATCGATTCTTCAATTATTTTTTTTCTTTATTAATCTTGCTACAAGTCTCCTTGCCTCACTCCCCTGATGGTAGGACAGGAAGCGAACCACAGAGAACTTCACATGGCTGTTCTTGCTGAATGGTGATGAAAAGTGGTCGTTGATACTTTGAAGTGGACATTTCTTGCCTGTAGTGGACATTCTGCATAATTTTGGGTAATATTACCCAGCGGGTTATAGACCATACAAGCCCAATCATGCAGCTGCTTACATCATTCCTTGGAAAGTTCCATACAAAAATTTATTTTTATTATTTTTTTTTTCTTAAAGGATTTGTATTGTTATTATATTATTTTTTTTTGTCTTCCATATCGACAAAACCCCTACTGTGATACATCTAAAAGATCAATTATTCCTTTTTCACATTTTTAATGCAGTTAGGTTTTATTCCCTGGGACCATTCCCACTGTTGTATATATTTCTTGGTATTTGTGTATGGTTTGTCTGTGATTTTTTTCCACTGTCAATAATAGTTAATAAATGTTATTAAATATTGTACACTATTATTTTTCCCTTAAAACCTTCCGAATTTCGGACACACCGGCCGGGAGGGGGGAAAAAAATAAATTTTTGCCTTTACGTATACCTAATATTTTCAATTCTTATTAGGTACTGATTATAAAAATAAGCAAAAAAAATTTTTTGGATTTCTTGTAAGGCTGATTCGGATGGGGCTTGTAGGATTAGAAAGCAAAAGCGGTACTGAATAAAATGATACAATAGAACAAAAAATATTTAGAAATATTTACCCACCCCAATAAAAAAACAAAAAAAACACCTCCAGCAAAATGAGAGTTAAAAAATAATTCTTTCTTACAGCCAGCCCTAGGACTCGACCACGCTATCTTTTATATAGGACCTAAGACCTTCGTCCGTAAAGTGTTAATCCCTTTTAATATTCATCATGCAAAATATGGCAGCGGCTTTTATATTCAAAATTTGATGAACTCTCGGCTCCCCAATAGCGATCAACTTGAAATTTTCTAAATTGAAAAAGATCTGAGCCAAGTCAATCACAAAAATCTGAGAAAACGAAATATCATTTTGCGTTATAAACGACGGACAATAGGTTTACATAAAAAACATTTGCTCTTTATTATTTTAATACAAAGTGTTCGATAAAATTTGAGCGATCTAGAACTTTATATAAACTAGGATCACAATTTTTTTAAATCACATTTTACGTCAAAATATTTACAAGTGTTCAGTCTAACTATCATGATGGATTCTACTTAATTGACTTTTGATTTAGGTTTGTCTGGAAATATTTCCCTTGGCGGTTTCAAAGTTAAGAATGTTTGATGGCGGTCGAACTGTCGTGACGCCCTGAATAAAAGATCCGTTCCATGCACCCAGTCCAGAACGCCCAAAACTCCATAACATTGAGTAAATCTTTAAAAAAGTTATCATTTAAATTCATGACTATAAAAATTACTTCAGATGATGGAAGTCGTGGCTCTCAGGTGAAGGGAAAAAGGGCCAATGATATCCACAATGGGCGTTCAACGTGTTGGTTATAGCCAAAGCAAACCAAACATAAGCGACCGTAACATGGCAGCCGAGAAGCAAAACTCCAACAAATGGTGGCATCAAGTTAGAAAATATATGCTCTATAGGATGCGCATAAATTGCAGTCACTGCGATCGGTGCTGTCCATTCATGATGTTTCTTATGGATATGTTTGTACAAATATTTGCTATGGAGCAGCCTAAAAAAAAACTTTCTTTTGTCCTAAACGTTTTCCAGACACTACATTACATAACAAAACGATATATAATTACGATTTCCTGTTTATTTTTTTGTAAACAATGGCAGACTACAAACCTGTGGGAATAATAAAAAAATATCTCTTCAATCACGACGCAAAATGCGACTTCGGCGATCGCCATGTGAAAAGTCGGAAGTTGTCTTAGAGGGCAAATTCCTCTCCATTTCATCAATTCGTAGCTTAAAAGTGTGACCGGTAATCCGACGATCGTCTGATTAATTAAAACTTGAAAAATCACCTAAAAAGAGACGCTAATTTTAGAGGCTGAAACTGCATTTTGGCTCGATTTAAGTAAAAATAGTGTTATTGTCGTGAAAATTTTTGGACTCAATCCAGGGTTCTTTAGAAGGCTAAAATTAAAATATTCATATTTTTCTCTCTTTTTATAAGTTACCTTCATAAGGCGTTCTCGGTCTACTGGTTCATTCATACCAGGCTGAATTTTATACCTTCGAAGCATCGAAGGTTTGTCTTCAATCAAATCTAAAACCGTGTATATTGCTCCAATTGCCCAATATACAAAAAAAGGGATGAAGAGCGAACCTTCAAAAAATTTAAATTTTAAAACAATATTTATAATTCACTTACCATAAACCCAGTAGACATACTGGTCTTCGCCTCCGATTTCTAAAATCTTCTCCCATCCTGATTGCCAAAAATCACCCGATGCGCCCCAAAATTCTTGAATGTTTCTGCAAACAAAAAAATAAAGAAAAATATTTTATTTTAATTTTAGCTTCACCTAACAGCGAATATTGTCATGTTGGGAGTCTAGAGGTCAAATTGATAAAACTTGTTAAAAATCATCTCTGCGTCACTTCAAATTTAATCAAGAGTTTATAAATCATTTGAATCTCTCCACTGATAAATTTTTTTGTGTGGCCGGCCTATTGTCATTTAGGTGGGAAATGAATGAGTTCTTTGAGAGCATTTTTTAAACTAGTATTCTCTCAGATCCCCTCCAACGGAGCTTCTAAACTGTGAGGTTGGCCTTGGCAGACAGTTATCGTTTCCCTACTCCTTCAGCTTGACCCCATGCATCCAAGAAGATCCCGAACAAAATGACAATTATTTTTTTGTTTTTTACCTTCAAATAGAATGTGTCAAATAAAGTACTCAAAAAGTGAAATGATAAAGGATTTTGCACTCTTAAATGTGTGAATTTTTCAACATTTTACCGAAGAATAAAAATTAGTTTGCCAGAAGCATCAAGTTGAGAAATCAGGATTTGTTTTGGCAATTACATCAAAGGGGTTGTTTTTGTTGGAACGATTTAATTTCATTCTTCTTTTTTATAAGTTATTTAGAGCAGAATAACTTTTTTTCTATCTATAAAATTTATTTAGAAGCTAAAAAGTGTTCGGTTCCCAGGGGAGTGAGGCAAGAGGACTCCTACATTATATTATAGAAAAAGGGTGGAATTGTAAAAATTTTGATTGAATACTTACGAAATGATTGTTACTCGAAATATTGTGAATAATATAACTCCTGGCATAATAAGGTAAAGGGCGCTGGTGACAAATGATAGGAGCACATATGGGATGTCTTCAAAATTGTCATTATTCTTCTTCTCGTGTTTTTCAGAATTCCCTCCAAAATCCATTTTCTATAGTCAAAAAAACATTTTTTAAAAAATTCAAATTTAACCACAATACTTCTGAGCTTACTGAATAGTCGTTCATTCTTGCGATGACTGCTGTTTTAAATGCTTTGAGGGAAAAAATCTTTTATTTTATTCATGGATCTTATTGATTGTTATTGACATTTTTTCTCGTGTTGTGGTAGGATACAAAAATTATTATTGATTTTTTTAAATTAAAAATTTATCCATTATTTGTGTACTTTTCTGTTGCATTAACAACAAGAATCATAAATATAGATTACAATATAAACTTTTTTTAAGCAATTTAAGAAGAGAATGGATAGGTAAAAGAGGTTGATGAACATCATAAGCCAAAGTTTGGTACAGGCCACAGGGCCCTAGATGGTACACCTTGGGCCTGAGCAGAATAGCAGCCAGGACCATCGAAAATTCTCAACTAAAGTGTATTTGATCATGAAAAAACATTTTAAATTCGAATTTTTTCACAAGTCCTCATTATCGAAAAATGTTCAAAGCCTTTCATAGTCCAGTATTTGTCTCATACACCTATAAAAGGTTCAAAAATCCATAAAGGCATTTGCACTATTTTTCATGTCAAAAAAGTGTATTTTTCCATATTTTGTCTATCGAAATACATCTCTACTTAATTTTAAATTGCATTAGGTATGGTCATTATACAACTCCTAGTTTTGTTGCTTTTGTATTAAAAACTATTTATAATAATAAAATAAAATTGTAGTCTCAATGATTTTAGATACAGAGTTAGGAGGTTGTGTGGAAAGGGGGGGGGCACTGAAACTGATGATTCCTAGTTGGAGGGAACTTTATGGATTGGCAGTATTGGCGCCAAAGGGCATGACCCAATTTTAGAATTAGGTCAGTCGATTTCATAGAAAAATAACAGAGATATTCAGAGATATTTGAGCATGAGTTCAGACTCAAGGGTCTCCCTTTTGACCAGAGGTTCCCAAACTTTTTCACAGTGCGCTCCCCTTTTAAACAATTGAAAACCTTTGCGCCCCCCCCCCCTCATACAAAAAAAAGTTTTGAATGTTAACTTTGAGGTTTTTGAAGAAAATTGGGGTTTTAAATGTTGGTTTTGAGTTTTTTGACGAGTTTGCTCTTAAAACAATGATTTTGGGTTTTTGACGAAAAATTGTCTCTTTAAAGTTGATTTTGAGGTTTTTCTAAACAAAAATTTGTCTTTCTAAATGTTGATGTTGAGGTTTTTAAAGAAAATTTGGCTCTTGAAACCTTGTTTTACGAAAAATGGCCCTTAAAACCTTGATTTTGAGGTTTTTGACGAAAAATTGTCACTTTAAAGTTGATTTTGAGGTTTTTCTAAACAAAAATTTGGCTTTATAAATGTTGGTTTTAAGTTTTTTGACGAAAAATTGTCCCTTTAAAGTTGATTTTGAGGTTTTTCTAAACCTTGATTGATCTTGAGTTTTTTTTTTTTTTTTTTGAGGTTTTTGACGTTGATTTTGAGGAGGTTTTTCTAAACAAAAATTTGGCTTTATAAATGTTGATGTTGAGGTTTTTGACGAAAATTAGGCTCTTAAAACCTTGGTTTTGAGTTTTTTTTAACGAAAAATTTGCTCTTAAAATGCTGATTTTAAGGTTTTTGATGAAAAATAGCCTTAAAATATGTCCATTTTTGACGAATGAAAAAGTGGATTTTGTCATTTTGGAATTTTATGAGCAAAAGTGTTCAACTGATATTTTCAAATTAAATTACATGCAAAAAAAAAAAAAAAAAAAAATACAGTTCCCACTTTGGGAACCACTGTTTTTGACTGATCGACTTCAAATTTTCAGGGATTTTTCTTATCTGTTTAAAGAAGATTTGTGAAAAATTTGAAGACTATCTGCCCTAAGGGAGCTGAGAAAATGCAATTAGACTCAAGGCTAATGGGATCCTAGACACAAGTTATGCAACCCGCCGTGCACATAAGTATTGCGGGTCCACTTTTTAATCGTACTACAGGTACCCAAGTTAACTTATTTTCTTTAACGTTTAAACGGTTTATAATTTGATTTCCTTTTGTTAATTATGAATGACCTAAAAAAAGAGGAAAGAATAGAAGAGAAAAGAGGGAAAGGGGTGTGCGCTTTTCGAGCTTTTAAGGATCCTTCCCACATTTTTGGGGGGGAGTAAGATTGCGTCAGAGGGGGTTGCCCAAGGTTTTATTGATTCAGCCAGGTTTGCGTACTTGTCGCTCGTAGTTGAGCAGAGCTGAGTGGGACTTCCATCCGCTGACACCTCCCGTAAGTCAAAATCCTGGAGAAAAATCATCCTTCCATAAAAATCACTTGGATAAAACAATAAAAAAAAAGAGGAAGAACCACAGTTTTTTTTTAAGAATTCCCCACTCGAACCTATTAAAAAAAATTCCTGAAATTCATTTAATTTTTTTAAAATCTCAATATTTGAGGTAGATTTCCCTTAATTTCTGGTATCTTGGGACACGGTAGCGTTCCGCCTGCCAAGCATATTACTTTTCTTTGATTAATATAAAATAAATCTCAGATTAAGTCATTAGGTAATGTAATAACATCCTTTTGCTTATTTTATTGTGGAAGAAATAAAAATTTAAATGATACTTTCAATCAATTTTTAAAATAAAAGGAGAAAAACGAAAGAGAATTTCTTTCTGGCGACTTTATCAATGGAAATGAAAGTGAGGAAGTGGGGCGTCACCCTCCTATAGATAAAAATGTAGACTCTGATCGTTTTACGATTCCCATTCAAAACGACAACTTTTGTCGTTTTAAATGAAAATTATTATTTTTATAATTTTTTTTTGGAGAGGGACTGATGGAAAATACGGTGCTGCCACCTTGGTATTATATTGATTCCACCCACCATAGAACGGGTCAATACAACGGGCTAAAAATTTGAGAAATCAAAAGTTTATTTTTCATTGAGTACCTGTTTTTGAAAAAAACTTGTATGTAACATATTTCAGGGCAATGTCAGGGGATTTCAGTTGACACTAAAAAGTAAGAAAAGAAGGATTTTCCAAATGTTGAGTTGAGTTGTTCTAAACAATTTTTTAAAATGGGTACATATACGAATAGGGATTTTTGATATTTTATTGTGATTTTCGTCTTGATAATTTTGTTTTGGGCCTTTCCAAGAAAATTGATGGATAAATAAATAAATGGATAATTTTTTGGATTGTCAATGTTATTTTTACCCTGTGTCAAAAAATTACATACTTACGTCAAAACTCGACTTTTTTAAATTTTCTGCATATAACTCGAAAACGGGGCATATTATGAGGAAAACACCTTAGTAAAGATTTAAAGAAGACAAAATTATGTTCTGATAAAAGTTGCTAAAATTGGTCAAATACACAAGTTTTTACAGGCAAAACTTCAATTTTTCCAATTTATTTTTTTTATAAATGCGTTGTGGACTTGTGGATCCTAAAGGAACGATAAATTCCATAACCTCCCATCAAGTAGTAGAACTTCAATCAAACAGTTCATAAAACCATCAAAAATTTAAAATCAAACCAACTTAGCAAATTAAGGGAGGTCCAGGCAATAGAAGTCGAAAATGGGGCCCACCTTCCATGAATTAATGCAAAATTGGCTTTAATTGTTTTATTATGTTCAGAACCATTAGGTACATAGTTCTAAATTCAAGTTTTCGTATAACCCCACCAGACCCATGATTCGTCCGCCATTTTGAAAAACGGTCCCAAATCGACACATTTTTGAGTTTTTGAACTCTCATTCCCAAACTATACCTTCTAGGGACTTGATTGTTAAGTATAAAATGAAATTTTAAATTTTCTGCGTCTAACGAGTTATACGGAGTTCAGATATGTTCAGCCGCTATCGATGGTCAAAATTTATCATTTTTAGTAGGAACAAAATTAAGGCAAGCGGGGATTAAGTTCGGAATTTTTTTTTAAAATATCCCTTATTTTTTAACCTTATGAGACTAGCCTGTACAAAATAAAGTGAAATAAATAAAATTTATTTCTTATTGGACTTTAGGGCCCGATCTAATAATTTTTTTTTCTGTTTCAGACGTTCCACATATCAAATAAAATAAATTATTAAAATGGATGGCATCGCCCGAAGCTTAAGACGAAAAAAGAATTTTACGGAAATGGATTTTAGTCGTAAAAATGACACATAACTAAAAGCCAAATTCAAAATGGACAATAATTTGATATTACGAGTTTAGCTAAAAGTTTTTTTTTATTTGTAAATAATGGATGTACAGAAAAAGTTTTTATGCCCCCGGTTAGTGGATTACTTAGCGATAGTCGGTGCCCGCCCTTCTTCTCCGAGGAACGCCAATAATGCCTCCCCTGCAGTTCAGGTAAAAGATTTAATTCAATTAAATTTAAATTAATTTATTTATTAGGTTCCTGAACTGCTGCGGAGATACCCGGCAGAAGACCATAAAGACTTTCCCCTTCCTCTCGATATGGTTTATTTTTGTCAACCTGAAGGTTGTGTTTCTGTTGGACCCAAGAGGACATCATTAAGAGATGCGACATCTTTTGTCTTCACTCTTACTGAGAAAGATTCTGGTATTTTTATTAGTTTAAGTGTTTTCTATAAATATATTTTTTTTTATAGGCAAATGCAGGTATGGGATTTGTGTTAATTTTTATCGACCGATCGATCGACCTGGTGCGGGTTCTTCTCAAAGAAGGGATACTCATCTTAGGAGAGAGTCATGGAGAAAAAGTATGGAAAAGAGCTCAGATTCTGCTTTTTCGAGGTGCTTTTGGTTTTAAAAGGGGATAAATAATGTTTTTGAGTAGTGATTATAGAAGTAATGTGGCTCCGAGCGATTCTGATAGGGATTGCCCGAGTAGAAGAGATTCTGAGCCTTCTCATCCGATAAACCGTCTCGCTCCGATGCAATGCGATAGCGAAAGCGGCGGATCGCACAGTCCGAGTCCGAGAGCGAGTCGTAAACGTCAAAGGGTCCGAAACCATTCGCTCACTTCGCTTTGCCTCCTCACCCACCATCCTTTCTTCTCGATATTCCGAGAGTGTCTTTTCATCCTCAAACGTCTCATCGACGCCTGCAACGAAAACTCGTCACCGAGACGAGTCGGAGCTTCCCGGCAAATCAACAGGTTAGTTAACACGAACGATTTTCACGAAAATTCTTGAAAAGTTTTGAATGTTTTTATCCCAGCGTCTGGGGTGTCCTGACCGGAAAGGGTGTCATCGATTCGACAGCATCCGTCGTCCTCCACGATGTTCGCGAAATCGAAACATGGATACTCCGACTTCTAAGCGCTCCTGTACCTGTGCCTGGAAAAACTAGAGTTGAAGTATTATATTCATTAAAAAAAAACCAGAAAATTTATCAAACATTTTTTAGGTGGAAGTCTTATCACCTCATCTTCATCCTCCATTGAACTTTGCACTTCCAGACCACACAAGGTTCTCCTTAGTCGATTTTCCACTTCATTTACCATTGGAACTGTTAGGTGTCGATACTTGCCTTAATGTCCTCTCACTTATCTTGTTGGAGCATAAGGTAATATCATAAAAATCATTTAAATTTTCTAAAAACCTATTATTTTAGTTGGTGGTGCAATCCCGTGATTATAATGCTCTATCCATGTCTGTGATGGCTTTTATAACTTTAATTTATCCTCTTGAATACATGTTTCCTGTGATACCACTACTGCCTACATGTATGAGCTGTGCCGAACAGGTAAGGCAAAAAAAAAGTAATAAAAAAGAAAATTTTGAATTTTTTTTCTAGCTTTTGCTTGCTCCGACTCCTTATGTCATTGGGATCCCTGCAAGTTTTCTTATGTTCAAAAAGAATTTTAAGTAAGTAAAAAAAAAAAATTTTTTTTTGAAATAATTTTATCTACGTTTTCAGACTGCCCGATGATGTATGGTTGATAGACTTAGATAGCAATAAAATTACACCACCCCCATGCCCGGCTGAGGATGTTCCTCCACTTCCCGAACCTGAAGGAAACATATTAAAGAACCATTTACGCCAAGTACGTATAATCTTAAAATAAAGCATTTTAGAAATAGCCCTTTAGCTTTATATCCTTTTCTCCCCCCTTCCCAAAAAACTGAATGCTTTTTAAAACTATTAATTTTCTGATTTCCTTCTATTTAAGGCCATGAAACATATGGAACAGGTTGGTCCTTTCACATTTTGAAATCGCAACATTATGCACTCTTTGACACCTAAAGCTCAAAAGTACCCGTTTGCATGGGATTTTCAAATTCCGTTGTTGGTGGACAATTAATAAAAGCATGGTTTAAGGTTACTTTTTTTAGGTTATAAACGTATCAAGGTTGTATTTTTTTTTGTGGCAGCTAAAATTTAATGCTCTTTTTGTAATTTAATTAATTTTTTTGTGTAGGCGTTGAGTAGTCTGGGAGCACCGCCTCCGACACCGATGTCTGGCTCACATAATCAACTCAATACGACTCCTAGAGAACTGAGTAATATGCTAAGACGTGAAAGTGTGAATCCTGTCCTTCAAAATCCGCAATATCAACAGACTAATTTAGGGTAATTTTGTTTTCTTTAGATATTGTTTTATGTTGTTTTTAGGTATAATGCTGTTCAAAGAGGTGATGCGCCACCTATTCCTGGATTTCCGCAGCCGCCCCCACCGCAGAGTTTCAATCCGTTTATTTATGGAAATGATGTCGATTCTGTGGACGTTGCCACTCGAGTAGCCATGGTGCGATTTTTCAACTCTCAAAATCTTCTTGTGAACTTCACCGAGCACACTCGTACTTTACGGCTTTATCCTCGACCAGTGGTAGCCCTTCAGATTAACAGCTTCTTACGATCTAGACCCAGAATATCATCGTTCCTTCAAAAATTCGCTAAAACTCAGGCTGTCGAGTTTTTAGCCGAATGGTCTTTAACTCCTAGCAATGTTGCCTTTTTAAGAGTCCAAACTGGGGTTTGCGATCCAGCACAGATAGGAGATAAATCGAAATGGTTCAATCATACTCTGGAGCCGATTTTGTTTCGTGTTTGGGATGACAACAGCTCACTTGCTAACGCACTCAATTATCTCCCTCAACAAGAGCAACCTACAGGTAAAATCTAAATTAAAATATCTTTTATTAATATTTTTTAGATGAGAGCGGTTCAGATTCAGAAGGAGCAGACAGTACGAGCTCATCGTATTCATCTTTGAGCGATTTCGTTTCCGAGATGGTTTCCTCTGACATGTCACCGAGTAAGAAAATTTCATTTTTCGCTTTCTTAGTTGACGCTTTGCATGTCTAATCATAGGTTTTGTGCCGGCAGACACTGGTGCTGTCGGACTGTCAACCAGCGTCGAAATCCAAGCCGTCTACCATCCTCCATCCACTCTTCAGCTCCCTGGCGAGTTAGCCGGAGAGTCGTCTCCATCTAGATCTCGCTCTCCAGCATCTCAACGCTCTTCTTCCGAATCTTCAAGTGACGACAGCGACGGAAGTGGACAGGAACTTGTAAGATTAAGTTATATAAACACTCACTTAGTATTGCACGTTTTATTAGGATAAAGATGCTAGTATTGGTGGAGATTCTGATTGGACAGGTAAAACTGTAGTGAGTCAAACACAACCGACACCCATTCCTGAAGGGGAAATCCACGGGAGACGACTAGTAAGGTCTACTCCAGTAAGCCATTATATTTCTATAGCTTCTGCAAATTAAGAATCATTCCTTTTTTAATTGTTTTTTCTTTTAGTCGCAAGGAAGCGCAGGTAGCCCTCAAAGAAAGACAAGCCTGACAGGGCTGTTAGGAAGAGCAGGAAGTTTTAGCTCCAGCCCTCCTCTTTCACACCAGGGATCCATTCTGGACACTTTTACCAGTCATGCCAAAGAACTCGTTAGGGAAACTAAAAGGCAAGGAAGTCAGGATGGCCTTTTAGCTCAAGTTGACAAAGTAAATATTAATGAAATAAAACAAAAGAAATCATTTTGGGAAATTTCAGTTGACGATACATGCGAAAAAAGCGGCAGGGGAGGCACACAAAACTGCAATGGAAGCAAGCAAACAGGCTGCAGGAGTGAGCAAAAATACGTTTGAAGATTTGACGTATGTTGGGAAAAGTACGCTGGGTGATGTGACTAAAAGTGTAAAACAAGTCGCTTCTAAGAAAGGTCTCTTAAAGGTAAGATAAGCCACCAGTCTCAAGTGCTTCTTTTGTGCCTTTCCATTTTTAGGCTTTGGGAGAGTCTAAAGATTCACCGACTTCACCACCTTCGATGTCACCGACAACCAGTTTGGTTCAGCCAGATCTAGGCAGGACAGCTGGACGAGACTTTTTTTCCAACATCACAAGTGACATAAATGGATTGGCAGCGCAGACTACAAGCATGTTCAGCGACTTATTCGGTAAAGAAATTTTTCGTTTTATCTTTTTTCAGGTTATAACCTGCACAAAGGAAATTTTCGCATGATTTCGTAGCCTTGCATGGCAGTTTAGATTTCGGTTTCTTTGTGTATAACCAAGCGCATATTACAGGGAATAAAAACCCCCCTCGAGGCAACACTCAGGCTCAGCCTGTCCCTTCACGACCCAATGAAAAGACCCAGACTTTTGGACCATTCACAAAAGGTATAAGCTAAAAAGTGCATGGAATTAGCTTTTCGCCTTCATTTCTGCTCTCAAAGATAATCATATCCATTTAAAAAGATAAAATCCATTTTTGAATGTGGATATTTTCTTAAAAGAAATTTTGATTTTAGGTGGGAAAAAAGGGCTGATGGATAGGCCAAGTTTGATCAGGCATGTGAGCATTCAAGGAAAAGGTGAAGACTTACAAAGGCAGTCGACGGTTGAGAGGACAACCAGCAATGCTGAAAATCAAGCATTTTTGAAACAAGTAAATAAACTATTGAAGAAAAAAATTTATTTTTAAATTCTTATAGGTTATAACTCAAGTATTGGAAGGAGAAGGTGTTGGCTGGTTAAAGCTGAATCGGTTCAAGAAGCTAATGGAAGATGAAAACTACAGGACGTTGGTTGTGACAAAACTTAATAAAACTTTAGACAAAAAAATAAGTCCAACAGATCACATTGATGATGTCGTACGTTATTTTTGATTAATTGTTCTTTATTTAAATGATTTATTTTTAAGTGTGTACCTCGTCCCATTTGGAAAGGAATGTTAAAAGTCATACAAGCTGTCGTGAGCGGTTTAGAAGTGACATATGCAAATTACGGCTTAGGAGGGATGGCCTCCGCATTCCAACTTTTGGAAATCGCACACACGCATTATTGGACGAAAGACCTCACTGATCCTGCTGGTCTAGATTCCACACTTCTTTCACAAGTAAGCTGACAATAAAATCTCAAAAATTCGGGCTTCTAAAGACCTCTCCACGAACACATAATATACCCCACTACCAAAGCCGTCCACGACCTTGGATAACGATCCGAGTTTAGGTTAGAAGTTTGAGGTTATGTAGATCTTTTCTTTTCATGAACTTATCCATTGAATTTTTGCAGTCTCCTAGCCCATACGGGAGTAGGGAGAACTTACATTCGCCTATGAGCCCGTCCGGCTCTCCAGTGCCTTCAGCTCACACTTCACGCAAATCAAGCCAATCTGGTGCCTACTGTAAGTCTCTTAAAATAACAATAACTTGGTCTTAATATTCGCTTGAAGCTGAAAGCATCCCTCCCGCCCACCCTCCATCTCTCCGTCTCATCCAAGACTCGATGGACGCCGGCGCCGAAGTCCCACAGCAAACGACCACCGAAATATTCCGAGAGATGTTCAATCAAAAACGTCAAATGCTCCTGTCGAAATTGTCTTCCATTGATAACGAGGTGAGCCTTTACCTTCCCAACTAGTTTCTTTAGCTCTGCATGCACTATCCATCTCATCCGCATGCTCAAGTTCATCCATTACAACTCATTATGTACCGATTATTCTAATATTTCTTTCGTTACACTTTATTTTCTCTCTATGGTTATTCCACACAAATCATTTTAAACAATTAGGCTTTAGACAATTAGTTCACAAACTAGAAATTCATAATAATAGCTAAAGATTAGCTTTAAAGCTTTTAGAATTAGTTAAAAATAAGCTTCCGCCATTAAGAATTAGCTTTCCAAAAAATTGAACTGCTGCATTATGTAATTAAATGTTTTCAATGCAGTAGTTTGTAAATTAAATGACACACTGAGGGCCTGTCTAACTCAGGCAGCTTACATTTTTTGGCACCTTATTTGTAGGTCACTAGTTTTCTGCTTTCAAATAAATTTTTTTAGTTTTTTCCTTTATATTTGTCTTTTTATTTAGAAAAAATTGTAAATCGGTATGTAATGGTTGTATTGGGGGTGAATAGGGTGGAGAGAGACGAGGCAGTCCGGATGCTGGATCTGAGGCGGGTAGCATTATAACAAACCCGTCGTTTTTCAATCGAAACCATAAAAACAACAGCTCGTTCCGAAGTACGATGTCCGACAGCGAAGTTGAGCATGCAAACGTGAGTATCATTAACTTTTTTTTAAATTTATTCAATAAGAGTACTGTCCCTACAATCCCCATGAGAGAAAAATGAATGATTTCATGATATCTTGCAAGGCTCGCTTCTTATCGAAAAGAATAAAATTCCAAAATTATCACTTCCTTGTGGCCTTTACAGTTTTTACTTTCCTTTATTTTCTAAGGTCGAGGAAATTAGTCAAGGTGTCAGTTTATCAATTGTATTGTTTGGGAAGAAAAAAGGTGGAAAAAAAATAGAGAGGGACAAATAGACCAAGGTTTTGTGACTAGTCCATGTCTGTGATGTGACTATGTCGCGTCGTGAAAGTGTTTACGAGTCCAAAAACTCGAATTTCGTCAAAAAGGATTTCGTCGACAAATTGATCAGCGATATTGAAGAAGAGTTGACGTCTATTTTGTCCCAAGGGAGTGAAGCACTTCAAAATCTAATACCATTAATCGTAGACGCTTTGTCCTCTTTAGAAGAGGCCACCACTTATCTTGAAGAGTTGACAGAAATCAATCAAAATTTAAAAACTGACTTGAAATGTTTAGAGAAACAGTTTGAAAAAGAAAAGCTGAACAGAAAAACTTGGGAAAGCAATTTGTTAAAAATTGAATACGAAAATGAAGAAGATAAAATTAATTTAAACAACACAATAAAGGAGCAAAACGACATCATTCGTAGCTTAAAACAAAAATTAAATTTCTGGTCCAAAAATGAGACAGAAGGCAAAGAAAAATTCGCAGACGACTTCAAAAAATTTGACATTTTATCCAAAGAAAATTACGAACTCATCATCGAAAGTGAAAAACTTGCCCAAAAAATAAATGAATTGGAAAACAGTTTATACGAATTGCAAAATGATAAAAAAAATTATTCGATCCCACCCAAAGAAATTGCCACAAAAAAAGATATTTGGACGATAACAGAAAATGATCTGGTTTCAAGAAGTCTAATTTTGGACACTTTATGCAAAGTAGGTGATTTCTACTAATTAAAGTTGATATTGCCCCTATGTCATTAAAACTAATTAAATGCATAAATTGGAATTCAATTCAATATATGCCAAACTTAATTCTTTTGCCCTACATAGTGCCTCACACCCCTAGGATAGGAGAAATTTTCTTTTTTTGGAATGAGTAATGATAATATTTGTAATTTTTAGTTCCCGAGACAGGGTAAACTTCGGACTCCAAGTGTCTGGTCGAGTAAATCATCACTGAGTGCCGGTTTCCGATATCACGGAGGAGCGATTGTGCCTTCAACGACCCCCAGCCCAGAGACAGGAAGGACCTACATTTTCGAAGGTTTAAATAAATCAAAAACCTTAACTTATTTCTTATTTTGAAATTGCAGGACTTCTGGGAAAAGAAAGATCCTCTTTATGGGATCAAATGCAATTTTGGGAAGATGCGTTTTTAGACGCAGTAAGCCAAGAAAGAGACATGATTGGTATGGACCAAGGACCAATCGAAATGATGGAAAGGTAATTTTTTGTTAAGAGCCTAACTTTGAGCACAATTTTTAGGTACAAATATTTGAGTGAAACTGAGCGAAAAAGGTTGGAGCATGAAGAAGACCGATTGCTATCGACGATGTTGTACAATCTGACTGCTTATATGCTCATGCTTTCCGTGAACAAAAACGAGCTGAAACACAAAATTCGAAGGTTGCTTGGAAAAAGTCACATCGGTCTTGTATACAGTCAGGAAGTCAATCTACTTTTAGACCAAATAACGAATTTGGTAGGTCAAAATTTGAATTTTGAGTTTTCAATTGTATTTCAGCAAGGGAATGACATCGACTTGAAACCTGTCGCATCAAGACTTTCGCAAAGACATACTTTCACCGTTCACCAAGGGACCGATCAAAGCGGCGATCTTCTTTTTATGGAAGTGAGGGAAGATGGTCTCGTTTTAAGAGGCGTCAACGGAGTCATGGTCAGAAGATGGTGGTACGAGAGACTCGTCAATATGACCTACAGCCCTAAGACTAAAGTATTGTGCCTATGGATCAAAAACTCAGGACAAACTCAATTACACAAATTCTATACTAAAAAAGTAAGCAAAAATCAGGGGCGGATCGGTGGATCGCCCCCCTCCCCCCCCCGTGGCAAAAGGGGGGGGGGAGGAAAAGAAAGAAAGAACACAAAATCCCCAAAATTCACGTTAATGAAGACAATTTTATAAAAGAATTAAGAAAGCAAAAAATTAACAAATTAAAGCCAATTATTCGTCAAAAACTCGTCAATATGAACATTTTAAGAGCGAATTTTTCATCAAAAACTTCAAAATCAGGGTTTTAAGAGCCAAATTTTCGTCATAAACCTTAAAATCAAAATTTACAAAGCCAAATTTTTCCTCAAAAACCTCAAATTTAAGGTTTTAAGAGACATTTTTTCGTCATAAGCTTTAAAATTAACTTTTAAGAGACAATTATTTTTCGTCAAAAATCCTTAAAAGCAACGTTTTAAGAGTTAATTTTCGTTTGAAAAACCTGAAAATCAACGTTTTGGGAGACAGTTTTTTGTCAAAAACCTGAAAATCAACGTTTTAAGGCTCTCTTTCGCCAAAAACCTTAAAATTTACATTATTTGAGTACCAATCTTTCATAAAAAAAACCCTCAAAATCAACGTTTTAAGAGACAATTATTTTTCGGCAAAAACCTCAAACTTAACGTTTTAAGAGATAATTATTTTCGGCAAAAACCTCAAACTTAACGTTTTAAGAGATAGTTTTTGTTAAAAACAAAAGCCTTTTAGAGATTATGTTTCAAACTTTTTTTTTAGAGGCTTTGATTTTTAGTGGTCCCCCCCCCCGGACAAATTTCTGCCGCCTCTGGTAAAAATGTATATTTTTATGTCCATTTTCTACTAATTTTATGAATTAGTAGCTCTTTAAAGCCTTCAAAGTGTTATAAAACTGAATAAACTGATACATTTTGTTAATTTTTAGTGCAAAGATGTTTATTATTGCATAAAAGAAAGTATGGAAGGCCGCAGCCATGCCGAATTGAAGGGCATCGAGCCTGGTGGCGAATTCCCTGTCGAAGACCTATCTACCGGCGAAGGCGGACTTCTTCACGTCTGTATGGAAGGAGTCGGACTTCTCTTCGCCAATAGCAAGGTACATGCATGCCAGTTTTTTGTCCATTATTACATTTTTTTTAATTCTTCAAACAGAAAATTTTACAGGCTAACTTTTTTAAATTAAAAAAAATTGCTTGTGCTAATTTTTTAGTCGTTTTTAAAATTTTTGTGAATTTACTTCAAGGACCTCTCAAAATTTACCTTATTCGCTTTTGCTTGAAATATGCCAAAACGAAAAAAGTCATTTAAAAAATTAGGGACATCTTTTGAAATATAATTTAGGATAGAATTTTCCTTTTTTTCCATGTTTATGTACTAAAACATAAGAAAAAAACATAAATGTGTTTGCCTCTAGTTATGTCTTCTTAAAAAAATATGATTGCCAGAAAATATATTTATTTATTTTTCTAAGAAAAAGATCTATTTTTCCCGGAAAAAAATTTAAAATATTTTTTGGATAATTTTATCGAGTATTGAAGCTTTTAAACATTTTAATTCTATAAAAAATAGTCTAGTTCTAAATAACAGAATAAACTATTTTCAAGTCAAAAAATGCTTCAAAAACTCGATTAATTGTATTTTTTCCGCATGTATATTATAATTTTTTTTAAATCAATTTTATGTGTGATGTCTTTTTAAAAATTTCTATTCAAATTTGTAGTTCGGAAGGCTAAATATTAAAATTTTCAAATTTCTCAGACATGTCTGTTCCCGCTCGATTTTTTTTTTACTTATTCCATTTTTTAATTTAATTTTTTTTCTCCAAAAATATGTATTTTTATTTAATTAATCTTTTTAATTTTTTTTTTCTCTTTCTAATTCTATTTTTAAAAAAACGTACGGAAAGTCTACGAACAAAGTTTAAGGAACTTTTGAGATGGTCCTTATACATTTTTTTTTTTTGTGGAAAAAATTTTCTTTACTTTTTTATTTTATTTTATTTTTTAAAAACTTGCCCTTCATATTGTCCATTTTTTCTGTTTTTTTTTTCTCCCAAACTTCAAAATGCGTTCTGGATAAAACGGAGACACAGGATTTTGAGGTACACATTGTCATTTCGCCTTCCATTATGTTTGTTGTAGAAAAATCCTTTTATTTTTATTTTTATAATTTTATAGCTCAGTGTTTTATTTTCGTTTTCTATTCAAAAAGAACAAAAGAACAAAAAAAGGAGCCCACTGTTCCTTATTTTAGTAATCTGTTTCTAGAAATCCGAATCCTTATTAAACGCATGTATGCACTTAGAATAGATGTTGGACCACTGTTATAGTTTATTTTAAAAATCCATAAAACATTCGCCATCTCACCAGTGCCTTAAGCTTTGAACTGTAGTTAATACTTCAATTATGAACTTCATAATAATACCAAAAAATTTGTGCTTTTTAAAAAGAAAGTACTTGAAAAAATTATTTATTGTGCATGACGCATGTGTGTTGTAGCTTCATTTTTTCGTCTCTTTGTTATTTATCTTTTAATCTCATGATTTCATGGAATACTCATTACAAAGGAGCTATTTTTAAATGAGTTAAATTTAGGTTGTTTCTACAGTTCAGACTTAAAGCCGAAATCATAGAGTTATCAGAATAGAAGCACCGATTTTTTTAAGTAGATCACAATTTTAAAGGGAAAAAACGCTTGAAAAAACAAAAATGCACTCGGTATTTTGATATTTAGTTTACAAGGGGATGTAAATGTTGGGCGCAATTCCAGAAAGCACAAATAAAAGGAGAGGGAAAAATAAAAAAGAAGAGGTTAGGTTCGCTTATTGTTCATTTTAATTGGCCAATGGCCGAAAAATTCGTCCAATGAAAAAATTCGTCTAACCTCAAAATCGGAAGACGAAGAATTTTCTTATCTTGATAATTTTGTGATTGTTTAACAATTAATGGATAGAATTGTATAGGATTCCTATAAAAACAGAGTTCATATATTTAAAGGGCACTAAAAAATAACAAAAAGAATTGATAAGAAACTGATAAGCGTAAAAAATTCGATAACCTCAAAAACGGCTCTTAAGGAAATCCTAGGAGTGGATAAATGCACATTTGTAACTACATACTAGAATTGAGCTTTTTCAGGGATTGTGTCCAACTTAAAATCACGTATTTGTACTAACAAACATAACCTGGCAATTAAGTAAAAAAACTGGCAAATTCCCAGAAAAAAGTCAAACCCAGCCACCTCCCTCAAACCAAAATCCTTTGTAATCTCCTTTTGTGAGTTTTAAAAAAGACACCCACCTGTAGACGCGCTTGTTAAAAATATTTAAAAAAATTAAACACAAAAGAAATAATAGAGCCGCATGTAGGTTGCACCGCTTCAACACTAGAGGACCTGTAGTACATTCTGGAATGTTACAAACCTTCACTTGTAGTATTGTGTATCGTCCCGAGTGCCAAAAAAAATTAACAAAAAAAGAAGAAATAAATTAGTGTGTGCAATTTTTTTTTAAGCTTTTTCTAACTTTCCAGGGTTACTACAGGTATGTAAGAGTTTAATCAAATTTGTTTCAGTTAACAATAAAATACAAGATAAGTCCGGACACTCACTCATTCCATTCATTAACTTTTAATTGCATGATAAAATTCTCTTTGTTGCATAATGATGTATAAAATTGGATTTTTATAAAATAGAGTTTTAAAAATATTTTTAAAAAATTTATAATTTAAACTGTATTTTAGTTCTTCATTAAGTTGGAACACATAAGGAAATGTTTCACCCAAAAAGGAGGAATATTTGTTCTAGAAGAATTCAGTAAGTTTTTCAAAATTTTACTTTTATTGGGCTAAATTTGCAATTTTAGATCCGAAAACTCGACATGTAACACAACGCAGATACAAATCATCGATGGTGAGTTTTATCTAGAATTTTTGACAGTTATGAAGAAATTTTATTTTTCATTTTATTTTATTATTATTATTTTTTTTTTTATATTTTTAGGCTGATGAATCGTTATTAGTTATTCACAGAATAATTTCAGTAGAATTCACTAAGATGTTAGCACGAAGTCGTTAAATTCTTTTTATTTTGTGTTATTTTATGGTATTTTTTATTTTATTTTTTCTTATTATTTTTTTTCCATCCTTTTAGTCTAATCTAACTCTTATTTCAAATTATTTTTTCACTTTCAGACGGATCAAATATGCTACTCAGTTCTATGTATATTTTCTTATGTGGCAACTGGACAGGAAAAGAAACTTCAAACAACCAAAAAACCACAAAAGACTTAAAAAAAAAAAGAATATTTTTAAGAAGTACTTTTTGATCCTAATTGTATTTGAAAAGTTGTGATATAAATATTATATAAATTATATACTTAAAACCATATTAGTGTTAACGTATTTGTGATCGACAATAGTTACCTTGAAACATAAAAAAAATTGAATTAAAAGAAACGTTTACTTGCACAGCCTATAAAGTTCTGTTATTTTGAATGCCTAACTAAAGATCACCTTGTTAATTGTTAATCGTGTTTAGAATAAAAATTATATTAGCGCAACTATTTATACACACCAAAGGTTGTGCCTCGAACGTAACACATAATCTGTTCATTTCAAAAAGTTCATTCCAAGCAATATTTTGAAAATTTTCATTTATTAATGTTTTTGTCGTTTAAGTTTTGTAATTTGGCTGTATTGATAATTTTACATATCATGTCAAAGAAAAGGAAAAGCTTCATTTTGTTGTTTTTTTTATTCGATTGAACCCTGAAAATGTGAAAAACTTGTTTAACTGGCTTAGCTAAATTAGTCACAAAATCTCCCTGAAAAGGATTCCGTCTCCTCAGAAAAGGATCAAACTTCAAAGCCTGTTAAGTTTCATCGCTCATTGAAAAAGGTTCAAAATCTTGTTTAGCTTGTTCTAAGACAAAGGAACAGAGTCTTCCACACAATATTTGAAGGTCTACTACACAAAAACTCAGATTTAAAATTTTCAAAAAAGGATACTTTGAGAACAAATAAAAAAAACATGCCAATAAAAAGATT
Source organism: Orius laevigatus (assembly GCA_018703685.1). Taxonomy (NCBI): domain Eukaryota; kingdom Metazoa; phylum Arthropoda; class Insecta; order Hemiptera; family Anthocoridae; genus Orius; species Orius laevigatus. Next base: position 291,175 of record JAGWEN010000035.1, on the reverse strand, counting down.
GGAATTTTTTTTATTTTACATCTTAAATTTAATTTATTGATAATATAAATAACTAAATACACAAAAATATACACAGAATAATCATATATTATGCACTTAAAGCAACATAAAAATATGTAATCTAGATTAATATTGAGATATTTCTTAAAATTTTACTTCTGATAGCATGATAATTTATAAGCCTTTTGGAACAGAACACGTCACTTTTAAACGAAATAGAAAAAGTTTATAAAACGACCCACAAATCCGATGAAAAATATTTTTTTTGTTTGTTATGTAGAAAAAGGAAATTTTGTGGTTTATATCGAGTTAAAAAGAGGTATTGAATTGTTTTTGTTTTTTTTTCTTTCTTTGCTCGATTGAATTATTTTTTGTTTTGTATCGCGTTTGAAAGCCAGTCCATAGCCGATTCGAGTCCTTCGCCTTTTGTGGCGGAAGTTTTGAAAATTTGAAAAGTTCGGTTTTTGAGCGCATCGAGACCGAGGGATTGATGAACTTCGGCGACGCTCATGCACCCTTCCATGTCCTGTTTGTTGGCAAGGACGACTAAAATCGCACCTTGAAGTTCCTCTTCCTAAAATTCAAAAGTTTTCAAACAAAACTTGGTTTGACTTAAAAGAAATAAAGTTTTTACTTACATTTAACATATAAATAAGCTCATCTTTTGATATTCCTATTCTATCTTTATCTGCAGAGTCGACAACATATATTATAGCATCTGTGTTGGCATAATAACATCGCCAGTAAGGTCTGAAAATGAAAAATTCCGCTAAAATGAATTCATCAACAAAACCGTGGCAAGATACTAACATTTCTACATTGAAAAGTTTTGCTTAGACACATCCACACTAAGGTATGAAAGCATTCAGATATATTAGTGCTGGCTTCATTTAAAAGAAGTATAACAGTTGGTAATACCAGAAACAGCTAAAGTTTACTTACAAAGACTAAGCATCAGGCAATAGCCATAATGCTGCACGGTAGATGCATAGCCATAACTTACTGCAAAGCTACATAGAAATAGCCATACTTCTGCTATGCCATGATACACTCTACTGCCACCAAAAAGACCATCAGAAATCAATGGGCAACACTCTGCTCCAGATTTTAACTGGCAAAGGAGCTCCAGTGTGTGGGGGAAAAAAAATTAATAATACAAAACAGTTTCTCAAGAATTGGAAATGGCAGAACACAGTGCTCATGAGGTAAGCAGGAAAAGTGCAACAATAGCAGCCATATGCTCCAACATGTAGGCAACACTGAAAGCTTTAGCTGGTATCCTCTGCCATAGTGCAGCAAAAACGATGGGAGACCAGGCAGAAAATGTCTCCTGTACAGTTAAAGCACAGGATCTTGTGATAAGGCGCATAATAACGTAGCTCCAATATTTTGGTACATACATATGTGTAATAATCATCAGAACAAAGTTGAATTCTGAAACCATGCGATCACTCACCTTATACTAGTCTGACCACCGAGGTCCCAGACTTGAAATTTGAGGTTTCTATAAGTAACTTGTTCGACATTGAAGCCGATCGTCGGAATGGTCGTCACAACTTCGCCGACTTGAAGTCTGTAGAGAATCGTCGTTTTCCCAGCACCATCTAATCCCAATATCAGTATCCGCATCTCACGACTTCCAAACAAATTTCTAAAATAACTCAAAAGACCTCCTAAAACAGAACAAACAAAATTCATCAAAATATGCATTCTATTTGAAATTTCAGAAGGAAATCAAAATAAAAGTGTTATCTAAGCTTTATCTTCAAGTTGACACGTAACTTCTGACGTTTATCTACTATAATCCGGCACAAATTTATTGAAAACTCAAGTATTTAAAAAATAGATTCAAAATATATGCAGCTTTTGTTGAAATAAGAAAAGGAACTTACCCATTTTGACTTGATTTTTAATCAAATAATGACATAAATCTTTTAAGTTGAAAATAAGAAACTACAAATCCCTTCTTTTTGGTTATAACTCAAAGAAGACAACACGATTTTGCCACTGCCTTCTTACTCCAAAATCAACGAAAAACAAAACAAAAGGCAACAAAATCTATGCCATTCATATAAAATAGAACTTTGATAGAAAAATACGACTTATCTTTAAAAATCTCCAATAAAACTATGTAATAAAGTTTATTCAATTCTTTACTTTTTTGGCGGGAAATTCGTGACGTAGCACGTCTCAAAGTAGGGGATTTTCCTCCACTAACACCAAAAATTTTCCACCCCCGCATTTCAACACATCCCATCACTTCTCCTATCATCCCCCACCTCCCCCCGTAGTATGATAATGAAGGTTGGAGAGTGGAGAAGAACTGACTGGGGTCTACCTAATTTACTGACCGGAGAAAAAACGTACTACCGGACAAACTACTGATGCGACGGGGCTGAAATTTGGCAGAGATGCATATTTTGATTGGAACCACCGATCTTCGAAGGAAATTTCCAAATCGGACTACCTCCGACTATCTCCGCCCCCGGTAGTCCGATTTGAAAATTTCCTTCGAGGATCGGTGCTACCAACTAAAATAAGCTTCCCTGCCAAATTTCAGCTTGGTCGCATCAGTAGTTCCTCCGGTAGTACGTTTTTTTCTGGTCAGTAAATTAGTAACGTCCAACTCCACCTTACGGTGTCGATGTATTTTATGACGAACCACATGAAACATTCAAAGTACCAGAACCGCTTTCCAGATTAAGCCATTTTTATGGGCGTTGTGGAGAAGAGTCATCCTACTCCGGCACATTTTTGTTATTATTATTAGGTAAATTAGGTACATATTAATTAATGGTTCAATGTATAGGAAGCTACCACGAGATACGTCTGCTACATATGTAAAAATGTAAATTCAAAATTGTATTAAGAGTAAAAAAATCATAGTGGGAGTTGATCAGTGATCGGAGGGGAAGGGCAGCGAGGAAGGCGGGAGCTCAAGAAGTGCCCTCGTCCAAACAAACAGAACTTGTCCCGGCTCAGTAAGCAAACCAGACACGCCGAGAATGAGCGACTACGGAAAAATTCTTTTCCAATCTTCCGACGAACAGATCGAACCGGTCGACGCTACTGTCACAGGTAAGCTATCAAACTTCAATCAGGTATCTACTCCAAAATCATCCGTCATTGATGAAAATACGAACCGCATTCAGTCAGCAAAAAAATTAATTTTTTAAGTATGTACCTACCTAATCATCAATTCCTCGGTTTTTGAGAAGAGGACGTTAATTAACTTTAATACCTAATGCGTATTTGACTCGTAAGCCTGTGTAATCTTGGGAAAATTTATAAATCAAATAGAATATTTTCAATAAAATTTTGATGTTAATATTTCACCTATATATCGTTCATAGTAGAAGTTGTCTTACCAGTTTTTATAGCGACCTTGTAAGTTTTGTTAAATATCAACAACCGGAAATATTAACAGAATTTTTTTTTCGTACACATTTTATGATGGTAATGGAGCCTTGGCTCATGGTAAAATATTTTCCCACATAAATTGTCAGGGGAAAAAAATTATTCTAAAACCATTGCAATTACATAGGTAGATTGCAATTTTCAGTTGCAACATCTTTACGATAATAGGAGACTTGGAAATAATTAACTAGGAGTGTGCTTTTAGTGGATTTTTTTTTTCTATGTGGATTTTCTATAATTTTTTTATTCTGCTGAACCCGGATTTGATCACGAATCCAGACGAGATTGAACTCTATGATTGAATCGGAAACCATAACGAAATCATTAGGAACCAATAACTTTGTGGCTTTTTGATATCCTTTTTTTCGATATTGGAACGGAAATAATTTTAAAAAATCCGTACTTTTCGGATTTCAATTTTTTTTGTTATTTCAGTTTTGACGTAGGAAGAAAAATTATCTTCCTTCATTGCCAAGGACCTTTCTAAAATGATCGTCTCACGATCAGGGCCAAGAGAATTACGTTTTACAATCATTGCGCTCATTTCGTCTAATCAATTAGACAATTATTTGAATTGCGTTAGGCTGCTATTTATTCTTTAAGTTTTAATGGTGGGTAATCTCTGTCAAGTGCCTGGAGCTCAAAAGTCAGCTCGACGCACGTGATAACTATTAAAAATTTGATATGACCAGTCATAACCGTATTTAAAAAATGTTTGATTGAGTCATTTTTTCAAACTACATATATGGCGATAATTTTATCAATCAATTAAGGAGCTAATTGCAGAGCTGAATAATGCAGAAACAATTCAATATTATTTCAATATACACACTTAATTAAATACGAGTAATTAAAAAACGGATCTTGTTTAGAATGGGAATTCACGTCGGTCAAAATTAATTATTTCTTTGAAATTTCAACTCTTGTAGGTTTGCTTTGGAACTGGTTGGACAATAGACCTTTTGGAGATGTTAGTGGATAATTTGAATTTGATAGCAACTATAAGCATATTTTTATAAGCAACATGCATACCCTAGAATAATTATACAGCGGTTATTCAGGTTGAAAAATAAAACTTCTAAAAGATAAAAATAGCGGTCATAAACACGTTTTTAGTGGTTATCCTTATCTTTACAAAGAAACCATAAACTTTTATGTCGATTTTGTGGGTAACTACCTAGGTATAATGTATATGAAAATTGGAATAGAGGAAACTGGAAATTGAGATTAGTGGTATCGTATGGAAAGTCGTTTAATTACCATCAGAATTGGAACTGAATTCTTTAAACGCCATCCTATCAAAAAAGGTCATAATTTATGTTGAAGGTTATTCTTCAGTTCGAAGGTCACACAGAGATCTATATTTTTTCTCTAGACCCTCACCTCCTTATAACTTCTTCCATTTTTAACTGAATTGTCCTTCAATCTAGATACTCCGTTTAAAAAAATCATTCCTCAGAAATCCTAAAAACAAGCCGTTTTCAAAGTTGGTATGAATTTTGTCTTAATGAAGGTAAACATTCGGTCAAATTTTCATAAATGGGAAAAGATTGTGAGTTGGGGGGGGGGGATCATTGAAAGTTACGCAAGCTGGAAATTTCAAGGGTAAACAAACATAAAATCACAAATTTCTAGTAAGGCAATAAAAAAATCTTCATGAATAGTTGATTCTTTATGATTATAATGAACCTACCTACCTGATAATTTAAAAAAAAATCCTTATTATACTTTACAATAAGCATATTACGCTTTTTACAACCCAAAAACAATGCATGAGATTTTAAGTTTCAATTGTCTCTCAAGAGGTGTGAACGGTTGCTGCCAAAAATGTGGCAACCGGCTTTTTCTCGGGAAACGCGATCAAAAGGTCTGGAGGAACTCCCAAAACTGGAACTTATTCATACAGTGGGTTCTCTCCAAGGACTTCCCTCTTCCCGCCTGAGAAAGCCATAGGTAGCTACATATTTTTAGCTAGTGGGTCGGTCCTTTTTTAAATAATTTGTAGGCCATTACACATAGGTACATAATATAGGTATTTATTTTATAAGAATTTTTCAACCTGCCAAAAACCGTTCGAACGTGTAGGCGTTGATCCCGAGGTCCCCTCGCCATCGCATTTTTAATTGAAAGGAATTTTCTACTGAAGTAATCAACTCTGGATTATTAGAGACCCAACTGCACCCGAGATAGTCTCAAGGACTTCAAGTTCCAGCTTAACAGTGGGAATGCCCGATGTTGTAATATACCGTTTAGAAAAGTGACACCCTTCAGTTTTTTTCCCTATTTGTGCAGAATCATACACGTTAATTATTAAAACAATGATATAACTTATTTTAAAAAAAGGCGATTCATCAAACAAATTTACTCAATTAATATTTTACGATTAATTTAAAACGCTTCAGCCTTCAGAAGAGTAAAATTAAACAAGCACCTAGGAGTGCTTGTTGAACTGAAAATTTGTATTCAAAGCGTTTATTCCATTCATAGGTAATTTTTTAATTTTCATAACACTTTGTGGGAATCTTCCTTCACATGAGCAAAAGCCGCTCCAGTTCCCTAATATGTCAAGGTCGATCACTACTACTAACCTGAAATGCTCGTCCCTTGCCTAAGAAGGTAAAAGATGTCTAGTGATACTCGTTCAGTAAGTAATTCCTAAGAAACTTTGCGAAGTTTGTTAATAGCTAGTTGTGCCTTATCAATTTCGCGGATGAATCTGCATAATGCCCATTTGAAATTTTTCAAGCCTATATTTCGCACGGAAATTGCAAAGTAATTAAAAAACTTCGCATGTTTTGCGGTTAACCTGAAAAAGTGTTGAATCTTCATTCGATCGGAAATTGATTCAATTTTTTCAACCAAATTATCAAATGCCTTTCTTCGACCTCTTCCTCGATTATAATTGACCCTTTTTCTAATTAAATAAAAATCTACTGTCTAGGGTCGTAGCCTCAAAGAGGAGCATTGCCTTTTTTGTTCCGATGATTATTTCGAAATTTTTTTATATTTTGAGACGAGAGCAGTTTGAACTATGTAGTACCATGGAGGCTGGGAAGAGTAAACATCCATTAGTTGAGGAAACACCCTGGAAGCATCTCTTTTGTCTATATAAATAATTTAATCAATTTTTGTTTTAGGGCATATTCCGGAATGGATAAACGGAAGTTTGATTTTGATAGGGCCGGGACTTTTCGACTTAAAAAACAACTTTTCCGTAAACCACTGGTTCGACGGTTTTTCGATGGTGTCGAAGTTCCACGTGAAAAACGGACGTGTAAAATTTTCGAAAAGATTCGTCCGTTCTGACGCCTACCTCAAAGGGACCTCCGCAGGGAAGCCTTTATTCACCGAATTCGGCACCAAAGCTCACACCGACCCTAACAAAAACGTCTTTCAAAAAATGTGGTCAGCAGTTTTACCCGAACTCACCGACAACGTCGCCAACAACCTTTATGTCATCGGTAAAACGTTATATGCTAGCACAGATACTAGTCTTAAGCGTATCATCGACCCAAAAACCCTCGAGACTGGAGCTAAAGTAAATTTTTAAACTCGCACAAATGAATAATTCTCAACCAAAATGTTGCAGGTTGACATATCGAAATATGTAAAATTAGATTTAGCAGCCTCCCATGTCTATTTCGACTCCAACGGGACTGGTTACGCCCTAGGAAGAGCATTAAGTGCAGGATTTAGGACTCAAATTTTTAAAATTCCTCCAGGATCGACCACTCCAGGAGAAGGTAAAAGTCGTCAATTTTGAAAGAAATATATAATTTTTTTTAGAATTTGCAAATGCTACCATTCTCGCTACGATACCAACTCGAACTAAAATGGGAATAACATTTACCCACAGTATAGGTTTATCGGAAAATTATATTGTTTATATCGAACAACCGATGTATATGCCGGGTATGAAATTGGTTGCTGCACAAAGTAAAGGAAAGTCAATGTCGGACTGCATGGAATGGAAGCCTGAAGACTCGGTAAATTTTTCAGCGAATTTTTGGATAATTGTTAAAATTTATTTTTATTATTTGCAGAATCGTTTTATAGTGATCAACAAAAATACTGGGGAAGTAGTTCCAATAATATTTGAATCTGCGAAACCTTTTTTCTTTTTCCATCACGTCAACACATTTGAAGTCGAAGGAGCTGTAAGTTCAATTCAGCCATTTTGAATCTTCCCTCTGGAGGTTTTGCAACCTGTTGGGTTTTAGAATTTTTTTTTGTTTTACATCACTAATTACCTATTTATTTTTCGATATTTAGCTGGTGGTGGATATAGTGGGCCACGAATCACCAGAGGTCATTCACAAAATGAATTTGGATATTTTGAGGGCTTCAAAGTTCAAACTGGAACATAAATCGCTCGCTCGAAGATTTGCGATTCCTTTAATAACCAATATTGAGGTAAAAATTAAGTTTTCTTTTTTCGCATAGGCTAAGAAAAATGAATCAGTAAAGCTCATAAGAAAAATGCTTGACCTGCTTACTCTCTTGGCTCAACAATTTTATAAAGGAAAATTCTAAAAATTTATTTTCACAGAACGTAGAAGAGGATGAAGATTTATTGAAAAATGCTGGTCTCAAATCAATCACAGCCGTTAAAAAAAGGAATAAAATAATTTTAACGGATTACGTCCTAGCACCTCCAGGCCTCGAGTTGCCTATCGTCAACCCGTCCTATTTCGGAAAACCTTACACCTACTTTTACGCATCCGGTTTATACGACGAATGTCAATTTAGAAATATGGTAATAAAACATTTTCATTTTATTTTTTCTAAAATTTCTTTATAGGTTGTCAAAATAAACGTAAAAACGGGAGAAACGAAAACATGGAAAGAATCGTCAACGTCCTTTCCAGGGGAGCCTTGCTTTCTTCTCAGCCCGAATTCAGATTCTGAAGACGACGGAGTCCTTTTGGTCAACGTCTCCGAAACTGCTAAAGGAAAAAAGTCGTTTTTAATCGTTTTAGATGCAAGAAATTTGACAGAAATCGCACGTGCGACTATACCCATTCTGTCTCCTCTTCTTGTTCATGGTGTGTTCATTCAAGATTAAAATTAGGTAACCTTGTTTTAAGTTATAAGATTTATTGTTTACATGCACCCTTTTATAAAGTATAGGTAGCTACTTTTCTATTGTACATAGATGTATAATCTCTTATAATTCTTTTCTTATTGTATATTGCGCAATGTGATTATTACTCGTTTTATTAAAAAAATTATTTGTTATATTCTTTTAGCTTCCTCGGTAGGAAGATTTTGAAACAACCTGATCTGCTCTAATAGTGTGAAATTGCTTGTTAAAACATTAGGCTTCAATTTAGAAGCCATCTTTTGGTTCAGCGATTGCTGGTTTGACAGCATCAACAGAGAAGTTGCAGACTTTTAGGTTATTGATTTGAGGTTATGATTTTAAGTTCATCATGACTAGGCACACAAGGTGACGTACCAAACAGATATGTAAGTTTGATTTTGTTTGAAAGAAAAGTAGGCGAAACACGTCTAAAAATAAAATATAGAAGTAGAGTTCATGTCTTCACGAGATTGAACCAATCAATCACCGAGATAGGATCCGCTAAAAAACGAACGTAAGAGGAGAAAAAGGTTGAACGCATAACATCTTAAATAAGGCCGCTATTGATATTTCCTCTTATTTTACCGGCTAGCAACGTTCCATGTTTTACGGTTGCCATAGAACTCAGTACTGACTCCTCGTGGCACTCTTTGTTTTAACCCAGAGGTTCAGGAAACAACATTTTCGGCCTCCATTCGCCACACCTAAAAAATCTAGCAACTTTTAGGATTTGACATCATGGAAGGGACGAAAGAAGTCAGCATTCATTGCACAGCGGAAAAGTTGACCGGAGAATTAAAAGAGATGTCAGTTTACAAAGGATATTATGAACAAGTTCAAGTAAGTAAAGAAAAATATGAAGCAGATGTGTGTAAACAGAAAGTAGTTCATTAGAAACGTTAATTCCTTGGTGGGTAGGTACCATAGCACATACTCCAATTAATAAAATTATTGATCAAACTTGTATCTATTGTACCTGCCTACTTGACTAAGCACTAAATGACTATGGTGTAGATATATAGAAATGATTTTTGAAATTATGTTCAGAAAGAAAATGGCAAAAAACACAAACCAAAAATTTCAGTAAGGCCTAAATAAAGTCCCTTTCCTGTAATAATACGATTTATATTTTATTACTGTCTCCGATCATTGTTGGTCTCGGTTGTGAGAAAACCACGTAAGTTCGCTGCCATTTGCCAAGTACCCCGCAAAAGATACCGAGTCTCGTCAAACATGGCCATGCGGGCAACAAAACTAGCTGTAAATACTATGTATTGGCAAAACTAGGATTGATCTATATTTTCGACTTTTGCATTTTTTAACACCTCTTATAGGTCATACGAAAAACGGTCTACTTTGGCCATCGATAGCTGCCAAACGGCTCGGCCGAATTGGACAAATGATTAATGTATTTGACATCTTATTTTATGACCTATCTTTTTGTACTTAGTGATTAATTCGCTAGAACCCATATTTTGGAGATATAAGCAAAAACCAAAAAATCAGATAAAAAGTGCCTTGGCTTACTCGGTAATACTAGGTAATCCTCTCACCAGTGCCATTTGAGATTTGACTTCGCCACCGAAACAACGAAAACATCAAGATTTATCTTTGATATCTGTCCTGCCCCAATCAATTTTTTGAGGGAAAATCATATGAATTATAAATTTTAAAATAAATTATTTATTTACAATCGGTTGATCTTTTCAAAATATTTGTTTTTTCTTTTATTTAAGTGCGTAAATTAATTTCAAATTTAACTGTGTAGGCCTTATCAATTTTTAGAAATTACTAGTTAAAAACAATTCAAAAAAGAGATTGTCATGCAGAAACAAATAAGCAATCCGCTCATGAATATCAAGCCGAACAGTCGTAACAAAAAGCAATGCCCTAAAAATCGAAATAAGGTACAAACGTAAATTATTTTCGTAATTAAATTCTGACATCTACAAGCCTACAAACCTACTTGAAGTTAATTCAAATCATTATTTTGCTTTGAGGCAAAATATAGACCCTCACAAACAAGCGCCCCTGTGGCCTAATGGATATGGCATCGGTCTCCTAAACCGGGGATTGTGGGTTCGAGTCCCACCAGGGGTAGAGAAAATTTTTTTGGGAAAAAATTGTTTTAATCAGTTTTAGTACCCGATATATTTATTTTATCTGATATTTTTAATTGAATTGAATCAATTACTTATCATGAAAAACTTATATTTGATTTTAGAGACTCGTTTCATCGAATAAAGTGTCGCATGTTGATTTTCGAAAAAGCTTAATTGACGCTATGAAGGACACAGGAGTCGAAGTAGAGCTAAGAAATACGGTCTACCATTGGCTACGCTCTCACAAATACCCACCGATCGTCAAAGAGCCACTCATTTACTTAAGAAAAGCTCAGGTAACAATAATTTATTCAGATTATATTCGTTATTCACTTTTTAAAGGCTCAATGGGAAAAAAGGATCCATAAATCGCTCAACTCGATGGCGGCCGAAATCAAAGTGAGCCTTTCGCAAATGAGGCTTCCGGACGACAGGCAGGAGATGCACGATAAATGGAATGAGCTCAGTGTTTATGACATCGGTTAGGTATTAATTGAAAATAAAAAGTCTAAAATGAAAATATCTTCTCATGTTTAGACTTGAGCCAATATCGACCGGTTTATGCTCCGAAAGATTTTCTTGAAGTCCTCATGTGGTTGAGAAGTCCAAACTACAAGCCTATCGAGTAAGCCGGTGCTAATTTATGCTTTTAATATTTTAGCATTTTATATTAATTCTGTTTGTTAGTGGCCTCGTGAGCTGGGAGTTTATACATTTGCCGTTCAAAGTGAAAAATTTAAAAGACCTCGTAAGTCAAATAATAATGCTAAAATTCATTTTATTTTGTGTAGACTAAGCTATATAGCGAAATAACGAGAGGAGAATCGCTAATGGGAATTGATGCTGATGGAAAAGGAAACCAATATCAAAACGTTATAGCTGAAAGGACAGTTTTAGGGGAAAAAGGTACCTGAGCCTATAATGGACAACTTTTCAATTCGTTTTCAGTGATAAGCTGCAATCATGCACCCGTGACCCAAGAATTTCTCAAAAGAGGCGTCCCAAGGTCTCTCCGAGCCAAATTATGGGCACAAGTTTTAGGAGCAGAAGTCACCCCAACGGTATTCAAAATTTGATCCTACAGCTTACTTAATTAACATTTTAGTTACGAAAATATTGGATGGGTCTTAAAGGATTAGTTATGCAATATGACCTTATGGTGGACAAGCTCATAATAAAGGATGTGCAGTTGACAGCGTCGAATGATCATCAATATTTTGTGTTTGAAGATGTCCTTTATCAAGTAAGTTTTTATTATAAAAACAAATTTTTATGCATTTTTAGGTGATGCTGTGCTTTTCAAGAGATTCTGCGGTGATTGAAGTGTTCAACCATAGCTCAGCGAGTCCTCTTCATGGTGTGTTAAGAGGTAAAGCTTCAAATGTGGAAAATACGGTCATTTATCCGCCAAGTGGTGTTATTCCTTTTCATGGATTCACGATGTATGGTAAGTTAATGTAACGTTCGATTGCTAATTTATGAGTTTCAGCGACACCGTTTTGCTACTTGTATGATGATCCGATAGAGTTGTATTTCGTATTCAGAGCATTTTATCTTCGCTATTGGTTTCGCCTTCATGAAGTCTCGTCTCACCCACAAGGGATCCTATCGCTTTGCTTGCTCTATGAAAGGCTCCTCTACAAACACGAGCAGCAGCTCTGGCTCCATTTTAAACGCCATCAAGTCCAACCGTAATTAATCATTTCTACAAAATCTTTAAGGTTTACATCAATTTTTTCCAACCACAATCCTCTGGCTAAGAAGTGTGGTCTGGTGCCTGTTTAGCCTCTGATAGTGGGCTCATCAAGCCTGCTCCTGATTGTCTACACAGCTACTTTTGCATTCTTTGTTTCAGTGTACGTTTGGCATTTAAGTGGATCATGAGAGCTTTCAGCGGACATTTGCCTCCTGAGCAAGTTTTGTACCTTTGGGATCTCATTTTGGGATACGATTCAATGGAAATCCTCCCATTGCTGGCTGTCAACATTTTAAGCTTGAGAAAAGACAATTTGCTTTCTGTCAACACCATGCAAAACTTTGAAGTAATGAAGGCTTAAAGTTGTAAAAAATAATTGAAAAAATTTTAGTCAGTTTTGGCGGACCTTTCATCCATTCATATTATGCCAATAATCCAAGTTTGTCTGCTCAACTATGAAAAAGAGCTCAACTCAGGGACGATCCAGGCAAAAAACTCGATGAAATTTCCATATGGATATCCAGGATTTACAAACCAAATGGAAGCGTCGTGGATGTCATCGAATTGGAGTGATCAGAAAAAAGATGAGAAGAAACCAGAAGGGACGTTATCGTCAAGCAGCTCCGCTCAGAATTTGAAAAACGATTCTGGATCTTCTTTATCTTTGGCTGCAGCCAAAAGCTGACGTACATGGAAAAAGAAATCCAAATAGTTTTCTCGATGTGAAAAATGTGATAAATTTTGGTTAAACTTCAACTTTTTGAACATTTATTGAATACATTTTTTTCTAAGTTACCAAGTCGGACATCCAAATCGTTCAATTATTTTATCCTGGGCGATCAGATCCATTTGAACTTTTTTCCTCATGTAAAAAATAGCACAATCACGACTGAAAAACAAAATTAATCACCAAATTTTTATATGATAATCAAGTACTTAGTGCAGATGACTTCTTCGTGTAAACTTTCTTGACATCTTTGACACTGTGTCCACAATCTGCTGAACCTTTCTTCCAAATCTCTGTATTTATTGAGCTCATTATGCAACAAGACTGCCTGTTTCGGAATGCAGTATTTGCAAAGAGGGTTTTCCTGTTGATCATTCGGCAGCACGGTTTTACAGCCAAGGCATGTTGATTTTTTACTCGTAAATTTGGCCATGGCACTCACTTTTGATGTTACGACTGTTTTAACTCTAGTATGATCTCCCTCTATAATAAAAAGGAAATAAAAAATATTTTAAAAGCAGTTTACATACTTAAAAGCAAGGATTCAGCCTTTTCGCCCAAAATCGGCTCAAAAATCCTTAAAAGAGGCTTCGAAAGTTGGTTTTCTAAGTAATAATTTGAATCGATCGGCACATTGTTTTCCAAGACGTAGATAGGATCTTCAGCTTTTAAATAAGCTGGGGTCGATTTAGCAGCAGCGATGATGACATAGGGGACACGATCGCCCAATTTGGGAGCAGATCCGGCATCTCTTTTCTTCATTTTGGCTGCCAACTCGACATGAGCTTGCTTGGCGGCGTAATCCGTTTTGGCGAGCTCTTTGGTTATGACTAGCTGGGATATGTCGAGTTTGTTACATAGGAGGTCGCTGATCTGCTGTTTGGCGTAGTGTAATGCTCCATCAGGGTCTCTGCTTTAAAATGCAATTAGGACTCAAAAATATAGAAATTACCTGTCAATAAGGAGCTTTTGCAAACAAGTATTCATCATATTGGCAACCAAAGGGCAATTATCTCTTCTGACAGTTTCAAGCCCTTTACAGTCCATTTTATCATACTTTTCCGCATTCGTAAAATAGAGGCCTGCATATCGCTTTTTATTGATGAGCAAATAAGGAAAGTAAACTTTTTCGAATTCTAATTTGATCGGACTGATAAATTTGGTTGTGACATAATCGGCGGCTTCTTTTCCAAGTTTCATGGTTTCTTCAAGACTTGGGAGGCCAAATTTGACCATGACGGAATCAGTGTCACCATAGACGACGACAGCATCATGCTCATAGCCGTTACTCACGCAGTATTTTTGCTCGACTTCAGTCTTTGTTCTTTCTATCATCGTCCTACCATAGGCTGTCACACTCTAAACAAAAAATTAAACAAAATATCACAAAATAAATATAACTTACACTTGAGATTTCAAGACAAGGAAGCTTCCCGACCTGAGCGCCGGTAAAACCGTACACAGAATTCGCACTTATTTTCAAAGCAAGTTGTCGGCCGTCCAAAACTTTTTTTTTAAACGGATCAGTCTCATTTTTGAGATCGTTCTTAGCCTTTTTTCTCGCACTAAGTAAACTTTCCAAAATCTCAGGAAGGAGGCCTTTCCTCACTGAGCTTTTTACAAAATAATTATTACACGGGGTCTCCGAATACTGATCTTTTGTCAAACTATAAAAGAATATGTAAAAATAACATTAAATAATGGAAAATTACTTTAGTTTTTCTTTTTTTCCTGGTTGGAGGAGAGTTGTATAGCAAAGATTGTGTGCCATCATGATGCTGGGATACAAAGAGCTGAAATCCAAAGTGGCGATCGGCTCATTGTAATAACCTTTTAACGGCTCGATAACTGTCGCACCTTCAAATTGATCGGAAGCTTCTCCCACATGCATTGTGGGTAACAAATATCCGGCTTCTTTTGCCTAGAATGGCGGTTACACAAATTTTTTTTAAAGTTTTTTTTACTTTTCGGAGAAGTTGAGACATGACTTTGATTTGTTGTCCGCGAGTCAATAATGAAGAAAATGTGACTCCTGTGACACGGGCCATTTCCATGTAGTTGATAAGGCACATGAGTTTTCCGAGGAGTTTAAGTGGAAGGTAGGCATCTTTCAAGCAATATACTGCCAATCTGAAATCATTAAGTTTTTAAAGGGGAAGTGGAGGCAGTTTTTTTGCCTCTAGCTTGAAAACTATGAGTTCTATAGTTTTGAACACTCAGTACAAAATGAAAGATGAAAGTGTTTAATAAGCTTTCAAGAGTCAAAATCAGTTAAATAGTTCAGCAGATATCGATGGTCTAAATTGACACCTTTTTTAGGATCAATTTTTGAAGAAAAAAAGAAAGAAAAAAATTTTTCATTTTTCCATACACTAATGCAGAGGTTCCCAGACTTTTTCACAGTGTGCCCCCCTTTTAAACAAATGAAAACCTGTGCCCCCCCCAAAGTTGTTAATTTTGAGGTTTATGAAAAAATTGGGGTTTTAAAAATGTGGATTTTGAGGTTTTTGAAAAAATAAATTGCACTTAAAACGCTGATTCTGAGGTTTTTTGATGAAAAATTGGAACAATTTTGAGTTTAATTTAATTTTTTTTAACGAAAATTTGGCTTTAGAAATGTTGACTTAGAGGTTTTTGACGAAAATTTGGCTCTTGATACCTTGATTTTGAGGTTTTTCACAAAAAGTGCCTCTTAAAACTTTAATTTGAGGTTTTTTGACGAAAATTTGGCTTTACAATTAATGTTGATTTTTAAGTTTTTGATGAAAATTATGCTCATAAAACCTTGATTTTGAGATTTATGACGAAAAAAGGCTCTTAAAACTTAGATTCTGAGGTTTTTGGACGAAAATTGGGCTTTACAAATGTTGATTTTGAGATTTTTGACGAAAAAAGGCTCTTGAAACTTTGATTTTGAGATTTTTTTTTACGAAAATTGTTCTTCTGATTTTGAGGTTTTTGAAGAAAAATCGGCTCTCAAAATGTAGATTTTAAGGTTTTTTTAAATGACAAATAGCCTTAAAATATGTTCAGAAAGAAAAGAAAAACTAAGTTTTTCGGGAATGTTAAAAAAAAAAAAAAAATCTTGACCCTGCGCACGCCCCCCCCCCTCTGAGAACAGCTCACGCCCCCCACTTTGGGAACCACTGCACTAATACATGAGAAAACGGAAAGTCTTAGAAAGTTGAGACTAGTTTAGAGGTAATAAACATTTCCAAAAACGTTCAAGCTCTCCATCTTTCAGGGTTCAGAAATTAAAGATCATCAAAACAACCAGTTTTGTCAAAAACCCCTTTTTTCGACCTTTTGAACAGGCAGAAACTATAATGGTTCTGGTAAACCATAGGTATGCCACCATAGGTAAGCACGAGATTACCTTCTTCTAGTTACTTCAGTTCCATTTTGTAAATCTGTGATTATGCTGTGGTGGACGTCTTCTTTCTGTTCTTGCAAAAAATGAAAACTCACAGCATTTAATGTGTACGACCTCAGTTTATAATCTCTCAACAAAACCTTTAAAAAGACAAGATATCAAAAAATAGTCAAATATTTTACTTACGAGTAATAAATCGAATGAAGTGCGTCCTTCTAGGTTGACATATTTGTTTTCCCTTCGGCCCATCTGTTTGCTCTGTATGACCGTATCTTTGACAACAGATTTGATCATTTTCATGCGGCCCAAATAAGTAAAGAAGGGACATTTAAGGTGGTTCGCTCTATTGATGAGGTATGGAAAGTCGAAATTGTTTATGTTGTAGCCGGTAAACAAATCTGGGTCGACTTCTCTTATAAATTCTGCCCATTTCTTGACAAATTTATTAATAATTGAAGAAAAGAAAAAAAATTAATACCTCCAGCATATCTTTTTCAACATCGCAGCTAATAACTTGAATGCCGACGATCGGGGCACATGATTTGAGAGTGAAAATGTTTCTGATGAAAGGCTCTGTTTGTCCTTGGCACATGACCATGTTGGCGATTTGGATGACAGGGTCGACATTCGCTTCAGGGAAGACTCCTTTCCTTCCAGCACATTCAATATCAAAACTTAAAATCCTAAAAGGAGCTACTTTGGCCCACTCCCCTTCAGGCTCATGAGATATCAATTTGTCAAACGCAACATCAACTTCTATCTGACATCTTGAAATTGGAGCGACCTTATTTACTGAACGACGAGTCCAAGTTTTGGACGGAAGTTCGATCCAATTGCATCCAGTAATATGGCAATCGACCATAAATCTAGAAATTATGCGTTATTATGATTTGTGAGTTTGAGACAAACCTTATATCGAAATCAATGTTGGCTTCAAAAGCTTTATAAAAATGACCCGAAAATTCATCCATTACAGTGGTTTTGTCCAGAAGCCTTTTGGCTGGTGCGATAAGTCTAGGAAGGGCGACATAGATTTTCAAAAATGGCTTTAAATCCTCTCCATCGTAGCCATAAATGCTTTGCTTGTGTTCCAAAACAACTTTGACGACCGCTTCAGCGATGTTCTCACGGTTGCTTCTCAAATCGGCCAAAATGGCGGCGTTGAGCTTCTTTTTGAAATCGTCCAAATGAGAAGATTGAAAATCGGGAGGGGCGATCACATAAAAATAAGGCGTGAAACCGTGCACATGACAGCAAACGGAGTTACCCTCCATTGTCACTCCATAAATCCTCATTACAGGAACCGGCTCAATTTGGCTCCCAGGCATTCCAGAAAAAGGCTTCCCTACAACAATCAATTCTCAATTCAAAAATCATTTTCTCATCCCCCTGTGGACTTATCGTCTTGAAATTTTCTACAAACCTTCTTCAATTTGATAAGAAAAAGCCCTAAAAATTTCAAGTCGATCGGTCAAAAGGGAGCTAGAGAATGATTTAAAAAAGTTTCGTTACCATTATAATGATCGATTTCAAGCTGCTGAAAACTTATGGTATCTGTTTCCGGATTCAGCTCCGGAGGGTCTGGTCGTTTCCATTTTTGATTCACTGCTTGCGTTTCAGGTCCCTAAAACCAAATTCAAATTAAAACAATGCAAAGAAAAGACAAAACAAACATTCTTGTTAAATAATGTATGAAAAACATGGCTTGACATTTTCTAGAACGACAATAGCAAACAGCAGCTGTTAAGTAAATAAAAAACTTTCAAGCATGAAAAGCTTTTAAAAAAATCTTAAAACGCATAAAAAACTGTCATACACTCGAATATTCAATGAACATGCTTAAAAAATTTGACCAGTAGATTGATTTGGCACTTCCAAATGATAATCTGTATGATCTTGACCTTTAAATTCCATTAAAATGGAAAGGGGTGAAAATCGCTTGGTTAGCTCTTCCCAGGAAAAGCCAGCGGCTCATTATTTTCTTATGCTTCTCCTATTACCATTATTATGTGCCAAGTGCTACCATTGTGCAATGTAGAAGTGACACCAGATTTTTTTTCTATTTCTCTCGTTATAAATTAATATAAAATCAAGTACAATTTGTACCCAATTTGCACACAAACAAGCACAAAAATAAAACAAAGTTATATTCAATTAATATTATAGGTTTTAATGAAAGCTTCCTTATTAAAAAAGCAAGTGAATACTTTTAACTTCACTTACGCCACGGATAAAATCCACAGGAGATAGCTAAACAAATTTTATTTTTTATTCGAGAAATAGAGTTTTGAAAAATAAGGAAAAAGATTCAATTTTTACCTCTCCGACAACTTCAGGTTCCATTTCGTTCAAACAGGAAAGTGTGTGTTCAAAATCATTGAAATCTTCTTCATCTTCATCTATAAACCTGTAAGTAATAATAGCTATTTTAGTCAAAATTTCAGTATTGAGATTACAAGAAATGAAAAGCAGAAATAATGGTACTAGACCAGAGATTCCCAAACTTCTCCACAGTGCGCCCCCCCTTTTAAACAAATAAAAACCTTTGAGCCCCACAAAAAAAAAAAAATTAAATGTTAATTTTGAGGTTTTTGACATAAGAAATTGCACTTAAAACGTTTATATCTCTTGGAAGTTGATTTTGGGGTTTTCTAGCGAAAATTTGGCTTTAAAAATGTTGATTTTGAGGTCTTTGACAAAAGAAATTGCACTTGACACGTTTATTTTAAGGTTTTTTGACGAAAAAAATTGGCTCTTGAAACCACGATTCTGAGATTTTTGACGAAAAATTGTCTCTTGGAAGTTGATTTTGGGGTTTTCTAGCGAAAATTTGGCTATAAAAATGTTGATTTTGAGGTCTTTGGCAAAAGAAATTGCGCTTAACACGTTTATTTTAAGGTTTTTTGACGAAAAAATTGGCTCATGAAACCACGATTCTGAGGATTTTGACGAAAAATTTTCTCTTGAATGTGAATTTTGAGGTTTGGGCCCCAGTTTGGGAACCACTGTACTAGACTAAGCAGGGTAGGGAATGTAAATCAAGAGCAACTAAGAGCAACAATTCAAAATGCAAAAGTGATGAACTTCCTGAACCATTTTCAGCTGACAAATCTATTGCACAGAAGATAGATATCGGTCATGTTAAACAATGCAATGAAAAGATAACGAGGTCGAAACCTTGAACCTTTTTGTGAGAAATCTAAAATCGCTTGTTTCAGGACTTGAAGGACTAAGAAAATGTACAGAACATTGAGAGCATTTTTGACACCATTTTCAACAGGTATTTTGTTATTACCTTGGCTTTTTGTTGTTCCCAGGAGGGCCAAAGCCATTTTCTCGCTTTTGGCTCATCTTTCAAACTTTCAAAACTCAAAATCAGACAGCAAACTACAAAGGGTCGTAACCACATCAACAATCAGCAGCCTAGCGTCCAACTTGGCGGGAAAAATCAGGCAAAAAGCGGGAGTTTGATAACACCTTATCAATTCGTCTTTTGACGTTTTCCAACTTAAAAGTTGCTCTTTTTAATTGATTAAAAACATCTAATGATATCATTTTAACTAAAAGTTAACTCAAAAAAGGATTCAAGAAACCAAAAGTGGAGAAAAAGAACAAAAATAAAGTTCTCGTTATCAAAAACTGATAAGGAAACCTCCCTGTTTTCCAATATTAGCCGGGAAATCGTAATAACTCAAACTTTACGTTTGAACTTTAAATTTCTTTAAAAACGTATCAAGTTGTAATCATCGTTTTGACGTAACTTATCACGAATCCATATCAATTTCATTTTAAAAATAAAATAAAAGTCCAAATTTTCCAATGACGTCATAGTGAGATGACGTAGATGTTTTTGCTTACAACCTTCACCACTTCTTCCGTCATCTTCTTTTATCGTTATCAACAAAAATGTCAAAATCTCATTAGGTAATTTAGGAAGTTCTTGATTATTTTATCTAGACGTAAATAAATTAGGCAAAATAAAACTAAGTACGCAATCCATAGTTTTTTTAATTGGTCGAACACTATGCAGTTTTGAAAATAAAAGTCGCTAAAAAAATGATAAGGATCACTTGCCTGAATAATGATATTCTGATAATCACGCACTAAACCTTCCATTCTGAAGGTTGTTTCCGACTTACGAAACATTCTTTTTTTCAGTTAAAAGTGATTTCGTTTCGTTCTGAACTATTCCATCCTTTTGAGTAAGTTTATCATAAAACTAATTTCTAGAACTGCACTGGAATTTCTTTTGCGTTATGACCTTATTTTCCAGAATCGCTTTCCCCACTTTGCCACTTTCAAGGTCAAAAGTTGGTCTAGGAATTCACAGACGCTATCTTTGTGCAAATATTAGCTTTCATGAATCAGCAGTGTTTTGTAAATTTTTGGGTAGGTCATAGGTTTATAATTTATTAGCGGTGACGTTTTCGTTCTGATTTACATTAGATAATGAAAAATATGTAGAATCAAAGCAATCATTCCCTAATCGCCCCATTCAGGAGCTCTTAGTAGTTGAATTATTCTAAATCGGGCAATACAGGGTTGACTCTCAGGTCTACCGGCTCAGAGCGCCTCACCTTTCACTATGGTGGTCTACCTTTTAAAATAATTTTAATTCTTTTTTTTTTCTTCAATATCAACTCCTATCTCTAATACCTATCCTCGAAATCATGAAAAGGGATCTGTAATACATTCCGAGTGGCCTGCCTATCTCATTTTTCTTGACCCATCCGAGATGACGTGAGATACGCCTGTATATTCTCTTTTTCACTGTTTCTCATTTTTTCAAAGTTTATTATCCTTAATAATGTAAAGCGTTTTTTAAAAAATATTTTTTAAATTTATTAATTGCCTTAATTTTGGCTTAAAAAGGTAAAAATCAGTTAGACCACATAGTAGAGAAGAATCACCCAGTAGACCGCATACTAGAGAAGAAACCAGCCGGTAGACCGCATACTGGAGTGGCACCAACACAGGACTCTTTCTGGCAATACTGGAAAAAAATTTGTTTATTTTATTTATTTATTTTTATTACAATTTCTCTTGCTGTATTTACTGGAAAATTAAAAAAGCCCAATTTGTGATGAGACTCTCAATCTGGAAAACTCTCTAATGTAGTCTAATGATATAAGTAAAGTGCTTAATTGGGCAACACAGTCAATGCAATGTAGTCCAATTTGAGGTAATTATCACAACCTGGCAACATTGTAAAATAGTCTAACTGATGATAAACTGCCACAGGAGAGTGTAATGTTGTCCAATTTGAAGGAAATCAAACCTCCCAATCTGGCAACACAGGGAGATAGTTTAATTAATAACAATAAGGTTCTCTAACAGGCAACTTGAAAAATTTAAAGAAGCCCGATTTGGGAGAATCGCCCAATCTGGCAACCCCGTAAACTTGTTTAATTGATGATTGATGAATTAGTGTAATGTAGTCAAAGTTGAAATAATTCACCATTCAATTGATGACATTATTTGGCAATACTGGAATATCAAACCCAATTTTGGTTAAATAGTCAAATCTGGCAATGTTAAATTTCCTAAGATCAGTTAAGTGTAATTAGGAATTGGCTTTTCCATGGACTATTCTCAAAGCTTATTACCCTCTTGTTGGATCAAATTTTAAAGCTATTCAGTAAATTTTATTGCGTTCTTTATATTGATTTTTATTTTTCAGGTCATATAAATACAAGAACAATGGTGATGAAGAACCTTAAGAACCTCAGCCCTGCTGAAAAATTAAATTTCGTTAAATCATTCACGACAATATTTTCAGACTGTGATGGTAATTTAGGTTTCATTTTTTGTTCCAATTAAATATTTGTTTAAAGGTGTGCTATGGTTGGGGACTAAAGTGATTGACAAAGCCCCTGAGGTGATGAATGGCTTTAAAAAACAGAACAAAAGCATTTTTTATCTCACAAACAACAGTTTGAAGACCCCTGACAATTTGGCGATGAAATTCAAAAATATGGGATTTGAAACTCAGAGGGTAAATTTTTTTTAAAATACGAAAATTTTTATCAATTTTTTCAGGATGAAGTTTTATGCACGGCGTTGCTCACTGCGGAATACTTGAAGTTGAAAAAATTCGATAAAAAAGTTTATTTATTGACGTCCACAGCCGTCAAAGAGGAAATTGAGCGAGTTGGGATTTCAAATATTGGATGTGGAGTGAGTCAAATCTTATTTAATTAATATTTATAAAAGAAATTTTTTAGCCAGATTTAACAAACGCTGGTGAGGTAATGGATATGAGTGAAAGCCTTGATTTAGACCCAGATGTCGGAGCTGTTGTCGTTGGTTACGACGTCCATTTTAATTACGCCAAACTGCTCAAAGCTTCCGCCTACTTATCATCCTCCAACGTCGAATTTTTAGCTACTAATACTGACGAACGTTTTCCAATGCCTGGTGGTCGATTAATTCCAGGTAAAAATATAAATAATACAAGAAATTTGATAAAATGATTTTAGGTGCCGGATCTTTTGTCAAAGCCGTTGAAACGGCATCAGGGAGAACACCGACGGTTGTTGGCAAGCCTTCAACTTTAGCATTCGAATACGTCCAAAAAACAACAAATTTGAAAGCCAATGAAGCTTTAATGATTGGTGACAGGTAATTTGGTTACCATGTAATCACTTTAATTTTCTTTTAGATGTAATACGGACATTTCATTTGGAAAAAAATCCGGAATGCAAACTCTTCTTGTTTTAACTGGAGTGCACAAATTGGAAGATATCGAACGTTTCAAAAAAGAAGGAAAAGACGACCTTGTTCCTGATTTTTATACAGATTCCATTGCCGACCTACTCGAATTTGTAGAACTTTGCAAAAAATAAAATTGTTAAACATTTTTAAATAAATTTGCTTACATTTCTAACCTTTTTTTCCCCCTACCAAAAACATTTCACGCTTCACTTGGCAACTAGTTGTTGACCTTAGAGACCAAACAATTTTAAATGAACACATTTTGAGACATAAAATTCAAATTTATTTGACACAAATGAGCTTGATAGACTTGAAAAATTTAAGCATTCCTGAAAAAAGAGCTTTTTTGGATTCCTTTGATGTCATCTTCGTCGATTGCGATGGTAAGTTGATCTTACATAATGAATTATTCATGGGGAAATTTTCTCAGGGGTCCTTTGGGTTGGGGCGAACAGCATACAGAATGCTCCGAACACGATAAATGCTTTAAAAGTGACAAAATCCGTCTATTTTTTAACCAACAGCAGCATGAGAACGACAGAAGAGCTCCTTTCCAAGTTCAAAGGCTTGGGATTTGACGCTCGATCGGTTAGTTCAAGCAGATATCTTCTTTTTTTCAAACTTTGCTTTTAGGATGAAATTTTAGGCACAGCAAAATTAGCAGCTGAGTATTTAAACTCGTTGAATTTTAATAAAACTGCATATTTGGTCGCTCCAAAAGCAGTAAAAAAGGAGTTAGACTCACTTGGAATAAACAACAAAGGATGTGGTGTATGTAAAAATAAAAAAAATTTAAATTAATTTTTTTAAAAGCCCGACGTCATTCCTGTAAATGAAACAAACACCAAATGTTTTAGTAAATTCAAACTCGATCCAAATGTCAAAGCCGTCATAGTTGGATTTGACCTTCATTTCAGCTATCCCAAACTGGCCAAAGCGACTGCATATTTGACAGCATCAAACGACGTTCATTTCATTGCTACCAACCCTGATGATCATTTGCCAAGAAAAGGTGGTGGCTACGAACCTGGTAATTGGATTAATCAACTTTTTTATGTTAAAAATGTACAAATAGGCTGTGGCTCTTATATAAAAGCAATTGAATCATCCAGTGCTCGTAAAGCGGTTATAATAGGAAAGCCTTCTCGGTTTGCCTTCGATTTTGTGAGCCGAAAAAGACACCTCGACCCTCGCCGTGTTTTGATGATCGGCGACAGGTAAACTTAATCCGAGCCACAAAAATATTCAAATTTAATATCCACAGGTGCGACACAGATATAGAATTCGGGAAAAACCTCGGAATGCAGACTTTATTAGTTTTGACAGGTGTTACAAAATTGAACGACGTTAAAAAACATCGGGAGTCCGGTCACGAATTTTTAGTCCCTGATTTTTATTTAAAATCAATCGGAGACCTATTAGAAATTATGGAATCCACAATGTAATGCTAAAAATAAAAATTTCATCAAAATGGGAAAAAATGAAGTCAACAATTTTTATTAA
Organism: Orius laevigatus; assembly: GCA_018703685.1. Classification (NCBI taxonomy): domain Eukaryota; kingdom Metazoa; phylum Arthropoda; class Insecta; order Hemiptera; family Anthocoridae; genus Orius; species Orius laevigatus. Next base: position 266,560 of record JAGWEN010000035.1, on the reverse strand, counting down.
TCCAATGTTTTTTACACTTCTTTGATACAAAAATTTCACACAAAACACTATTGAAATTCAAATATTTTACACTTACCACCTAAAAAACGACAAATCATACAAAAATGTGCATAAAATATTTTATTTAAAAGATGCACTTTAAGCAATTCCTTTGGTCTTCATGCTACAAAGAAGGACTTCTTCAGTACGACAAAACATTGAGCTAATCAATATTTGGCCCTTTTAAACTATACAGAAATTGACTCCATAGGCCATTTTTTAAGGACCAAATATTTTTCAATGGCTTTATTAGTTTAAAAACGTTTTTATTTACATTCTGCCAACTTAACTAGAATTCTTTCACATTTACAAATGTTCATTAGAACATTTTTATCACATGCACGAAGGATTTCAAGTCTTAAGCGAATCTCATAACCAAAAGTGATATTTTATATTTTCTAATGGTTATTGTTTTACATGTATTATTTTTTATAATTTAGATATTTAAGCTTACAATATTGCATAGAAAAGCATAATTTTACAAGTTGAAAATTGACTAAGCTTGTTTTTAAAGGTTCTAACCTTCAGAGAGGTTATAATAAATTTAAGTTCGAAATGGGTTTTCTATGACAAAAAAATTAATTTTAAGGGAAGCTATTATCCTTCATGATGGATGTAGGTAAGAGAAAAAATTATGCAAATTTATCCAATATTGGAAGCTTAAAATTGACAATAGACTTTTGAAGTCGTTTTCGCTCTTAGATAATAGAGCTATAAATAAATTGACCTCACGTGTTAAAAGGTGTATTCAGCACCTTGCCGTCGGTGGGATGACGGAACGACACTGAGGTCAGACGTTCGATCAGGAGCTCGAAGGAATTTTGGAGGCCATTTTGGGGGCCTCGTCTCATTTACACTGCCGTGGCGGGGGCGGGGGCGGAGGGTAGATTTTCTGCATTTGGAGGCTACTCGAGGAGACGGTACGCTCGAGGATTTCTCCCCAGTATTTCTCGCTGAAACCTTCCATGTCACGTGGGGCAGGGACCGAACCCGGAAGAGAACAGCATTGAAGGGTGCTGCTCGGCGGTGGCGTCTTCTTCCCCCTACAGAGTATCTGAAAGAATCAGTTTAAGGGGTTATGCATAGTCTAAACCATCAAGACTCTGGTAGTGCGTTATAGTATCCTTCAATGGATCTCGTAAGTTGACATGAAATTTTCATGGTTCCCTCACAAATGCGGCCTGATTTCATGTCTAAACCCTTAATGCCTATAGCTTTCACAATTTCTCACCGATTTCATCGATATACCAGCCGATTATCTGCCAGAGTTTTGACCTCACGAAAAAAAGTATCGAACTTGGATTTTAGCTAGCTTTTTGATCCGACATAAAGGGTGCTCTAGAACTACTACCCTAGCTTCATTATTTGACCCCCTATGTTTTGACGATGGAAATCGATTCTACCCTTCATTTTCGGTAACTTTTACTTAAAAACTTTTACAGAGCCAAACTTTTTAGACCTTCGAATAGTGTGCCCCTTAACAAGCCGATTATCTGACAGACTTTTGGTCCTATCAAAAAAGTATTATTAGTAAAAGTTACTGGAAATCAAGCGTAGAATCCATTTTTTTCGTCAAAACATAGGGTTCGTATTTAAAATAACGAAGTTAGAGTCGTTCTGGAGCACCCTGTAGGTCAGATCCAAAAGTTATTGACCCCAATCGATTCCTCGCTAAAATCCAAGGGGGGTTTACTTGCATACTTTCTTCGTCAGGTCAAAAGTCTAGTAGATAATCGGCTATCCACTCAAGCTGCTCAAAGACGTTAAGTCATGAAATCGTGCCGCATTGATAGTGTTAATTAGAGAATGTGCCAGATACTCTATAAACCGCCAGTAAAATACACTTGGTTTTGCTTGGTGGAACGCTACCGCACTCCTAGATGAAATAAAAATTAGGTTGATGATGATTAAATTTTCTTTTGGGACGTCTAATTAGGTTTAATGTTTGTTCTAAAGCCGTGAAGGTGTAAAATGATGTTTAATCCTTTGAAATGTACCTTAGTCATAAACAACTCTCTGCTTATCCTCCTGAAATTGTTGTTGAGAAGCCAGTAAAGGAAAGGGTTCCAGAAGCTGTTGCTGAGGGCGAGCCAGGTGACGATGAAGTCGAGAAACTCCGGCATCTGCAATAAAAAGGGAAATTTTTATCTTTAACTCCTTGTTTTTTGAGAAATCGGTCCCTTGAAAGGGATTCCGAGTTTTGTTAGATTATCGCCGAAAAGCGGGGGGCCGTAAATTACCTTCGTCCCAGTGCAGGCGACAACGACTTCCTGTATCGTCCACGGGGTGACCATAACAATAAAACCCAACGACATCGCCGCCATTGTCCTCGAAGCGTTCGTACTGAGTCTCCTCTCGTGGGCGACCATCTGGAAATCCCTCGGGCCTCGGTTGGATTTCTCCTAAACGTAAACAAACAAGAAAAGGTTAATTTGACTAAAAGGAACCCCTGTTTAACGAAGACACCTGCAATAAATCAAAGGAGTAAAAGCTTTGGGATTAAGCGATTTCGCAGCTAGGGGGAAGGTGTAGTTTGTCAGACTCCTAAGATGTTTTAAGCCTTACGTTCGCCCTCGGAAAAGCCCAAGAAATCCTCTGTTTTTAGCCTCTAATGCGTTTACTTCTTCTTCTACTTATTATAAAACGTTTAGCTCTCTATAGTGTTTTTTTTTAAATAATTAAATTTAGTCTTTCATAAGTATTATGACGTTTTCCTTGGAAATTTGCTGATTTACGGAAGTTGAAATTGTTAAATGAACCCTAGACTTTCTTCTCACGTAAAATTTTGTTAGGATCCAATTTATCTTGTTGCGAACGTACATACGCGTTCATCCTCATAAGTTATGAAGTTTCTATTGTTTCTGACCCTTCTCATGCTTTCCCCCTCGCCTTTCTAATTCCATTAACAGTTGAATCTACGGGGGCGTAGGACGTCGAGGCGTAAAATGGTGTTTTATTTGTCTTGTAGTTAAAACGACGTTTTATAGACGGAAAAATTGAAAATTTCTAATTCGTTCCAGTGAAGTTTACGAGTGGTTGCACAACGAAAACACCTGGAAATGAAGGGTCAATCCATAAACCGTAATTCAAACAAAAAGCCCCTTTTAAGTTTTAATATTTGACTTTAAATATTTACGGACGTCCAGGGGGAATATTTTCCCACGAAAAATGTATTATTTGGAAAGGGACAGAAGGGATTTTTTTTTATTGGAAGGTAAAATAACTGAAATTAGGGCGGTTTTCCCTTAGGCGGTTTCCGAATGGGGGCCGCAAATCCTCTTGAAAGCCGTCGAGTTTTCAATCTGCTTTCGCTCTCCACTCAAGTGTGAGAATGGCTAATTAGAATCACCCTTCACTGGCCATTTCGTTCATTAATTCCCAGGAATAGGCTCTAAACTGTTATTAGTTTTGTGGAAAGGAACTTAAAACAAAATAAATCCTGATTGTCTAATTGGAGAAATTGATTGGGCACAACGAGGAGAAGAAAATACACTTTCTATGGATTCCAAACCTGCAGTGACTTTGATATTTCTCATCATGCATTGAGAAAGCACCTATCATCCATTTCGGTAGTAACAGTCATGCATTTTCACATTTCCCACCCATCTAACGTTTCTACTTAGTGTGAAATTTCCCTTTTAGAAAATGACCATCTCGAGGGAAAAAATGATGGTGAAAACTCAAATAGGGGAATAAAACGCCAACCAAATCCCCCACAAACCTCCCAACTACTCCGCCCTCATTTTAAGATACATCTGAACGAAATATCCCTGCAAATATTAAGTACTTAAAAAATTTCGCGAGAAATCGAGGGACAGGGGCGGACTGGGACCTTAGGGTGTGGGTGGGTTTTCAGTTAAGGGGGCGCCCGGGAGGGGGGGGGGGCGAAGAAAATTTTGACAGAAAATTGGCTCTTAGAAAAATATATTCAGCAAAAACAGAGGTTCCCAAACTTTTTCACAGTGCGTCCCCCTTTTAAACAAATTAAAACCTTTGCCCCCCATCCCCCAGTTTTGAATGTTAACTTTGAGGTTTTTGAATGAAATTTGGGTTTTAAATCTTGATTTTCAGGTTTTTGACAAAAGAAATTGCACTTGAAACGTTGATTTTGAGATTTTTAGACAAAAAAAAATTTGCTCTTATAACCATGATTTGGAGGTTTTTTGATAAAAAAATTGCCAAATTAAAGTTGATTTTAAGGTTTTTTGATGAAAATTAGGCATTTATAAATGTTGAATATGAGGTTTTTGGACGAAAATTAGGCATCATAAATGTTGATTTTGAGGTGTTTTGACGAAAATTAGGCTTCACACATGTTGATTTCGAGGTTTTTATTTACTTTTTTTTTTTTGACGAAAATAAGGCTTCACAAATGTTGATTGTGAGGTTTTTCACAAATTTTTGGGAATATTTGCACACAAACAAAAATCTTGAACTTTCCCACACCCCCCTGGGGACAGTTTGCGCCCCCCTAAGGGGGCGCGCCTCCAGTTTGGGAGCCAAACCTGACCGGGGGGGGCCGCCTCTATGTATTCTCGTTCTGCCCCCCCGGGCCAGTCCGCCCCTGTCGAGGGATACGAGAGAGAACTACAGAACCGTGAGTTACTGGACGGTCACCCATCCACATCCTAACCACGGCCGACAATGTTTAACTTCGGTCATCTAATGGGAACCGGCGTTTCATCGCCGCTAGCCAGTAGCCCCCCCCCCCATTTTGGGGGCTCTGGTTTGAGCTGACCTCATCCAGTAGTGAGGCGACAAAGCCCATCATGCATTTCGATAGTAACAATCAGGAATTTGGATTTTTCCCATCAAGCATTGAGACATAAGCATACATCACATCAAACCCATTACACCAAGGAGTTCTAAACAATCTTTTTTAGCTGGACGTCAAAGTTATTTTATGAAGTGTCTTTCTCCACCAAAAAGGGTCCAAGTCCCCTTGTCATAAACAATAATTGAAAACGTTCAAATCCACCTAAAATCCGTCCATTGAGTTGAAATAGGGCCAAAATATTAACGTTCTTTCTAAAGCCTGAGGGAGAAGAGAGCTTAAGGATTCATTTTAGTAATTTAATCCCATTCTAGAAGTATCAAAGTTGGTCTGATTAAGTAGCCTTAGGGTTTTGAAAAATATGGTATTTAATATGGTGAGTTATGTATTACTTTGTATGATCATTAAAACTTTTGGAAAATCCCATATGACAAACTACCTTTTCCCCATTAGGAGCAATAAAGCTTAAAACTAATTGATTCTCCTCTATAAATTTGGTCTCTGGACATAAATTGTTTTAAGGACGGGGAAAGTATTGTATTTGGGTAACAAATTGGGGTTCGGCGTAATGGATACAGTGTGCGAATTTGGTGTAGGTGTGAGGTCCGGGGAGTTGCGATGTTAATACCGGGATTCCCGCAGCTCGGAACGCGTCGGGGGTATAAATTAGTAGGGTGGAACAAGGTGTGGTTTAGTTGAGAAGCGGTTAAGGGTGGATGTGTTTGGTCAGTGCGGTTTCAAAGCCCGACTTCCTCGCCCGTCTCCTGACCCGGACACATCCTGTCCGATCGCTTCAATGGAAACGTGCAGACTAATGTAACAATTAAGTTAAACGATTAAGTTTGAACAGCTCTACCACCGGCCATGAGTTAGACAAACTTCTCAAGAAAGTAGCACTCTTTCTGCTTTTCTGCTGCTACTCAACCGATTTTGGGATTGTGACTGCCCTTTAAAGTTTCGAAACGTTGCTCTAACTTTTTGGCGACAACCTGAGAAAACCTAAAGATAACAAGCCTGTTTATGTCCGAAATAAATCTTTAAGAACTCATTAGATACAGAAGATAAATTTAAACAGCTCTTAAAAAGTTTTTAAGAATCAGAAAAGGTAGAAGTCGGGCAATTTCCTTAGCGAGCGCTCAGGGGAAATCAAGGAAAGGGGGCTTTATATTAAGTACGTGGAAAAAAACAAAAGGTTTTATTCTTCAAAATCCGTTTGATCTCAATGAATCCTTTTTTAGTTTTTCAGTGACAAATTGATGGAAACAAACGTATACAAAAGGGAATTTTCGACCTCATTATAAATCATTTTTCTTTGTTTATAAAACAAGTTAAAACCCTTAATAAAGTTGCGAACCCTTGAAAAAAGAGAGTATGAAAAATTTCCCTTTGTTTTGAATTCATTTGTCATTTTAAAACATCGTATTTTAACGACTCGGCTTTTTAACGTTTCGCTATCGGGACGGTGAAACTTTTTCAAAAGACTATTTAATTTACCTGATGATAAATTAAGAAATCCCCTTAAAATATTTCAAAAAGAACTCTTAATAATCTGTGAATATTTTATGAGAAGAAATTAAGACTTTCATCATTTTAATTACTTATGGTTTTTTATGAATATTTTAAAATTACTAATTTAATTTTTTTCTCGGAAATGCCGCTTTAGAAATACGTAAGGAAAACAAGAGACAGCTCAGACAGATATCAAATATTTCATTGCTACAATTATGGCATTTTCAATTCATGGAAAAAATTGGAAAGTATCACACTAATAGAGGCAAAAATGAAGAACATTTTCCATTTTGTTGAACATTCCTATCTATCTTAGTTTAGTAAAAAAAAATTTTGAGAACACAAAACACCAATTTTCTTGAAACTATGTAGAGATCTGAAGCTGAAACTTGGCAAAAGTATTCTTGAGCTCCCCGGGTGCTTGCCCACAAAACAAAGAAGTCCACATGTGTAATGCTTGTTTACTTTATTATCCTCTTTGTTGTCCATTAATTTACATGTAAATACCAAAATGTCCAAACCCATTAAACCATTGTAATACAAATATCATCCTAGGGGTGTAACAATGGGAGGAAATCAATTATCTATCAAGGTGCAAATTATCGCCGGAGAGTATCTCGTTACATAATTAGCGTATTGATTATATCAAAGTCCACAATGTGAAAAGGGCGACGAGAGAGAAAAATGGGATGTAGATTAATCAAGTTAGCCATTAACCAATAATAATTCTGTCCCGATAATGGTATAGACTTGCAAATCGTTTCGAACAAAAAACCAAAGGTCGAAAATGGTAAATTTTCAGGTCTCTTTCTAAATATTCATCGGGGCTAATCAAATTACCTTCACTCCCTTTTTTTTTGGTTCACAATAGACTTTTCTTTTTTTTTATTTTCACAAAAAGAGCCTTTCATCGCATGATTTTGATCAGGGGCTTTATGATGAAAGCTCGTTGGCAAGAGAGGTGAAGAAGAGACAATCAAAGAAAAAAAAAGGGATTTGTTTTGTTGTTAAGTTCACTTCAGGGATCACCGAACTCAAACACGGGAGTCCATCGGGTGGAAAATCCGTTTTAGGCCATTTTCGACCCAAATCTTGATATTTTGCACGTTAAGTTTTTGTTTAAATAAAACAATGGATGATTCAATTTTCGTATTTTCTTAGGAATTTCGTTCGTTGACAATGGAAATAGGAAATTCGTCGTTGACATAAAGAAGCTCTCCGAGTCACCACTTTCCGAAGAAGTTCTAATAACACGGGAGGCTATTTGTCAAACGGAGAAGAGGGAAAGCTCCGAGCATGTCCTAATGACCCCATTAGTCCCCGAGTCTGTTCTTCCGATATCCTACGGTAATGTCTCCCTCCCATTTCGCAACCACGAATATCGTAAAAGGGGTTTTAAGTGGAATTTCATCTGCCTCTAATTTAATTACTTGGGTTTTTCCAGTTCTCTCAACCTCCCAAAAAATGCAATTTCTTGACGTTTTTAGGGAGGAAGCCGACGATTTTATCTCTTGAATAATCAAGATATGAGAGGTTCACGAGTATTTTACGCGGTGCGGAATAGAAGATGACTCGTGGATTTATTATAGCGGAGATTCGTATTCAGCACGCATTCGTAGGTGGTGGGTAATTTGATTGTTTTCCCCGAAACGGAAACTCACGGAATAAGCACTTAAGAGATAAAACAATGAAGGAGATAATGAAGATCGCTTTTTGAAAGGAAATCACTTTTATTTCTAGGTTTGTTTTTGTGAAGGGACACACCCTTCTGAAAACCGCCGCAAGTCGTGACACGTAAGTACATAATTCGGTTGGCTGCAGCCGTAGGGTTTCTAACTCGGTTACATGTGTCCATTAGGGAGGAGTCACAAAGCACCCACAGCATTTTACCCCTTTCTCTCTCGGGCACACTTTTCACAGGTGGGAAAACCATTTCCTACTCAGGCTCATAAGCGAGAAAGTATGAAGGCCTAATTTTCAACTCCATATGACTAACGAAAATTTCAAAAAAACTTTTTATTTCGATTACCATGAGCTGCGCTTGAAACATTCTTTGAGGTTGACACCGATTTTTAGGCATTTTTTCGTCCCTTTTTTTTCGTGTTTGGTGACGAACGTGGTCATTTGTGGGAAGAGGTCGGTTAAGAACTTTTCGATGAGATCGATGTCGACGTCGTCGTCGATTTGCCCGAAATGAAACCAAACTTCTTGGAGGTCAAGATCGCGGAGAGGTGATTCGGAAATGAGGGCCATCCAGTCGCCTGGACTTTTGACGGGAGAGTCGCAAGGTTGGGTTTCTTGTACGTATTTGTTGACGTTTTCTGTGAAATTCGTGACTGCGAAGCGACTTCGTAAATGACGGCTTTTGAGTCTGTGATCGTCGTGGTCGAGACCGTTCGCTTTGAACGTTCGGGATGAAAAGTTTTCCTTCGAGACGATCGACTGCACTGAATTCTCGGGAGTTTTAATTAACAAAAACGTTGATTCATCCGGGATGTCACCTGTCCCTTTCAAACGTTTTGGGTCTTTTTCGACTTTTTTACAGACGCGTTTCACGATCGAAACGTCCGCCGGAGCGTGAAGTCGCTTTTTCATCGCTTTGATCTCCCTCTGAAGTTTCTCGATTTCCTCCTTTTGTGACTCCATCACTCCGAACACTTTTTTCAAAATCGATTTGAAACCGTTCACCTCCTCTTTTTTCGCCGACGCGCAGCACAGGTCGCATCGCCAAAAAAGGTTGTTTGAATGGCTAATCGCTTTGTTCACGCATCTCTCCAAATTGACGCAGGTCGAATGGAACACCTGACCGCATAAACCGCTGCACATCACCATCCTCTCCATATCGTAAATATTCTTCGAACAAGCCGAACACACGCCGATCACACCCGCCACACCACACGTTTTCTTCATTGTTTAAATTTTTTTTACGCTTAATTTTGACATAATAACCAAAATATAACATTTTTTCAATCATATGCTATCATTATGCAGAGACCCACCTTAATAAATGTATTGATTTTATGTAAATCTCGAGAAGAAAAGAAGCCTTCCTTCAAACGAGTGGAATTATTGATATTACCATAAAGGAACTGAAAGACTTCTTTCCAAACACTTTCATCAATTTACATTTTTTTCAACTTGCGAATCGTCTGCGAAAGGAATCATCTGATAAGGGGATCTCAAGACTTTTCCCTTGTGGATTCAAACAAAACTTGGCAGATATTTTCAAATCATCACGTCCTGTAGAGAAAACAGACCAAAATTGCGGGTTTCAGGTATTGCAGTAAAAACTAGTCGACTCATTCTGAACATTAGTTCCAATCTGGTGATTGGAATCTCATTTTTAGCGGATTTCCGTAAGAAAGTAGGCTATTGAGGTGGTCGTGAAGGCGGCTCCCAGGCTAGAGGCATATACATAATATAAGCTTCTAACCCGAGGCCGGCCCCAATAGCCTGCTTTCCTCCGGAAATCCGCTAAAAAAATCCGCTAAAAAAGTTTTGAATGTTAATTTTAAATTTGGCTTTTAAAATGTTGATTTGGAGGTTTTTGATGAAAAATAGGCTCTTAAAATGTTGATTTTATGGTTTTTTACGAAAAATAGCCAGCAAAAATCGTCTAAATCCAACAAAAAATAAAATAATTAAACCCAACAAACCCTCCCAGGAACTTAAAAACAAACCAAAACACAACAAAGTCCAGCAAAACGACCGATTTGGATGGATTTTATTTTATGAGTTCAGTTTTTGCTGGAGTTCGATGCCTTTCTTTGTTGGATCGAGGCACTTTTTGATGAATTTTGTTGGGTTTTAAAAAAATAAATAAGCCGAAAAAAAAAAAAAAATCCGCTTTAAAAAAAGGTTTTTAGAGGAAAAATGGGTTTTTTGGACCAAAAAATGGGACTTCCGACTAAAAATGGCTTTTTCCTCAAAAAATCGGTTTTCTAACCAAACTACTTTTCGACTAAAAATGGTTTTTAGACCAAAAACGGGATTTTCGACTAAAAATGTGATTTTCGAATAAACATGAGTTTTTTGACAAAAAGTGGGACTTTCGACTAAAAAAACAAACTTTTCCAACTAAAAATGGGTTTTCTGACCAAAAAACAAACTTTTCCTACTAAAAATGGGTTTTCTGACCAAAAATGTAATTTTCGATTAAAAATGGTTTTCTGACCAACAATGTGATTTTCGACTAAAACTGGGTTTTTCCAATAAACAAAAGGGTTTTTTCGACCAAAAATGGGATTTTCGTAGAGGTCAATTCCTGAAATCACAAAAAGATCAACCTAAAATAATAAACGAAAAATGCTTGAAGGTTTCTGATGCGTGAAAAGTCTTGAAAAAGTGAAGAAAAAAGGGTCGAGAGGAAAGAAAGGCCTCCTGAATCGTGAACTAATTCTAATAGGCTCGGTTTGTACGAGGTCAGTTTGATTGCCGATTGAGAACACTTGAATCCTTTTCGATAGCTTCCTTAACGAGGTACTAATGACCCCCGAACTTCAATCATCCCCTTCTTTTCCCTCCTTCCTTCTTATTTCCAACGCGATAAGTATCCCGAGATGAATAGACTTAATTAAAAACAATCCCTTCTTATTTCGATTTCCGTATTTCTTGTTTCGAATTTATTACGGCCACAAAGGAGTCCGTGATTACACGGATGAAAAAGGATAAAAGGAGGTAAACGAACGCCGAAGTACTTCACCTTATTCTCATTAACCCCTTCGAAGAAAGTGATGTATGGCGAAGAAAGGGGAGGATTTCAAGGGATAGAGAACCCTTTGAAACAAAAGGTACGCCCTCGAGGAAAATTCTGAATAGATTGCCGAATCTCAAACAGCCTCACAATGCTACCTATGAATGAATATACAAAGGAATAGACACACATCAAAAACCTCACAAACAATAATTTTATAATTAAAAAAAGTTTAACGTCCTAAACAATTTAGATACTCTCGTTGCTACCTACTAATGAATTAAACTTTCCTTTCAAATTTTAACAATGAAAGCGCTTTAATCATCACTTTTGTGAATGTTATTGTTATTCATGTAAAAGTTTATTAATATGAAATTCGCAAAAATTATTTTTTAAATTGATGAACGAGTGAAAAACAGAGACTTTTGTAAATTCAACCACTATTTTGCTTTCCGGATCAAATTTGCATAAAATTTCATGAGTGTGATTTATGACTTTTGTTTTCGGTTGAAAGTGAGTGGGCGTTGACGTACTGCTTGTTTATCAAATCAAACCGTCTTGCCCTAAAACTTCGCATGGGGTTAAACTTTCCCTCGATATAGATTACCAAGCGGAAGGGCGAAACTTTTCGGCTGACAAATTTCCAAACAATGAATCGAAATAAAAATGGCCCCTTTTTGTATGCAAACATTTGAGTTCGAGCCGTTGGAGTTTCCCATCAAAAATTCATTCGAATTTAGGCCACAATGCATTTTTTTAATGTCAAGTATAACTTTCTTAAAAGCTACCTTCGCTTTTATGCAGGAAAGATTTTAACGAGGTAATAATTTTGTCTAAAAACTTTTATGTCCATATAATTTATGAGCATAAAGTCTAATGTTTTATCAAAAGCTTTTCACTCAAGAATTAGCTTTATTTTTGTTATAAATAATGAAAAAGATAAAAGTCGTGCCTTATAGTAATAAAATAAGTTTTTTTAATCCGACTACGCTTTTTTTATAACGAAGAAATAACGTGGATGAAATTTATAACTCAAAATTTATCTTAACAAGCAAACGGTCCGAGAGTATGGAGAAAATAATTGCAAATTTGTTTCCACTCTGTCTGAACTTTATTTGCGGTCTGGTGGGGAATATTTAAAAGGAGAGATAAGTGGCCGCGATGTAAAAGGGTCGAAGAGGAGGTTAAAATGGCCCCTTACGCTATCAGAAATAACCAAATGGAACCCACCATCAGCCACATCAAACAGGTGTAAATTTCCTCGAAAAACTTTTTAATAATTTTTTTTTTATTGATCGTTTTTTATGTAATTTATACACCTGGCTATTTAAAGCGTTTAGGTCTCGTGTAAAAGACAGGTGAACGGCCTAGGAAATGTAGGGCCCAGTTTATCGGCTAGGTCAGCTGCATTTGCCAGGTTCGATGTAGTGGGGTTTGTTATTTGTAGTCTGAGGTATTGGTTACCTTTATTTTTTTTTTTAAATGTTCGAAATCTTTTGTTTATAAACTGTCTTTTTATCCATTGGAAAATCAATAATTGGAAGAATTCCAAACGACCCTGATACGCGGATATAAGGATGAAATGCCACCCCCGAGGCGGATCCATCTTTAATATCCGTCATTGTCCGTCTCCCTCTATTTCTTGTCAATTCTCCGTTTTAAAAGCGTGAAATGTCTTTTTTCCGATTTAAGGTCGCTAAACGTTTAAATTGTTTGAGATTAAATAATCATAAGCAGCAATTTGAGGTGTGGAGATAGGAAGGCTGGTTAAGTTTGGGAACGAGGCCCTTTAGGGTCGGACCGCGGAAGGGTTTACCCATAAAGAGGAGTTAAAACAGAAATATGACTTGTATCCCCTCACAAACCCCTTTAAAACATTACCATTCTCCGGGAAACACTTAAGAGCTCAAAGCACGTATTTATAATTTAAAAGGGGACGGGTCTTGTTTTCCAGAGGCCGAAAGAAACTAAAACTTTCAAGTTTCACTCGGGTGGATTCGGGTTATTTGATTATTTTCGTTTGATGCAGCGGGAAAGGATCGTAATAACGTTGCGCTAGAGGTTTTCTTGTTTTTCTGCCTTTTTGGATGGTGAAAACTAGTACGTACCTTGGGAATGTTCGAGTTTGCTAAGTCGTTCATGTTGGTGACGCCATAGATGTTGGTTTTCATTCTGAGTTTGTTAGCATGGAAGGCGGATCCGTAGCAGTACATGAGAAGCATCGTCGTCGGGAAGTAGAAGGAGCAGGCGGCCAAAATTCTGATGCTCGGCCTCGTATAGAAAGGATCGCAAGCCGCCAGTCCGGAGACGTTGAAATAGTATCCGCCTTTAGGAAGCACAACTGCTGAATAAACAGTGAGTGAAGCGACCAGCGTGAGGCTCAACACCGTCATGCATCCCTGGCAGAAACACTGTGAACATTTACGACAAAAACAAAAAATGCTCAAAGCGTAAAGCGAAAATGCTCATTTTTTATAAAAACGTTTGCGTAACATGAAATTCGATTCTTCGTGTTTGTAACAAGATCCGAGCGGTTCGAGGCTAAATAGTTTACCAGGGATCAAAAGCTTCCGTATGCGGGAAAGAGTAGGGGGGGGGATATAGTAACGAAGGTAATACGCGAAAGGCAATCATCCATGTAGGTTCAAGGAAATTAGATAGCTCAACACTAATATGCCTCTGTAAAATTAATTGCCTTAAACTTCATAATACCCGCAAAATATGAGTTAATTTCATTTTTCATGCTTCCAACAATCCTGTTAAAGTTAAAAAGAGACTGTCGATGGTGAAAATTGTATTTTTCAAAAAAATTGTTAGGAACAAACATAAAAATAGGCTTTTAAGGGATTCCAAAACGTGCAGAACTTAACAATATACAAAATGGATCTCTGAGAAATAATCCCGAGCTTTATCCACCTCCATCGCGATTTTTTCATCCCATTTAGCAACACAATAAAAGCATTTTGAAACGACAAAACAAAACTTCCGTGGGAGCGAGAGGGCGGGAAAAATATGGAACGCAAATAAGGTCTTTAGGGGAGGTTATTCGGGTATAAAACGTTTCGCGAACTTTTCTCAAGGGAAGACTTTTTTAAGCGAATTTAAAACAGTCATTTATTTAAAAAGTCTTTGGGAAGGATCTCTGAATAAACACGTCCGTCCGACTATCGGAGGGGAACAAAGGGACGTCTTTTCCTTGACGTTTTTATGACAAAAAGTTTAATTGAATCTTCGTATAAAAACAAACTCATTAAACCGTCCGAAAATACTGGAGGTAATAAATTCTGGATGTCAATGGCCTCTTTGGGTTAATTTATTGTTAATTTACTATCCCGAAACCAATAGAATAACGCATTTAGGTACAAGGATCGTGTGTAGAAGCTGTATTTCCGACCCCTAAAGCTCCAGTGTCTTTTAAATTATCATCAAATATTCAACAACTTTAAAACTCATTTTTTCCGTGTTTGCTACAATCCTTTGAGTTGGCAGTTGGACCAAAAAATAGATTAAAATTTAAGATTTCTTAAAGTTTATTTTTTAAAAATCTACTTAAAAATCTTTAGATGGAAAAAATAGGCAATAAAGGTTAGATTCCTCTTTTTATTTTTTTGGCTCTTAGATGGTAGAAATACCGACATCCTCAGTTTAAGCGGAAATGGGCAAATGACAATGGAAGTTATTGCCCTGGCTCGTTCACCGCAAATTCTTTCTTGGAAAACTTTCCTCTTCCATCACCTCTTTTTATGTAAAAGAAAAACCAATAAGAATTTTTTTAAATATATTATTTTAATGGAAAACAACGCAAAATTGGTTTTCAAAATATCGGATTTTTCATTATTCTTATTTGTCCATTTTTTGGCAAAAAAGTCCCCAAAAAATGACAAAGTTTATTCGGAGTTGGCTCCCCGAAAAAATTATCTCTTTACGCGGTTTACATCATTCGGGATTCGAATTAGGTCCGACTTTGAAGATTTTTATCTCGTTTTTCCGCTTTATCACGTACATAGAACGGTCATCCTGTTAGAAAGTTTTTCCGCCCTTTTGCTCGAAAAACTCTCGCAGGGCCTACACGCTTTGCCCGAGTTTGAAAATCGTTTTTCGACCCCTCCAAGTTATTAAAACTCTCGCAGATTTGTTGGATATCAGATGAGCTCTCGACTCTATTTTGACAGCCTAGAACTTTCATTTAGAAAACCCTTTTGAAATCGAGTTTCAAAAAAGTTACCAACAATTTCATCTTATTTTAAACAAAAATCAATCTTGCTAGCCAGGAAAAGCTTTTTAGATCCCTTTTTTGAAACAGAATCCGTGTCAATGACACATTCAAATAGTTTGATGGATTGTTTAACCCAAATATTTTGAGTAATTGACGTTTCATTACGGGCAAAACGTGTATGAAAACGTCACGTGTTCTCTTTCAACACCTTCCTTCCCATAAATTAACGTCTTAAAACCTTCAAAATGATTGATTACGCCCTTTATTATCGAATCACTCCTTTCAAACTTTAAATACGCTCGGTCTAATTGACACTTCAACTTATCATGTTGATTTTGATCAAAGAAATTAATTAAAAACTTTTTTTTTATGATAAAATCCTGAAATTACCCAATTAATATTTTGAAACATAATCCGTATAATAAACCGTTTTGCCAATATAGCCCCAGAGGATATTACAAATTACGGGCACAATTATTTTTTAAACATTATCTCTTGTGTTTCTAATTAAAGATGAGTTTCCATTTACCATCGAAATGATAAGGGGAACTACACATTAATATCCAGTTTTGCCAACTTAAGCTCTATCTCGGTTATCCGCTAGTAATCTTAACTTGAGATGATTAATTGCTCCACCTATATTACTCGGAATTGATTAAACCTCCACCTTTTGGGAAAAAGGAAGTTTTAAAAACAAAGTTATAAGGATTAGGATGTACTCACTTAAAAGGAAACCTCCTTGTTTATTTATTCAACACCTCCTTGTTGATTGAAGGCCTAATGGATACTGGACGACGGGAGTTGAAAGGGATAAACTTTTTAATAAAAAGATTATAGAATGAACATTAAATTAATTTAAAGGGGCTTGATTGAAGAAAGAAAAATTCAAATTTCCCCCGAGGTAGGAAGGTAAACGAAATAAAATAGTGAAGTGCCCCATTTATCATTGTCAACTTTACAAAAGGGGGTTTGTGAAGTGTATTATCCTTCAGACGTTTTTTCCCCTTCTTTCATCAAGACACAAATAATCAAAGACAAATACGGAAATTTAAGTACAAAAACGTGATTCTGACATTCTGGGGAGGTTCATGGCAATTTTTTTTAAAGTATTTTTCGTACATTAGTCTTTTCAGTTTTTATCTGCAAATATGTACATAGTAGAACATTTAAAATCTGGCTAAAAGGGTTCTCTTCTTGAGCAAAAGGTTTAAAATCTCGCTAAAAAGAGATCGAAAATACAAAAACTCCCTGAAAAGGGTACTGTATATGTTTGTCAAAAAAGGGTCAAATTGAGGCCATAAAGGGTCTTTTAACTTGTCCTAAAAGGTTCAAATCTCTGTATTGTAGCCCTTTTCTTTCTAAGAATAAACTATATCTGGCCTAAAAGGGTCTTTTGTTGACGAAAAAGGTTCAAAATCTGGCTGAAAAGGGTCTTTTCTTGTCGAAAATCGTTCTGAATCAGGCTGAAAAAGGTTTTCTCTAGTCGGAATAGGGTCGGTCTGTAAAGTGTCTTTACTTGTCAAAAAGGGTCAAAAGGTCATTTTTCTGTCAAAATGGCTCAAAATCTGGCTGAAAAGGGTTTTTTTTTGTACAATAGGGACAAAATCTGACTGAAAATGTTCCTTTATAGTCAAAAGATGATCAAAATCATGCTGAAAAGGGTCCTTTCTTGTCCAATGGCTTAAAATCAGGGTCAAAATCCGGCTGGGAAGGGTCTTTCTTGTCGAAAAATAAACGAATCTCTCCAAAATGGCTCTTTTCCTGTAAAAACAAGGATCAAAATCTGGCAAAGTATCTTTTCCCTTGAAAAATAGTTCAAAATATGGCTTCAGGAGCCTTTGGACTTTTGTCTTCACTGAAATGCGTAAAAAAGGCCGGCATCTATAAAGACAATGCGTGTTGCGTAAAAATGATTGAGATTGAGTAAAATCACGCACAATGCGTACCATCTGGTCACCCTAGTAGGGGTTGAAGTGATGGGACCATCTGAGGTGGCGAGTGATCGGGGGAATTTTGTGTTTGTGAAGAGGTCTGTAGAACCCCGAATTTTTTAGAAGGATTTTTTTTAATTGATCCTCCAGTTATTATTGAAATTCCTTAGGAGGAATGAGACTAGAGATATTTTTTTTATGAAGATAATATTCGTCAACGATTTTCGACCTATTGTAAGTTGGTGGACCGTTATTTCCTTTCTCGTTTCCGACCATGGGGAGGCTCATTACCCACAGAAACGAATCTTATTCTCGGAAGTCGTTATATTCATCAATCGATTAAGAAATTGTTACGAGAGAAGATGGAAGAGAGAAAAAAAAAATGAATTTCTTTTTTACAAGCCATGTTTTCAAATCAGGGAGCATTAAAATGGAAGAGATGGGAATCGATGAATTTAAGATGACTTTTACGACCGTCGGGGATTCAAGACGCGAGTAAAAAAATAATACATGGAACGATTTGAGACTCATTTTAAGCGAGAAAAACATTCAACGTAGAAATTTACTGTCTTTTTTTCAATTATCGATAATTTTTATTCGAGCTTATAGCGTTATAAACTTTTTCCACGCTTTTTTAACGTAATAAAAGCTTGAAATAAATTTAATATCTTTTAATGGAAGATTTTTATTTTAAAATTATTTTGTACATATCTCGTTATCTCTCAAATAACAATTAAATTGAGCATGTAAAGTACCCACCATAGACTATAGGTAAATTTTTTTCCAATAGAGCTTACCCACCTATATTAAATTTATAAACAAAAGCAGTTTAATCACCAAAATAGGTCCTGAACTAGCAAAATGTTAATTACACGAAGACAATATTAGTCGGACTCAATATAACAGCTAAAGTTTACCCACACCTGAGTTTGCCCTATTCCTCGATCCCCCTTTGTTCCCTCTCGTGAAGTCAGAGGGTGGAATAGAATTAAATCAACGTTTGTGCTCCGGAGAATGATTTAAAAAAATGTTTTTGACCTAAAACGATATAAATTGGAATATGTCTTCGTCTAAACGCCCTTTAATAACTCACGCCTGCCGTATAAAAACAAATTTCTTATTCCTCCCATGACTCTGCTTTTCAAAATCAAGCCCCAAGGGATTTTTATCCAAAAAATAAAAATAATTGAACTCAATTTTTCATCACTGAGAAAAAAAAAATCGCTTTAATAATGAAGATAGCTGATTTTTAAATTAATGAACTCCACAAGAGCACGAAAAGCGCGTTGCGTTGCCTGTCCAATTTTGTCATACCTTTTTAGTTGAATGTTTATGATATCTATTTGGGTGGAGCATGCAGGCGTATCTGTCGACAGCCATGCAGACCAAAATGGCGGCACTTTGTTGAGTCAAAGCACCTCTCAGGAGCGCCTAAAAAACACCAAAGAAAACACTTATTAAGTTTTTAAAATAATAAAAGGTCTCAAAATGTTATCAAAACATAAAGGAAAAACTGCAAAATACAGACTAAAGCTGTCACGCAAGCTGAAAATGGTCAAAAGTGCAACGTCGTCTAAACAAAATCGGTGCAATTCCTTTGATAAATTTTTTTTCTGAACTGAATCTAACTAAACAAAGTTTGAAGATTTTATTTATTTATTTATTTATTTTTTGCAGCGCTCTAAAAAGTCTGTAGGTAGAAGTTGAAATAGAGAAGTTTTATCGTTGAATAGATAGGCCGTAATCAGGCCTCGCTTGTAGCCGGTGATTCTTACTTATCGCCCCCTCCCCTCTTTCCATTTCTACTTTTTCTACCCGTCCTTACTGTTTTGTGCTAACTGTACCTATCCACTGTTTATTCCTTTTGATAAAATTAACTTTTGTAAGGTTATTACTTATTAGAATTCCAGCTTTCCAACGATAGGTTCTTCTTTGGAGTAACAAAACGATTCATGTAGAGAGTCATAACTCATAAGCAAATAGAGAAAAATTAAACAATTTGGTTCATTAATCCATGATAGGTACTTATGAGTCGACAATTCCCTCAGATTGACCATTGATTGCAATTCATATTTGAGTAACAGGTAACAACGTAGTGTGTGAGCGTTTATAAACTGGAAACAATGTTATTAATTAACATCATTCATTGTTAGATTTTTAGATAAAATGGATGAAAATTGCTCAATTCCAACGATTAATAAAATTACGAGATTTGTATTTTTCCAACTCGTAACGGGTTCGTAAACGAGGGGAGAGGAAAAAAAATATTATTTTTACTCCCTAGTTTATAAAAACGATTGTTTTTAACGAAGAGGGCAGAAAATTAGTTTTTCTCAAACTGGAGTAAATCATCACCATCTTGAAACTCTCATAATCGTTAGTCAGCCAGGATCAGTTCTCAGCATTTCACGGGTAATTCAACGCTAAAATTTTAATCAAAGTAAACTCGATGGAAAATCACAAACTAGTATGTTTGATGAAGAGTTTTTCCCCCCCAACGAATCGAACTTTTGCTCTATTTTTCTCTCTTCCGAAGCTCTCTAGCTTTCATTTACTTTAACGCTTCCATGCCAAATCGAGTCGTTATTGTGACAACACAGGGGGAAAAAAATTCCAGTATTTCCCAGTAAAAATTTTGAAAATAAAGATCATCTGTGTGGGTTTATCTACGTCGGACGACCTTCCAAGGGGATAGATAAGAGTTGTCTTTATTCCAAGAAAAAAGGCCCCGTCGTCAACGGCTTTATCTTAAAGCTTTTTTTTTATCGTTAACGCCATAACCGATACTTAGTAAAAAATAAAAAATGTCTTTTTAATAACGTTTTATTTTTAGCTTTTCTCAAAAGAGAAGTCCAAAAGCCAAAAGTTTCTTTCCTCCTCCCACTGGTCGTGTCGTAAACCCTTCTCAAAGCTCAATATTTGCGCTACCTCCTTATTTACGGCTGAGGGGAAATGAAAGTGGGACAATGAACAAAGTTGAAAACAAAAAGCAAAATAAAGAGGAACAACTACTGAAACTAAGATAAAACCGCATTGTTTTGAAAGTAACATGTAATTTTTTTAAGTTTACTTCCAGAAATGATTCTTTTTACAACTTCTACAAAGGGCTACAGACATAACTAAAACCTAAAATACAAGATAAAACTCTAGCGACAAAACAGTATTTTATTCTCCAAGGTTACTTCAACTATAAACAATAGAGGATTCAATTATTTTCAATGAATTTAGGAATCTGGTATTGTTTTAATATTAAAAGAAAGTAGAATTGACGTGAAGGGAAAATACCTAAAAGAAAGCGTTGACAATTTTCGGAGACGAGACGTGACATTCACGGGTCTCGCGAGGTTTCAACATTCCGCCTTCGTCAAATCGAAGATAGCTCGGATTGAATGAAAATGATTCCTTGGAAAGCTAAGGAATATTAAGGGGGGACCTTCCTATTGGAGGGTTTAAGGACCCCCCCCCCTTTCCTCCCGAGATTGAGGTTTGGCCTCCGGAAATTCGCAGTTAGCGAACCCCTAAATCATCTCCCCACGTCGACTTTGTACAGGCGAAGCCACCAAAATCCGTTTAGGGAATTTAGCCTATTCAAATGATAACGTTCCCGGTTATCCCTCGTCTATAAATTCCGTCTGCACTTCAATAATTCACGACAGAGAAAAAAAAAACATCGACATAAAGTCTTTTCGTCAAATCCGTTCTCCTTAAAAATTGTTGTAATCTGATAAATAATCACTTTCTTCACTCTCATTTTCTCAAAAGCATCATATTTAAGGCAGTTAAAAGCTAAAGGATAATTAGAAAGAGGAAGATGACAGGGATGTTGAAAATGGAAGCTGGGAAAGCTGTTAATTCCAGCAATAAAGCTCTAGTCTAAAGTCTAATTGTCACACCAAGTTTAATTAGCGAAATGAGTAAATTAAGTTTATTTTAATTCAATAAATAAACCCTCATATTTACTAATAATTTTTTTTTTCCCCTTCGGGGCTTCGGTATAATTATTATGACAATAAAGGAGTTGTCACAACCAATTTGTGGGTTGACCAAAGAGTCCGGTCCGATCAATATTGGCCCGTTCCAAAAGTGATTCGAATTCAACCAAATAAAATTTGGAAGAACTGAGGTTTAAAAAAATTAAATTAAATTAATTTAATTTAATCATTTGGTGTTGGAAAAAAAAATTTTTGAACTTAAAAATATTACATAATAATTATGTAATTAATCGTAAAAATAATTTTATTTTTTATTTAAAAAATAAAAATTTCGTGCGATGGCCGGGAATCGAACCCGGATCAACTGCTTGGAAGGCAACTATGCTCACCATTACACCACCATCGCAGCTGTCTTGCCATTCAAAAATAGAGCTCAAGGACAAAAAAAATTATTATTTTAAATTTCGAATGCAAAAAAATGAATTTTTTTTATCAATGTTACAGTTAAAACCCGAAATCAGTCAGAACTAGTTTAAACTAGTCAAAACTAGTTTTCACTAACCCCTTTTGTGAAAACTAGTTTAGACTAGTTAAAACTAGTATTCACTAACTGAATCAGACAAAACTAGTATTAACTAGGAGACATTTAGGGAATTCTGGTTTTAACTGATTCTTTTCTAGTGAAAACTAGAATTCACTAATAAGCCTCAACGTTAAAACTAGAATTCAGTCAAAACTAGTTCTTCTTAGTGAATATGGGAATTTCGAAAAAGTTAAAGTCTGGAATAAAACAAAAAGTATAGTAGGTACCAAATAGAAGTTAAATCTTGACAGTTCATTATATTACCGTTTCCCCTAAACCAGCCTAAGAGCAATATGAAGCACGTAATACAATATGTACCTTGAGGGTTATTTCTTTAATGTTGTAACAAAGTTCTTCTCTTCAAAGTTCTCAAGCAATATTCAGCTAATAGGACATCTCCAGATGTCCTATATTATTTTTCTACTCGTTTTGATATTTTTCTACTCGTGAGCAAGGCCCCGAACCAACGTGGGAGCACGATTGATAACTGTAGAGGGATATTTTTTTCTTCTCGCGAGCAAAGCTCCCAAACAATATGCATCAAGTTTGATAACTGTAGAGGGATATTTTTTTCCTCTCGCGAGCAAAGCTCCCAACCAATACGTAGCAAGTTCGATAACTGTAGAGGGATTTTTTTTTTTCTCTCGCGAGCAAACCTCCCAACCAATATGCAGCAAATTTGATAACTAACTTTATAAGGATGTTTTTTTCATCTCGTGTGCAAAGCTCGGATAGTTGTGAGGAGAGTTTGATAGCTAGACTAGAGTGATATTTTTCTCCTCTCCGAAGCAATGCTCCGGACCGATTAGCTCTTTTGCTGTCCCCAGTTTAAGGTGAAAAGTAAGGGATTAGGTACCTATGTCGTAATGTGAACACCATAATGGTGCTGAACCTAGGTAGGTATAACTTGTCATAGCTACGTAGCAAAGTATCATAAGATTAATAACATAAAACATGATTAATAATTTCTGCTCTCAGACTCGAGAGCGGCCGAGGAGGTCAAAATGCGAAAACTAAATTCCCAATGAGATCTTTCCAGTAAAAACTAGTTTTAACTAAAATCACCTCACGCTTGCAGTCAAAACTAGTTTTAACTAGTCTAAACTAGTTTTCACAAAAGGCATTAGTGAAAACTAGTTTTGACTAGTTAAAACTAGTTCTGACTGATTTCGGGTTTTAACTGTAACATCAACATTTGAAGTTTTTTTTTTTTTCTGTCTAAAAAAAAAACCCATCGTATAAAAGGGGGTCATGAATATGTAACCGATGCGATTTTTTTTTTTCTGTGCCCCTTCCAGTGCTATTTTTCTTCGGTTAAAAGTGGTCGATGGTTTCATGATATATTTGGTCGAGAAGTTCCAAGGCCGGAGTCTGCAGTAGGTTGAACCACCGCCAAAATCCGCACTAGACAATACAATTAACCCTTTCTCCATTAAATCATCGTTTTTTTACCCTAATAAAACCAACTTTTTTTGCTCCCTTTCTAATTATACATAGGTAAACCGAAAATTCGAAGTTTATTGAAAAAATCGGGATTTGTATCTTAAGGTAGCAAAAGTAATACCATGGAATCATCGAAAAAATTCCAGGACAATAATTCTTGTTCGAGTTATCACCAAAAAAAAAAAAAACCTTAAAAACCGCGATAACGTAGGTTTTTTTGGTCGATATCTGAATTGTGATTTTTCGAGAATTTGTATTTTGAGATTTTTGACTTTTAAGAGGTGCCACGCCCCTCCAGTCAAGCGATGGCAGCCTATTAGTATTCGAGAATTTTTTCTACCAAAATATATCGTTCAATCCATGAAATACAAGTTCCGAGGAGCCTTTATTGACCAGAGTTGGGCAAAATGTAATTGAATTACATTGTAATTCAAATTACATTTTGCCCAACACTTCCTTGTTCTCCATGGTTGAACTTCAATCATTCCTGGAATTCTATAATCTAAGTTCCTATAATTTCAATTTCTGGAAGGCACTAAATTATTGCTGTTTACTTGTAAACTATCAAACAATTAAGGGCCAGTTATTAATTTTTTAATTATTACTTTCGACCCATCTTATTTTGAAGTTCTTAATTGGAAAATATTACATTTTAATTTTTGAAATAACCTATTTCGAAAGCAAATACGTTGAAAATTGAATTTTCAATCTTTTTCTTAGTGGCTGGGCCAAGACTAATTGAAATTTTAATATGAACGTACATACGACGATTTTTATCCCGAGGGGATTTGATTTATACTTTATGTGGAAGATGACCTCTTATTATATCGAAATACCGCCAAAGTAATGTTCTCCATCCTTTTCATCTGAGGATTTTCTCAGGGATCAGAGACCGTTCAATTTTCACCCGTGGTCACTCGAAATAAAAAGAGAAATGGAAAAATAAATTGGCTTTCACTGGTCGGCTGGATGAGTTTTCAATGTGAACATAAAAAAGTTAGTAGACACTAATTAAAAAGTTAGCAGACATTAAAACGTAAACATTTTTCCGTTAATCCATTTTATAATTTGGACAACAGCTCTTAAACGTACACATCTAGGAACGCGGTAGCGTTCCGCCCCGCCAAGCAAAATCCGTCCGAAAGTTCAAACGGTACCAAGTGTATGTTTACTGGACGTGACGAGATGCGATTTTCGGGTATCTGGATCTCGGCTTCCTGAGGAACGGTTTACTTGAAATTTTATAGAGACCTTCTCTAATACGATAATAGGAAGCCCTGAAAATTTCAAGTCGATCGGTTCACAGGGAGCTGAGATATAGAACTCTGAAAACCCGGTTTTCGGCCTTTACCATGTTCTTCTTCTCCTTCTTCTCCTTATTCAGTTAGCCAGGGCTACAGCCTCTACTTCTGCACCGATCGACTTGAATTTTTACAGGGACCTTCGTTTCAATTTTAGCCAGTGCCTTTTGAAAGATTTAACCCGATAGCTGGTCGCAAAAAAAAGTTATGACCAAAAAACTGAAATTTTAGGGCTACTGCGCAACTTTTACTGCGCACTCAAACATCGACCTTGAAAAACGCCAAACCAATAAAAAAATTCACTTTCCTAGGGCACTCGAAAAACACCTAAACCACCAAAATCACCAAAAACACCCAAACCACCCAAATTACCAAAAACCCCCAAATCACCAAAACCACCCCAATCACCAAAAACACCCAAACCACCCAAATTACCAAAAACACCCAAATCACCCAAATTACCAAAAAACCCCCAAATCACCAAAAACACCCAAACCACCAAAAACACCCAAACCACCAAAAACACCCAAACCACCCAAATCACCAAAAACACCCAAACCAATCAAATTACCAAAAACACCCAAATCACCAAAAACACCCAAACCACCCAAATCACCAAAAACACCCAAACCAACCAAATTACCAAAAACCCCCAAATCACCAAAAACACCCAAACCACCAAAAACACCCAAACCACCAAAAACACCCAAATCACCCAAATTACCAAAAACACCCAAATCACCAAAAACACCCAAACCACCCAAATCACCAAAAACACCCAAACCACCCAAATCACCAAAAACACCCAAACCACCCAAATCACCAAAAACACCCAAACCAACCAAATCACCAAAAACACCCAAACCAACCAAATTACCAAAAACCCCCAAATCACCAAAACCACCCAAACCACCAAAAACACCAAACCACCTAAATTACCAAAAACACCCAAATCACCCAAATTACCAAAAACCCCCAAATCACCAAAACCACCCAAATCACCAAAAACACCCAAACCACCCAAATCACCAAAAACACCCAAACCACCCAAATTACCAAAAACACCCAAATCACCAAAAACACCCAAACCACCCAAATCACCAAAAACACCCAAACCAACCAAATTACCAAAAACCCCCAAATCACCAAAAACACCCAAACCACCAAAAACACCCAAATCACCCAAATTACCAAAAACACCCAAATCACCAAAAACACCCAAACCACCCAAATCATCAAAAACACCCAAACCACCCAAATCACCAAAAACACCCAAACCACCCAAATCACCAAAAACACCCAAACCACCCAAATCACCAAAAACACCCAAACCACCCAAATCACCAAAAACACCCAAACCACCCAAATCACCAAAAACACCCAAACCACCCAAATCACCAAAAACACCCAAACCAACCAAATTACCAAAAACCCCCAAATCACCAAAAACACCCAAACCACCAAAAACACCCAAACCACCAAAAACACCCAAATCACCCAAATTACCAAAAACACCCAAATCACCAAAAACACCCAAACCACCCAAATCACCAAAAACACCCAAACCACCCAAGTCACCAAAAACACCCAAATCACCCAAATCACCAAAAACACCCAAATCACCAAAAACACCCAAACCACCCAAATTACCAAAAACACCCAAATCACCAAAAACACCAAACCACCCAAATCACCAAAAACACCCAAACCACCCAAGTCACCAAAAACACCCAAATCACCAAAAACACCCAAATCACCAAAAACACCCAAACCACCCAAATCACCAAAAACACCCAAACCACCCAAATTACCAAAAACACCCAAACCACCCAAATTACCAAAAACACCCAAATCACCAAAAACACCAAACCACCCAAACCACCCAAATTACCAAAAACACCCAAATCACCAAAAACACCCAAACCACCCAAATGACCAAAAACACCCAAATCACAAAAAACTCCCAAACCACCCAAATTACCAAAAACACCCAAATCACCAAAAACATCAAACCACCCAAATCACCAAAAACACCCAAACCACCCAAATGACCAAAAACACCCAAATCACCAAAAACACCAAACCACCCAAACCACCCAAATTACCAAAAACACCCAAATCACCAAAAACACCCAAACCACCCAAATGACCAAAAACACCCGAATCACAAAAAACACCCAAACCACCCAAATTACCAAAAACACCCAAATCACCAAAAACACCCAAACCACCCAAATCACCAAAAACACCCAAACCAACCAAATTACCAAAAACCCCCAAATCACCAAAAACACCCAAACCACCAAAAACACCCAAATCACCCAAATTACCAAAAACACCCAAATCACCAAAAACACCCAAACCACCCAAATCATCAAAAACACCCAAACCACCCAAATCACCAAAAACACCCAAACCACCCAAATCACCAAAAACACCCAAACCACCCAAATCACCAAAAACACCCAAACCACCCAAATCACCAAAAACACCCAAACCAACCAAATTACCAAAAACCCCCAAATCACCAAAAACACCCAAACCACCAAAAACACCCAAACCACCAAAAACACCCAAACCACCCAAATTACCAAAAACACCCAAATCACCAAAAACACCAAACCACCCAAACCACCCAAATTACCAAAAACACCCAAATCACCAAAAACATCCAAACCACCCAAATGACCAAAAACACCCAAATCACAAAAAACACCCAAACCACCCAAATTACCAAAAACACCCAAATCACCAAAAACACCAAACCACCCAAATCACCAAAAACACCCAAACCACCCAAGTCACCAAAAACACCCAAATCACCAAAAACACCCAAATCACCAAAAACACCCAAACCACCCAAATCACCAAAAACACCCAAACCACCCAAATTACCAAAAACACCCAAACCACCCAAATTACCAAAAACACCCAAATCACCAAAAACACCAAACCACCCAAACCACCCAAATTACCAAAAACACCCAAATCACCAAAAACACCCAAACCACCCAAATGACCAAAAACACCCAAATCACAAAAAACACCCAAACCACCCAAATTACCAAAAACACCCAAATCACCAAAAACATCAAACCACCCAAATCACCAAAAACACCCAAACCACCCAAATGACCAAAAACACCCAAATCACCAAAAACACCAAACCACCCAAACCACCCAAATTACCAAAAACACCCAAATCACCAAAAACACCCAAACCACCCAAATGACCAAAAACACCCGAATCACAAAAAACACCCAAACCACCCAAATTACCAAAAACACCCAAATCACCAAAAACACCAAACCACCCAAATCACCAAAAACACCCAAACCACCCAAATGACCAAAAACACCCAAACCACCCAAATGACCAAAAACACCCAAATCACAAAAAACACCCAAACCACCCAAATTACCAAAAACACCCAAATCACCAAAAACACCAAACCACCCAAATCACCAAAAACACCCAAACCACCCAAATGACCAAAAACACCCAAACCACCCAAATGACCAAAAACACCCAAATCACCAAAAACACCCAAACCACCCAAATTTAAACAAAGATTTAACCCGCTGAAAGATTTAAACAAAGATTTAAACCGCTGAAAGATTTAACGCATAGCTGAATCCAAAAAAATCAATTTCAGGTTGCTTGCAAAAGACAACAAGACGCGATTCAATTTTTAGAATTCTTGTTGTACAAGTATGAAGGCATCAAAAGCTTGTTTAGTTTTACAACAAGGCATATTTCGAATTGCGAAAACTGCAATGAGACATGGTCTAACGAAGAAATGGACTTAGTAATTAGGGTACCCATTAATTCAAACTCCAAAAGCAACCTAACGATTATGATCAATGAGTATTTAGGGCGTTGGGAAACTCACATAGAAGGATTTCAGTGAAAAATTGTAACGTTGTAGGTCGTGTCCGTCGAAAAAATAATATAACCGCTGCTCCGGAATACCTCATATTGCAATTTCTTTTATTCGATAATGAGCTGAACAAAGTCTCAGGATGTAGGATAAACCAAGTACCTTCGAGTAAATTAAATATTGCCGGAGCCACATATTCCCCAACATCCGCTATATTTCACTATGGTGAAACTATTAACAATGGTCACTACGTTAGCTACTTAAAAAGTGGTACAAAATGGGTATGTGCGAACGATAGCGTTATTAGTGAAAAACGTTGGCCCCAAGGAAGTAAAGATATTTATGTCTTGATTCTTCAAAAAATCTAACAGATAAATAGTTATAACTTATAATTTTAGTATAATACAAAATCCAGAACGTAAAAAATTTGTCCAAAAACGAAGGTACTCTGAAAATCCAGAACGTAAAAAATCTGTCGAAAAACGAAGGTACCTACTCTGAAAATCCAGAACGTAAAAAATCTGTCGAAAAACGAAGGTACCTACTCTGAAAATCCAGAACGTAAAAAATCTGTCGAAAAACGAAGGTACCTACTCTGAAAATCCAGAACGTAAAAAATCTGTCGAAAAACGAAGCCTAATCTTCTAAACGTACTATATTTAAAACAAAAAAAAGCGTATGCTGAAATGTGTAAAAATAAAAAAAACGAATTTTTCAAGAAAACTGTTCTTAAGTTGGAAGATGTTAAAAACGCTAGCGACTTTTGGTCAACATATAAAAAAATTAATTGTAAACAGGGTACAAGCTACCCCTTCTCAATAGAACAAGTGGAGTCATTTTTCGAAGAACAGGATAAATTACAAAGCAAAATAATGTTACATTTCTTTGAACCTAAAGAGCTTAACCCGATTCTGGACATAAAAATCACAATTTCTGATCTCGATATCGCATTGAAAAACGTGGCGAATGGAAAGGCTCCTGGAATTGATGGGATTCCATATGAATTCTACAAGAATCTGCCAATAAGCTGGAAGTGTAACATTGTTGAACTTTTCAATCAGATCTTGGAATCGGGACAAGTTCCTCAAGATTGGGGTCTTGTTAAGTATTTTTTATTGTTCAAGTCAGGCGAAAAAAATGATCTTAACAACTATCGTAGTATTGCCTTAATAAATACAATTTCAAAAATCTTGTTCCAAATCTTAAACTCCAGACTATCAACCTTTTGCGACTTAAATAATATCCTTCCTGAAAACCAATATGGTTTTAGACGAGGGCGAAGCTGTGTCGACTGTCTATTTATTTTATCTGGACTAATTACTTTGAACACCCGCCTCCCTGCTAGAAAAGTTTTTGCAGCCTTTGTAGATTTCAGGAAGGCTTTCGATTCAATCGACCATTCACTCCTCTTCCGCAAACTTTATAATTTAAACATAAGTACAAAGCTCATCAACATCCTCATCTCACTTTATAACCATGCTAAATTCTCCGTTTACCTTAATAATATTAAAACTAAATGCTACTGTATTAAATCAGGGGTTCTGCAGGGAGACGTTATGTCACCCATTTTATTCTCACTGTTTATATCAGATATTGAAAATTACTTCAAAGCTCGAGGTTTAAGAGGGCTCAATGTAAACAATCGAATGGAAATTCTGTCATTATTTTACGCTGATGATGCAGTCTTATTTGGGGACAGCAAAATAGACCTCCAGAAGAAGCTCGACTGTCTCAACTCATATTGCAAAGAAAATGGCCTCGTGGTTAACGTTAAAAAAACAGAAATAGTTGTTTTCAGGAAAGGTGGAAGACTTCCAAAAAATATTAAATTCTTTTATGACCAAAAGGAAATCTCAGTAGTCAGTAATTTCAAGTACTTGGGCTTTATGCTGTCTAGTTCTGGGTTATTTTTTGAGCAAGCCAAAACAGCATATAGAAAAGGGCAAGCCGCATTAATAAATACTAGTTCACTTATCACGAAGTATAAAATCTCCGAACACTCGACCTGGATAAGGCTCTACAATTCGGTTGTGGAATCAACTGCACACTATGGCTCGGAAATATGGTCTTGGGGGTATCCTCATTACCTAGAGAAATTGCAAGTTCAATTTTTTAAATCTATTTTATACTTATCCAGATCGGTTCCAAATGCTTACGTGAGAAACGAACTCCAAATAATTAGTCCGAGAGCCCTGGTTTTAAGAAAGGCATTAAATTATTGGGAGAAACTTTTGGATATGCCCGAAGAAAGATACCCGCTGGCTGTCTATAACGAATTAATTCGCTGTCAAACAATTGCCCAAAAAAGCCGGAACTGGACAGCTGGGCTGCAGGAAGCTCTGGCTTTTTCGGGGGGACTGTGGGAGGAGGTAGCTCGAGGGGGAAGCCAAGTAATAAGTGTAAATAAAGAAAAAATTTTAAAGGATTTCTCAAAGAAGCTGTGGGAGGACGATCTTGAGACAATTCGAGCTTCTTCTTATAACCCCCTTTTCCCCTACATCTTTTCACCGACAATCAACATGGAAAATTACCTCTTTCAAAAAGTGGAACTTCACAAAAAAAAAGCCATTGCCCAAATAAGACTGCATTGTGAGAAAATATTTACCCTGCATTTCTTTGATTTTAAATTAAAGTTTAATTCAAACGAAATATGCCCTATTTGTACCGGCTTATTCAATGATTCTTTCATTCACTTTTGGTGCGACTGCCACCTTCTACAGTGGGAAAGAAATGATTCTTTTGGAGCACGCACGCTAGATTTAGAAAATATTAAGACCTTTTTAAATTGCCCGGTCAATCAGAGCTTCGAGGACCTCAAACGTTTCCTCCTAGCAGTCAAGCCAAAAGTATATGTTTACTAGTATAATACTTGTAAAACCAAAAAACCTACTTGTAAAATCTGTAATTGTAATATTAACTAAATTAATGTAAATAGTGAAGTGTGTGAAAAGGAAAGAAAATTTTTAATTTGTATAAAAGAGAAGAAACTTTAATAATGTAATGCCAACTCTTGTAAAATAATAATACAATAAATACATTAAAACGAAGGTACCTACTCTGAAAATCCAGAACGTAAAAAATCTGTCAAGATCCTAAAAAATCCGCCGAACCAAAAAAAAACTAAAATGTACTCTGACAATGCTGTGCTATATTAAGCCGCTACTTTTACCCGCCTGCTCTGCTTCAATATGTTATTACCTTCATATATCATTATAAATTTAACATAATTACATTTCAATTACAATATGTACAATAGTTCAATTTTCTGGCTCATATTGTACCAGGGCAGACGGGGGGATCGCTGCGTGGCTACCTCCGCGATGGTGATCCTGGATACTGGACAGGACTGTACAGTGAGACCTACTAAGAGGAAAAACATTTTTTTAAAAAATCAATCAATATAACATTTTTATTGCAGCGTTGCTGCTATACCTACCGATAATTTAACAAAAATGTAGGTGAGAACGTACAGTTCTGTCTTGGCTAAATGCTACTCAAGTTAGCTTAATTATAGCACAACATGTTACTATTCTTGCTTATGGACGTTCCAAGTCAACTACAATTTCAACTACAAAAAGATGTGATATCCGTACAAAAACCCTCCGTGTAAAAAACACCCCGCCTCGCAAAACTCCTTCTTCTTCAGCCGGAAAAAGATATGATATCAACTTTCCCGCCCGCCGATGTGCGAGAGGTCGGTATGATTTAGAGAAAGAGGAGAGATGAAGCGCCCTTGCTCCCATTTTCAAAGCTCCCCTTGGCGGCATCGCGAAATACTTTTTATCAGGGAAATCAGTTACCTCTGCACATAATGCATCTGTAGTAAGTCTTTCAGATTGATCGATAACATAATTCTTAAATTCAATTATCATGGTTTATGCAGGTTTCCTCCACTATTACTTTTTAAATACGATAACACCTGAATAGTGATTACTGAGCAAGGAGATGCTCCTGAGCATTTGAAATCCGTCTCCTAACTTAAGTTACCCAGAACCAACGTTAACGTCTTAACAGAAATTGCACTTACAAAGTTAGTACAAAAAGTGCAAAAGTTACAAATGTACAAAAAGTTAGTTGTTCAGCATATGAAACCTTCAAAACCAGTCGTGAAAAATTTAACTTACTGTTTTCCTCTTCCAATGATGTATTTTCATTCAATAGTTCCACAATCCTAACCAGTAATCACTGATCAAGGTATTTGCATAGCTACCCATCTAATGCACCCTGTAAACAAGTATTTCGCGATGCCGCCAAGGGGAGCTTTGAAAATGGGAGCAAGGGCGCTTCATCTCTCCTCTTTCTCTAAATCATACCGACCTCTCGCACATCGGCGGGCGGGAAAGTTGATATCATATCTTTTTCCGGCTGAAGAAGAAGGAGTTTTGCGAGGCGGGGTGTTTTTTACACGGAGGGTTTTTGTACGGATTCTCTCCTTCTTTGCTACCCGTGCTTAGTGTTTCTCTCTAATTAACTTTTGTTTGTACGAAGAAACAAAATTTTAATGAAAATTTATCAAATTTTCAAATTATTGATTAAAAAAAATTTCTTTGAAAATCGGCGATGTCATCCAATGAGGTAAAAAGCGTTAGTTCGATCGAGTCGTTTGTTTTAAAGTAAACAAGCCAATAAATTTCCAAGTATTTTGATTATTGAATAAAATAATGTTCATTTTAATAATGTCGTTGAAGGGCACCACGTTAAAAAGAGAGAAAATTTTCCTCTTTTGTAAAATTTTTCTTTTTTTCCCCTTTAACTTTAAAACAGGAGAATTCGAGAGAAAAAATTTCATCGCTAGTGCATCTATTCTTGTATCATCGAATTTACTCGTTTATTCGATGTTTGACCCAAAAGATTTATATTTTATGTCTAACATCGAGTTTTTTTGCTACCAATGCTTAGTGGTTTCATTACAATTAACTTTCTGGATTTCTCTAATTTCAATTTATTTACGTAAAGATAAAATCACAAAATTAATCGTCACGGCAAATTATTTCATTCAAAAAAGCTCTTCGAAAACTTCCATTCTTATTTCTGAAAATTTACTAGTGGCCGCTTTTCTTTTTAATGCATCCCTTGCCGTTTATGTTTATGTCGGAGATGTTTTCAAAGGGCCTGATTCAATATCATTTAAATTACACTATTTATCACTAATATTCTATAATATGCTCTCTCTACTTCAGTTCTCTGGATTTATTAAAATACCGCTTTCAATTGACCGAAAAATCACTAAAAATTTAAAATCGCAATTAATATTTTGTAGTGAAATCGATTATTATTTCCGATTATTGAATATTAGTTATAATTTGCCTCTTTTGTTTACTATCGCACACTCGTTCTTTTGTTGTGTTTATTGTCTTTTTTCTGCGGTGGTGAATGATTACATGTCAATGCTCTTTTGCGCTGTTTACGTCGCTAAAACGTGGTCTATAGGGCATGCCTGCGTCACGTCATCAAAAGAGGTATTTCTATTAACATTTTACGTACAATGGTACTGTTAGAGCCAACCCTATTCTGAACTTTTTCCACCAATCTCCTAAAGGTCGAATATTTTCCAAAAAACATCTTGTGTTTGATTAATGATTTTATGAGGTAGATTTCTTTCAGGAAAGTACTTAAAATTGATTATACTTCCTAGCTTGGTCCCAAGTCCAGGGGAAAGCACAAAGATTGAGAAACTCGATGATTGGGTTAAAAAACTCAAGATTTTCCCAAGGAAAAAGGAGAGGTGGAGGATGGTTGGGTCGGAAAGTGGGGGGAGGTGGTGGCTATGGGGAGGTTAGGGATGGTTTGATCCCCCCCACCCATTAAAATACGAAATAACTATCAAAAATAATCAGAATGGAGAAATATTCGATTGTTGTCAAGTTTTGTAAAACTCAATACCTCTTTTTATAATGTTTATTTTGACTTAAAAACCATCAATTGATTATTGAATTATTTTCTATTCATTTTCATAATGGCAACGAAGACCAATACATCAAAAATAGAGACAATTTTTCTAATATGTAAATTTTGTCTTTTTTTCCCGTTTAACCTTAAAACAGGGGAATTCGAGAGAAAAAATTTCATCATCTCCTTATTTATACTTTTATCACTGAATTATCTCAATTATTTCTCTTTTGACGAACAAAAAATATATAATATGTCAAAACTTGAACATCTTTGCTATCAGTGCTTAATAATTTCTTTACAATGTACTTTCTGGATATCTTTAATTTCATTTTATTTACGTAAAAATAAAATAACGACTTTAATCATAATGGCGAATTATTTTGTCGAAAAAAGCCTTTTAACGCCTTCAATGTGTATTTCTGAAATATTTCTATTTGTTACTTTTCTTTGTAATATCGCACTTGCCATTTTAGTTTATTTTGTTGATGTTTTCACAGGGCCTGATTCAATATTATTTAAGTTACACTATTTAACACTATTATTTTATAGTATGCTTTCTTTATTTCAGTTTTCTGGATTTATGAAAATCCCACTTTTGATTGACAGACAAATAGTAAATGAAAATCCTAATTTATCTTCCTTTATATTTTGTCGTGATATTCACTATTATTTTCGTTTATTAAATAAATGTTATAATTTGTATCTATTGTTAAGTATTGCAGACTCGTTCTTTTGTTGTGTTTATTGTTTTTATTCTTCTTTCGCTACCAGTTACATGTCATTTCTGTTCTGCTCTATTTTCGTGGTTAAAACTTGGTTTATATATCATACATGCGTTACGTCATCAAAAAAGGTAAAATATCTAGTTTAAAAAGAGTTTTTAGACTGCATAAAATACCGTTTTGAAACTGATTTTGGAGCTTCAGTTTAAAAAAAAATTTAAGCTTTTTGCTTTTTTAGTAAATTTTCTTTTAATTAGATTTTGGCCGATTTTATCCTATTATTAGTTCATTTTGAAAATATGAAATTAAAATATTGTTGAAATTTAAAAAATTTGAAGACAATTTTTTCAGATCCGTCGTTTTTATCTTCGTTTAAGGAGACTAGCACTTGAAGATCGTTATAATAAAGTGTGCTCAAACGTAAGTTTTTAATTTTAATTTGATATATGAAGGAAAAAATTGCAAAAAACCACACATTCTAGAGACGAATATGGATATTTTTGACATCCAATCGTAACCACTGTTTCAATATTTGCGGCATGTTCAAAGCGGACTATACTATTTTATTTCTGGTATGATTTTTCAAAAAGAAGTTTCTTCATTTTGAATTAAAAAAATACAATTTTTCAGACTCTTTCAGCGTGTGCAACGTATACAATAATTCTGATGGATTTTTCAAAATGATAATTAAAAGTCTAATATGATATGAGTATCCACTCTTGAATGATGTAGCTGGATGATTAAGCCTTTAATCTTATTTTGACATTAAATTGCTTTTTGTAATAAATTAAAGAGATGGTTTTTAAAAGGATTTTTTTTTTATATTTAGTCTTATAAAATAAATCTGTAAAGAAAATAAGATTGTTTGATAATTTTCTTGTTTACAGCGGTTTTGAGAGAAGCTTTCACCATATTGCTATGGTGACGGGAGAACCTTTGTGTCCATAGGGAACTAAAGATCGGCTCGTCTATCCCCTGGAAGGAAACCTTATGTCAAGTCCCCAACGTTTTATCCCTCTCAAACAACATTAAGGGAGTTATCGACATTTTATGTGATCTTGGATCAAAAATGGTTGACCTATAGGACACAAACCACAGGTGAATATCGTTTCGAAAAAAAATCTAAAACAATCGACGTGAAAATCTCTCTTGATGGGAGGGAAAAAAGGCGACTGTTACCCAGGTGACATAAAAGGAATTGCCTCGCAGACCTACTTTCGCAAATATCCGACTCTTTTTTGAGACAAGCACAATTGGATTCTTATTTAATCGAATATCCGGCGCGGCACTCCCAACAAACGGGGAAAGGCATTAGAACGAAAATACAACTTCAATTCCCTTTAGACCAACGATTATTGGCCTCTACGCCCCATTCGAAAATTTTAACGCAGATGCCTATAAAAGCGTTTTAAAATAAACATTAGCAATTCGCACCAAGACCTTTATTAATTGAAATTTCTCGATTAGGAAACCCTTTTATTTAAGTCCACAGATTAGCTTTTCTTTATCGATTCCACTACTGTTAAAAGCAATTTTGTTGAAAAAATTATTACTTCCATAAGATACGCAAAAATTAAATTAAACTTCCGGAAAAGATGTTCTGCGTTGTCAGGAATGAAAACGGGCTTGAAACTTTGTCAGCTGGAATTAATTAAAATTTGTTCCAGAAAGTGTCATCGTGGAAATAGTACCTAAATAAAGGACCGCTGAGCCTTTCAACGTTATCCATTCTATCACTATTTTCGTTATCTTTGTTATACCACGGAATAAAAATGGAGAATTATTTAGTTTGAATTATTAGTATCTAAACAGTCTTCTTTGTGATAAAATATCCTCAACGTGTATAAAAACTGACTAAAAAGTGACTAAAGTACTCATGATGTTTTAATTAAGTTGAATTAAAGTAAATAGTGATTAGCACAAAATATATCTAAATTTGTTCTCATATACAAATAACAGGTTACTCAAACAATATATATGTAAAGGCTAAACGACTATAATTATGTTTATTGGAAATTAAATTGGACAATATTATTGGCTATTGCAGATTGTTTGTGAAGTTCGAATTCAATTTTCAGTTATTATATTTTCAATTATTGATTTACATAATTTCAAAATTAAACTAGGCCCGGAGCCTCTATCGTGCCGACCGCAATAGCTTCCTTTCCTTTGGAAATCAGCTAATGAATTCGATGAACATGACACAGGCTTCATGGGGATTGGGGCCTACTAAAGAAAGTAAACGCCTTCGTTCTTCATGAAGCTGGGTTGAGGATTTTCAGGCCTGAAGTAATAACGTAGCATAACGTACTTGCGCGTCCTTTTTCTCCCCTTCTGGTCCAAGAAATGTAGAAATTGTTTCATACATTAATGATTGCGGTATATTTGAACTGCCTAGGTGGGGATTCCAATTTCATCAGGTTTCACAGCAAAAGATTCCAACTCCCAATTCACTTTTTTTTTCTAATAAAATTTTAAGGAAATTTTGTTTGAAAAAATAGATTTTATAACTTTTATTTTTTTTTTTTTTTTGACGCAGGAGAGTCCTTTTTTTAATAAAATTGCAACATCTGCCGTTTTTTCGTGTTTCCTTAAAGACGGAATATTTTTGAGCGAAATGAAGTTATTTTAAATCCTGAATATGTTTAAACTTTTATAAAGAGAAAATGTAAAAGAAGTGTAATTTAGAAGAGTGAGAAGGGCGATATTATTAAATTTCGGCTTGAGGAAGGTCCTGGGCAACTCGAACGTTCTCTGACCTATTTTTATCAAGATTTTTATCGCTCTAGGCGTTGCTTATTGAAAAGCGGCGATGCGTGCTTTTCCGAGTCTAGTCGGCCACAATAAAACGGCACAAATCACTAAAAAAACGACTCGAGACTTTTTTAAGAAGATTTACGACCTTTTTCTGATCTGCATCTCAACGCGCGGATGACAAATAACGGGAGAGGAGAAACGCAGCCGCTGTAATCCTTAGTTTTAGGGAGTGGGTTCAATTATTCATTTTTTTTTCTTTTCTTTTCGAACGACAGGTCACGCCTGCGAAAATGTTATTTTCCCATCGTCAAAAACTTTTAACACCCCCCAACCATTTTCTTTTTCCTAATAAGTAAACATCCTCCTTTTTTTCTCTCTCTCCTGGCAAAGGATAATATTTATGACTCCTTCGCCAAGGGTCAGACAACTTGTTGTCTTTTTTCTTCAAGAACTTTTCACTCGAATATGAAAATAAGGAAAATTCGTAAACAACCTAAAACGGAACTTAAAAACCGATTCTAAAAAAAAAAAAAAATAAACAGACATTCGGTGAAGTTAAGAAGAAAATTTATTACATAATTTGTTTTTATACATGATTCTGAAAAAAAAGGAAGGAAAATTCAAGTTATTTTAATTTGATTGACAAAGCTTTTTAGAAGAATGAAAGAAATGCTTTGTCAGCAAACGGTGTCCTTTTATTTCACACAAAAAACAATGGTTTCCATTATACAAAGAAGACTGAAAAGTTTTTGTAAGAAAAGATTTAATTTTACACTTTTCTGATTTCAAGTCTTGACACTGTCTTGACACTGATCTTGTTTTGAGTATGTTCAACAAAATAAAAATCTAGGTAGACCTTGACCAGCTTAGCTCAATAGGAGAGAACTTGATCAGCAAACAATCTGTTTTAGATGAAATTGTTTTTTTGATTTTTTTTTAAATGAAAATGTTTAAAACATTAGGTGACCGCATTTTTCGATTATAACTTTTTCTTCCCTTTCTGGCAGAAAGAGGAGCCAGAAAAAAAAAAACTTTTTAACACATGTTGTATAAAGTACAAATTTCTCTTTCACTGTTTTCGTTCGAGTTTTTCAACGAAAACTTTCTTTACTATTTTCTCGCCTTGTTTGAATCATTTAGTAAAGTAGAGTTAAAATGGCGTCTATTTAGAAAGCAGTTTAGTAACCGGAAGGCGTTTTATTTCTTTCAACATTTAACACCTGCTCTATAAAGACTTGAAATTTTGATTAATGTACCTACCTACTAATAAAAATAAAATAAAATTTAATTTAAAAAAAAATTAACCTCATTTTTTTTACAAATTGCCAACTTCAAATTGTTGTTAAATTAAAGTGAGAAAATCTTTTTAGCGGATTTTTTTTATGAATAAAAAAAGTCAACACCTTTTTAAAATTGGTCTGTGAAAAGATTTTTGCCACTTTTTTCCTCGTTTATAGAGGAAAAAGAAGACGAAAAAGAACAAGGGAAAAATGTTTTCATTCCCTCGGACCCACTTAGCCAGTTCGTTCCATTAGGATCTTCCAAGTCTATTCTCTGAAAAAGTTAGCCTTGGCCCACTACTTGTTTTATACCGCAACCTTCCAAACGAAATTAGATTTATTACAGTCATTTTTTCACTAAAGAATTTTTGAATAAAACATAAGATGTATAAACTTTTTATTTCTTAAAAATTACTCAAAGGTGTCTTCAAGCGTAAAAAGGGATCCATAGTTGACATCTAGAAAAAACCTACCATCAAAGGCTTAACCGCGTAATAATACACTAATCCAGATATTTCTAAAAAAAGAATATTTTATTCTTTTTGTTGTACCAGGAG
This sequence comes from Orius laevigatus, assembly GCA_018703685.1. Classification (NCBI taxonomy): domain Eukaryota; kingdom Metazoa; phylum Arthropoda; class Insecta; order Hemiptera; family Anthocoridae; genus Orius; species Orius laevigatus. The sequence continues at coordinate 227,050 of JAGWEN010000035.1, read as the reverse complement.
GATTTTGTTCGATATCAATTTTTTTCCATGTTTGATTTATACAGCTTCCAATATTCAAGAGGATTAAATCTATATTTGTACTTAATCCTTTTGAACGTATATCGGTGTATTTTCATGTTTTGAAATTCAAGGGGTCTATTTTCGTATCGATGATGTCGGAAGATCGGAATATAAAAAGAATTAGGAAAAAAACGTTTCGGTCGATGGAACAATTTAAGGGTGGAAGGTTGTTTATCCTCCCCTAAGCCAAGTTTTTACACCCTTACTTCCACAATATGCACAACCAGTTCCGACACTCGTTATGCAAAACGCTATCATATTTCTTCTTTTTCTAACCCCTGTCCAAGCCCCCCTGTATAGCGTTTATCTTTTTTCCCCTAATTAAGAAAATTCTTAGGAAAAAGCCTAAAACCACATTTTAAACTCTGTTAACACGAAAAAAAAAACCTAAAAGCAAAAGCTTAAAAGTCAAAGCGGCCATTTATCCTTTCTTTGAATTATAGGAAAAAATAAAAAATTTTTTTATCAACCTTTAAAAAATTGCTTATATCTCCTAGAGGGTCCCAAACAAGGATTGATGAGTCCAGCCAAATTTATGGCTTTGGGAACCCATTTTGTCGCACAGAAATATTATACGTAAATTTTTAAAAATATCATATTGGGGTCAAGTCTAATGGATCTCGTTTGTTTGAATTTTTAGTGGATTTCCCGAGGAAAGCAGGCTATTGAGGTCGGTTCCACTTTTGACTCAGAGGCTTTTTTGAAACATTTTTGATCAGCTTTTAAAAGTTAAAAAAAAAATTGTCGTTTCACTAAATTAATTTGTAAGCTTGACTTAGGATGAAATAAACCTTTTGTGACCTTTAAGGGAGAGGAAATTTTTCTTGTGGGATTTATAAAAGACGAAACGTTTATTCGACATAATTAAAGAGAGGGCCTAAAGGAGGCGTTTTCAAGTTGGATGGCCTTGATGGGAACAAGTGGGTTAGGAGTGGGGGGGGGGGTTCAGAAGGAGTGAGAAGATAGCTAAAATGGGGTGATTAGGTTTATCTCTTACTCGTGTGTTGGGGACTAACTGCCCCCTAAGAATCCAACCCGATCTGTAAACCTCAACCCATTTCCTTTTTTATTCTGCCGACGTAGATTTTATTCAAAATCGAGTGCCTTGGAATATTATTACATAAACGAAGGTGATGATTTCCTTAGGTATTCTCATTTTCTTTATCCATACTTTTCGAGTAATCCAAGAACTCGATGGCGTTCTGGCGGTCAAGTATGTTGCCTAATTTGGGGATTTTTCTCCAATTTGAGCCACTTTTGAAATTGCCCAACCTGCAATTTATGGTCCTTTCCTCAAGCTTGGTTTAGACCTCTTTTTAGCTGCCCAACTCCAAGTTGCCAGAAGTGGTGATTTTTATCCGATTTGGTTTACTTTTGAACCAGCCCAATTTCCAATTTATCGCCCAATCTGGCAACCCAGGTTTTGGCGTTTTTAAGAATAAAGACCATTTTCCACCACTTAGGGGATTTTTTAAATCCGATTTTGGGCTAATTTTCCAATACTTAATTTCCTGTCTCTTGATCTTACTACGCTTCATTCTTCTTTTGTATAGGCCCATAGGCCAATCTTTTACAAAAACATACATATATAGTCCTTTAGAAAAGGCATTTTCTTCTGCTAGAGAAGTATATTTTTTGAGGTTTCAACGAGTTTAGTTTTTCAGTACTTTGGTGCTGAAAACTTGGCAATTATTTTGAGTGGGCTTTTAAAGTCTTAATCGCTTGTAAGATTTCCTGTGCCTGTTTGCAATAGCGAAAAAAAAAGGAAAAGCATTTAAAAGGAAATGGTTCGTTAAAACATGAATTACAGTTGTGGAACCAATGGACCGGGACAACCTGTGGATTTACTGCTTACGAAACCTTTTTTCCTCTAGGAACGTTTTAGGCCGATTAATGGGCCCCACTTTTGGAAGCCTTTTTTTTCTCGTGCGTTGTTATATTTCAGTTACAAACTTTCAAAAATCGTAAATTGACCTCGTCCGCAGAGATGGCGATGTTTAAATGAAAACATGACAAGGGGCCGAGTCATTTATTTTCGTCTGTCATACCAACCTGCTACTCGGGAGAAGAAAAACAACCCGTCTATAGCCTCCCTTGTTAAGTCAACAGTCAATTTAGCCAGTGGAAAAATTTTCATCGAAAAAACTGTTTTCATATTTTTTACAAGGAAAGTAAAGAAATCTTTTTTGTAATAAAAAGAGATAATGTTTCGAGAAATAGAAGGAAAAAGAAACAAAATGAGATTTCATGTTTTTAAAAATAGCTCTCGACCAATCATATTTCAAATAACGAGGAACCTCAATTTTCAACCACTTCATAAAGCATAAAAAAGAGGCAAAATGAGAAGGGTTTGGGTAAATAACGCTGCCTCAGGTGAATAAGTGCAGCCGCAGCCAGTTTTCTCTTTACAAAAGAATCTTCGGTATAACTCATCCTCTTATCTACCATGTCTCAACAAAAAAATATTTCGCAATTTTTTTTTTTTTTAAATCCTTACTTTTGATACACTTAATTAAATTTTAATAGGTCAAAAATTATTGATATTTTATGAAGAAAGACTCAGATTGGAGACAATTTAAGCGAGAGAATGGCTCGAACATTAATTAGCAGTTACCGGCCTCGAAAGCGATCAAACAAGCCGGATAGTTTTCTCAACGTAATGAACGTTGAGGTTCATTGTGGATTCAAAACAAAAGGGGAATCGCTCGTCGGAGTAATGGCTCCCACATAAATGAATCATAAATCCGGCTTCGCACACGAGTTCTGAACTCTCGCGTCGAACATTCATTACGCGATTCCTAAATTAATACGGTCAAATTGCGGTCTCATGTGACCTAACGAACCGCAATCATTATCCCTTTTTTATTTTTATCACTTTTTTAAAACTGCCATGCAGACCTTCCAGTTAATTCCATGCTAATCATAAAAGCTTAAATGCATCGTTTTTTAGTCCTCTAATTTTGCAATGAATTAACCAGGGAAGTCCAAGAGCGGAAATCCGTTTGTTTATAATCCTTTAAACTTTTAAGTCAGAAACGATAAAGTTTAAAACGTAAAAAAGCGACACATCGATTCCGATCTTCGACAAAACCTTTGAAATGGCTTTTACTAGGGTACAACCTTAAAACGCTGTAAAAAATCCAATATCTGACGTTTTTTCATGCATAAAACGTTCTCTCTTTGTATCTCTGTGATCTCTTCGAACTTAATAAAATTCGTCATTAGGAATTCAAAGGTTAAAATTTTATAAAAATAAGTAATACGATAGGGTTGAATCATCAAACGAATTTGTTTTCAAAAGGCTTGTTCGTGAACAAAATTCCCTTTATTATTGAATATTAAGTTAATTATTGAGGTTTCTCCCTAGTTGAGAAATTATGCCAAAGCTTAGTTTGACAAGACTCTAGAAAACATGAAGTCTCCAAAGGGAAGTTTGATGGCCCTCCGGCCCCTAAAAGAGACATTTTCAAAGGGGCTTTGACCATATAAAAAACTTTAAAATAAACAAAAATTTTTATATGTAGATTATTTAAAGCTTTTATCGTTCGAGTTCATTGCGGTGTTATCTTTATGATTTACGCTCTATCATTAAACTCCCCAGGTGAGTTGATTTATTACTTTCCGTCAGGTTAAATCCATCCGATAAATCTAAACTTTCTTACACTTGATTCACGATGTTTAAATTTTCGTCGGAATTTTAATGTTCAAACAAAATTTTATTGACTTTCTTCACTCGGAACTTTTATTGGAGGGCCTTTTAGGTGGAAAAGTTTCCAAATGAGACAAGATAAGCTTTTGATAACTTTCAACGTTTTAAAGAAAATATCAATTTAAAAAAAAGTCTCCTTGAAGTTTGTTCCAAGTTTATATCAGATTTCCTATTATTAGCATTTGAAAAAAGGATTTACCTGTATTTGGCAAAGAGTTTCGCTGTAAGGCCAGCATCGGAAAAGTGCCGGAAGAAAGCCGAACGGTGTAACCAAGACGCCGATGGCCAGGTCGTTACTCGCTAATGACGTAAGGAGGTAACGAGGCTGTAAAATAAAACGAAAAAGTCAAATAATTACATTTTTTTTTTAACATAAACACAAAGTTTTAACATAAACTTTTATAATTTAAAGACTTGTTTTTGATTAGCAAGTTTTTCTTAGGAGGAGAAACAAACTTTATCCAGGCATTAAAATAACTATACGCCTTCCTACCTCCCTTTTTGAATCCACAAAATTCAGTTAAATTGACTTTGATCTCTGAGCTAACAATCATTAACTTTCTCAAAAGTTGTGCTTGAACCCGAGATTTCGGGTCCAAGGAGATCCTATGTAGTCAGATTGACTCTTCGGGGTCTCCTTGACACCTAAAAACCCGAGTTCTTTGGATAAATTTCTGAGAAAGTTAAGTGCTGAGATCCTCAGGAAAAATTGTTTAAAAAGAGATGGGATGAAAATAAAGTGTCGTACCTGTTGATGGATGTATTTGGAATAGCGTCGACTGTTGACGACAAGGATGACGAGGAGATTAGCCAGAAAAATTCCGGCTGAGAGAAGAAGTATAAAAGCGGCTTGGACGACGCTCCCGGCAGTCACGTGATTGTGAGCTTTAGTGCAGGAACTGTTATGGAGGAGAGGAGCGACCAAAAGGGTCCCTTTAGTATCCAAACTTCTCATAACTTCGATTCACACAGAGAGTTCACATGTAAACTTTTATAACTTCGATATAGACATTTACATTATGAAAACGTTTTATCACACATTGTCGAATCCCCTATCGAGTGAACTCATTTAAAACTTTGCAACGTTTACAATATTCTTCAAGCCCAAAATCAAGAATCTGGAACAAAAAAAATAAAATTAGTCAGTTTCTCACACTGATACAGAACAATTAAATTTTTTTAAATCTAAAAAGAACCAATAGCAACAAAATTAATTATTCAAAGCGTTTCTTTTTTAAAAAAAAGCTTGTAATCCACAAAAAAATTAGCCCCTTTGGTCAATGGTTCCCCCTTTCTGTTTTACTAACTCTACGCTGATTAAAACTTTTCCTTACCGACCTAGTTCCAAAGCTTAATTCACTATCCAACAAAGGGTAGGTAATAAATTAAAGAATTTAATACTTTTGCAAAATCGAATTACTTCGGATAAAATGTTCTATTCAAGAATGCATTTCAATTACTTAAAAAGCTATTAAGAAACGTGTCATTGAAGATTTTTTAGCTCAAAGGATGTCGTAATTGTATCTCGAAAAAGCCAACCTTCAAAGAGTTTCTTCAATCGTCCTCATTTATTCCAAAAATGCTTTAATAAATTTTTTTATATTGGTCACTAAAATTTTACCATGCCATCTCTGAAAATATAAAAAAAACCACCTTTAGGCCGAAAAGTCAACTTCAATATCTTCTTTTTCTCCTGAAATTCAGTCATATCTTTTTTATTTGTTTTCTTAAGTACCTACTGTATATATGTGGTTCTAAAAAAAAAGTTTTATCGAAATAATCTCTTGATGCCGAAACAGGCCTACAAATTATAACGTTTTTTTCTCTCTTCCTCTTTTTTCCCATCATGTGCGGTTTAATCGAATGTCTACTCCTTCACCGTATTTATGCCCACAAGCTGTGATATATTAGAAAGGCCGGAACGTGGACGGTTTAAATTAACCCGACGTCGACCTTTTTTGGGTGCTCGCCCTTTCAACGAATACGTTTTCATTAAGTAAATATTTTTTTGTCGACTTTAAAAATTAAAATTCTCCCGATTGTGGCCCCTCTTCAATTCCCTGCAGATTGAAAAATCAACTTCTCCACTGTGGAAAATATAATCGAATCTGATAGATTTTCTAGGTTTGGTGAAATTCCGAGACGGAGTGCATGCGGAAATGGCTCGGGGTGCGTGCGATCGGGGCCGGATATTGAAGAAATGGCCGAGAAGTGAACTAAAACGAAAAGGGGTCTCATATAAATAAAAATAAAGGAAGCACTCACTAACCTACGGACTTCTCTCCCAAAAATTAGGACCAACTTTATTGAATTTATTTTTACTGTACGACAAATTGGTTCCATTTTGTTTATTACTTCACATAGGCATTGCGATGAAAATAAGTTAATCTTATTAAAATATTAAAAGGGGCAAAATCAAATTCGATGTATATTGTTGCTTTTCTTTCTTTCTTTTTCCCTCCTTTAAGTTTCAATTCCATTCCTGAATAAAGCATTGAACCCTTGAACGTTTAAAAAATGTCTTGGTGAGGAAACACACATTTTGCTTTAAAGAAACCTTTAAAATATTCAAATACCACTGTATTTTCCCATATATTTGGACATGTTCCAACCCATCTATCATGAAAATTCTCACACTTGGAGAGAGAGATAAAAAGGTCCGAAATCATGTTCTAATACATTTTTGAATTAGTTCTCATATATTCAAAGATGAGTATTTATTTATTCCATTTCTCGGGAGTCAAAAAATTTTATACGTTCCATCAAGGTTTATAACGTTTTATAGTTCAATTTCAGGTGATAGTGCCTTGCTTCCTGGAAAGAATGCTTGAATAGGTTATCATACGTTTGAATAAAATATAAGGTCACATAAGCGTTCGTTTCGTTGAGCAATTTTTTCTTGGAAAATTATTGAACTTTTACATTATTGGATTTTATTTTTGTATGGGAAAAAGATGAAAATTAGTCTGTTCGTTATAAAGTAGTTTTTTTTTTTTCTCAGACCTGTCGGAAACTGAAAATAAGGAAGGATGCTCAAAGCTGGTAAGAAAGATGAAGGGGGTTGAATGGGATAAACTAATTCCGGAAGTCCATTTGACCTTTTAACTTTTCTCGAAACGACTTTTTCCATTTCGACGGGAAATTTACAATTTTGATAGAATCCTGTTATGACGTTCGAAAGTTTTTGGTGGAAGAAAGCAAAGTTGAGGTGTCCTAGACGACATATCAACGTAATGCACAAAAGATTACAAGTCTGCTATGTTAATTCCACTAATCCCCGTTAAGTCTTGAGTTTAGTATTCGAAGCGCCTATTCCGCATTACTTCGACACAATGAGTTTTAAACCAACATTCCAGTCTTGTTACCGGGTTTATTTTGCGGGTTTCCTGATGCGAGCGAACCGTAGTTCGTGGGTGAAATTAATAGTTTGCCGCCTCGTCCCGGTTTCACCACTAGTTTACAGTTTCATCATGACCTCACAGTCCTTCACGTCCTAGACATGTGATTATTCTTGGCCCAGACAAGACACACTCGACAAACTACCCCGTCTTGTACATTTCAAAAGCTCAACTAATATAAACATTATACACCATTTCATCTAATATAATTTTAATGTTTAGCTTTCTCAAAAAGAAAGTTATTATATTACCCTTGAACCCTCGATTTTGGAAAGGGGTCAACAAGACCCATTTGGGTCAATCTGACCTTTAATATGAAAAATTCTGTCAAATCGCTGGAAATTGGTGAAGATTGGTTGGTCAACTCGCGTGCTACCTGTCCAATTTTCACCCTAGTAAAACTTCCTTATAACGCTCTTCTGGGGACCGAGTAAAAGGAGCGCTATAACCGGGAAGTCATAAAAATCCTTAAAAATGACATAAAATTTATTTTTAAATTGATAAATGTACATGATAGGCAAATCTTTAAAATGAATACAAAAAAAAAACTTTTTTTAAAAGTTTTTAGGGGACGAAACGAAAAGAAAAAAAAAACAAATAGGAAGCACTGAGGACTCACTTTTTGATATTTCGGCTTTCTGTGAGGTAAAAGACTGACGAAAAAAAATAAATAAATAAATAAAAATTCGAAGCTAACGACTTCTGAATTCGTGGAAACATATTTGTATAGGTTGTATAGGTCATTGAATCTGCACTTTCTCAGAATCCATCATGAGAAAGCATTCTTTTTTTTTTTAAAGGATAAAACGTCTTTTATCTTAATTATTTTTGAAAAATTGCACTCGACATCACTTTTTTGTCTAATCCTATACGAAGAAATGACAAAATTCGAAGAAAAAAATTTTTTTTTTCTTCCATCGAAGCGCTATAAACGGGATATTGGAGCGTTAAAACGAACAAAATTCCTTTGGGAATACACCCCCAGGGACCGGGACCAGGGAAAAAGAGCGTTACAACCGGGAAATCGTTATAAACGGGAGCGTTATAACGAAGTTTAAGTTTTTACTAGTTTTTGCTAGGGGTTTAGAAGGTAGGAGTCGCCAATGGCAAATACAGATTTCTATAGAAAACAACCGATTTTCACCTAATTTTTACCATATGCAGGGTAGTGCTCTGGGAGGTTGGAGCTATGAAGGCGTCTTTCCGCCCTGCCAATGAAGAATTCGGTAGAAAACTCACTTTTTGAGAAAGTTCCCGTTTTGGTTGTTCCACTTCTATAACTACCAGCCAGACCTTTTTCCTCTACTAAAAGTTATAATTAAAAAACTATTTTTCATACTTTTTCTCCTCCATGTTTCATTTAAAAAGTAGCCCAGGACACTCCCTTTCCTTCTAAAATTTAATTTTCATGGCTAAAAGTAAGGATTTTATTTCAAGCTGAATTAAGCTCAAGGAATTTCTCAGCCTCTCAAAGAGGTTTTTTTCTTCTCCATTATTTTAGAGATTTATTGATTTAAAAAAAGTTTTATTTTTACATCCCACCTCATTTTTTTTTTCTAAATTACGTGTTCTATCAAAAATCTAATATAAGATCTAAAATATTTTAGGGTTTAAGCCAAAGATAACTAGTTTCTGTCCAGAAAAGGTCTGAAAAGGGGTTTGCGGGGAGGGAGGGATGCTGTTCGGCTCGTGACTGTCAGACGGGGGTGACTTTCATATTCCGTGGAAATGGATTTGGAAGGTCGACGCGGTCGGGGTGGTTGGAGGGTGGAGGAGGGGAGGGGGTCATGTTTGTGATTCAGAAGACTCCAGGATTACATTTATACCTCTTCGCGCCGCCTTTTCCCTTCCGACCCCGTCCCTTTTTTTCAAAAGAACACCTCATAACGCACAACGGATTCGATTTTTATTCAAAACTTGATAACGACGGAGAAAATTTGTGATTACAAACTCATCCCCGAACCCTCTTTTTTTTTTTCCTGTTTATTTAAAAACTTTTGATGATTTTATTCGAAAAAAGATTCGTGGACTTTTTCTTGTTTGGAAAGAAAATCCGACTTGAAGAAAAAACTAAAGTATCATTGGAGCCATAAATCATGTAGGCAGAAAAATAAATTTATTGCTTCTTTTTTATCTACAAAGTGTGATTTCACTGTTTCAAATAATGGCTAATATATTTTACATCTAAAATTCATATATTCTAAGTTGACAGAAGGGAAGGTTTGAAGGGGTAAGAGCAAAGACCAATCTCCCTCCAATTTTAAACTCGTTAAACAGCTCATCATAATGAAAAACGACAATTCAAGCATCCTAGATCACTAGTGGTTTTGGTTTTTTATATAGGATCTTTCGTAAAAATGGCAAAGTTTAGGGTTTAATTTACCTTGAGTGGACTTGAAACGGTTTTGAATTATTCAAAAAGTGGAGAAAGAAAAAGAAAATTTAAAGTAAAAAAATGGATCGGCTTCACTTTGAGAAAACGAGAAATATCTTCTTATACAGAAAAGGAAAACTTCGACAAAGATATTTGCTAAATACAAAGCTGGAGGATTTGACCTTTGAAAAGTTTCCTTTTTTCCCGAACCAAATAAAATGATGTAAAGACCAGAAAAACGTTTAGCTTATCTTCTAAAACGCGAGGATAAAAAAAAAAGATGAGAGGGGTTCAAAAGGCCTTTTTCTCCGTCACTTGATCTAATTGAGAAGGAAAACGAGACATTCGATGTTCACACACAAAAAAAATGTTTTCTTTAAAAAAAATCGTCGATTGATGTTCTTTTTATAGAGCTTTTTTACGACAAAGAAAGCTGTCAGTCCATTATTAAACAGCGTAAAACCCTCTCTAAAAATAATAACTAATAAAAAAAATCCAATAAAGTTGAAAATCTTGAAAATGATTAAATATTCTTTTATGAAGATAACCTAATCAAGTAGTCTTGAGGAGATTTCGTCGACGTTTTCAATATTCTTGCTATGAAAGGGCGTAATTTAAGGTAAACAGAAGACGGGAACTAGCAGAATAAGAAGGGGGAAAGGGAAGAAATGAAATATCGTCGTATTTTCTTCCGAGATGAGATTGCGTTTCCAAGATGAGAAAGGCAGGTCAGTCTGGAATAACAATAAGCGTTTATATAACTAAAAAGCCGACCCCAATAGCCTACTTTCCTCCGGAAATCCGTTAAAATTATTATCTGCTCATAAAAAAGAGATTATTTCTTCATGCAATGTTAAATTACCAGAGTAACGACATCGAACAAAGGATGAAGAGATTAGTTTTAGGCCCCTTCTACTCGTGAACATTACTGACCGTCATTACTGAGAAACCGAATCCAAATCCTCCATCTGCTCCCACCGGTTATTGCCCCCATCTTAAATTCCGAATTTATTGACCACGTATAGTATTAGTGCATGTATATCAGCATTAAAATTTATTACGGAGATAAAACGTCGGATTTGACTTATCTCGATATCTTGTTTATCTCTTGATGTGAGAAAGGGAGAGACTGATGTCTTCCCTTCGCATCCTCCTTTATCATTTTTTAAGATTAACTCTATAGAGATTAAAAGAAAAAATCAATTTCACTTCAGTCAAGTTTAGATGAAGGATGTTGATTAGATTAAACATTTGTTTACAAACCGTAATTGTAGTTTCTCATGATTTAATCATCGTTGCCATGGAACCATGTAAATGATTTCGAAATGAGAAGTTATGTAAATGAAACTAATATACTAGATAAGGATGCGAAATTTTGTATAGGTGAGTCTGAACAGGGTCCTCAATATTTACGAGGCATGCATAGGAAAAAAGGGAGAGTCGAGTGTATTATGGTTCATTTTATATTGAACTTGCCATAAATCATCCTCTTGGGGCACACTTTTTTTTCTCATGTTCTTCCTTTGTTTATCTATAGAGCAGGTGTGGAAAAAAGAGGGGGGAGGTTCTGTCACTGGAGTTCATGTTTCTTCATTTTGAACGACTGTCAAGTCCTGTTCGGGAGGACATTTTTGTCGAAGCGCGTTTTACCTTCGCTCTTGTAGAAACCATCCTTCACTGTACATTTGCTGGCAGAACTAATTTTCCACTCTTCAGTTCTACCCCTTTTTTATCAACTTTCGACGTCAATTCAGGTTTATGGTTTCCATTTCTGTAGTGAGGTGGAATCAAACTGAGCCTCTTTTATTTTATTGAAGGAAATAATTTTGTTTTTCTCCTTCTAATCCTCTAGGCCACCATAGACACTGATGTGGTCAAACGCCACAAACTAAAGGTCAATCCCATGAGTTGAGAAACAAATAGAGCACCACCACCCAACCTAGAAGAAAAGAGGTTCGTTGTGGATTTGAGGCCTTATAACTGGCCCACGCAGCATCCGCAACATGAAAAGCTTCTCACTTAATATTTCAATGTTTCATCCAGGAAATGCGACTTCATCTCATAATTAAAAAAGTAAAAGAAATTTGCTTAAAAGTGATTAAGCAGATAAGAGTGTTGGAGTCGTCTAGGTGGTTCGGACGGCGAGATTAATGGCTCGTGAGGCGAAAAGTCGAGTGAGAGAGACGAAAAGTGAGGTAACCTCTTTGGGAAAGGGGGCTCACTGTACAGGAAATTATGCCGGAATCTTCTTCGCCCTTCGCCAAGGATTTATCGTCAACCCTTAAGCACTACTCTTCCCGATAAAGAAAAATATTTATCGGCTCAAAACGTGTTTCGAACACATCACCCCTCAGAACGATTGAACGTATTCCAATTTTATAAAAAACCCATATTTTACACCCGAAAAAGATCTAAATTCGAAATAAAACTTTTTGAAAAATCGCCTCCGAAATAAAACCCAACAATTTATGCTTTTCGCAACTCTGATAAGGAAATGGAAGAAAAAGAGTTGAACGTAAAAAGAAGAAATATTCAAACCGTATGGAGTGAATCCCTTCGTAATAGCCGTGTTAAAAATGTACCCCTAAGGCGGAGGGGTGGCTTTGAGGTCCACTAAAGAGGCCCCTCTTATCCGATCCTACTTGACTACATTCATATCTTACACTTTCATCCCTTTTATTTCCATCCCCTCTTCTTCGGATAAAAGGCTGTTTTTCTTTCTCTTCTTGTAAACCTTTCATTGTTAGATTTCCCTCACAAATATAACCTTTCTCTTCGGAATCAACAAAACTTTTTCCAACAGATTTGTCTTTTGAACGAATTTCAGTTGACAGAATCAGGATGCTCTTGGATCGTAAAACATTTGAAAAAACATTTTGGATGGACTTAAAATTTCTTTTTTGCTTTAGGGCGATTTTTTCCCTCTAAATGGTAATGGAACCATAAACTTAAATTGTGATGGGAGCCACTTCTTCCGGAAGGCCCTCGAATAAAGCAGAGAGAAAAAAAAAGACCACGTGCCGGCTGTTCCCATCCCATTTTATGCCCAGTATAAACACGATCTCCCAACCCTTGGCTCTCTTGCTATCGTTTTCGGAGGGGAAATGTTAATTTGTCGCTTGTCATTGTCCGGACCAGTACCTCTCCAAAGGCCAGATTTTCCCATTTTTATCAATCCGCCGTTTTTACGATTCACTTCCAAAATTCTAAAACTTCTGATTTAATTAGGACCGTTAAAACAAAAGCTTCTAATTAAAAACAAACAAAAAGCTCAATCTTCATTATCAATACATTTGGTTTATGCTCCGAATTTGTCCGTTTAAGCGGAAAACAAACCGGAGGTGTGGACCGAAAAGGGGGACAAAAAGAAAAGGTTCATTAAATGGGAGGGCGATTAGCATAAATTCCTCGAAACCTTCACCTAATTGCTTAAATTACGGCAAAACTGTTTTACCTACCCCCACCTTCTCGGCGGCAAATTACGTCCACTGAGGACCCCAATAAAAAAGTTAACCTGTGCCATTTTATTCTTCTTGATTAACGATTTGTCCAATAGTGATCAAAGTCATGTAAACTCGAAGGTAAAAACCGCAATCCGGATTAAAATTGGATCCTCTCTGACCTTTCCGATATCCCATCGAAATATGGAATGTCAATTTTACACTTGTTGCTATATGAAACACAAACTTGCATATTTTCACGCTTCAAAAATTCGAAATTTTATTTTCCATTTTTTGTTAACATTTAGAGCGGATCTCTTAAGAAAATTGTTTGAGGTTCGTTTTCGCTTTTACACATCTTGCTTTCACCGTTCCCAATTAATTATTCACATGAAAGAGAGTTAAAACAAGAGTTGTTAATAATTGAATCCGTGGGAGGGAAAAAGTTGGGCGAAAGAGGGTGTAGAGTCTTTAAAAGTCCTAAAATGGATGGCTTCAGGCGAGGCTTTATAATTGGCCCTAATCAGTTATGTAAATCCTTGAGTCGCTACACCAATAGGAAACCAAAACGAGTAAATTCACTTTCGAGCGATGCTGATGGTGGGAGGGGGGGTCGAGATATTAAGCTGACCTCAAGTTTTCGACAGGGGTAGAAACCCTAATTGAAATTTAATCAAGGGATCGTTATGAAATTTTCATTACAAAACAAAATTGAAACATGCAATTATTTATAGTCACAAATTCACAAACCGATCGTGTAGTTGATTACCAACTAGTAAGCGTTTTATTGAAACTTTCACGAAAATCAATCAATGTAAAATGAAACAAATTGGTTTTTTGTATCCTCGAATGGAAAATTGAAATTTTATAAAATTATTACAATCGAGAACAAAATTTTATAAAGAGGTCAAAATTACTTGGTCTATATCAAGTTAGAGGTGGCTTGGCAGTTGGCTGACTTGATGGTTGATGAATAGGAAAGTTGAGGGTGTTTTAGAGAGGAAAATTTGGGAGGAAGTTATGTTTGGTGAGCTCTTTTCTTTCGTTTTCTAAAGACAAGTGGCTTCTATCAAAACTTCGGGCCATAACTACCCAACAGTTGGTAACAAAGACCTTTTAGGCCTGGATTAATGAACAGCCTACCCAGATATGAAATACAGAAATCAAAACATTCTCTGTTAAACTGGGTCTGGCGATACATAGGAGTATAAATTTATTAACTTTCTCAAAGAGAAGTTATTGTATTACCGTCGGATTCGGGTTTTTGGGGGAGGGTCTTCCAGACCCCCTAGAGTCAAACTGACTTTTGATCTTTGCCGGACATGACTTTGTCTGTGGTGCCGGCCGTCCGGCCGTCCGTCGCCTTTTTTCCGGAACACTTCACGGCCACAATTTTCATCCGATTTTCACGAAATTTTTACACAATCTTCCTTTCGTGGTTATCTTGAAAGTGACGAGAGCGATTTTTGAAATTCGACAAAATGGCGGAGATATGTCTGTCTAAAGTTTGCAAAAATGTGCTACGGGCTTTCTACCAGTCCGATCTTCACCAAATTTTAACCAAATAATCTTCACGTGATCCCGATTAAATTTCATTAACTAATTAGGTAATTAATTAACTAATTAACTAATTAGTTAATTATAATGTGTTTGAGTGAAATTGGTCCCATTTTCATAAAATTATAACCAAATTCAAGTTATGAATGAAAAAAATTTTTCCCAAAAATTAATTAATTATTAAGTAATTAACCTAACGTTTGCAAAAAATGTGCTACGGCCTTTCTACCGGTCCGATCTTCACCAAATTTTAACCAAATAATCTTCACGTGATCCCGATTAAATTTCATTAACTAATTAGGTAATTAAATAATTAACTACTTAATTAACCAATTAACTAATTAGTAATTTTAATTTGTTTGAGTGAAATTGGTCGCCTGTCATAAAATTATAACATAATTCACAGTGGACGGAAAAAATCTAAAAACTCACTAATTAATTAAGTAATTAACTAATTAGGTAATTATAATGTGTTTGAGCGGAATTAGTACCCATTTTCATAAAATTATCACCAAATTCAAGTTATGATTGCAAATTAAAAAAAGTTTTCCCCCATATAATTAATTAATTTACTAATTAGTATTATAAGGTACATATAATGTGTTTGAGTGAAATTAGTCCCATTTTCATAAAATTATCACCAAATTCATGTTAAGATTGAAAAAAAAATTTTTTTTCCAAAAATTAATTAATTAATTAATTAACTAATTAGGTAATAATAATGTGTTTGAGTGAAATTAGTCTCATTTTTAGTACAAATTCATCAGACAAAAGATTCATTTCCCCCAAATTTTGGACCCCCAAAATCGAGACCTTTAGAAAGTTGTTCTCTGGGCAGCTCAGGACAAAATTAATTAATTAGGTAACTAAGTATTTAATTATAATGTGTTTGAGTGAAATTAGTCCCATTTTCATAAAATTATCACCAAATTCATTTTATGATTGAAAAAAAAGGATTTGTTTCCCCCGAAATTTATGGATCCCCCGAAATCTGTAGACCTTTGAGAAAGTTCGTGTCTCTGGGCAAGCTCCAGGACCAATACTTTTTATTTACTAATTTTCCTGCGAATTTTAAAAATTTATGATTATTAACACACAAAAAAAATTGAATTAAAAAAAAAATGCGAATAATCACAAATATCCTGTGAATTAAAAAAAAAATGCAATAAAAAGTTACATAGTTCATTCGCGTCATCCTAAAACCTCCCGCGCTCTCTCATCGCCTCCCCTACTCTCCAATCACCTCCCCTACTCTCCCATCACCACCCACACTCTTCCATCACCACCCCCTGCCTAAAAGGGGCACGCGTATGGTAATTGTAGTAAATGTTGGGGTTCGAGCTTTCGTATACGACCGGACTTTATCCCCTCCATTTAACCTGGTTAATCCGTTACTACTTAAGCAGTTCTGATCGTTTCGCTAACAATGTTTCCATTATGTTAACACCGAAACACAATAGTTAAGTTTTAAAACAACATAGCACTCCTGAAACATCGACTCGAGATTTTTTCCGGTTAGAAAAACACCTCGTTTGCTATTGTTTTTGTTACCAGATTTCCATTGGAAATAACGCAGCGTACTACCTTCCCACCTGGAAACTTGCCAACACCTCCTTTCTTAAAAGACATTTATTGCCTTCTAAATCATTGGAAGAAAAAGAAAAAAAAAACCTTTTTTCTCCCATATATTCGCCTAACCGGACCTCTAAAAGGGAAACACGTATATTTTAACATGACTTTTTCTTCCATCTGCTTAAAAAGTCAATTTTTGTTCAGTAGCAACTGTTAAAAGCCACATGAAAGATGGCGTCGCTAACAATAGTGGAAAATATTGTATTGAATGGTCACAACGGGTCACTCCTTGAAGTGACATCAATAGTTTATACAGAAGGTTCTTGAAATGACGTAATCGATAGCATCCTTCCATTTTGAACGTATTCTCCTATCATAATTTCAATTGAGCAGAAGCATAGACGAGGATTTTTTAATTTAGCGATAGGTTTTAAATTGAAAGGGAAATTCATCTAGTTTGAAAACCAAAATTGAAGTTTATAGCTGATTTCCAAAGGAAAGGAAGCTATTGCGGTCGGTGCAATGGAGGCTCCGACCCTAAAGACCTATATATTCGTGATCAGGGCGTTCTGGGGATCACGACAAAATGCCATATTGACTACTTAGAACATCTCCTATTATAGGGAAAGCAAGGTACCTACTGTAGAATAACATGTTTAAATCTCCAAGAGTGGCTCCAGGAACCTAAATATCAAGCAATTTTCTGCAAAAACAAAAGTTGGGGGTGTTTCGAGATTGGATTGTATCGCTGTCAAATAATTTTTTGTTGTTTATTTTGGGGAGGAAAGAAAATTCTTATATTCTCCATATGCAAAGCGCGCAAGGGTTTTTTGACGTCATGCACTTTTATTCGTATGAAGGGTTTCGTGGGTAAGAGGGGGTGGAAAGGACTCAATAAAAGTTATCTTGCTCGGATACAAGAGTGGTTTATGGAGAAGGGTCGGAGGACCACGCCTCTTGTTATATATCAGCTCTCTTCCTCCCTCAGCTGTCCCAATGTAAACACATTACTATCCCAGAGTCCACCTACCTAATGGTCACAACGGGCCGCCAACAATTCTGCCTTTTTTTCCTCTCTTCTTTTTTTTATGCTAGACCCAAAACAAACTACATTCCCCACAAATGGGACCACTCGAACAATCAGTTCCAATTTTATTATTACATTTTCATTAAGGAAATAAAGCGTCAGATTGTTTACTTCTGGTTCCATCATCATTCTTTTTTTTTTTTCTTCTCCCTTTTCTTTCGGCTGGAAAGAACGGGGCCAGACAAATGACCGGAGATGATGCTAACACCCCTTTCCAACTATATTTTCAGCGGGAAAGAAGTCGTTTAGATTTATATCCAGCCGCCTACGCGACACTTTATAAGCCAAGGGGACGACTACTATAATGGAAGACAATGGCCCGATGCGTCTCCTGTCGTTGACATCTTACGAAAATCTCCATTTTCCAGACCGACAATGAGCAATAACAAAAATCTTCCGAATCACACGTTTTTGGATTTTAGTAGCGATTGAGCGAGTTGTAGCGATGATGAGCGAAAAACCGAAAAAAGTTGAGCCTCGAGTGGGATTCGAACCTACGACCTCCTGCTTACATGGCAGACGCTCTAAACGTAAGCAGGGGGTCGTAGGTTCGAATCCCACTTGAAGCCCGACCTTTTTTTTTGTCCTTCTTCTTTTCTTAAATTACTTAATTTAATTAAATAAATTGTCGACATTGGTGAATCGACCAATACGAAATAAAGTTATAATTAGTAATGACTAATAAGTTAGCACGTTATCAAAGTAACAATTCCAAGAATCAAATAAATTTCAAAGTGCCTACGCAATATTAACTTTCACGTGTTTACCTACCAAAATATTGCAGTAGGTATCATCATTCATCTTCAAAATCGAGTCAAAAGTCGGCAAGCTCATAAAAATTCAATTTTTTTCGGCGATCCATCCTATTGAGTTTCAAGGCCTTTTTCACTACTAATATTTTCAAAATAATATGTTTGGAACGGTAGGTCGTTCCCTAAGGCCTCCACGGCTCTAATTTTGTATCCTAATCCTAATTAAATTGCCAACAAAGACTACCTTGAACAAAGTTGAAGAAAAAAACCGAAGGCAACACCCGCATTAATCCGGGTTGATTAAATTTCTCGAGTTCTCCCCAGGGAGACCTTATTATTCTACGATTTTCCTTTATAATCTTCTATAATGTAAACTTCCACGTGAGGTAAATCGCTTTTCCTTTTATAGGAAATCTCTCATAATTCTTTCCCGACGAATTGCCTATGCGTGGTGGTTTTTAAGGCACTTTGGATTATACGAAGTGAACGAAACGTTCGTATTTTCCTCACGTTTGGACGCTTAGTTGCTAAAAAATGTTCGGATAATGGAAAATAAGAATAGTTTGTTTTTTTTTTCTGGAAGATAAATAAAAATTTTTTTTGCAAAATGACTTTTCAAAAGATATTCCGTTCTAAGAAAGCAATTAATATAAAAACCAATTAAGCCCGGGGTTTTATTTTTCAAACAAATTTTTTTCTCCACTTTAATTTGGCAAGGGTTGAAAATATTTTCTGTTTTCCCTTTCCGACCTCTCGTTTCAGTTTAAAGCGAAAGGGTAGACTCAGATTCTAGAGGGAAAGCGGTCCACTAAAAGCCGGCTCGAAATATGGCCCTCCCTCTAACCAACACCCAATTTCTACCCATTTACTCAATCCGATGCAGATTGGGTTATCTCACCAAAAGCTCCCCATGCCACGCAATAAAATAATAAAGTTCGTTTTAATTCCCCGTTAAAAAAAAAAGTTTCATTTTTATTTAGTCTATAAAAAAGAAATAATTCATATTTGAAACAATAAATGTTTGTGTAGATTTAATTAAATTATTGATTAAGTAAATGTTTGTAATTCGAATTTCGATTCGAGGGTGGTCAACATGAGGCACCCTAAATCGCTTACTCGATTTGTAGGCTTGAAGAGGCACGTGGACACAAGGTCACCAAAAAACGCTTTAATATTCTTACTGGTTAGGGGTTTAAAGGGAAAGGCTCCCGCCGGGTAAGATAGGCGAGTCGGCCCCGGACGAATTTTCGCTCTATAATTTTTTAGGGTCTTTTATATCTAAAAAAAAAGCCTACTCTCCAAATTTTAGGGTCCTAGGGTGCCCCTAGGGTCAGTTGTAACAGAAAACGTGATAAAGCGAAGTTTTGTCACTATTTATTTTTTCTCAAACGAAGAAATCAAATAAAATTTTTTTGCGAAGTCGAAAATTACTTAAAAACATGTCAGAAACAACTCAAATTTTTTTGGTCTGGATCAAAAAATTATTGAGACCAGTTTTGGACGTTTTTATGCGAAAAACCAGAGTGCGAATTTCACATTTTCTATTAAAAACGGTAGTTAAAAAAATCGTGACACATTTATTTCAACAGGAAACGTGTATTTTTATGTTAGAAACACTCTCAATTTTTTTCAGAATTTTAAAATTGGTGGATCGAGTCCGTTTTCAAAGAAAACCACACATGATTTTTGTAACGATTAACTTTAAACGTCCATAACTTCCTTAATTCTTAACCGATTTGCTCGTTCAATACACCGTTGGAAAGCTATTTTAAAGGGCTATCAAAGTTGTTTTAATAAAAATAGTTCTCAGATGACTCCTTCACCCACAAAAATCGACTCGAAGTTGACCAACCCAAAAAAAATTTCTATTTTTTTATTTGCCCCAAAATGTGGTTCCCAACGTTTTTTGGTGTGAGGAACACGATTCTGAAGTCAATTTCTCGATAAAAAAATTTTATCACCCAGAATGCCTTCGAAGCCCAATATGAAGCCAATTTTGTAAGAAAAGGAGGTGATAAAATTTTTTTATCGCGAAATTGACTTCAGAATCGTGTTCCTCACACCAAGAAACGTTGGGAACCACATTTTGGGGCAAATAAAAAAAATAGAAATTTTTTTTGGGTTGGTCAACTTCGAGTCGATTTTTGAGGGTGAAGGAGTCATCTGAGAACTATTTGTCGTAAAACAACTTTGAAAGCCCTTTAAAATAGCTTTCCAACGGTGTATTGAACGAGTAAATCGGTTAAGAATTACGGCAGTTATGGACGTTTAAAGTTAATCGTTACAAAAATCATGTGTGGTTTTCTTTGAAAAAGGACTCGATCCACCAATTTTAAAATTCTGAAAAAAATTGAGAGTGTTTCTAACATAAAAATACACGTTTCCTGTTCATATAAATGTGTCACGATTTTTTTAACTACTGTTTTTAATCGAAAATGTGAAATTCGCACTCTGGTTTTTCGCATAAAAACGTCCAAAACTGGTCTCAATAATTTTTTGATCCAGACCAAAAAAATTTGAGTTGTTTCTGACATGTTTTTAAGTAATTTTCGACTTCGCAAAAAAAATTTATTTGATTTCTTCGTCCGAGAAAAAATAAATAGTGACAAAACTTCGCTTTATCACGTTTTCTGTTATAACTGACCCTAGGGGCACCCTAGGACCCTAAAATTTGGTAAGTAGGTTTCTTTTTAGATATAAAAGACCATAAAAAATTATAGAGCAAAAACTCGTCCGGGTCCGACTCGTCTATCTTACCCGGCGGGAGCCTTTGAGGTGTTTCTGGAGTGGTGTTCAGGTTTGGAGGTGTTTTTGAATACATTTCAGAAACTAAAAAACTTCGTAGGCCCTATCAAATGCTATACTTTTCAACATCCATTGTCACTGAAACACCCTGTACACTTTATAGGATGAATTGATCACCAGTTTTCGGGCTATACCTACCGTTTCGGTGAAATATTCATCGGGCTATTATGTAAAATAGTTTTGACAAGTATAAAACCCGTATATCAATTTCACTCAATCAATATTCAATTTAATCGTTTGATTACACCAGTTAACTCATTTACACGGACGAATCACTTCTAATTAATTCAAAAACAGATTGGAATAGTTTAAACATCAAAAGAAAAGAAATGCGTATTTTATAACAAGGTTTCCGAGTTTCTGGTTGTTTGCTAGATCCTTTACTTCAAAACTTCCTTCTATTCTATCAAGTTTTGCTAATAGTCACTCAAGTAGTTTGGACCTCAGTTCACCCCTTTGGGGAAACTAAGGGAAACATTGATATCTAAATTAGAATCCTGAAAAGGTCACACTGTATTTAAATTATTATAAATATTTCATTTTTAAATTAAACTTTTTTCTACATTCGACTTTTATCTCAAAATACTAAAATCTCTTTCGAATCGTAGAGACGTCTCGATAGCTTCTTGTTCTCTTTTATAGTTTGTTTTTCGCCTAGATATGGAAAAGGGGGCATTATCTTTTATTATAAAAACGGAAGTTTATTTTATTTGTCTTCTCCAAGAACAAAGAGGTGTGATCTTAAATTTTTTACTAGTAAAATAAAGTGATCAATAAAAGAAAAGTATGTTTTAGAAGATTGAAGTGGGATTACAAAAATAAAATAAAAGATTGCTTGCTAGAGTTAAAAAGTGTACTAAAGGCCCCCGGTTTTAGCTATTTCCGAACCTGTATCTCCGGTTGTACTCAAAATTTTTCTGTGAAATTTTTTTCATTTTTTTAATTAAATGGCGATCAACTAGCGTGCTCCTAAAAAATATTTCGCTAGGAGAAAAAATAGAATTATCTTATTCTCCGATTTGCTCCCGAACTTATGAACCGATTTTCGATTTTTTGGTCTTGTTTTTTCTAATATTTTTTGAAGATACTCCTAATGGTCGAATTTGATTTTTTCTTTCAATTTTTACAAGAAATAAAATAAAAAATCTGGAAAAATATTTTTTTTTGGAGCATATTAGTAGTTCTGCATTTAAAAATCAACGAAATTTAAAAAAAAAATTTTAAAAATTTTTGAGTAGAACCGGAGATAATCGGAGAATACTAAAACCGGGGCCTTTAGTACACTCTTAAGAAAGTTCAAAATTTGTGTTTTGGCATAATTTTTGATTGGGGAATTCAATCGAGCGTGCCTAACCCCTTTGCCTTAACCTGTAGCTCCTGATTACCTAGCTGAGTTGATTTCAAAACCTCTATAACTATGATGGAAAGAATTTTCTCAAAAAGTGGGTTCTCTACAGACCGGTCCTTACCTGGGCGGAACGCTGCAGCATTCCTAGCCCCAACCTCCTAAGTCCCTACCCTGTAAATTGACCTACGGGGTCTCCTCCTCCCAAAATCCTGGGTTCGAGGATAATAAAATAACTTTCTTTTTGAAGATGATTCGGAAGTAGTAAAATATCAGATTTCAACGGCTAAAAACTCGGGATTACTTTGTTCTTTTTGAATCCTGGACAGACTGTCAGAAAGAATAATGTACGTGATTGGAATCGAAAGCGTCTCATGAATGAAAAACGTGCCCTTTCGCTTAATATGGAGTTGCAGAATAAAAATAAAATAGAAAAAGATTAAAAGGGCAAAAATACTTAAGGGTGAAAAAGTTTTTCTTACACATGGCTTGAAAAAATATGGAATTCATTTTTGTTATAATTTATTCATGTGTTAACTTTTCTTTTGTGAAAAGCGATGGAAGTTTCGTTGGGCTAATTTTACACAAAAAAGATGCGTCTCCTTGTTTGGGGGCGTTCGTGAGTCAAAATTTGATACTCACGTCGTGCACTTGTGTCGGGAAGTTCGATGATAAAGGTCATTTTACGAATTTCCAGAAGAACGATCTCAAAGTTGTGTCGTCGAATAGCAGTATGATAGTGAGTGAGATTTTTAAATACGATTTATGCAGGCAGAACGTCGATTCGAAAATCGTCTTTTACAATTTGGGAGCTTTGCGTTTTCGAAGTTCGGGTGTCGAAGTCGTTTCTATGACTGGGCCGTCGGACTTCGACCTCGATTACGAAGTCATACTCGACTTTTACGAAAAGAACAAAACAGACTGCACATTTTACAGGCATCGTGAGAAAAAAGTGACGCCCCTCTCGACCAACCTTCTTCCCGGCGAATCGTGCGCGTGTAACGAAACCATTTGCATCAAAAAGTCCTCCGATGATAACGAACTCAGCTTTTTAAGATGCGGCAGCTCCGTCGATTGCCAAGGCTCGATCGGAAGTCCCGTTTATTGCAACGGAACCGTTTGGGGCTTTATCGGCGAGTGTTCACCCAAAATGATCCTTTACACTCCTATCGACATCAACTACGAATTTTACCACTACCTAACAAACATTTCCGTCTTTCACAACCCGAAAATTTTATTTCTTTTATTTTTTGCCCTATTTAAATTCTAACATGTGCTTCATTATAGATTTCAAATAAAGTTTTAATTTAAAGCTATATTATTTAGGGATAAATTAAATGGTGCGAAAAACAGATTTGCATAAAACTAATGGAGGATGAAATTATTGTCCTTTTTAGCTCTAGTCCCCCTCCCCGAACCAGAGTGATTATATTTTTTGAAAAATTTCGCCCTCCTAGTAATTAAGAAAGCTCTCTAATTGCCGCTATGAATTAATATTCAAGCCAAGGGTATAAAAAATTGTTTATGAAAAATAGAAAAAATGGATGTTTGCTGGTGTAGAGTTTTTGGGTTGAGGATGGAGGGCGAAAAAATTTGTATGGAGAGGGGATTTGCCGTTGAAAGCGTATAAACAAATCGAATGGCGGAAGGTTCCCCCACCCAGAGCAACACAAACAGGTTCCGGGTTACATGTATTGTATATCCGAGCTCCGAGCACGACTGACATTATCTCCATCCCAAGCACTTGTCTAATCCTAACCACCCCCTCACGGATTTATAGCTTTTCATATAAGCTCTAATTTACGTTTGAGCTCAAATATATAAACGTTATCATTAATGCTCGGATTATGGGTGCAACCTAAAGAACCATAATGTAGCCTTTATTTTGAGCAATTCGTCAACTACTGTCCGTCCACAAATCAACAAAAGCTAACTAGAGGTCAAGAGCTTAAGCCTTCACTTTAGGGTGACCACTTGGTGACCTTATGCGTATCATCTTTTTACCCATTTCTGGGAAGACAAAAGTTCAAAGAGATTATCAAGCAATATTTTGACGGGGCAACAATAATTTTTAGCCAGATTATGATCCTTGCTTTGAAAAGAAAAGATCCTTTCCAGCCAGATTTTGATCTCTTTTGAAAGAAAAAGACTTTCAGCGTGATTTCGAACTTTTTTCCACTAGAAAAGACCATTTTCAGCCATATTTTGAACCTTTTTGGAAAAGAAACGACCCTTTTCAACCAGACTTTGTATATTTTTCGACAAGAAAGACCCTTTCCAGCCAGATTTTGATCCTTTTTGAAAGAAAAAGACCCCTTTCAGAGTGATTTCGAACCTTTTTCCACTAGAAAAGACCATTTTCAGCCATATTTTGAACCTTTTATGAAAAGAAACGACCCTTTTCAACCAGACTTTGTATATTTTTCGACAAGAAAGACCCTTTCCAGCCAGATTTTGATCCTTTTTGAAAGAAAAAGACCCCTTTCAGAGTGATTTCGAACCTTTTTCTACTAGAAAAGACCATTTTCAGCCATATTTTGAACATTTTTAGACAGAAAACGGCCCAATCTAGAAAGCTTTCGTATATTTTTCAAAAAAATAACCCTTTCCAGCTAGATTTTGACTCTTTTTGAAAGGTAAAGACGGTAAGCCCGATTTTGAACTCTTTTCGACCCTTTTCAGCCTAATTTTGACCCCTTTTGACAAGAAAAGACACTTTTGAGACAGTTTTTGAACTCTTTTCGACAATAAAAGACCCTTGTAGACGATATAAGAATAAAAAAAACCCTTGTAGACCCCTGTAGACGTTAAACGTTCTACAGATAAAAAAAAACCTTGGGGTACGCAAAAAAAAAAAAAAAAAAAAAATCACATCTACCAGAGATTGCAGCATCCAGTGAACAGGTTAACTTCATTCATTAAAACCAAACATCAACAGGTTATCCTAGTTTTTGCACTCAATCAAGAATCAAGAAACATTTCGAGCACATTTTTATAAAACTTGTTAAAAAGGTAATTTGACACACAAAAAATGAGGATCGTGATAGTTTACAAGACTTCTTTTTTTATTTAGGCCTCGGATGAAACAGGGGATTCTTAAATGGAACCGGTGCACCCTTGTGGAAAACTTCGTTATCCTACGGGTTTCAGTTCTCTTTCTCCAAATGTACTGTTAGAATTGAATTTGTGGTTTGAGCCTGATAAGTAATAAAAACTTTAGGCTTAGAAAAACAACTTTTCTTTTATTTTTAGATCTTAAAAGACTTGTAAGTTGAAAGTAGCTTTCAGAATTAAAATGACATACCTCAGTGACAATAACGTTGTTGAAAAAAAAATCTTTAATACTTGAAGTTAGTGCCAGTATAGTGGGGGAGGTTCCCTCAACCTAAATATGTAAGGACCTCTGGAGCTCTTGGGTCGTTTTTAGAAAAGAGGACGGGATGAAAGTGGTTTGGGCTTGAGGGAACGAAAAAATAATGCAAAATAAAATGATCTTGTTTCACGATGTCATTCAATTTCAGGCTCTCATAGATTTTTTATTCCCAAAACGCGAATGTTTTATTTTTCTTTAAAAATTAAAACTCGAAATTTTATGGTCGCCGCACTTTTCATTACATTTTCAAAGGTTTTACGGCATCCCATTATCCACTTTTTTCGCCATCGCTTCGGGAATTTTTTTTCCCTTCCAGCGTAGTTTTTTAAAAATTAACATTTTTAGTAGAAAGGGGGTGTTCAAATTGGCCTTTTAAATTTTAAAAATAGCACAGTGCCTTTTAGGTATTTTTTAACCAATAAACAACTTTTTTGGTGAATAGGTAGCAACTTTGCCCATATATAAAGGTCCTTTTAGCTTTGTAAACTGTATAAACACTCTGAAAATATAGCCAGTAGTAGAAAAGTCAAAGTAATGACTTGTTTTGAGGATGATAGGGGGGAAATTTTGAATTCATGGGTCATCAAATGATTTATAGCGTTGAGATTCCGACTCGTTTATACGTCCCCACTCGAGTTTAAAAGCCGTAATTATCGCTTTTAAAGTGCCATTCACGAAATAACACTCATTTTCCTTGAACACCCCTTCCGAATGCTAAATTTTCAATCAACTAGCACAATATTTTAACTAATTATTCATATGATGATTAAAATAACTGAAAGACAACATTGAAAGGGGTTGAAGCGTGTACGTCAAACTCAAACAACTTCAACGATAACTTTCCACTCGAAACCTTAAGTGCTACGTAAAGTGGGGAAACCCTTTTTCGTCCATAAAAAAAAAACCTTCTTTTTCTACAATAAAACGGAATATCTTTCCCAAGATTATTTACCTTTTTAAAATTGCGTTCGGATTTGAAGGGAAAAGTTCGGAAATGGAATCGCTAAAGGTTAATTGGACATCTTTTGAAAAAGTAGGATAACTCAATTTTTTACCTACCTACTTTGTATTCTCAAGATTAAACATCCATTTTTGAACAGAAATTTTTGATAGAAGAAATAAGTTTTTTAAAAGAATTTTTTTAATTAATGGAAAAGTGAAAAAAGATGGATCCAATTTCTAGGGTAAGCTCCGTAGACTGTCTTTCAATTTTCGAACCGTATATATGTATAAGAGAAAGAAAAAGAGGGATAGAAAAGAAAAAAATCAAACAAATCCGTTTCGTAAGTTATTCGCCGGGCTTATGCGAAGGTGAGTCGTATTTTCTTTCACAAAGCCGTGTAGGGTAAACAGAAAAGGGGTTGAAACGTAAAACACAGTAAAGAGACCCTTCTTCAGTTCGGATGTAGAGATTACACAAATTCGTTATTCAAACGTGGTTCTAATGAGCAAGGGAAAAAAGGTTTTGAAAAATTTCTTCAAAAATGGCATGAAAAAAGGCTGGTAATTTTGGAGGTGAAAGAAAAAAAAAATTAATTTAACTTTCTCAAAAAGCGGATTCCTCTAATAACCTCTAGGTATGTTGGTTGGACGGAAAGCTGCCACGTTCCTAGCCGCAACCTTCGAAGGTCCTGCCCTGTATTATTTGGTTAAAATTTGGTGAAGATCGGTGATTTCTAGCGAAATCTCGAAAAAAAATTTAGCGAAAATTTTGGAGCGGCATATAAGGTATGGTGATTGACCCAAAATCGTGGATTCGAAGGAAGTACAAGAACATTCTTTTTGAGAAAGTTAAAAGTTTCAAGATGTTATAGGTTTTGAACATTTGGAAAAACGAAAGGGAAAGGGTAACATTCAATATCCTATCCGTAATTCAGCTCACTGCGTACCCGAGGCCTCCGTTTTAGCCGAACCCACGTCACCCCCAAACCCCTTTCCGTAATATCCGCCCCATGCAGGTTTACGACTAAACCTCTCCTGTCAAGAAATTTAATCTAGGATTTCGAAGAAATCTGCATATTCCCGATTTTGGACCCCTCACATATTGGAATCCGGAAATGGAAATTCATTATTAAAAAATTTTCAACATTTTTCTGATAGTTTGAAGAAATGCATAGGTTGTTGAAATTGGCAGTTCAAAAAATTGATGTCCGGTTTCTGAAGGTTGGAAAAAAAAATAAAACGCGGCTAAAATTTTTATTTAAAAAAAATCAAAGTTTTATAACGCCTCTGGACGGCCTGGCATTGACAGTTTTAGCCTCTCTTGAATTAAAAATCCGCTAAAAAAAATTGTTTATATCTAAATAAAAATTTAATAATTGCAAAGAAATGATGTCTGAAAAATGATTCAGGGGAAAAGACTCGTTGTTTAATCATGTTTTAATTCGAGGGGAAAACTGGACTCCGCCTTTACCTGCACGTCCTGGGAAATTCCGGCTGAGCCCATGAATTTGTTATGCTTCAATATGAGAGGATGAGTCTTAACTGCTATACGCTCTTCTTTCATCAAAACTAATGCGAATGCAAACGAAAACCAAGATGGTTGTTTTACAAAAAAAAAAAAAAAATTAGGGAAAAAAGTCCGAAATTTGCAATAAGCCGAGAAAAAATAAAATAAAATAATAAATAAACGATAATGTATTGGCGACATGATGGGAATGGGGATACATATGTAAAGTCATTGCCTGATTATTAAATTTGTGATTATTACCTAACCAAAAGCGAATATGTAGGGCGCATGTAAATTGGGCGGCAAAGAAAAGGTAGCTTAGGATTAATGACGATTTAGCAAAAACAGTTTTAAAAAATGCACTATAGGAAAAATGTAAATTGGGGGCCAAACTGAAATGAGTACAATGGGCAGTTTTGGAGGGTATGGACTATGGAAGTGAGGTGGTTTCGAAATTTTGGGCGGTTTGGGTGGTTTGAGAAGTTTAGGTGGTTTCGACGTTTTGGTCGGTTTGGGAGGTAAGCGAAGTTTGGACAGTTTAGGCAGTTTGGACGGTTTGGACGATAAGGACATTGGAATGATTTTGGGAGGTTTTTTCAGTTTGGGAAGCTTAGACAGTTTTGAAGGCATTGGCGGTTTGGGCGATTTTGGTAGTTTTGCTGGTTTAAGTGATTTTAGCATGTTTGGTAATTTTGGTTGTTATGGTAATTCGGGTGGTTTCAACCCCCCGATAGTGGGGATTCAACGACTCGTCCCCACTAATGAGATGGGATCAAATGCACAACACTTCTCGTCCCACACTTTCTAATGTTGACGTTACGGGTGAACACGACTCGTCCCCAAAAAATATTTTGACTTTTAAGTATTTGAGGACATTTTTTCTTCTTAATCTAGGAACGCGGTAGCGTTCCGCCCCGCCAAGCAAAATCCGTCCGAAAGTTCAAACGGTACCAAGTGTATGTTTACTGGACGTGACGAGATGCGATTTTCGGGTATCTGGATCTCGGCTTCCTGAGGAACGGTTTACTTGAAATTTTATAGAGACCTTCTCTAATACGATAATAGGAAGCCCTGAAAATTTCAAGTCGATCGGTTCACAGGGAGCTGAGATATAGAACTCTGAAAACCCGGTTTTCGGCCTTTACCATGTTTTTCTTCTCCTTCTTCTCCTTATTCAGTTAGCCAGGGCTACAGCCTCTACTTCTGCACCGATCGACTTGAAATTTTACAGGGACCTTCGTTTCAATTTTAGCCAGTGCCTTTTGAAAGATTTAACCCGATAGCTGGTCGCAAAAAAAAGTTATGACCAAAAAACTGAAATTTTAGGGCTACTGCGCAACTTTTACTGCGCACTCAAACATCGACCTAGAAAAACGCCAAACCAATAAAAAAATTCACTTTCCTAGGGCACTCGAAAAACACCTAAACCACCAAAATCACCAAAACCACCCAAATCACCAAAAACACTAATACCACCCAAATTACCAAAAACACCCAAATCACCCAAATTACCAAAAACCCCCAAATCACCAAAACCACCCAAATCACCAAAAACACCCAAACCACCCAAATTACCAAAAACACCCAAACCACCCAAATCAACCAAACCACCTAAATTACCAAAAACACCCAAACCACCCAAATCACCAAAAACACCCAAACCACCCAAATTACCAAAAACACCCAAATCACCAAAAACACCCAAACCACCCAAATCACCCAAACCACCCAAATCACCAAAAACACCCAAACCACCCAAATCACCCAAACCACCCAAATCACCAAAAACACCAAAAACACCCAAACCTCCCAAATCACCAAAAACACCCAAACCACCCAAATTACCAAAAACACCCAAACCACCCAAATTACCAAAAACACCCAAATCACCAAAAACACCCAAACCACCCAAATCACCAAAAACACACAAATCACCAAAAACACCCAAACCACCCAAATCACCAAAAACACCCAAACCAACCAAATTACCAAAAACCCCCAAATCACCACAAACACCCAAACCACCAAAAACATCCAAATCACCCAAATTACCAAAAACACCCAAATCACCAAAAACACCCAAACCACCCAAATCACCCAAACCACCCAAATCACCAAAAACACCCAAACCACCCAAATCACCAAAAACACCCAAACCACCCAAATCACCAAAAACACCCAAACCACCCAAATCACCAAAAACACCCAAACCACCCAAATCACCAAAAACACCCAAACCACCCAAATCACCAAAAACACCCAAACCACCCAAACCACCAAAAACACCCAAACCACCCAAATCACCAAAAACACCCAAACCACCAAAAACACCCAAACCACCCAGACCACCAAAAACACCCAAACCACCCAAATTACCAAAAACACCCAAATCACCAAAACACCAAACCACCCAAATTACCAAAAACACCCAAATCACTAAAAACACCAAACCACCCAAATTACCAAAAACACCCAAATCACCAAAAACACCCAAACCACCCAAATGACCAAAAACACCCAAATCACAAAAAACATCCAAACCACCCAAATTACCAAAAACTCCCAAATCACCAAAAACACCAAACCACCCAAATCACCAAAAAAACCAAACCACCCAAATCACCAAAAACACCCAAACCACCCAAATGACCAAAAACACCCAAACCACCCAAATGACCAAAAACACCCAAATCACCAAAAACACCCAAACCACCCAAATTTAAAGGTTTACTTGAAATTTTATAGAGACCTTCTCTAATACGATAATAGGAAGCCCTGAAAATTTCAAGTCGATCGGTTCACAGGGAGCTGAGATATAGAACTCTGAAAACCCGGTTTTCGGCCTTTACCATGTTTTTCTTCTCCTTCTTCTCCTTATTCAGTTAGCCAGGGCTACAGCCTCTACTTCTGCACCGATCGACTTGAAATTTTACAGGGACCTTCGTTTCAATTTTAGCCAGTGCCTTTTGAAAGATTTAACCCGATAGCTGGTCGCAAAAAAAAGTTATGACCAAAAAACTGAAATTTTAGGGCTACTGCGCAACTTTTACTGCGCACTCAAACATCGACCTAGAAAAACGCCAAACCAATAAAAAAATTCACTTTCCTAGGGCACTCGAAAAACACCTAAACCACCAAAATCACCAAAACCACCCAAATCACCAAAAACACTAATACCACCCAAATTACCAAAAACACCCAAATCACCCAAATTACCAAAAACCCCCAAATCACCAAAACCACCCAAATCACCAAAAACACCCAAACCACCCAAATTACCAAAAACACCCAAACCACCCAAATCAACCAAACCACCTAAATTACCAAAAACACCCAAACCACCCAAATCACCAAAAACACCCAAACCACCCAAATTACCAAAAACACCCAAATCACCAAAAACACCCAAACCACCCAAATCACCCAAACCACCCAAATCACCAAAAACACCCAAACCACCCAAATCACCCAAACCACCCAAATCACCAAAAACACCAAAAACACCCAAACCTCCCAAATCACCAAAAACACCCAAACCACCCAAATTACCAAAAACACCCAAACCACCCAAATTACCAAAAACACCCAAATCACCAAAAACACCCAAACCACCCAAATCACCAAAAACACACAAATCACCAAAAACACCCAAACCACCCAAATCACCAAAAACACCCAAACCAACCAAATTACCAAAAACCCCCAAATCACCACAAACACCCAAACCACCAAAAACATCCAAATCACCCAAATTACCAAAAACACCCAAATCACCAAAAACACCCAAACCACCCAAATCACCCAAACCACCCAAATCACCAAAAACACCCAAACCACCCAAATCACCAAAAACACCCAAACCACCCAAATCACCAAAAACACCCAAACCACCCAAATCACCAAAAACACCCAAACCACCCAAATCACCAAAAACACCCAAACCACCCAAATCACCAAAAACACCCAAACCACCCAAACCACCAAAAACACCCAAACCACCCAAATCACCAAAAACACCCAAACCACCAAAAACACCCAAACCACCCAGACCACCAAAAACACCCAAACCACCCAAATTACCAAAACACCCAAATCACCAAAAACACCAAACCACCCAAATTACCAAAAACACCCAAATCACTAAAAACACCAAACCACCCAAATTACCAAAAACACCCAAATCACCAAAAACACCCAAACCACCCAAATGACCAAAAACACCCAAATCACAAAAAACATCCAAACCACCCAAATTACCAAAAACTCCCAAATCACCAAAAACACCAAACCACCCAAATCACCAAAAAAACCAAACCACCCAAATCACCAAAAACACCCAAACCACCCAAATGACCAAAAACACCCAAACCACCCAAATGACCAAAAACACCCAAATCACCAAAAACACCCAAACCACCCAAATTTAAAGGTTTACTTGAAATTTTATAGAGACCTTCTCTAATACGATAATAGGAAGCCCTGAAAATTTCAAGTCGATCGGTTCACAGGGAGCTGAGATATAGAACTCTGAAAACCCGGTTTTCGGCCTTTACCATGTTTTTCTTCTCCTTCTTCTCCTTATTCAGTTAGCCAGGGCTACAGCCTCTACTTCTGCACCGATCGACTTGAAATTTTACAGGGACCTTCGTTTCAATTTTAGCCAGTGCCTTTTGAAAGATTTAACCCGATAGCTGGTCGCAAAAAAAAGTTATGACCAAAAAACTGAAATTTTAGGGCTACTGCGCAACTTTTACTGCGCACTCAAACATCGACCTAGAAAAACGCCAAACCAATAAAAAAATTCACTTTCCTAGGGCACTCGAAAAACACCTAAACCACCAAAATCACCAAAACCACCCAAATCACCAAAAACACTAATACCACCCAAATTACCAAAAACACCCAAATCACCCAAATTACCAAAAACCCCCAAATCACCAAAACCACCCAAATCACCAAAAACACCCAAACCACCCAAATTACCAAAAACACCCAAACCACCCAAATCAACCAAACCACCTAAATTACCAAAAACACCCAAACCACCCAAATCACCAAAAACACCCAAACCACCCAAATTACCAAAAACACCCAAATCACCAAAAACACCCAAACCACCCAAATCACCCAAACCACCCAAATCACCAAAAACACCCAAACCACCCAAATCACCCAAACCACCCAAATCACCAAAAACACCAAAAACACCCAAACCTCCCAAATCACCAAAAACACCCAAACCACCCAAATGACCAAAAACACCCAAACCACCCAAATTACCAAAAACACCCAAATCACCAAAAACACCCAAACCACCCAAATCACCAAAAACACACAAATCACCAAAAACACCCAAACCACCCAAATCACCAAAAACACCCAAACCAACCAAATTACCAAAAACCCCCAAATCACCACAAACACCCAAACCACCAAAAACATCCAAATCACCCAAATTACCAAAAACACCCAAATCACCAAAAACACCCAAACCACCCAAATCACCCAAACCACCCAAATCACCAAAAACACCCAAACCACCCAAATCACCAAAAACACCCAAACCACCCAAATCACCAAAAACACCCAAACCACCCAAATCACCAAAAACACCCAAACCACCCAAATCACCAAAAACACCCAAACCACCCAAATCACCAAAAACACCCAAACCACCCAAACCACCAAAAACACCCAAACCACCCAAATCACCAAAAACACCCAAACCACCAAAAACACCCAAACCACCCAGACCACCAAAAACACCCAAACCACCCAAATTACCAAAAACACCCAAATCACCAAAAACACCAAACCACCCAAATTACCAAAAACACCCAAATCACTAAAAACACCAAACCACCCAAATTACCAAAAACACCCAAATCACCAAAAACACCCAAACCACCCAAATGACCAAAAACACCCAAATCACAAAAAACATCCAAACCACCCAAATTACCAAAAACTCCCAAATCACCAAAAACACCAAACCACCCAAATCACCAAAAACACCAAACCACCCAAATTACCAAAAACACCCAAATCACTAAAAACACCAAACCACCCAAATTACCAAAAACACCCAAATCACCAAAAACACCCAAACCACCCAAATGACCAAAAACACCCAAATCACAAAAAACATCCAAACCACCCAAATTACCAAAAACTCCCAAATCACCAAAAACACCAAACCACCCAAATCACCAAAAAAACCAAACCACCCAAATCACCAAAAACACCCAAACCACCCAAATGACCAAAAACACCCAAACCACCCAAATGACCAAAAACACCCAAATCACCAAAAACACCCAAACCACCCAAATTTAAAGGTTTACTTGAAATTTTATAGAGACCTTCTCTAATACGATAATAGGAAGCCCTGAAAATTTCAAGTCGATCGGTTCACAGGGAGCTGAGATATAGAACTCTGAAAACCCGGTTTTCGGCCTTTACCATGTTTTTCTTCTCCTTCTTCTCCTTATTCAGTTAGCCAGGGCTACAGCCTCTACTTCTGCACCGATCGACTTGAAATTTTACAGGGACCTTCGTTTCAATTTTAGCCAGTGCCTTTTGAAAGATTTAACCCGATAGCTGGTCGCAAAAAAAAGTTATGACCAAAAAACTGAAATTTTAGGGCTACTGCGCAACTTTTACTGCGCACTCAAACATCGACCTAGAAAAACGCCAAACCAATAAAAAAATTCACTTTCCTAGGGCACTCGAAAAACACCTAAACCACCAAAATCACCAAAACCACCCAAATCACCAAAAACACTAATACCACCCAAATTACCAAAAACACCCAAATCACCCAAATTACCAAAAACCCCCAAATCACCAAAACCACCCAAATCACCAAAAACACCCAAACCACCCAAATTACCAAAAACACCCAAACCACCCAAATCAACCAAACCACCTAAATTACCAAAAACACCCAAACCACCCAAATCACCAAAAACACCCAAACCACCCAAATTACCAAAAACACCCAAATCACCAAAAACACCCAAACCACCCAAATCACCCAAACCACCCAAATCACCAAAAACACCCAAACCACCCAAATCACCCAAACCACCCAAATCACCAAAAACACCAAAAACACCCAAACCTCCCAAATCACCAAAAACACCCAAACCACCCAAATTACCAAAAACACCCAAACCACCCAAATTACCAAAAACACCCAAATCACCAAAAACACCCAAACCACCCAAATCACCAAAAACACACAAATCACCAAAAACACCCAAACCACCCAAATCACCAAAAACACCCAAACCAACCAAATTACCAAAAACCCCCAAATCACCACAAACACCCAAACCACCAAAAACATCCAAATCACCCAAATTACCAAAAACACCCAAATCACCAAAAACACCCAAACCACCCAAATCACCCAAACCACCCAAATCACCAAAAACACCCAAACCACCCAAATCACCAAAAACACCCAAACCACCCAAATCACCAAAAACACCCAAACCACCCAAATCACCAAAAACACCCAAACCACCCAAATCACCAAAAACACCCAAACCACCCAAATCACCAAAAACACCCAAACCACCCAAACACCAAAACACCCAAACCACCCAAATCACCAAAACACCCAAACCACCAAAACACCCAAACCACCCAGACACCAAAAACACCCAAACCACCCAAATTACCAAAAACACCCAAATCACCAAAAACACCAAACCACCCAAATTACCAAAAACACCCAAATCACTAAAAACACCAAACCACCCAAATTACCAAAAACACCCAAATCACCAAAAACACCCAAACCACCCAAATCACCCAAACCACCCAAATCACCAAAAACACCCAAACCACCCAAATCACCCAAACCACCCAAATCACCAAAAACACCAAAAACACCCAAACCTCCCAAATCACCAAAAACACCCAAACCACCCAAATTACCAAAAACACCCAAACCACCCAAATTACCAAAAACACCCAAACCACCCAAATCACCAAAAACACCCAAACCACCCAAATCACCAAAAACACACAAATCACCAAAAACACCCAAACCACCCAAATCACCAAAAACACCCAAACCAACCAAATTACCAAAAACCCCCAAATCACCACAAACACCCAAACCACCAAAAACATCCAAATCACCCAAATTACCAAAAACACCCAAATCACCAAAAACACCCAAACCACCCAAATCACCCAAACCACCCAAATCACCAAAAACACCCAAACCACCCAAATCACCAAAAACACCCAAACCACCCAAATCACCAAAAACACCCAAACCACCCAAATCACCAAAAACACCCAAACCACCCAAATCACCAAAAACACCCAAACCACCCAAATCACCAAAAACACCCAAACCACCCAAATCACCAAAAACACCCAAACCACCCAAATCACCAAAAACACCCAAACCACCCAAACCACCAAAAACACCCAAACCACCCAAATCACCAAAAACACCCAAACCACCAAAAACACCCAAACCACCCAGACCACCAAAAACACCCAAACCACCCAAATTACCAAAAACACCCAAATCACCAAAAACACCAAACCACCCAAATTACCAAAAACACCCAAATCACTAAAAACACCAAACCACCCAAATTACCAAAAACACCCAAATCACCA
This sequence comes from Orius laevigatus, assembly GCA_018703685.1. Classification (NCBI taxonomy): domain Eukaryota; kingdom Metazoa; phylum Arthropoda; class Insecta; order Hemiptera; family Anthocoridae; genus Orius; species Orius laevigatus. The sequence continues at coordinate 190,480 of JAGWEN010000035.1, read as the reverse complement.
AAAACACCCAAACCACCCAAATGACCAAAAACACCCAAATCACAAAAAACATCCAAACCACCCAAATTACCAAAAACTCCCAAATCACCAAAAACACCAAACCACCCAAATCACCAAAAAAACCAAACCACCCAAATCACCAAAAACACCCAAACCACCCAAATGACCAAAAACACCCAAACCACCCAAATGACCAAAAACACCCAAATCACCAAAAACACCCAAACCACCCAAATTTAAACAAAGATTTAACCCGCTGAAAGATTTAACGCATAGCTGAATCCAAAAAAATCAATTTCAGGTTGCTTGCAGCCACTTAGGCTTTTACGTAATCAATCAACTTGAAAGTTCAAATTGAAATCGAATTAAAATTTGAGATTATTGCCATAATTATAATGGTTCATCACCGCAAAAACATAAAATTAAGCCCAAGTTTTTAATTTCGAAAAAATTATTTTGTCGATGTTAGTTTGTTTTGTTTACTTTGATAACTTTTCTTGCTTATGGACGTTCCAAGTCAACTACAATTTCAACTACAAAAAGATGTGATATCCGTACAAAAACCCTCCGTGTAAAAAACACCCCGCCTCGCAAAACTCCTTCTTCTTCAGCCGGAAAAAGATATGATATCAACTTTCCCGCCCGCCGATGTGCGAGAGGTCGGTATGATTTAGAGAAAGAGGAGAGATGAAGCGCCCTTGCTCCCATTTTCAAAGCTCCCCTTGGCGGCATCGCGAAATACTTTTTATCAGGGAAATCAGTTACCTCTGCACATAATGCATCTGTAGTAAGTCTTTCAGATTGATCGATAACATAATTCTTAAATTCAATTATCATGGTTTATGCAGGTTTCCTCCACTATTACTTTTTAAATACGATAACACCTGAATAGTGATTACTGAGCAAGGAGATGCTCCTGAGCATTTGCCATCCGTCTCCTAACTTAAGTTACCCAGAACTAACGTTAACGTCTTAACAGAAATTGCACTCACAAAGTTAGTACAAAAAGTGCAAAAGTTACAAATGTACAAAAAGTTAGTTGTTCAGCATATGAAACCTTCAAAACCAGTCGTGAAAAATTCAACTTACTGTTTTCCTCTTCCAATGATGTATTTTCATTCAATAGTTCCACAATCCTAACCAGTAATCACTGATCAAGGTATTTGCATAGCTACCCATCTAATGCACCCTGTAAACAAGTATTTCGCGATGCCGCCAAGGGGAGCTTTGAAAATGGGAGCAAGGGCGCTTCATCTCTCCTCTTTCTCTAAATCATACCGACCTCTCGCACATCGGCGGGCGGGAAAGTTGATATCATATCTTTTTCCGGCTGAAGAAGAAGGAGTTTTGCGAGGCGGGGTGTTTTTTACACGGAGGGTTTTTGTACGGTGCTATTTTGAAGAAGATAAAGGTCATAGAACATTATTTGGCTATCTTATTTTGCACAACCTAAGATAGGAGGGATAAGCGCGTTAATAGAAATATTTAGCCCCAGGGGAAAATTGCAATTTAGTGCAACTTAGTGGGAATAGTGCAAGGCGATGATTTTTCTTGACTGGATTCCTTGAAACTGAATTTTGGTTTCCCTGAGATTCGATTTTGTCGGCTACGATCCGAAAGCGCCAATCCCTTAAATTAATCCCTCAAAAAGCGCCAGTAGACCTTTTTTTATAAGCTCCTGTACTGATTTTTGTATTTGACGTTTGCGCCAAGCTCTCCGACGGACTGCGTGTTTGAAATTTGACATAAGCGCCAGCCTGAGTTTTATGTTTTTTTGCGCCAATCCAATTTGCGCAAAGCAAACTAATGTCAAGGTCATCCAGACCTTTCATAACAAAGTTCTTCAGAATATGGTAAACGCCCTTTGGTATTCAAGAAACCAAAATATCCACAGGGACCTCAATGTAGCAGTGGTCGCAGATGAGATCAAACGTTTTGCTGCAGCATATGAGGCCCGTCTACAACTACACGTCAACAGGGAGGCAATCGTACTTCTGGACAATAAACACCTAAGGAGACTCAAAAGAACAAAACCGTTCGAGCTAGTAGTGTAGTTTAGTGATAGTCCTAAGATAGTGCAAGCCAAAACTTCAAAAACATTCATTTTAACTTGGCTAACCCATCATCCTTTTTGTTATTCTTAAATTAGTTATTGCAAAATTAATGGTTGGTCTACTTAGACCAGTTTTAATAAAATCTATAAAAAAAAAAAAGAAAAGAAAAATTTCTTATTCTCTTGATACCCATCCCTAATTTTTATATCAATTTTATTTTTTTAATTTTACATCTTTCCTTTTACATTTTAGATGATTCTGAACAAATTCTTGTCCCGGGCAAAACTTTTATTTTAAGTACTGGCGCTTATGACAACTGGCGCAAACGACAAAAATTTTATTACTGGCGCTTATGACCAATGGCGCAAATGACAATTATTTTAGAGGTGGCGCTTATAGCATAGTTATTTGGCGCAAATGACAACATCAAAAACCAGGTATTTGGCGCTTTAGGCCCTTTTTTTTAAGGGATTGGCGCAAACGTCCGGCACCGATTTTGTCAACAGAGATAGGTTAACACGAATAGGTTGCATTTAATAATATAGCGCATTTACTAATATCCAGTAACCAAATTACTGAGAAACATACATCAAAGCTACCAGGGCTTTTAACCATATTGTGGTAAACCAATTTTCAGGCTACTATGAGGCCGTGGCCGGTCAGGATTAATGTAGCTTGTTATAGGAAAGTGGGTAGTAAGAGATAGACACAAACGGTAGTAACAGGTTGTAGGAGCTGTTACTTTTATAAAAGAAACAGTTCTTTAACTGTTCTGTATTAGGGACTCAATTCGTACGTTCCTAGGGACCGAAAGTGTTGTGCATTTTTGAAAACGATTGGTGAAGGAGACAGCATTATAGATTATAAGTATAAAATATCAAATCTATGTACTTGCATTTGCTTATTTTCCCCTTTTTGTCAAGAATGTTTTTGAGTTTTTATGCCATTTAATTTTAAAGACGATATCGGACATTCCAATTTCCAAACCTCTTGAGAAGAACAGTGTTACGACCTTTTCAGGTAAAATTCAGACTGGGGACGAGTAGTGTTACGACCTTTGGAGGTCAATTTTAAACCGGGGACGAGCCCGGTTACTACCTTCATTATACCTGCTCTGACCTCTTCAGGTACAGCCGGATTAGGGACGAGTCGTGAAACGCCCTTTTGTCGGTTCGGGTGATCTTGGTGGGACAGTGAAACTTCCCAAAGCGGACACTTCCAATAGGCGGACTCAGATTTATACAGGTTTTAATATGATAAAATCTTCTAATAACAGGACAGTTTTGCCTATAAAAACTTCTAATAAAAGGACAAATTTTTTTTTTTTTATTTTATTTATTTATTTTTTTTTTATTTTTTTTTTATTTTTAATGTATCAACGTAATATGTAATCCCTTATTTGACAACGTCTGTGTTTTTTAAATTGAAATTTTCGTTATCGCTGACATTATTTATGGTTTAGATCTAGATAGGTAACATTGACATGTGAATTTTTTTAAATTTATTGCATTTCTAAGAAAGCAATTTATGACCCCTACTTTCTGATAAAATAAAGAACCCATAATTTAGTTTTAATTCTGGATTCATAGAGTCAATATGGCTCCAGAGAAAAAAATTAAAAAACTGTCTTTGATGGAAAAAGTGGAAATCATTAAATTTAATGATAAAGAAAAAAAAGTAAGTAAAAGTATAATGTGTTGGTATTTTATTTGGAAACTTCTCATAAAAGGAAACTTCTAATAGGCAGACAATTTTTTGATCCCCATCACTGTCCAAAAAAAAAATCGCAATAAAATGTGTGAATTTAAAATTATTAATAGACTACCTCAAGTGTGAATTAGTTCAATTATCGCGTGGATTTGAAGAGGCTTTTTTGGAGAAAATCCGGGGCTTCTCGAGGCATTTGTTTTTTAAATTTGAAACCCACAAAATCAGGTTTTTTAAAGTTATTGTATCAAGGGGAGAATCGCCATTCCTTTTATTTACAACGACTGAAATCCTCTTTTAGTAGGCACTTAATGAAACTGAATCTCGTCGAGCCGTTCGCTTCCTTTCAAATCACCGCAAACATTAGAAGAATAGAGTGGATTCCTGAAAAGAGGGAGGATGAGACTAATGCAACTTCAAAGGGCGATTATTATCTTAGCCATTAACTAAATTGTGTGACAAAAGCTTCTCGTCGCGTTTCGGAAATGGCTCTTGAGAATACCCCCCATCTATACTTCGCATGACAAATTGGAAGGGATGCCGAAGTTAGTGGGGGACTTAAGATGCTGGTAATTTAGCGAGAAAGGATCGCCCGATTAATTCAGCGACCTTTGATTATGAAGCGTGCACGTTGACTTTTTGAAGCGAAGAACCGTGACTGATGTCGACGTGCAGTTTTTTTTAACTTTGGACGTTTAGAATGTCTATCGATTGGACGAGTTCGCCGACCGTCCGAAACGACTTATTATCTCCCCTCCGCGCCCCATCTTTTATAAATAACGATTTCCTTTTCCCAACCCTCGGGGCCTAGGGCAAGGGCAAATCGACTTTGGCAAAAGTGCCTTCGGGCCATTTCTTTTTCGGATGGCGGTCTCGCTTGTAATGTTTCGCCGGACGGGGGCGAGGAGGAACGGGAAATACAGACGTAGGCGAACTCGAGAGAACTGTCCAAGAGCTCCGTATTAATGCGAGCCAGACACTTAACCAAGATTTACGGCCGCACGCCCATAACGACGGGAAGAGGGGCGCAACTTGTTGGATAAAAAAATCACCAACAAAAAATACATCGAACTTTTAATACTACAATACACAACAAAAGAGACCACCCATCACCCCTTAGTGGACCTTTATTTTTTAACACCAAATAATATGTAAGGACCAGTAAAACGTGGATTTATTTTCACCTTTAAGAATCATTTTATTAGTACATGAAAATATATAAACAAACAATTTACCTTTAAGAAAATAAATTAACACGAATTTACATATATCGAAATAAGCGAAATTAAACGAACATGAGGTTCAACAAATATAATACAAATAGACTAATAGATAAACGGTAGCCGAGTGATAAGCGTGGAGCGCTTCAGTCGGCTCAATCACAAACCATTCTAAATGGTACATATTATGGCGAAGTGAGGATAACAACTCACTTACACCTACCCCCCTGAGACCTTAGCATAAGGGGTGAGCTTCGAAGAATGGAAGAAATTACTTAATTGTCGTCGGCGACCAGTCGATACTTCAAAAAAAGTGGAGGAGATCCGACGAATGATCTTGAAAGGTCCAGTCCGAACACGATCTAGTTTGCCTCGATTCAAACGATGTCCATTTTCGACAAGACCATGTCCCCTGGGTGAAAGTCATATCCTTCCGATTCTTGTCAATCCGTGCCTTATTCGCTTCAAAATTCCGTGTCGAATTAAAAAACGCTCTTTTCCGGTCGTCATCCAATGTGTCAGAATCATCTTGAAGTGGAGAAATTTGCAGTCGCTGTCCAGTTAATAAATATTCCGGCGAAAACTGAGTCGAGCTATGTACCGTCTTATTGTATTGAGCCACGCAGTCCTGTGCAATAGACGACCAAGCTCTGGTATCTCCAGAATTTATCTGACACCTAATCCGATTAACTAACGTCTGGTTAACTCGTTCGTTCATGCCATTAGAACTGGCGCAATTAATCGAAGTAAAGACGATCTGAATCCCCAGCGTCTCCAAGTAGGCCTTGAACTCCTCTGAATCAAGTCCTGTATACCGATCGGCTAAAAGTATCGCAATCTGGTCTTTCTGAGATAAGGAATCCACCAACTTAATAAAATCACGAGCTGTTTGCTTCGTAGACGTGGATACCCAAACATATCGCGTAAAATGGTCAATTAAAATATGCAAGTATCGCTTAGGTGATCGATTTCCACCGAACCCACCAACCGTATCGATGGACATAACTTCGAACGGGCGAGTAGCAGGACCCAATCGAGACAGCAACCCAATGGCTCGACCTCGTCGCATTTTATTCTCCATGCAAATGGTACATTGATCGTAGCAGTCTCTTACCATGCGATCCAAACTCTTAACATGATAGTAAGGCCGAATAGTCGCTACCATCTGCGGAGGACCGATGTGTCCAAATTCTAAATGCACTTTCTGTATAAGTCGTTTTCCAAGATCCTGGGATATGCAAATTCTAGGCTTATGACGCCAATCTTGATAATAAAGACCATGGCGAGTCTTAAGTTGGTTGTCCAATCGAAGTTCCTCTTCATTCTTCTTCTGATCTGCCAATATCTCTGAATATTCCACCATGTTAGCGGTTTTGATCACATCGGTATCTTCAAAATACTCCAAAACAGGATTTCGAGACAATAAGTCGGCTAAGATATTGTCTTTACCGGGCTTGTAGACAATCTTATGAAATTGGGATAGATAATGGATGAGGTCACCCAGACGTTCATCAGTACGGGCCTTCGTACGCAGGTTTTCCAGAGGCTTATGATCGCTATATACCACAAACTCACGTCCAATTAGGTAGAATTGCCAATACTTAATAGCATCTTTGATAGCTCGACATTCCAAATGGATCACTTCCATTTTCCTTTCCGTGGCAGACAGCTTACGCGAAAAATAAGCAACTGGGTGCAAAAGACCATCTGTATGCGGCTGTTTTAGAGCAGCCCCTATCCCCTGATATGAGGCATCAGTTTCAATGACTACTGGTTTCGAAGGGTCATAAATGGCCAGTATAGGCGCAGAACACAAATAGTCTTTGACGGATTGGAAACAATCTTCACAGTCTTTCGTCCAAAGGAATTTAACATCTTTTCTCAACAGACGATGAAGGGGCTCGAACTTCATAGCACTATTTTGAATATATTTCGAATAAAAATTAATCGTGCCCAAGACGCTGCGAACACCAGATTTGTCGGATGGGCGTCTCAATTTCTTTATCGCAACAAGATTTTCATGAGCAGGAGAAACACTATTCTCAGAAATAACATGCCCCAAATATTTCACTGACTGCATTCCAAAAACGCATTTCGACAACTTTAATTTAAACCCTTCCTCCGATATCACTTGTAGGAATTTGTCAATGTGTCGTACATGTTCATCCCAAGACCTCGAGAAAATCAGAATGTCATCTATATAGTTAACGCAAAACGTGTCTAGGTTGTTACGACGAATAATGTTGGATAATATACGCTGGAAAATCGCAGGCGAAGATTTCAGTCCGAAAGGTAGAACCTTAAATTCGAATTTCCCAGATCTGGTAACAAATGCCGTCTTTTCTTGATCTTCTTTCCAGTGGCGGCTCGTACTCTGATCCTCAGGGAGTGCACAAATAATAAAAAATACTAAAAAAGTTTGTGGGGGGGGGGGGCAGTGGGATGATGAGCTTTTCTTAGCTTTTTCCGATGTACTATTTCCGAGGTCGCGTATTTGAATTTTCTTCTCGATTGTCAGTCGAGACATAATTTTTGATAATGTATGTAACTCACCGAATTGTTCATCAATAGGTCAATATTAAAAGAAAAACGAAGAGTAAAATCACAATAAACACTTCACTAAAAGAAAACAATGTTAAAACCTTCAACAAAGGTGGAGGACTTACAACGTGGACAAATTCGAAACTGCCCCGAATCAGCGCACCTGGCGGAGGAGCAGTACACTTCCAGTGCTCCTCGGAGAGTTAAATCTCGACCCTGATTGGCCAATTCAATATCCCCACCCACTATTTTAGCGTAAAACTCATTCAACTCATTCATAAAACTCATTCATACAGATCGGGTCGGCGCACATCAACTTTGTGCACCACGAGCTGTCCCATGGTTATAAGACGGTGTTTATAAGATGTAAGAACGATAAGAAAGACAACCCCATCGATGTTTACGTTTACCCATGTTGTTTCCCGTTCCCGCGTAGATTTAAATTTAAAATTCTAATTTAAATTTTAAATTTTATTTTTAAATTTAATTTTGGAAAAAATAATAATTACTAAAAAAAAAATATTTCAATTGAAGCTGGGAGTGCACTTGCTCCTGTGCTCCTATCACGAGCCGCCACTGCTTCTTTCTTCAATCGCACACACCAAAAAGCCGAGTTGATATCGAGGGTAGTGAAGTATTTACAATTCACGACCTGATCTATTATCTCTTGAATCGTAGGGAACGGCTGACAATCAGGCACAAGCAATTTATTAAGTTTTCTAAAATCGATGCAAAGTCGAGTCCTCTTACCGTCCTCCTTCTTATAAGCCAGCGTAACCGGGGCTGCAAAAGGTGATTCAGACTCCTGAATCAGATCGGCTTCCAATAACTTCTTCCTCATCAATAAGAGAACATTTATACGGTCTAGAATTCACATATTCCTGACGGATTAACCGGATTTCCGCTTCTTTAGAGCGTACCCTTTCCACATCAAATTTATTCTTCGCAAATTTATGCCTATATTTTAACATCAGTCTCAAAATTTCTTTCTGCTTACCTCCGTCATCGATATGGGCAATCTTCTCCTTAAAGTCCTCAATTATTCCAGCTCCCTCACTCAAATTAATCTCAAGTTCTTCTGTAGTATCTCCTTTCTTCTTGGAGTTCTTCTCTCTTTCTTCGAATAATTCTTCTTTTTCCTCTTCTTCTTTGTAAAAGGTCTCAATCTCGAATAATTCTTCTTTTTCTTTTTCTTCTTCTTCTTTTTCTTCTTCTTCTTCTTTGTAAAAGGTCTCAATATCAGCCTTTTTGTTGTCTTTCTTCTTAGTATCTAGATCTTCTTTCTTCTTTGATAAGCATTCAGGAAAAACTCTATCTTGTATCTTATCCACATTTTGCGAGATATTCAAATTTTCATCCTGACTAAGTCGGAATTTTTTTATGGCATCCAAACCAATCAGGAGATCATAGCAAAAATCTTTGCTTGACACCACAAACACATCCAAAGTGTCAGAGATCTCACCAATTTTAAGTTTAACAGTTGCCCGGGATTTCAAAAAACTAAATCCACTTAAAGTTCTGATTTTATGTTCATTTTTAATCAAACTGGTATTAAAAATATTAGCTATTCTTTGGTTAAGTATACTAATATTTGCTCCACTATCATAAATCGCTTTGACGGTCAGTTGATCATTAATAAGAACATTAAGGCTTAAAAGTGGATTTAGACCCGGGCTTTTCAGTTTTCCGAAATAATGTTTAAAATAGCTTTATCTTCTTCTGTACAAGCATCTGTAAGATTAGTTTTCATTTTGGAAGCATAATTCTCTTTATTTCTACAATGGATTGTAGGATGGTATCGGTTCGGCCAACCGAGAGCTTCACACATATAACATGGTGCTTTTGAGATCTGACTTTTTTGTTGATTATGTTGATTACCTTTACTTTGGAGAGAGGTCGGGCTGTTAGACTGCTTATTTATGGGATTGTCCTTCTTCTTCCTTTTATATGATTCCTCGAGCTTTTTCAATTCGTCGAACAACCCTGTAACAGTATTAATCTCTTCTCGATCAATCTCCTCCTGTACTTCTATGGGCAAACCTACTACCATAGCTTGCACCCTTGACAACTCCAGACCTTTAGGATCAACTTGCAGCAGCAATCTCTCTTTGGTCAGAGCGTAATCAATCAGAGATCCCGATAGATACTTGTAAACGAAAGCCTTCCGAACGGAAGCCCATCCTTTTTCTTCAAATATCCCGAGGAATGAGTCCTTCCACCTTTTCCAATCTCCAAGACCCAACTTCTTCATGTTGGATTCAAACCAGTCTTTTGAAGTCCCATCAACAAAAAATCTCAAGGCTTGTATTTTCAACGGATCATCTTCGATATGGTTCCGCTGGCATTCGGTTTCAAATTTTGTCATCCATTCGCTGGCCGACACCTCGAGTTTTCTAGTATACACATCGAGCATGAAATTCTTTTCAATCTGATGCAAAGATATTCGTTGCTCTTTTAATTTGCTCTCTAATTCTCGGATTCTCTTATCAGTTTGGGACTTATATTGGTCGTTTTGAGACGTTATTTCTTCTAAGGGGTAGTTCTTGAAACATAAATTGTCGGCCTCATCGAAATACACCTTCTTAAGCTCATCGTCTAATCTGACTCCTACCTTACGGAATCCAAAAAGTGGTTTTATAGCTTGTAACGCCGTCTTGATAGTATTTTTAGCAGCTAAGGCTTCATGCATCTCTAAATTGACATCCTCTGGTTGTAACTGGTACCAAACAACTTTATCTTCAGATAATCCAGCAATTTCGAACTGTTCATCTCCCACCTTCACAAGGTGTACGTAAATCTTCTCGTCCGGCATCGTGAACGTGTTAATTTATTTGTAAGGACCAGTAAAACGTGGATTTATTTTCACCTTTAAGAATCATTTTATTAGTACATGAAAATATATAAACAAACAATTTACCTTTAAGAAAATAAATTAACACGAATTTACATATATCGAAATAAGCGAAATTAAACGAACATGAGGTTCAACAAATATAATACAAATAGACTAATAGATAAACGGTAGCCGAGTGATAAGCGTGGAGCGCTTCAGTCGGCTCAATCACAAACCATTCTAAATGGTACATATGGCGAAGTGAGGATAACAACTCACTTACAAATATTATTGTAGTTCAACAATCAAATACTTGTCCAAAAAGTACTTGGGTCCAAAATTTGGATAAAATGAACTATAAAGGATTTTAACCCATGTTCAGAATAAAATAAATCCGTGAATTTTTGCGTTTTGCCAGGAGGGGCGGAACGCTACCGCGTTTCTAGATATATAAATGATTTTTTATTGATAAGCGGGGGAGGGTGAAGAAGAGGGAAGGTTGAGGGTAGTGCGTATATTTGGGTAAGGGGTATGTAGTATTAGTAGAGAGGGCTTTGGAAAACCCATTTTTTGAGAAAGTTCCTTTTTCATAACTGCCAGACCATAATCTTAAAAAGCATCTTGAAGGTAATTTGACGTTAGAGGACAAGTTAGCCAGGCACCGAAAAGGTTACATTTTATCTGTGGGGTCGAGAGTGGATGTGTTTTATGACTTTACTTATCGGGGACGAGTTGGACAACTCCCGCTTCCTTAATTTAGTCGAACACTGTTTATTATTGTGGACTGTCCATTGATCCAAACTCCAAACTTTCCTATAGGTATCCTTTGACAACCTCCCTGTTTGCTTTCCGAACTTCCCCTCTATTGCAGTTATAACATTTAAATCTTTATAAAAACGAATAGCACCACACGAAGCTCTATTTGATCATCAAAATTTTTCGGTGGAAATTCCAATATCGTGTTTGTTTACCGCGAATTTCGATTCTCACTATTTATTGAAAAGATGCCTTTCTGAAATTCAATCAGATTTCAATTAAAATTTAATCCTTTTTATTTAACAACTACTCTATTGGAAAAATGAAACATTTTTTTAAATTAAAAAAACTAGGTGTAAACATAATAAAATGCAAAAGAACGAACAAAATCAATAGCCGGGTCAAATAGCTTGTATTACAATGCGACTATTACATAACTACAGGACGATATCGAATTTCAAACTTGTTTTGAATGGTAAACAAGGAAATTGATTAAGCGTTATCCACTAAAAAAAAAAAAAAAAAGTTTAAAAAGTTTAAAAATTTTTCTTCTTTTAACTTTTTTTCCACATGTACGTAGGTAGATGAGTTTTGTAACTGAAAAAATATTAAATCTATTGTTCAATATTATAGGGGAAATTTCATCTGAGGGCGTCCTATAGAAGTGAAGTTATAGCTCCACATATTTTAACTTCCTGAAAATTTATAAGCTCTTTAGCTAGAGCCATTTCAGCCTTGAGAGATTAAATTTCCTAGTAAAAAACTCGTTGGCTTTAATCTTTCTTTCGGAAGTTTCCTAAAAATCGCCTTTAGAAAAAAAAAGGTCACTATCCACCGAAAAACAACATAATGCAAAATGATAAAAAAAAATTGAAAAATCCTCTTGACCAGTCTAGCATAAATTTCATAGTGGAAAGTCTTATAAGATAGAAAAAGAACAAAGTTTTGAAAATGAGATTGAAGGAAAAAAAATTAAGTAGTGCCCTGAAATGAGTCTAAGAAATTTAGACTTTATTTTGTAGCGTCTAATAGGATTTTTTTCCCTTCCTCATTCTTTCTCTCTACAAAAGCTGTTTTATCAAGAAATCTCGCTGAGAACAAAAAAAATGGTCTGTGGCTTTAAGTTTTTTAATTTTTAAAATTATTGTTTAAAAACTATTCAAATTATTCATGAAATAGCAACAATAGCTACCTTTAAATTTTCCACACGTTTTTAATTAATCTGACTAGGTCGACCCCACGGTTAGTTATACTTAATTTTTTTTACATCAGGAAATTTTTCGGAAGACAAAAGAAGATTATCCAAAGCTAGAGTCTATAATTGGTTCTATCGATATTTTATCAGTGATCAAGATAATTGGATTTTAAATGGAATAAATCCGATTGTTGAGACTGTTTTATGGTTCATTTTATTACTTGCACTGTCACGTTAGAATCGCACATCATTAATAGAATTAAGCTGAGAAAGGCTGAGAAATCGTGGCCGAGATTAATTAAAGAGATTAGCATCTTAGAGGTAAATTATTTAGGCTTAATAATTGGTTTCCGTGATAAATCGCTCTTTTACGCTTCTTTGGTGTTTGACTTCGTTTTATTAATCTTGATTAATTTCTTTTGTTTAGAATCTAATATCGAGATAATTATGAAAATTTTCAGTTTCCCAAAAATTAAGGTGATCTGATGGAGGAAAAATATAAAGAAACAGAATTATTGATGTATCTAGTTCTATAAACATAGAGGCATCATTTTATATTGTATAGGTGAAACCCGCATGACTTAAAGGTATTGAGGGTGCTGTATAAACACGCCTTGTTTTGAAGGAAGTTGTGTTTAGACATAAAGTATGCAAACAGAGTAACATAATATACGTTATTTGATCCGGCCCTTTGGCTAGCTTCTGCTCGGAGAGCGGCCAAGATAAGAAGGGCCATTGTGAATTCGTAAAAAGCTAGGACAAAAACCTTTGTCAATTTTTTTCCCCTTCTAATAATTTAATTCCCTCTTCTCTCAGTCTTCGTTAACGCCTAAATTGTCTGAGGGAATCAAGAATGCACATACGTTACCATTAAAGTCTTTCCAAGTAGAATGTAAATACTAATAAACCGCTTTTACCACCGACTTCTCCTTTTCCCCCATCCTACCTTCCTTGATAAACAGCCCTGAAGAAACACACACACTTAGGGAAATCAAACATCGGTTTGTACTTGAAGTGAATCATAAGTTTTGGAACTTTTTTAACTTTCTCAAAGAGAAGTTATTGTATTACCGTCGGATTCGGGTTTTTGGGGGAGGGTCTTCCAGACCCCCTAGGGTCAAACTGACTTTTGATCTTTGCCGGACATGGCCGGTCTGTGGTGCCGGCCGTCCGGCCGTCCGGCCGTCCGTCGCCTTTTTTTATCGGAACACTTCACGGCCACAATTTTCATCCGATTTTCACGAAATTTTCACACAATCTTCCTTTCGTGGTTATCTTGAAAGTGACGAGAGCGATTTTTGAAATTCGACAAAATGGCTGAGATATGTCTGTCTAAAGTTTGCAAAAATGTGCTACGGGCTTTCTACCGGTCCGATCTTCACCAAATTTTAACCAAATAATCTTCACGTGATCCCGATTAAATTTCATTAACTAATTAGGTAATTAATTATGTAATTAGGTAATTATGACTAATAACTATTTTCCCATTTTCATAAAATTATCGCCAAATTCAAGTTATGATTGAAAAAAAATTTTTTTTCAAAAATTAAATTAATTAACTAATTAGGTAATTATATTGAGTTTGAGTGAAATTAGTCCATTTTCATAAATTATCACCAAATTCAAGTTATGATTGAAAAAAAATTTTTTTTCAAAAATTAATTAATTAATTAATTAACTAATTAGGTAATTATATTGAGTTTGAGTGAAATTAGTCCCATTTTCATAAAATTATCACCAAATTCAAGTTATGATTGCATTTTTTCTATAAATTAATTAATTAACTAATTAGGTAATTATAATGTGTTTGATTGAAATTAGTCCCATTTTCATTAAAATTATCACCAATTCAAGTTATGTTAGAGGATTCATTTACCCGAAATTTATGGATCCCCCGAAATCTGTAGACCTTTGAGAAAGTTCGTGTCTCTGGGCAAGCTCCAGGACCAATACTTAAGTATGGAAGGAATTTTTAAAATGGCCGATGATGAAGGGAAAAAAAAGTCTGAGGGCGTAATTCATTTTTAATTAGTCGAAGTTAACGGAGCAGTTAAATTCTCTGGCACTATTATACTCGTAGTTCTTCCCCTTTTTTTAACAACTGAATCCTTCCATTTTTTTTTCAAACACAAAAGGTTTTATGGTATTTTGAACTTATTTGAAATAAAGAAATCTTTCGAGATGGAATATTTTATTAACTGAAATTTTATGAAAATTGTGAATTATTTTTATTTAGAAAAAAAAAAGATGAAGTATAAAAAAAAATGATGTACAAATTGGATTTAATTAAATTTCATCTTTGCCTTCTTTTAAATACGAGGGGTGGTTTTAATTTCTCGTTCAGGACATTGTAAGATATTACTACTTCAACAAACTCGGTCAACATTTCATTTTGTTCATAACGAAGAGGTAAGAGAGTGAAAAAGCCCATAAGGGCGCCGGGAAAGCTGAAGGGGGAGGCTCGACTAATTGATATTTTAATGAAAAATAAACGAAGCTAGATGATTCCTGAATAGACCTGTCCGGTACAGAAATATGAAAATCTCGAATTACGTTTATAAATGTCATGGGGGTTGGGAAAAAAAAAAGGTGGAGGAATTTCAGTCCAACTCGATTTCACCTTTGAAGAGGAAATGTTTGATCCTTCATTATTATTACTCATCGATTAGCTATTGTATAACAACGTCCACGACATTAAACAACCTTTGTGATCAAAACTTGGTTATTATATCAATTAGAGCAATCCTACGTAACATTTCAGACTTATTAAATATCGAATGCAATCATTAAACTGTAAGTCTGCTTGATTGGTTCGAAGGATTAAAAGATTAAACAAAAAACAAAACGATTTTTTTTTCTGTACACAACATTTAAATCTGAATGTTTTATTTATTGCTAATTGAATTTGAAAAAGCTATGTAGCCACAAACTCATTTTTAAAGAGAAAAAGGAGGCATTTACCGACGACGTCACCAGGAAAAGCATAAAAAATTTCTTTTCTCCGTTTTTTTTTCCTCCTATGGAGATTTTAAGCCTTGTTAAATTTTGAAGGGTAGAGTTTGTCAGGATTCAATATGTACCTTTCTGTGTTGACTTTCAACTTGAAGGATAAAAATGGTCAGTCTTATTAGTTTTTGAAAAAGTTGACTCGATAGCTTGAACAATCAATGTAAAAC
Source organism: Orius laevigatus (assembly GCA_018703685.1). NCBI lineage: Eukaryota > Metazoa > Arthropoda > Insecta > Hemiptera > Anthocoridae > Orius > Orius laevigatus. The sequence goes on along the minus strand of JAGWEN010000035.1, from coordinate 174,998 downwards.
GTAATAAACACATTAATAAATAGTTTCGTGAAATTCAATAAAGTTAGTTTCCGCTATGATTAGTATCCGGGCATAGTTGGCAACGGGATTTACTTGAAGAAGCCCGGAAACGGGGGGAGAACGTAGATCCCTATTAGCCGGATTCTCGGAAAGCTCCGAAGGAATCGAGGAGCCTAAGATAATAGAAAGGGGAAGGGGGAACTTGCCATTTGGACATGATAAACGCTAAACTGTTCCCTTTATCACTTATATGAGTTTTCAGATGAAAAAGGGCTTTTATTCGAGATCAAGTGAACCCCCACACCTGGACAAGGCCAACGGTCTCTATATGGACCGATTGACTTGAAATTTTAAGGACTGTGTCTTCAAATTCGATCGGTCCTCAAGGGAGAAGAGAATATCCTTTTTAAGTCTCCACTCACACCCAAATTTTTTTTTTCTTTCAATTAACTGTGGCATTCGAATCTGGGGCCATGATAAGGATGCTCTGAGGTCACGAAAATTAAAGAAAAGAGGTTTTTAAGAAAGTAAACTTAGTCGATATTCTTCGTCCGGTATTATCTCTGTTTGTAACGGGAATAATGTCTCCTTGTTATTTTAAGTGCTCCTCCCTTTCCTCAGTCGAATTATCCCTGACGACACAGTTCTCCAATTCGAGAAACATTGGATACATTAACGATTTTCAAGAATAGCCCTTCAAGGATTTTTCTCAACATCTCATTATAATTTTTTTGTAAACCATATTTTTTTATTTTATTTTTTTATTCATTCATACTTTAATGCACTTGCTTATTTCATTGAAAATTAAGCAACCTTTTTTTTATAATTTTTTTTTATTGTTTATCGTTTAAAAAAAAGGCTCTAGAGAGGCTACATTGTATAAAAATATTAAGGCTTTTAATCCTTTGTAAAAACGAGAATACCATGGATATTTGAGATTCCTTACAAGGGAATATTTACTTTTTTAATTTAAAATTATAACAGTCTTATATAATATATTTAAAAAAATAGGATTATAAATATTTTATCGCTAAAAAGTTCCTATGAAAAGGATTTTGAAAAATTGTGGAATTGTGGAGAATTATGTGTCTTTCTCTCGTGCCAAAAAAAAAAGTTTCTTTTTCTCCCCCTTAAGAAACTCGTGTTCGATTTGTCACGGGATTTCCATCTTAAGGTGACAATAACATATTGGGAATATCGTTTTATATAAAAGGCCGAAATATTTTTAGGATTTTTTTTTTCTGAAGTCTTCTTTCGGGTCGGATAGTGTTTCTAAGATTACCGGGTGGGAGTTGAAAGTTTTCTCGTCATTTAGCTTCCGATATCTTGGGGATGGTCGGGGGTTGAAAAGCCGGAGAAAGGGAGCGGGGTGGGGGTCGTAAACGTCTTTTCTCAGGCCCTCCCGGTTGAAAGAGAGTTTTATGCGGCTCGCTCCAACTTTTCCAACTCTTTTGCTTCCGGAGTAGCCTAAAGCGGGGAAAGGGGCGTCGAAAAGTTGTCAGACTAGTCACAGTCACCACTTAGCAAAACGATGGCGTGAAAATACTTTCAAAAACATTCTTTTTCGCCCCTTTTCTGAATTTCGAATCACAAAAAGTGAAAATTTTAAGTTTTATCTTTACCGAACATGTCATTTCGGTCATGGACTGGCGAAGATCTATCAGTTTTTATGGTTTAGCATTGTTTTGGTTTAACATTTTCTTCCTTCTTAATTAGCATCAATTGATAGCATTAAATTAGTAAATTGATGATTATGCGAGAACATAGTAGATCTTTCAATCTCAAATGAATGGCATTGATGTCTTTTCTAAAGCCATTGAATGAACGTTTACTAATCAATTTTGTTACAAATTGGCATTAGGCTACCTAAAGAAATTATGAGATCATTAACCGGATTTATTTTTTGACCAACAATTAAAATCCTGTTTGAGAAAAAATTTCCATGTATTAAAAAAACGATGACTTAATTTTTTTTTTTTTTGTAGGTACCTACGTACCTAGTTTTCTAGTTTTAATTTTAATTTGAATGATTTGTTTTATTATAGGCATTATTAAAAGACATCATTTTATTGCAAAACTTACGTGTTTGGAGAGAGGTTTTTTGAGTTTTAAAAGAAGGTGGTGGGTTCGGATGCTGGAATGAAACTGGTATTTCCGAAGAGATGATGTTCTAGGTGACATGCGCCGTATTCGCATTCTGTACCGGGCCCGTAAAGCAACTCTATAAGTGCTTTTAGGCCTATCAAATAGGTACCTAAGTAATTAAGAGCAAATTGAAGCCATTAATGCCCATGGAAATTTTGGGTTGGTAAGGTAGGTTCGAATAAAAGTTTCCTATTTCGATTTGATAGTAGGCGGCATTGTAGGGACAAATTTAACAAGGATTAAATTGAATTTCACTTTGGAATAAGGAGAGTTATATAAGTAAACCCTTTTCTAGTGGGGGTGAAATAGGATTTGCGAAGCCCTATGAAAATTTTCGAAGCGTACAGTCCGCCAAAGAGGACGGAAGAACATTATGTCACCCGTGTCGCCTTCGATCCTCCTCTCCCTTCTCGTTTTAACTTTCGGAAATTCTACAAACAAAACTCTCATTCAAAATGTCACGAAACAGTCTGAAAACTGTTCAGGTTAGTTTTATTTTAGTTTATATTTTAATTTTTCAATTTAGAAAAGCTCAAACGGCTTTAAAACAATTCATAATTCTCATGGAAAAAGTTTATAACTCGAAGGTTTTATCCTCTTTCGAACTGTGAACGTTTATAGAGCCAACTTTACATAATCGCCTGGTTTTAAAAAAATTATTTATTTTTTCCCTCGGAAATCCGAAAGTATATAAAAAATCGAGAAAGTCTCAGAAAAGTAATAAAACTTTGAATAAAGCCCTTTTGAGCAAAATCAAATTTTGTATACAAAATGGGTAGAGAAGCTATTGGTAGGGTGAACGTTTTTACTTAAAAAAGATGTGAATTCTGCCATGCATCGGTTTTACTTATTTCCAAAAGACTGATTTATTTGAAAATAAATTGGTGAGAGTCGCTATCGCGTTCGTAGATTTCAGAAAATTTTATAAAAACAAAACTAAAGATTATTAAATTTGATACAAATTTGATCTACTAAGATTTTTTGTAGGACCAAACGTTTCTGATCTACGAGGCGACCAAAAAGCTGGATTTTCGATTTTTACTATAAAAAAAAGTCAGATTTTAGAAAAGTCAGTCCGCAAAGGATAAAAATTTAAATTACAGATAAATATCATTGTAGAAAATAAAGCAAATGGTTCCTTGAAATAAAAACCGGTTTGAAGGGCTCTGACCTTGGCAAAGGGAAAATGTTTATTTATCTTTTCTTCCCCCCTCATTTAACTCCCCGGAACCCCGTAGCATCTAAGCCTTAAAAATCTCGTACCGACAAATCTATCCATCCGATCGTCTTAATATTAGCATATTTGGAATCAGCTCGTCAAATCCTACAAGATGACTACCTGATTTTTCAAAAATAAAGTTTTGGTGGAAAATTGCATTTTCTATTTTTCCGAGGAAAACTTTTTCCGAAAAACTGCTCTCTAAACAGCACGTAGTTTTTCGAAAGAATGAGAACGCGCTTTTTAAAAAAAATTTCCGACCATTTTTAGTGCCAAAAACGAGGAAACTAATTTTGGGGGTGATAGTGCTGCGATCTCTTGAATGAGAAACAAACAATTCTGATGGGAGAATACCCCTTATACAAATTCAATTTCGAGATGACGAGAACAAGATGAGCCAGAGGGTTAAAAATTGATATGCACAGGATTTTGAGAACTGAGAAGTAGTGAGTCTAATGACCCTCTTCTCTAATTTTGCTCGGACACGCTAGGACCCAACTCAACATTATACATAATTCTATTTGTCTCTATTGTATCCAAAAACACGGCAGGTTCCCCCTCCACCCACCCCTCGTGTCAAAAAAGGGGTCAAAAATCGAAATGAATCAAATCGATTTTTTTAATGAAAAATCGAATTTTTGATTGTTTTGGACACATTGGGGCCCTTTTGGCTTGATTTTTGATCTTTTTTTGGAATTTGAAAAATTTTATTTTAGATTTAATTTCATTCTGAAAACTTGGTTTTGTAACATTTTATTTTCTTTTTAGGGAAATCACCTTTGGAAGCACAAGCGAGGAGGTCGTCTACATCAGGGGGTAAAGTGATACCGGTTGTGTTTGGACCTCTGCCCAAAGGGAGCGAATACGCGACTGGAGCCCCAGACTCGGCTAAACTCAATCCTTACCACCACATTAAAGAGATACTCAATTTCATCCACCCTTCCCCATTCCCAGCAGGTAAAATCCACGACTTTTTCTCCCCCTCCCTCCACCACAACAAAAGCCTTGTTTTTCGACCCGGAAAAGCTCAAAAGCCAAATTTAAAGGCCAGACGGGAGAAATCCCGTGAAGTGAATAAAGTTTTAATTTTCAACCTCACCGGACTTTAGAAAAGCGGTTTGAAAGGAATTGAACCAATTTCGAACCCAATGTATCAAACCCTGTCGCTTTAAAAAATAAAACCTTTTTATTTTCCAGCTCTATACAAAGACATCCTTCAAGAAAACATCCCTTATCCAGCCTTAGTTGTAAAAGTAAGAACATTTTTATAACTCTTTATCTATAAGCTTCTTAAAAATAGGTAATCCGCCAATCCAATATGAAACCCTAAAAATGTCAGATTTACTCAAAAAGGTTTAATTTTTTTAGATACTTGAAATGGAATTAGGTTTTTTAGCCGTTCTTTTTTTATCGCTATTTCTCGCCTTGGTCGTACCAGCGATGGTTATTAGTTTATGTTCGACGGATCCGTCCCCTCCACCGACCTGTGCACCCAAATGTAAAAGACGAACTCTCGTTTTTTGCTTGCAAATCCTTTTATGCTTTTTACTGTAAGTTTTTTTAAAAATCAATATCAAATTTATAGCTTTTTTGTCAGAATGGGCAGCGCAGCGATGATCTGGACGAACGAAGAATGCTCAAAAGGTGTCGCGAAAAGTCCCGAGTTTTTGAACGATTTTTTCAAAGATTCGAAGCTTTTTTTTGAAGACGGGACAGACAAACTGAAGCACCTTTTGACGGACAGTTATGATCAAGCGATTTCACCGGCAACCCACGATTTGAACGGTAAATTTCAATTATTCCAGTTTATTCTAATAAATAATTGTGTAAGTTTGGTAGACTGTTGGTGGTAGAGAGTGGGGGTGAGTGGTAGGGGTGGGTCGAGGAGGTAATGAATGAGTGGGGGAAAGTAGTGGAAGATGGAATTTTCCAACAATTTAAGTATCATTTTCACCAAAAATTGTGAAAAATATGAAAGTTTTGAACATTGAATGAATTTTTTATCATCTAAAAGTTTAAAATTTTTAAAACTTGTAATTAGCAACTAACGCAAAAAAATTTTATTGTCCTTAATTAAAGACGGGAACAAATAAAGCACAAAGCCGTTTGAATTTTTTCTCTACGATGAAAAATAGATTTTTAATGATTTTTTGAAATAATGGAAATTTGACGGTTTGATACCACGCCGATAACAGGAAGGTCTTGAAACGTCATAGCACCAAGCTATTGAGACCTCATAATTATTTAGTTAAACGTCACCGTTTAACCATTTTAAAATCAAATCTTACTTCTGTGTGTGTTTTTTGGCTGAAAGGGGGAAAAAGCGGAATTTGCGATACCCGGTCGTTGTTCTAATTTTGGCCTCTCTGGAGGGACATGTCCTCGGAACGAACAATGGCAGGCCCTGATGCATGTCCTTTCCTAGGAACAAACCGTGATTTACAATATTAAAGGGACAGGTACCGATTCTCCTCGCTTTCATTGTTTCCCGTCCACCTTCCCCCTTTGTCCCCTTAATTATTATCGCGTCCCACCTGCCACTAACTGATATCCGCTCCTTAAATCATTTTTATAGCCAATAATCCGTTTTCGCCACTTTTTTATTGAACCAGAGCTCCTAAATTAAGCTTTTCAAAAATCTCAAGTTGGAAAAGTCAACTAAATCTTATTATTTGTTATTGCCCAAAATGGACTCTAAAAACTTCCCGCTTTTCTGCTCCAGAAAATTCCATTTAAACCTAATTTATCGAACAACAAATTCCTTTGATCGCTTCCATTTTTATCCCCCTCGACCGCGACATTCTCTACCGTTTCGAAATTATATTTCTGACGTTCTCTATCTCTGACGTCCCTTTCCGAAAAATCTGTCACCGCGTATAGAATTTCCGGCCTCTTTTGTTTCAATCCTTGGTCAACGCGAACAAAGGAGACCCAAAAACCCAATATCGTCGTTATAATGAAAATAATCGTGAAATATCAGAGTTTTTCTAAAATAAAAAAAAATAAAAATTATTTAAAAGAAAATTACCTTTTAGTACCGTCTTTTAGGATTAGTCTTACTTTACAACTATTTTTAATTAATAAGAAACCGCAAAGTAGAAATAACTACTTTTCCACCCTCGTGAATAGCGGAAATTGGAGCTCCTGGTTAACTTAAATGTCTCTTGGAGATTAAGCTCACTTTTCTCTCTCTTTATTTGAAAATGGCAGCAATTTATTTTTATTAGTGTGGCTGTAAATCTCTTATTGTTTCCAAACATCGCTTTTAAAAAATCCGCTTTCCTATTTTAAAATTCAAATTGACATATTTATACGTTTGGGCTTGTTTACACAGAGGCGACCTGACTAATGCAAAATTTCTCTTTTTCAATTTTTAATGCGTTTTATGAAAAATTCTCTACAAGTCCTAAAGCTGATATTTTTCACTTTTGACTTTAAATTATTGATTTAAAAAAAAAACCTTACGTAAGATCTTAATACATAACATTTTGTTTAATTTTGCCATTTCAATTGATATTGAAACCGATTAAATTAATATTTCCAGATGCTGAAAATTTGATAGGAAGGCCTATCCAAGTGGAGCTTATTCTGGAAACGGGGCTTGATACGGCTTTGGACTCTCTCGTAGAAATCGCTGCAGGTAAGTCGCCCACCTAAATTAACCAATTATTCAACAATCGAGCCCCAGATTAATCGACCCACGGATTTTGGCTCCTTTTATACGAAAACTCATCCAACGGAATTCGTAGAAAAATTTTTAATGAGGGTTTCAATTAAATGGGGTCACGGAATTCAAAAAATAATTCTCATACAAAAAAGGACATCGTAATTAGCTGATGTAAAATAAATAATTTGTCATCTCTTTTATTGAAGAGGGTAGCTGAACTTTTTTAATTAGTGAGAGGATAAAACCACCATATTCACGTTTACACAAATCTTACAATTAGATGATTCAATTAATTTTATTTTTTCACCTGTTGATATTATTATGATTTCCCTTTTTAGCGGAATTTACTTTCTCAAAAAGAAAGTCATTGCATTACTGATTACATGGAGATTTCGGTAGAAAACCGGGGTCTTAAGAGCCTTGTATCTAGGAACGCGGCAGCGTTCCGCCCAGCCAATGGAGAGGTCTGTAGAGTGCCCACTTTTTTGGGAAAGTACCCTTGTTGGGGTTCCACCTTTATAACTACCAGGACCTTTTTCCATTGAAATACTCAGAAATTTGAAAGAAAATGGCTCAAAATAGCACAAAATCATCATAAACGACAATTTCGGACTCTTTCTTTGGTGTTTAAAATGTCGATACTTTCTGTTCTCCAGGAGGGAAAGAAGTTTGCTCTCAGGTCTCAAGTATTCTAAGAAGTACGGCAGAAACGGAACAGTTGATCTCGACAATGGAGGGGAAACTTCAAGATTTAAGGGATCAGATTCGCTTAATTAAAAAACACTGTTTGGCAGTAGATAAGCCTCTTTGCGATCTCGTTCCGGATCAACTTATCGACATTAGATTTACAACAAAAATGGTACTTTGAGTTAAAAAGTTTTAAAAAAATTTAAAATTTCTTTCAAGATTTCAAACAGTTCAAGATTGACGTTTTTGAAGCAAGGAGGCATCGATACGCTTTCAGCTTCAGTTTTAGAGGCGAACGCCGTTTTTACAGGATTGCCAATTAAAATCGACAAAGAGACGAAAGGGGCGAGAATAGGTGATCAAACATTTTCTGAGAATTCGATCATCAATTTAATTTCATAGCGACCCTCAACGAAATATCAAAGAAGAAAGCCGAGCTGGCGAAATCCGCCGCCTCTTTGGACGTAATCAAAACGAGAACCGGAATGGCGCTTTATGATCTCAAAGCGACAATAACGCCCCAATTCGAACACCTCCTCGCAATCGAACATTGGCGATGGCTCGTCGCATTAGGTAACTCTTTATAATTCAAACTTATTTCATATAATGGAATAAAATTTATTTTTTAATTTGAAAATAATATATTTTAAGGTTTTAGTTGCAGGATTAGTCGTCGTTTATATTTGGGCGTTGATGACAGGAGCGACCTGCTGCGGATGCTGCGGAGCAGATAAAAGTTCTTCCCCAACTCTGACAATGTTAGCAAAAACCAAATAATTCATAAACTTACAAATATTTTTAGAACTTTGATTCTGACTGCAATCGTTTCTGTTTTGCTATGGATTTTGTCATTTATGATCATGTATATTGGCGGGCATGGCGAAACGTGCATTTGTCGGACATTAGATGAAGATAATTACAATACGCTGAGCCAATTTATCGACACGATTATGAACATCGATAACGTCGAAGAAGAATCCTACATTTCAGAAGTCATACACAATAACGGCTCTATTGGATTATCTTTGGGTGCGATTTTGAGGTGAAGAGAAACTATGTTCGTGATTAGTTGAGCTAAATATTTTCCAGTGGTTGTAAAAGAAACGAGTCGATATACAAAACTTTCAATTTGAACCTTATTCTCGACATTGAAAAAGATACGAACGTTAAAAAATGGAACTCCATCAAGAGCGAATTGGAGAATTTAGAAACCGATTTGCTTTACACGCAATTTTTCAACCCCAAACTTCTCCACAAGTTGAGCGACCTACAACAAGGATTGCTCGTGAATGTGACCTCTTTTCGAACCCAGGTAAATCCTTCTTTTTTTTTTCCCCCTTACTTTTTTTTCGCATAATTTTTCGTTTTGACTCTACGAGGTCTCCATGGCCCCATCCCAAAATCGTGGGCGCGAGGGTAATACTTTTCTTTTCGATAAAGTTAATTCCGTTTTCCTCTTTTTTCATCGTTTTTGGACGAAAAACTGTTGTTTTTTTTTAGGTGGACTACCCACCTTTTTTTAGGTGGACAGTTGGCAACCCAGTGCGAATCCGATCGGTGGCAAAAGAGAGTGAGAGAGAGAGGGGGAGAAATAGAAAGAACACAAAAATTCACAAATTAAAACCAATTATTCGTCAAAAAAACTCGTCAATATGAACATTTTAAGAGCGAATTTTCATCAAAAACTTCAAAATCAGGGTTTTAAGAGACAATTATTTTTCGTCAAAAATCCTCAAAATCAACGTTTTTATGAGCTAGTTTTTTTTTTTTTTTTTTTTTTTTTTTATTTATAAAAACTTCGATTGACAACTACATTTCTGGTCCAGCCAGAGAGCTCAGCTCTCTATCGGCTGGTTCCTTTTTCTCTTTCGTTAAAAACCTTAAAATTTACATTATTTGAGTACCAATCTTTCATCAAAAACCTCAAAATCAATGTTTTAAGAGACAAATATTTTTCAGCAAAAACCTCTAACTTAACCTTTTAAGAGATAATTTTCGTTAAAAACCTCAGAATCAACGTTTTAAGAGACAATTTTTCGTCAAAAACTTCAAAATCACCGTTTTAAGAGCTTTCTAAAGATTAAGTTTCAAACTTTTTTAAGTCTTTGATTTTTAGTGGTCCTGGATCCGCCTCTGTGGCATCCCTACCTTACCTCAATTTTTTTTCAGCTTATGAGTCCAATAAGCACCGATCTCGAATCTGCGATAAAACAATTATTGAGCATATCGAAGCAAATAAACGACTTGAGCACTTCCTCACATTTGGAGTCGTTAGCGATCAAAAGCAGAAACATTCTCCACCCTTTCATTCAAGAATTGGAGAGCAAAAAAGTAAAATTTATTCCAAAAAGGTCAAATTCATGATTTTTTTTTCAACAGGAAAATTTGGTTTACCATTTGACAGCATTGGAGCTTAAAATAAGTCCGTTGTTAAAACAAGTCAACCAATCGTTGTCGCATATGAAAGCCGTCCAGTATTACATATCCAACCATGGATCTAAATTAGCACAACAGGTTCCTAAATTTATTTTCGGGACTTTTTAAAATTTCTATTTTTTTAGAACCTTAAATCGTACACGAAAAGGATAGAAAATTATTTGGACCAGTATCGATATTTTGTTAATCACGCCATCAGCAGTAATGAGACTTCGTGTGGAGCTTTTTGGAACATGTTCGAGTCATTGCGACTCCACGTTTGTCGGAAAACGATCGACCCTTTGGTACTTCCAATTTTCTTTTTTTCTTCTATAAACAATTTTTCAGAATGGCTTTTGGTTTGCGACCGTTTGGTGCCTTTTCCTTTTCATGCTCATCACGCCAATTTGCATAAAACTCATTCACTATTACAACCTTAAGGCGGGGACAAGCTCGGAAATGTAAGGTTAATGAAAAAAAATTTTTAGGTCATTTCGTTCTTTTTTAGAACCACCTCACGATCTATTGTGACCAGACATGGTTCAACTAGTAGTCCAGAAAGAGGATCTCCAGACACTGAGAATAGGTACGGAACCCTTATTTGCCTATTATTTAATTTTTTCATTTTACTTTTAGCCCTACCGACAACTGGTAATGCAGCGACGAAAGCTACATGCACATATTGAGGTTTTTCTTTTTTAACAATTTTGTAAATAATTTGTAAAATCTGATGTTTGAATGACCAAAAATAAGGATGTGATTGTTTAAAACGATTGTTAATAATTTAAACAATAAAATGTAACATTCTGCCTGAAGCTTTTTCCAATTGGAACTTTTATAGCTTTTCAAGTACACTTGTGGGCACATCATCTGTTCCAGAAAGTTTAAATTGAATCATCGCTTTATTGAAAAAATATAAAATAAAATAAAAAAAATGAAAAAAAAAATTGAAAAAAGAACAAGCCAAAAAGAACAACCTTCAATAACCTGAAAATGTAGCGATTTTTTTTTTTTTTTTTTCATTGTTACAAATGATAATGATGATTTTCTGGGATGCGGGCTGAGAATTGGGAAGGACTTAACAAGATGAGACGTGAAATACGTCTCTGACTCTTTGGATTAACTCAAGAACGAGATGAGTCAAGAAAACGAAAAGAGAACCTTCAAAAATCGAAAATGACAGGCCAAAACTTACCTTGGCGGGGCGAAACGCTGTTCTTTCGGCTGGAGCTAATAAGGAACTAATCCAAAAACTAATGCCAAAGGATCAAAATCATCCTAAAAATGTGCCAATGGTCAGTCTCACTGGATATGTCATTTTTCTCAGAGGGTCGTAATCCTTCTTAATAAGTAGCAAAGGGTCAAAATTTCGCTTGAGAAGTGTCAATTTTTTCATTTAAGTGAAGAGTCATAGTCCTCAAAAAGGTGTCAAAACGGGAGGAAATGTATCGTTTTTGTCAAATGGGACTTAAAATTATCCTGGAAAAGTCAAAAGGTCAAAATCTTTGTTAAAAGGAGTCATTTTCGTTTAAATAAAAGGGTCATAATTCTACCACAATGTGTTAAAGGGGCATAGTTATCCTTTAAAGTGTTCAAATGCTATAACTAGAGCGCGGATTCCGTGCAATTGCATTTTTTTTTTTGCTACTCGGAAATATGAAACTTAGATAGTTTTCCGAATCATGATGAATAGGTTATTTTAGCAAAGTCCTATGCTGCACGTTTTATGGGTTTTGAATTTTTTAGAATATTTTGCAAAATTTTGCATTTTTTTTCTTCTTTTTTAACGAAAAAACGGGAAAAAAATGTCGGAAGGTTCAAAGAAGGAGTTATAGATATAAAAAAGGGTGTTTTTAAGTTCGAAGAAAACGGACTTTGAACCCACAATGAATAAAAATCCCATTCTATCCTTCAAAAACCTAATTAAAAAATTTTAATTTTTAATTTATTTATTTATTTTTTAATTGTTATTTTCATTTTTTTGACCTACCTACCTATATTGTAAATGATAATTAAATTTTATATCTGACTTTTTAGATTGTTGTTTAACTTTTATCCTAAAAAAAATACATTTAATGTTGAACGTAAAGTAAATAAAACGTAGGAAGCAGTTTTATATACAAGTATACTTTGCGACATTTAAAAATAAACATTTCTCGTTTTTCCACGTTTTACAATTTTCATTGCACGTTTTTAGTTTTGAACTCACGAACCCGAGTTTTGAGGCCTAAAATGGAGGCCATTTCTGGAAAATATTGAACCTTGAAATCATAGGATATAAAAACTATCACTTTTGGGATATAAAATTTGTCAACACTTTTTTATTATTGTTTAATACAAATAATAAACTACAAAGGATCGATTTGAATAGTCATTAACAATATGTATGTATAATTGCTTTGACAACTTTTCGGTTTATTTGCTTTCTTTTTCTTTAGGCAAGCGCTATCACACAAATAATACACTGAGAAATACAGCATTTGAAAAAAAAAATTTTAAATGAAAAGATTAAAACATTTTAATAAATAACAAAAGAAGGAAGGGAAAAGAAGGTACATTTGGAAAATTGTTGGAACTTATCCGTTTTAAGTGCACCTAAAAAATTGAAAATAAAAAACTGCTAGACTGTACAGTGTTAACTTTATGTACAAAATGTTCTAATCCAGGCAGATCACACTCAAAATTAGCCAAGGCTTAAACTAGGTGGCACAAAAACACCTTTCGGGCTCAAAAAGTCAGCCAGGAATAATCAATTACAATAAATTTTTTCTTTTTAATTTCTATAATTTAAAAAAGAGCGCACATTTAGCAAAATACAGTCAAAAGTGAATCACAGATTACAAGGGGTTTAATTAAAAATCTACATAAAATATAATAAAAAACAAATTTGAAGTGGAGAGAGTTTTATATGTATATTTTTAACTAAAATCTATTTACGTATATCGGGTTATCACATTACAAAATAAAAAGAGCTAAAAGAAGTTACCCGGAACTGGTTTGTGTAAGGCACCACACACCTTAAGAAGCCATTTTGTTTTTTAAAAGCGTAAATTGTGTCACCTTTTACATGCGGGGAAATTAAAATTAAAGAAAACATGCACAATAAGGCAACTTCTTCCGTTTTGAAGGCAATCAAAGCTCCAGGTTTTATGGTTTAGGTTGCGAAAAAAGGTTTCTTTTTATTTCTTAATACTTTTGAGGTTATTGGCTCATTTTCTAGACCTGATAAAGATTACATTTAAGGCAAAATTTTACCCCAATTTTACTCACCTAATAATAAACTTTTAAAGCGTCTAAAACACTCGATTTAAGTTTGTGCAACTTTTATTTAAAAAATATGTAATAATACAAATAAAAGGAAGACGGCAGGAAAAAAAGGCACATTTTGTTAATGTCAAAAAAAAACTGATAAATTTGAAAATTTGGGGCAAAATTGAGCAAAAGAGCACCCAACCAAAAAAAAACATTTGGTTCCGAAAGTGCCCCTTAACTTCAAAAAGATTGAAATTTGCCTTATGGTGAGCGTTTGGGGCCCCAACAAAATTTTGAAGTTGCACAAACTTTGAAAATACACGCTGGAAAAAAGGTATGATATGATTTAACACCTAACAAGTAATGGCAATGAGGTAAAATCGTTTATTATAAACTAATTTTTTAATAGGTCCATTTAAATGCCAAGGGTCCATTAAATAATCAAATATACATTTCTTCAAATCACAAAAAGTGATACTTATAAATACAATTTTTTCAACCTTTTTTTTAATTATCAGTCTACTAAGCAGTACCTAATTTACACCAATTTTCAAAGTTAAAATTATATTAGAGAAAAAAAATTAAACTTCATACATAAAAGATTAAAAAAAGAAAAGATATCACCCGCAATAGGTCCAAATATCAGAAAAAGCAAAAAACATTAAAGGCAGTCTGATTATGTTTTGAACATAAGGAATGGTGAAGGAAAAACCCAACAAATAAACACTAACAATGTGAAAAACACCATTTTGTACACAAAAAAGAGCAACTTTTAGATTTTTACAGATGACAATGGTAACCGTAAGGAAAAACTCCATCCTTAAAACATTTAACGACAAAGGGGGGGATCAGTCCCCTGCCTAAATCTCGGCAGTGAGCAATTATTTTTCTTATTATTTACATAAAAACATCAATAACTCACTAAACAATGTTTTTTCTTAATTTTTATTTTTTTTCTTCTGAAACTTTTTCACGAATACTTTGTATAAAGACGATTAGGTACGCACGTCCACTTTATAATCGACACGACAGTACAAAGACTTTGGTTTGTTTTTTCTGATTTTTTGTTTGTTTATAGGACTCACCCTTTTCTTGCCACTCCATTACTTTTTTTCTATTTTTTTTTAAATACAATTCGTGTCTGCAATTCTGAAACAAAAAGAGATTTTTTTAATTAAAAAATTAGAGACCTTTTTTGTGTTAACGAAGTAAAAATGCCTTCCTATAGTTCAGTATATGGGAGGCGGTTGGCTCAGAAATATTGGTCCTGGAGCTTGCCCAGAGACACGAACTTTCTCAAAGGTCTAAAGATTTCGGGGGATCCAAAAATTTCGGGGGAAAAACTTGAAATTGGTGATTAATTTTATGAAAATGGGACTAATTTCACTCAAACACATTATAATTAAATTATTAGTTAATTAATTACCTCATTAATTTTTGGAAATTTTTTTTTTTCAATAATAACATGAATTTGGTGATAATTCTCTAAAAATGGGACTAATTTCACTCAAACACATTATAATTACCTAATTAGTTTATTAATTTTTTTTGCAATCATAACTTGAATTTGGTGATAATTTTATGAAAATGGGACTAATTCCGCTCAAACACATCATAATTACCTAATTAGTTTATTAATTTTTTTTTTCAATCATAACTTGAATTTGGTGATAATTTTATGAAAATAGTACTAATTTCGCTCAAACACATCATAATTACCTAATTAGTTAATTACTTAATTACTTAATTAATTTTTGCAGAAAAAAATTTTCAGTCATAACTTAATTTGGTGATAATTTTATGAAAATAGGACTAATTTCACTCAAACTCAATTTAATTACCTAATTAGTTAATTAATTAATTTTTGAGAAAAAAATTTTTTTTTTTTTTTTTGGCAATCATAAATTGATTTGGTGATAATTTTATGAAAATGGGAAAATTAAGTTAATTAGTCATAATTCCCTAATTAGTTAATGAAATTTAATCGGGATCACGTGAAGATTATTTGGTTAAAATTTGGTGAAGATCGGACCGGTAGAAAGCCCGTAGTACATTTTTGCAAACTTTAGACAGACATATCTCAGCCATTTTGTCGAATTTCAAAAATCGCTCTCGTCACTTTCAAGATAACCACGAAAGGAAGATTGTGTGAAAATTTCGTGAAAATCGGATGAAAATTGTGGCCGTGAAGTGTTCCAGAAAAAAAGGCGACGGACGGCCGGCACCAAAGACAAAGTCATGTCCGGCAAAGATCAAAAGTAAGTTTGACCCTAGGGGGTCTGGAAGACCCTTCCCCAAAAACCCGAATCCGACGGTATTACAATAACTTCTCTTTGAGAAGTTAAAAAGAAAAAAATCAAGTTTTCTCACCTCTTCAAGGGTTTAACGATTTTAGAATTTTAGTGTTGTTAACCCCTTCAATTGAGGACACAAGGGGGAGACCTCAAAGGATCTAAAAAGGGCGAAAAAAGGTCGAAATTGGTATAAAAACTGTTTTAAAGTGGTGAAACAGGTCCAAAAAAGTTCACCTGGACCATCCTATCCTCCTGGATCCTCTTATCACCTCCCCTATCCTCCCTTATCTAAGACAGAAACTTATGTAGCTCTTTGAAGGGCTATATTATCAATAAAATCACGCAATAATCGTGGAATTATGGACGTTTAACTTACACTTAAGAATTTATAGTTGTTTGGGGTAGCAAGATGGGTGCGACGTTGGTCAAGTGGCCCAAGTAGTATCCTTATTAAGGTGCGTTTCAATGTCAACTCGACATATCGGACACCTTTTGTTTGAAGACAACCACTGATCGACACATTCAACATGAAAAAGATGCATACACGGAAGCCGTCTAAAAAAATACGATTAAAACTTATATTCGGGTGGGAAAAAATCATATTAATACCTGACGTCTTCGAAGTCTTCGAATTCCGACAGACAAATAGTACATTTCTCTGTATTGTCTTCCAGATCATCGGTGTCTTTTTTCATCTAAAAAAAGGTTTTATTGGTAAGAAATTTTTTTATATGAAAGTTGAGTATATACAGGGGCGGACTGGGACCTTAGGGCGTGGGTGGGTTTTCAGTTAAGGGGCGCCCGGTTGGGGCAGAAAATTTTGACAGAAAATTGGCTCTTAGAAAAATATATTCAGCAAAAACAGAGGTTCCTAAACTTTTTCACAGTGCGCCCCCTTTTAAACAAATGAATCAAATGTTCTGAATGTTAACTTTGAGGTTTTTGAAGGAAATTTGGGTTTTAAAATGTTGATTTTGAGGTTTTTGACAAAAGAAATTGCACTTAAAACGTGGATTTTGAGATTTTTTGACAAAACAAATTTGCTCTTATAACCATCATTTGAAGGTTTTTGACAAAAAAATTGCCAATTTAAAGTTGATTTTGAGGTTTTTTGACGAAAATTAGGCATTTATAAATGTTGATTTTGAGGTTTTTGACGAAAATTTGGCTCTTATAATGTTGATTTTGAGGTTTTTGGACGAAAATTAGGCATCATAAAAGACAAAAAAGGCTTTTTAAATGTTGATTTTGAGGTTTTTGTACGAAAATAATTAGGCTTCATAAATGTTGATTTCGAGGTTTTTTTTTTTTTTTAACCAAAATTGGGCTTAACAAAGTTGATTTTGAGGTTTTTCACGAAAATTTGGCTTTATAAATTTTTGAGTTTTTTTGGACAAAAATTAGGCTTTAAAATGTTGATTTTGAGGTTTTTGACGAAAATTTGGCTTGTTGATTTCGAGGTTTTTTTGACGAAAATTAGGCTTTTTAAATGTTGATTTTGAGGTTTTTGGACGAAAATTAGTTTTTTTTTGTTTTGTTTTGTTTTTTTTTTTTTTTTTTTTTACGAAAATTAGGCTTTACAAATGTTGATTTAGAGGTTTTTCACGAATTTTTGAGGATATTTGCATTGGATATTAGCATGGATATTATCCATGGATAATATCATGGATAATATCAGCATGGATATTATCCAAGGAGGATATTAGCATATTGACTGCCCGGGCCAGTCCGCCCCCGAGTATATAAAAAATTTGGTTCTAGATGGTTTTTGCAGTTTCCAAACGACACCTTCGACACTTTTTATATTTACTTTACTTACCCTTTTGTACTTGTGTGGGAAAGTGAACCTCTCGATTGTCGTCTGAGAGGCACCTCTCATTTGCGAAGCAGCCCTCCTATTTTCTAAGAACCTCATATAGTCTTCTAATCTGAACGTGAGCTGCCTCGTTAGGAACGGGAACGGAACCATTTCAGGCGGTATGATCGGGGTCGGGAGAAGCATCTCCTGACCAGCGACACGACCCCCGACTGTCGGCCCGTGCCCTATACTAATATGAAAGTGTGCCATCCGTCCATGTGGATAGTGTACGTAATGATGAACGTGTTGGTGAGCACTAAAAATGAAAAGATTAGCTCATAAAATAATGACATTTTTCAATCTTACTTTGGTGGTTGCACTAAAATTTCAGCTTGCAATGGTGTCGCTGGTGAAACAATATCCATCGGCTCGCCGACCATGACAGGCGGATGCATCGAAGGATTTGGAACTTCAGGTCGTGAAAATACTGTCGGTTGTTGAGGAGGAGGTAATGGCGGCATGTGCTGAGGAAATTGCATCGCATCTCCATGACCATAAGTTTCAATCATATCTCTTGTCCTTTGTAAACTAGAAAAAACGATTAGTCAGAAATTTCAAGATGAACGGTGGCTGGCAAATTAGACCAATTTAGTATGACTTACTTATGTAAATGATGGTCTAAGCGCCTTCTATGCATTTCTAAATTGCGATGTTGAGAGAGCCACTGTCTGTGATGTAAAGGGTACCCGTTGTAGACCCTGGGAGGGAGGGGCATGTTGACGATACTGCTCGCCGGGGGTGGGACGATATTCACTCCAGGAGGATACTGAAGCGGAGAATGAGGTATATGCTGGGTAGCGCTCATCTGAGGAGCAGTCCATGCTGGATGTGCGGGATGAGCGGGATGGATACAAGGAGGCGGAGGCGGCGGAGGTTGCGGATACGAAGACATCGGAGGCGCTTGATTCACGTCCATCCTTCCGCTTCCAGTCATCGGCTCCGCATCGCCACCAGGACCCGGCGGGAAGCGACACGGCACTCGAAACCGTATCAACGGCGGAGGCGGACCACGAGCATGCGGTGGCGGTATCGAACCGCCAAATACCAACTCCTCATCTGATTCTTGAGTTAAATCAACTACTTGCACCGGCACCTGAAAAAACATCCAAAATTAAAATTCTTTTTAAAAAATAACACTAACAAAAACCAGACTCACTGAATACATATAGGGCCATTGAAAAACACACAAATTTCCATCCATTATCTTGCCAAAATATTTTACGACACGCTATTTCCTGAGTTCTAAAGCTTGCTACTAATTTTTCTTTATGGTATGTGCTTCTCACCAATGCAGCTCTGTTTTTCCTACTTTAGGGACACTGCTCATTAAATAATAGAAGGCTTTTTCTTTTTTCGACCCGATAAGTTTTTTTTCAGAAGGATACTTTTCGATTTAAAAGTTTCTTTTCATTTCTTCTTCCTTCTTAACTTGAGGGGATTTTGTTCTTATTTTATGCCCTTCTTATTTACAAGTTGTTTGGGTCACTGACCCAAACAAACAATATTTGTGAGAGTGAATTAAAATAAAAACATACTTTTTTTTCCGAATTTTGAAACATATGACTAAATAACTTACAATGTTGTGGTTGACTGAGTTGTTGGGATTGGCGGCTCCGATGTGGTTCGGTCGGCCGACTGGAGGCTGCTGTGGTGGATGGTGGTTGTTGTGATGAACGTTGTTGTTTCCTGAGCTGTTGTTGCTGCTGTGGCCGTTGTTGTTTCCGTTGCTCAGGTTGCTGTTGTTGTACTGAACGGAGAGAACTTCAATTCCGCTGTCGTCGTCGCTCGGCTCCTCTTCGGTCGACGACAGCCAGTCGAGCTGCAGATCCGGAGCGAGAGGGGAATCATCTTCACTTAAAACACCTGAAAAACCATTTTTAATAATCAATCAAATAAAATTTTATAATAAACTTAATGAATACAATCGATAATAATTTAGGCTTAAGAAGCAAAAAAATAAAATTTGGGACTTTCCTCATGGGGTAAAAACGAAGGTTGGTCTTATCCGAGATGGGAGAAAGATGGAGGTCAGGGACGGGATGGGGAAGGTGAGGAAGAAGATGGGGAAGGTGGGGGAGAAGATGGGGAAGGTGGGTGAGAAGATGGGGAGATGGGGTAGCGGGGAGAAGATGGGGGAAGGTGGGGGAGATGGGGGAGGTGAGGGGAGAAGATGGGGGAAGGTGGGGAGAAGATGGGGGAGGTGAGGGAGAAGATGGGGGAGGTGAGGGAGAAGATGGGGGAGGTGAGGGAGAAGATGGGGAAGGTGAGGGAGAAGATGGGGAAGGTGAGGGAGAAGATGGGGAAGGTGAGGGAGAAGATGGGGAAGGTGAGGGAGAAGATGGGGAAGGTGAGGGAGAAGATGGGGAAGGTGAGGGAGAAGATGGGGAAGGTGAGGGAGAAGACGGGGAAGGTGAGGGAGAAGATGGGGAAGGTGAGAGAGAAGATGGGGAAGGTGAGGGTCATCCCTTACAGTTCTTATGATGGGGGGAGGTGAGGGGAAATATGGGGAGGTGCCCCAAAGATGGGGGATATGGGGGAATGCAGTTGGTGGAGGTTGGGAAAAGGTAGAGGAAGTGGTGGATGGTTCAGGAGTGTGGGGAGGTGGAGGAAGGTTGGGGATGTGGTGGAAGGTGGGGGATGTGATGGGAACCACAAATCAAGACCATCCAATCGCTTATTTCCATAAACTCGGTCTTTTGGGTTTTTCTAGGCTTTCTGAGGCCCATTTACAAAAAAAACTCAGACCCAACTAAACTTTTTTGGGGTCTAGAATCACCAAAAAAGTTTGGTCATTCAAAGATATTCGTGACTTCTTGTTAGAGTTCAACTTGGTAAGAGCTCAACAGGTTGTACCTTTCGGCTCTTTTTAAGCCCTATAAATGCATTATCGAAAGTATTCCATCACTTATAAGATGTTAAAAGAGGGAAAAGTGCAAATTCATGCATTTAAGACTCTACATAGGATTAACCACCCCTTAAAAGAAACGAAAAAGAAAATTAGGTAGAAAAAAAAACCATGCATGATAAAGGGTAAATTTTGACTCAAAAGAGCAAAAAAGTACCTAATTTTCAACAAAAAAAAAGATGAACTCTTAAACTTACAAGTGGATGTCGGAGGAACTTCACTAGCGACGGGAGGGTTTTCAGTTTCGCTTTCCTCCCAAGGCTCCCTGCCTTGGTTATTACAACAAGAATGGCGTCGTTTTGATCTTCGTCCATACCCTACATATTATCTTTGTTTGAAACTGTCAATTTTCGATCATGCAAAAAAAAAATCGGGGGCCTAACTATGAGTCTATCATGAAGTTGCACCCTCCTTTTTTAAAAATTTGATAGAATTCATACATACCTGGGGATGCTGGAGGAGGCGTTGTATACCTAGGACGAGGGTTTCTGTTGTAAGTTTTTCTCCGAGGCCTTGAGTTGGGCTGCGGCCTTGAGTTGTTCGCTTGCGGTACCCTGTTTTGCCGTGGATCCCTTGAAGGGCCAGCTTCGGCATTCACTTCGGCATCTGCGATCGAAATCATTATGACAAATATGTTTACAAGGAGATATTACTTGGCCGAAATTTGTGATGTCTGTGTCGATTTAGATTGTATCGAGATGAGATTTGGTGAGGTTGGATGGGATATTGGGGTGCGGGAGGGTATGAAGGGCCTGGGGCCCAAATGTCTGAGACTTCTGGTGATGAGATCGAAGGGTGAAAATAACTTTGGTAGCCGGAATTCCACCGTTCTTCTGCGACTTCTTGAGCGACATCAGCGTTCCCTTCGACGTCTTCTTCCGCGAAAAGCGGATCGAGTTCCATTTCACCGATAACGCATTCGGAATCCCTCGCTGTATCAACATCTGATGAAAACGCTGTGTCGAATATCTCCGCTAGCGACACCGTCGGACTGGGCTGCGTGCTACCGTTCCCGGTGTATTTCGACGATTCCCAGGGCCTATGTTGCCTTGATCCACCACTCACTGCCTCGTCCATTGTATCTAAAACAAAAAAAAACCAAATAAATCTTCTTGAGAACACAAATAATGAGAATAGTCATTCAAAATAAATTCAAGGCCAACTATTATTGACAATCTTACTTATGATTCAACCAAAGAAAACTTTTGTTCAAACCACCAAAACAAAACTCTAAAAATTAAGATAAAGCCAAAGAATCATAAAATTCTATTTTTAAAATTTAAGGATTCTACTGAATTTATTATATCTTAGAAGAGTGTAGATAACAATTTTGCTTATCTTAATGAGGGTTGACTCCCACAGTTCGATTTTTTGACTATGCCAGGACCAGGGATGGTTTGGCAATACCCGAGAGGATATTGCCGTCCTAGAGTTTTCCTTTTTAACCCAAGATACAGCAAAAATAGCACGGAAAATAGCAAAAATTTCGTTGACCTCTCCCAAAAACTTCAACTTACTCAAAAGCAAAGAAAGCCAAAGGTGCGATCAGTATTTTAAGTTGACCATCCATTCATAAAGACACTTTTAAAACCAAAACGAAAAAATAATTCTGACGTGAGGATTTCTGTCTGCGCTAAGTTTCAAAAGACGAAATGTAACAAGAAAAAATAACAGGGCAAAACTTGGGGGAAAAAAATTAAATTTTGATACTTCAATTTAACAGATGTGGAAAAAAAATTTATCTAAAATGCGAGCCTAATTGCTAATTTGATAAAAAAGAAGAAAAAAATTTATACAACCATCACTTTAATATAATCAGATACCCCTATATTTTGTTAATAAAATTTAAAACCACCTTTTTTATCTGTCTGAAACAATTTAAGCTACCACCACCATCTATGCATAACCGTTGAGAAGAAGAATAGGGGTCGAATAGGGGTTCCCTTCTTAATTAGCAATGGGAACTACACAACAAAAAAATAAATTTTGAAGAAATTTTAAAACTTAAATAAAATGTACCTTGCATTCAGAGTGTCTGGGAGAGAACTAAACAATTTGATAAGCTTTTGATTTTTCAAGAGTGACCTTGGCAACAAAAATTCGCTGTGCAAGTCGTATAGAAAGTTCCCAGCAGTTTCATTCCTGGTTGTTTTTTCGAATTCGATACTGTTTATTCATTCTTATCTGTATACATTCTTAGAAAATGATTACTCGATGAATTTTTAGCATCTTTTTCAATAAAATGTTTATTTTATTAGGGTTTTATCATTCACTTTATCATACATTTAATACATAAAAAGAAAGTTATTGTACCTATTACCCTCGAACCCGGGATTTTGGGAAGGGGTCAAGGAGACCCGAAGGCTCAATCTGACTTTAGAACTTTATCGGACATAAAAAGTCTGGCACACCATAAATATTTACAAACGTATATATTATCTTCAAAATGTAACAGAGAAATTTCGAATTTCTCAATAGATCAATAGTTATTGATGTTTGTTGGTGAAAGTGTAATACTCGCGTGTTATCAGTCCAATCTACACCAAATCTGAACGACTTTTAAACATAAGTTTCCTAATGCAATAGTAGGAGTCCTCTAAAAATTTCAAGTCGATCGGTCCACAGGGGGCTGAGATAGAGGTACTACTTTGAAGACCCAGTAGGTCCATGAACTATGAAGACCCATAAGCCATTCACGTTTGAGCCATTTAAAAGCAGGAAGGCAGTAAAATTAGGGTTTTTTCAGATACACAAAATCTCATTCAGGCCCTATCTTTGGTCCCGATATGGTCATATCAGTCAGCCTCGTTTTCAAAATGTCCTAGAAGTCAAAAATCAGACGTTACATTTTCGTTTTCATGAGTTCCAACAACTTGACAATTTTAAAGGACTAATTTTGAAATTTCACCCCAAATTTAAACTAAAATAACCGCCAAAACAAAGGGAAAGGAATGAAATTTGCCAGGGTTAAGCGATTATTGCAAAATAAAAACCTCGATTGTGCAAAAACCAAAACGTTTATAAACATTCAAGGTCCTAATCAAAGACAATTGAGCGATAAACTTTTAAATATTAACAAAAATTAAGGCTTAAAATACGAAACAGATACGATACGAAGAGAAATCAATACGAAATGAAGAAGAAAAAAGAAAATTAAGTTTCTATTGTATAATACGTGAGTTTAGGTTAAGGTCCTTTTACCTGTCAAAAGATGGAAGGATTGTTTATATTTTAGAAAGGATATTATAAGTGTTTGACGTTAAAATGGAGTAAATAAACAAATAAGGGATTAAATAATACGTAAATTAAAGGAAAACAGAAAGAAGGGAATTAATTAAACATTAGTTCTGTCAAGTTCCTTGACAGTGGGGGAGAAAAAGGTATTTCCGATCTGGGTTTTTTAAATGAAATGGTCGATGGGGTTTTTGGGGCGGGTTTGGCTTACCTGAGGCCGAAAAACATGAGTAATGAATAATCCGACGGCGAATTCTTATCGAGAAGACGATGGAAGAAAAGAAAAGAGTTTTGAGTTTTCTTAGCTACGATATCAGAGCGGATCCATTACGCCATATTACACGGGGGGAACGGGGAAAAACGGGATGGTGGCAGTGGTGGGTGAAAGAATGGGACTGAGAGTTCCAGGGGGGGAGGAGACAGTCTTGCCACTACACGAGGGAAAAAGCGCTTTTCCCTTCCTTCAGTGGCCAACCTGTTTCCTCCCACTTTTCTTTAAACGATGAAATGAAGCAGTTTGGCATCATTTTACACGATTTCACTTGAAATTTTTTTCATTTTTACTGTATTCAAAGATAGAATAACAGCTGGAAAAGATTCAAATATTTGGCGATTGATTTTGAAGACAAAGCAGGGCTACCCACTCAAACATCAAAGGGAAAAACAAATTTTCCTTAATGTTGAAAGACTCACATTGCCACATTATCCTAAACCAGTCCTGAATCCTAAAAATTTATCTTAAAAGTCTACATTTAGGTAGCTAGATACCTCAAAATCAACATTTTAAAAACCAATTTTTTGGCCAAAATCTCGAAAATCATCGGATAGGGCCAATCCATCAAAGTCAAAAAGAATAAACCCAACAAAATTCATCAAAAAGTGCCTCGATCCAACAAAGAAAGGCATCAAACTCCAGCAAAAACTCCTAAAATAAAATCCATCCAAATTGGCCATTTTCCTGGACTTTGTTGGGTTTTGGATTGTTTCTAAGTTACTGTTTGTTAGTTTTTTTATTTTTTGGATAGATTTAGACCATTTTTGCAGGCTATTTTTGGTCAAGAACCTCAAAATCAACATTTACAAAGCCTTTTCGTTAAATAAAATAAAATAAATAAATAATAATAATGAAAACTCAAAATTAAGATTTTACGATCCAATTTTTCACCTTCCTTTTTGGGCACTAGGGGCCCTTTTTAGGTAGGCGTTTTGCTCTTTTTTTGGACACCAAGTTTTTCTAGGGAGTTCTAGATTATTTTTCTTTGTGATGAAAAGGGCCCTTTTAGGATCCGTCTGGGCACTAGCCCTTGCTTGATTTTTGGACATTAGGGACCCTTTTAGCTAGACTTTTTCCTTTACGATAAAAAGGCTCTTTTTAGCTTGATTTTTGATCGTTTTTTTTTTATTTTTATTTTTTAAAACACAAGTGGCCCTTTATATCTAGATTTCATTCTTTTGCGACAAAATGGCCACTTATTGCTTGATTTTTAAGCATTTAAAGATGTTGGGCTACACCCTCAACCTAAGACCCATCTCTCAACACTGAAGAGGTCTGTAGAGCCACGATGCCACGAATTTTGGGAATGCTCGAGTTGTGGTGTTTTTTGTGGTGATTTTAAAGTTACCGCTTACTTTTTGTTTACAGCGCTCTCTAGAATTCCAATAATATTTAAAGTACCAAAAAAAAATTGAAGAATGAAGATAAATTATTATTAAATTATTTGTTTAATTTGTAAAAACTATTATTTAGGTGTATATTGGTTCCATTAGTGTTAAGTTCTAAGACTTTTCGGTGGAAAAAAGAGTATTTTAGTTGGTGTTTTGATCAGGAAGGCATTGAAAAGTTGTTAACCTAAAAAAAGACAACTGGAAAAAGTCTTCGGATTACTCCACGTGCCGTTCCCTGTTTTCGGTGTAAGATTTTTCTCTTAAATTATGGCTGAACAAGTGGAAAAGGCTTTTCAAAAGCAGCCCTACATCTTCCTCGCGAAGAAGGCGACTACGAAAAAGTCGGCGAAGCCTTTGAGGCGAGTCCGTAACGTGGGCCTCGGATTCAAAACTCCACGCGAGGCGATCGACGGGACCTACATCGACAAGAAATGCCCCTTCACCGGGAACATCTCGATCCGCGGGCGCATTCTCACCGGAATCGTCCAGAAGATGAAGATGCAGAGGACGATCGTCATCCGTCGGGATTATCTCCACTACGTCCGCAAGTACAACAGGTTCGAGAAAAGGCATAAAAATATGTCAGTTCATCTCTCCCCTTGCTTCCGGGACGTCGAAATCGGCGACATTGTCACCGTCGGCGAATGCAGACCTTTGAGCAAAACCGTCAGATTCAACGTCCTCAAAGTCTCCAAAGGTACCGGCTCCAAGAAAGCATTCAAGAAGTTCTAAGTGGCTGTTTTATAAAAATTTGTAAAAATTATTTTCTTTTTCAAGAGTACGATATTTTTTGTATTGATTCTCCTATAAGTAGGTCTTTGATTTTTTTTTTCTTCAATAAAACATCTTGCTCTTGAGTCTACTTTTTTTTTTAGTTCCCGGATCACATCTCTGATGCCACCAGTTCAAGCTTATGGGCAAATGATTCAAGATAGCTAATGACATGATGAGTAATGATGTCAGCCACTGGTTCTCTACTATTGGCCTAGCTGTGCGACATTTCTTTATTGTCAGGAAATTTGAAGGATGCTGGGAATTGGATAAGGAAAGATTTTTGGGATCTGTACCAGAGTAGGGCAAAATGTAATTGAATTACAAATTACTTTGAAGTAATTGAATTACTTTGTAATTTCAATTGCAATGTAATTGGAAAAAGTAATTGGATTACAAATTACAAGTGATTCAATTACACCAAAAGTAATTCAATTACATTCAAGTAATTCAATTACAAGAAATGTAATTCGATTACAAAAAATGTAATTTGATTACAAAAAAATTTAATTCGATTACAAAAAAAATCTACCTAAAAATTTAATTCGATCACAAAAATGTAATGGCCTGCAACAAAAATGTCGTTTTTTTTTTTTATGATAAAGGACTCTAGAGTATCTTTTTCTGTGATGATGAAGTCTAGAGTGTCGTTTTTCGATGATGAAGGATTCTAGAGGGTCATTTATCGTTTATAAATAAACCCAGAGTGTCATTTTAGGATTATAATGGCACCTAGAATGCCTTTTAGTTTGAAAATGAATTCTAGAGGGTCTTTTTTCAATGATGAAGGATTCTAGAGTATCTTTTTAGTATTGTAATGAATTTAGAAAGAATTTATTGTAACATGGCCGAACTATATATGACTTCTGTCAGCTGATGTCATATTTCCTTACACTTCATCCATCCGGGGGGATAGCTGATGGCACTTTTCTTCAACCGATCGGTTGCCAATCCGACAACACCCAGCCAATCCAAGCGACCAGCTGCTGACCTCGATTACCTCAATCGGGCAGCCAGCCAAACGTCCTCTTCGGCTTCGTCTTTGTTCCCGTCGACCTCATCTTCGTCCTCCCTAGGACCATCGTCTTCCTCCCTCACCAGGACTATGTCATTTTCAGTAATGCCACCCTACGTCGACCAGAACGACGCATCACAAGAGTGGTCCATTACCTCAAGTATGACACCATAATCCCAGCAATAGGAACTCTACTGACGTACATGTTTCGCTCCGAAATCTGAGAGTAATCGACTAGATAATCATCCTCCTTGAGCCATTTTTCTTCAGCTGCTCTACCATATACATCCTCTTCCCCTTGCGTCCGCCCCCGTCTTCTGCAACGTTCTGGGTTTGTAGTGACTCTCAGCTTCAGTATTCGCACTCTACGTCGACCTGAACGACGCGAATGAACAATACCCGAGAGTGACGTACATACAAATTTTCTTAGAAAATCAATCGTCCCAAACCCATTTCCCATCAAATCGTGCATTACCTTCGGTAGGCTTGCCACTTCTGACACCACTGTAATGAATTTAGCCCGCCCTTTCTGTCCCCCTGGGCGAACATCGCCTTCTGTCGGCTGCCCTTCCTTCCCGTCTTCTCTGCCCTTAGGAGTCTTTCCTTGACCTGCTTCCAGGATTTTCCCTTTCCTTGTCCCCTTTAGTTGCCTCGCTATTCGCTGTGTCCTTCCGCCCCCTTTCCTCTCCTTCCCCTTCCATTGCCTGCCTCCCGTTCTCCCTCCTTCTCCTCCCAGCTCCTTCCCTTGCCCTGTCCTTCCCTTCCGCCCTCCTCTTCTCGTCCTGTTGGCGCTTGCCTTCTGTTCGCTTTCCCATATCCCCTTGCTCGCCCCTGCTTCGTCCCGTCCCTCCCGCCGCCCCGGCCCCCCTGCCCCCTCGGTCTTTGTGTCCCTCGGGCCTCGTCTGCGGTTGGTCCTGCTCCCCCCCCCCACACCCCCCCCCCCCCCCCCCCCCCCCCCCCGTCGTTCCCGCCTTGTGCCTCCCGCCGCCCGGTTTCCCGGGCCTTCTGACCCCTCGCTTTTTTTTTTTTTTTTTTTTTCGCCCCCCCTGTCTTCGCTGCGGTGCCCCCCCCCTCGGCTTTCCCTTTTGCCCTCTGCCTTGCGTGTCTTTCCGGCCTTTCCCTCCCCTTCCCCCCCCCCCCGCCCCCCCCTCGTCCTCCTCCTTACGTTCGAACGTCCCGCCCCTCCTTTTTCCCTTCCCTCCAGTCGGCCTCCTCGCTTGTCGGTCACTTTTCCGCTCACTATCTCGGACCCTTCCTTCACTGCCCACGCCCCAAACTAATTTTCCCCGCTCATCGCCTCCCCCCGCTTCCCCCCGTTGTTCCCCCCGGCCCTTCCCCCCCCTATCCTACTTCCTCCCGTGCCGCCTTGCCAGCCCGAGCGAGCCCCCCTTGCTTCCTTCGTCCGGGCCCTCTGTCCCGCCCGCCCGCTCCGTCTGACCACCCGTCTCTCCGCCGCCGTTCCCCCGCTCCCGTGTCCTGTTGCTTCGCGTGTTTTCAATCTTCGCGAGTGCTTCCCCGGTTTTTCTTGCGCATCCGTATGGTTGTTCGTGTGAGGCCCCTCCCGCCTGCTTCCTGCCCTCCTGTCCCTCCGCCCCCCCCCGCTCCGCTCTGTTTCTCTCTTTTGCCCGTGTTGCCCCTCTCGGCCCCTCCCTGCCTCTCCTTCCCACTCTCTTGTTTGTTCCCCCGCTCCCTTTCCCCCCCGCGTTTCCCTTTGCCCCCCGCCCCCTCCTTTTTTGATCCGCCTCCCTCTGTTCAATTTTGCCTGCGTTGGCATTTGTGCCACTCGGCGTTCCCCTGCCGCCCTTGCGCCGCTGGGCCCTCCTGCCCCGCCCCGGTTTCTTTTGTTGCTTTCCCTCTGCCCTTCTCCTGCTCTCTCTTCTCCCCTCCTGCCTCGCCCGGCCCGCCCCTCTTCCCCTGTGCCGCTCCCCGCTTCCCTTTTGGGCCCGCCGCAGGTTTGCTCACTTCTTCACAAACCCTCACTCCCCGTTCTGCCCCCCCCTTTTTTTTTTTTCTCTTACTGGGCCCCTCCTGCAATCTCTGAGGTACCTTTCGCACTACTTTCCCTTCTTCTCCGCCCTGTCCCCGGATGCCGCTACCGCCTTTGCGCACTTCGTCGCGCCTCGGCTCCTGGTTTGGTGTCCTCGCTGTCCCCGCTCCCCGGGCTCTGTCTCCCCCTGCTGGCGTTGGTTCCCCTGTGCGGGATGACAGTTTTGTCCCCCCCGCCCCTCGTCTCGCCGTCCCTTCGCTGTTCCCTCTTCTCTCCGCGCGCCGCCCCCCTCCCAAGGCCCATCCCCTGCCTCCTTTCCCTTCCCCCTTGCCCCCCTTCTCCCCTGCCCCTCTTTCTCCCCCCCCCTCTTGGCCCCCTCGGCTGGAGTGCGCGGGCGGCCCCCCCCCCTTCCCCCCGCTCCCCCCCCCCCCGGCCCCCTTTCCCCTGCCCCCTTTCTGCCCTGTGTCGGGGTGCCTCTTTTCCATCGCTCCCATCCGTTGCCCGGGCCTCCCCCCCGCTTGCTGTGGCCCTTTGCCCTCCCAGTGGTGGGGCCCGTCCTTCTCGCCCCCCTTCCCTCCCCTTTCTCTCGCCCTCCCTCGTTCCCTCCTTCTCTTTTCTTTCTTCGTTTCCTTTCCGTTGCGTCGTCCCGGCGTCTGCCCAGCCTTCCGTGCCGCCCCCCGGGGGCCGCCTTGCCCCGCCCCCCCCCCCGCTCGGCCCCCCCCCTTCGTTCTCGTTCCCCCCCCTCTTCTCCCCCCCCTTCCGCCCCTCCCCCCGCCTCGTTGGTCCTTCCCCGCCTTTCTGCGCCTGTCCGTCCGCCGGGCCCCTGTCGACTGTTTGTGTCCGTCCGGGCTCCTGGTCCTCCTGTGCGTCGTGCCGCTTGCCCGGGTGTGGCCCCATCTAGCACAACATGAATCGCCTACAGCCCAACCCGGCGTGCCTTTGCCACCCAATCTTTGCCCGTCTGTTTCACTTCCCCTTGTTTCCTTGTTCTCGACCCGTTGCCTCACTCCCGCCTCTGCGGCGCTTCTGTTTCCACGCCCCCTTCCTTCCCTTTCCCCTTTTCCTGACCATCCCCTTACCTGCCCCCCCCCCACCCTCATAGACCTACCCCGTCCCCCGCCTCTGACTATCCCCTCCCCCCCCCCCCGTTGATCTTCCTTAGCTTGCCTCTTCCCTCCTTTCCCTATCTTCCCTCCGCTCCCTGCCCCATTGCCCACCGTTTCTGCTGCGCCTCACCCCCAACCCCGCTCTTTGACTCTTCATATTGGCTACGCCCCATCCAAGGGTCATCTGATACTCGTGCCTTCATTTGCCTTAGGGCCCCATCTCTGGCTCTCTCACGCCTGTCGTTTGTTGCCCTTACCATAAATGGCATAACAATCCCTCACTCCAGCCTCTCTTAGTTACTCTCGCTCTCAGCTCTCTTGGTTCTGGCCTGCATAATTATCACGCGCGTTTGGTGTATCCACAGCGCTGCTGTTTGCTTGGCTACGACGAAACCATAAACCCACGTGTAAAGACTTTTTTTTTGGGGGGGGGCTTTCCTACAACTTCGTAAGCATAGTAGGTTTTAATTTTAGCAGGAAAAATCGTCAAATTACAAAATAAATGGCTCCTTTGTGCTACCGGATGTCGTTAAAATTAAAAAACTCGTATCGAAAATCGGAATTCCCAGATTCAGGGATGAACCGCTGACCCGCAAAGCCGCAAGGTCATGGGGCTGGTCGTGAAATTCTCTTCCTAAATAGAAGGTTGAATAAACGACGCGGCGTGACTGCCATTAAGGAAAAAGTAAACAAATCTTTTGCAATTTTGAAAAAATTCATCCTTGAAGTTCTTGAATTTTTTTTTCTTTTTCGTCCCGCGATCACGATTTCGAAAATTTCATCTTAAAACCACTAAAAGTTGAAAAAATCAAACTTGAAGACTGCAGAGGAAAAACCAGTTACAGGAAATGTAACCCATTTTCAATTAGAAAACCTGATTTTTCCAGTAGCCAAACAGCACAGAATATTCAATTATTTATAAAACATTTATCCCTGTTCTAGGTTTCTTATCAGTTATCCGATCTGGTACCATTTTTTGAAGCCAAGTTAGCTGGTTTTTCCCTCCACTTGGTTTATACTCATCTTTCCAACCAAATTCCCATAAAAGTTTTAAAATTCACCAGTAGAATCTCACATTCTACTAAGATCACCTACATACGAAATTTCTCCTACATATTCATAAGAGAAGCGGGATTTTGATGGGCTTTAATTTTAATCTTTCCAGCCTCCTTTCGACAGACTTGAAAACATCCTAAATTAAATTTATTGTAATAACCCCTAAAAATTTACTTATAAAATGATTCAGGGTAGGTACCTACCTATTTTTGTGCATTTATTAATTATGTAGAAGGAAAATGTATATTGACGGAAAATGATGGAAGCTATTATAATGAAAAACTTACCTAATGTATACTACTACGGGTTTTGAATTTTCCAAATCCCCAATAATTTAAAATACTCTCGTTGGGGTTGCACTGATATTTCACTGGACTGATCGCTGGTCAGTCTCGTCGGCTGTTTTATCCGCCCCGCCACTCGAGATCGTCCCCACCTGAAAATTCAGTCTGTGAATCCCAACGAAGCAGCGGGCCATCAGGAGCGAAAAATCTCTTTAGGATTCCTAGAAATCACGATGACTCCCAAAGCCAGTTTTCTTTCTTTTTTTTTCTTCCTTATAAGAACGCATCATTGACGTCGACATTTTCAATTGCAACTTTTATAGAAGAAAAACCTTGAAATTTTTTTCTTTAATTTTTAATGAAAAACGGAAGCTCTCCTCCATCTCCAAAAATAGAAAACGAATCACGTTTTTCCCCTCAAAATTGCTAATTTCTTTGTTTGCTTATGAATAGAATTTTTTCGTCCAAAAAATTATCATTTTTCTTCCTTGTCGATTTTAATTTTTGGAACATTCTGCATACTTAAGAGGCCAAGATGATATTGTTTGGATTATTAAAATCCGAAGGTCTTGTTAAAGCCATTCTATTGAATTCATTTTCCGAGTCTTCCTTATTAGAACACCCTCCAGGAGTCGGGTCCTTTATGCTTGTCCAATCTAAATTTTAATAAGGTATAGATTGGGTACTTGAATACAACTTTGTAAATAACAATCAATTAAAATGTAATGTAAAAGATATAACTTGGATAATATGATAGTTTATAAAACTAGTATAATGTAAGAAATAATAATACCTATCGTAATAAATTGGGAAAATAAATCAGGAAAAGTTAAATGAGATTCAAAATTTATTTATTACGATTTATTAATTTATTACGATTGTAATCCTGAGGTGCGGTCACCTCGTTAACGAATAATTAGATTATAAAACATAATACCTAGGTAAAATTATAAAATGGGGGGAAAAAAAAGTAAAAATAAATTCTAATAAAAAAATATATCAACACATTTTTTTAATGGAAGAAAATTTCTATTTTTGTTCCTTTTCGTAACTATAAACTGCAATATTTTGAATTGATAAGGAGGGGGGATTAGTTGGAAAATAAAAATATGTATTTAGTCATCAAAACTGAATTTTCGCTTCCTCTTTATTTTTGATTTTAAAAAAATTCCACCACTCAAATTGTTAAATTTTTCTTTTTGTACTAATTATTTCCTGGCATAAATTGGATTAGAGGGGGAAAAACATTTTGGAATTTTTTTGGTGTAACGCTTGATTTCTGGGAAGTTTAGAATGATTACTATTATTAATGCTTTTAAATCAGAGCCATCCAACATACGATTTCTTCGTATGGGGGAGAAGACCGGGAATACCGCCAGGCAATAAATTTTAAGCCAAACTCGGTTTAAAACAAATGAAATAATATTATAAAAGGAATCCGATTTCAAAATAATACCGGTCGGATTTCAGATGTGACCTCCAGGAAAAAACAAGATGAACGACCCTTCTCTCATTTAACTCGTCTTTTAAAGGGATACCGGAAACACACAAATCGGTCACACACGAGTTTTAGTTTTTTACAGACAAAGGTTTTTAATAAGGTGTGGCCGATCGCGTATATTTGGCTGAAGCTTTTATTAATAGGTACCGAGTGCTTGTTTGAAGGCCAAAAGACTTTTAACCCTTTTATAAAGATTAATTTTGATTCCTATTTTCATTCGACTTCTTTATTTCAATCAAATTAGAAATTATAATAAAGTTATATAAATTAAGGGATCTGAAAAAGGGCGAAGAATATGCTAAACCTTCATGCCCTATCTTCGTTGCGTGAAAAAGGGCGAAAACGATGCAAGGCCATCTTTGCACTCTTTTATGATTCATGATGAAAATATCAGTTGGAGAGCGTCAGAATTAAAGAGTCCTTTCGGCCCTTCTCCCACATATTTCAACCTTCAATGAAAAACCAAATACCGAGAAATAAAATACCAAATGAATCATTTGTTTCGCCAACGGCCATACCACGCTGAACAAACCGCCTGGAAACACCTCGTACTGTTGGCATTTTTTTTTATTTTTCCTCAAGATCAATTTAAAAAATTAAATATAAATCATCACTCACCCTAGTGGGTGAATTTTTATTTTTTAAATCTTCGCGTGACGCGTCCTAACTTTGCTGTGTAAAAAGGGCGAAGAATTATGCTAAACCTTCATTCCCTATATTCGTTGCGTGAAAAAGGGCGAAAAGATGCAATCTTTGCTCTTGAGTTCATGATGAAAATATCTGTTGGAGAGTGTCAAAATTAACTTGTCCTTTCGGCCCTTCTCCCACAGATTTCCACCTTCAGAGAACAACAATAACCCGAGAAATAAAATACCAAATTAATAATGGCCATACCACGCTGAACATACCGGTTCTCGTCCGATCTCCGAAGTTAAGCAGCGTCGGGCGAGGTTAGTACCTGGATGGGTGACCGCCTGGGAACACCTCGTGCTGTTGGCATAATTTTTTTTAAATTAATTAAAAATTATTATTAAATAGGTAATTTTTATTTACATTATAAATATAATTTATCAATATGAAAATAATTATGTAATAATTTTTTTTAAAAAGACTACGATTTTGTGAGCATCATCTTGATAACTGGATCGGTTTCGACGTATTCTTGAGCGACCTCAGACGGGTTGAGTATTCCAAGATCGTCCTTATACACAAAACAGACGCTTAAATCGCTGATCAACTCTTGGAATTTATAATTCCCAAGGAACGTCTCCAGTGCCCTAGAAAATAATAAATAAATTCGTAATCAATAAATAATTTTATCTCCATTTCAAAACCCTTATTTTCAACCCTACCTTGGGACGTTAAAACCCCGACGTCCTTATTTTTCTTTCGTTTAAATGGAACGAGTGAAACGTTAATAGAACCCAATGACGTTTACAGTACATTCCGATAATCTTTTTCGCGAACCGGTTTTTATTTTTATTTTTAGCTACTTTCCTGCTTCCCATGACGTCATGCTCAACTTAAAATTAAGACGATTACAAAGGCTTGAAGTCATAATTGGTTGAAGTTTTGTTGTCCTATCTTGATTTCTGTATAATTGCCTGATGAGGTGTTTTTCACGCTTCTTCAAGGATAATGCGAACTTCGAAAACTTGAAACGTTTTCAAAAGTGCAAATATCCGAACAGACTTGACCCATATAAGGACGTCCTACAGAATGACATCTAACTGACCGTGAAATAATGGATAAAAGCGATTTTATATGAAAAATGTGGGCTTTTTAAGAGAGGAAATGTGGTTTACCTTGATCTTGAAAAGGCTTTGTCGTCGCAGACCCGCGTTATCGGAGCTAAAACGAGTAAATGGATGAGCCGGTTGATTTGAGGGAAAAGGTTCACTGTTTCCGTCTTTAAGCTTTTAAACTTCATTGAAAGCTCTTCTAGGTTCATTTCTTCCAAATCCGAATCTAGAGTTTTCCTCAGCATTGATTTTTCCATTCCGAAATTATCGACAGAAATATCGAAAGACCTCAAAACCTACCAAAAGAAGAAGTAGATTTAAAAAAAAAATTGCAAAGCAGGTTATACTAAAATAACCTGGAGTATATTGACTCTTAGATGGCTGCCATTCTTAATTTTTCCTACTTACCCTTTCGGTTTTTTCGTCCATGTCTTCTTCTTTAAGAAAGAGGGCGTTTTCTAGTAATAAAAGAGTTTCGAAATCTTGGCTGCTGAACAGTTTCAGTACAAAATCAACGATGAAATCGACAGTTTTGAAATAAATAGATTGATTTCTTTCTTTGATTTTTTTCACGCCAGATTGGGAGTCTGGCAAATATTTCGAAGCTGACAGATATTTCGTCCAAAGCAAGTCGAACTCTTTTTCTTCTTTGTAACTCTGAAGAATTTTCAAAACAGAATCGACCGCTTCTTTGACGCCTCGGCCTGATTGGGCGCTTTCGATGATGTTGCTTAAATTCTCGACTGGATAAATGAGAACTTTCGTTATAAGGAAAAAGAAAAAGGTTTCACTTTTGCACATGACGTCTCTTAATGATGATGGCAAAAAGGAAGTCGATTTTTGAGAAATTTCTTCCAACGTTTTCAAAATTTGTGTGTAGTTTTTCAATATTTCTGAGACAGTTTTAAAACTGAAATAAATTCGGTTTTCGCTGGATTGGTTTTCGATGATAAAATTGAGGTCGGTGTCTTTTAAAATTCTTTCTAGCTCTTTGATTATGTGGATGGTGTTTCCAATGCCTTTTTGGTTGAGAAGCTTCTCTTGGATAACCAAGCAGAGTTTTAGCTCCCAAGAAGTCAAACATAATGCTTTAGGTTGAAGTTTTTGGATGGACTTTTTGATGTTGTTTTCGCCAATGAAGCCGTAACTGTGGTATTTAAGGTTTTCAAAGTCCAAAAATTTCCCCAGTTCATGTAGAATGGACTGTTCATCGTAGAGTCCTAGGAAGAAAGAGTCGCTGCTGAAAGATTCGACAGACCGCACGCTTAGAGAAATTTTTTCGCCAAATGAGGTTTTTACTTTGTCCACAATTAGGCCGAAATCGCCGCATCCTCGGATTCTACAGCTGACATTTCTGAGGGCGCAGGCAGCCATAATGGACACCATTTCTTTCTCGAGGTCCATGGTGATGCGGATTTTTTTTAAAAGCTCGTCGATGTATGGGATTTCGTTTTTCCTCATGTCTAGGAGTTGTATTAGGCTTCCTTCTTTTAAAAATATCCCTTGGTTTATAAGATATTTTAAGTGTCCGACGATGGATTCGATGGCGTAAAAGGTCTCGGTCATGATTCGCCTTCTTTCAACGGAGAACTCGAAAGTGTCGCGGTGGAGCTGGCAGTTTTCGTGGACTTTGAAACGTTCGGCGCCTTTTTTCCAGTTTCTGAAACCATTTCGGACGAAAATGTTGTTGGTTGGAGGTTCAAAAAGGCCTTTGTGGACCGCAAGAAGGCACTGGTGGCAGAACATCGCTTGGTTTTTGACGTCGAAATGGAGCCACGGGTATTCTCTGAACCATTTCGCCTGGAACATATGGCATCGCCTTCGGTCCCTGTAAGGTGGGACGCTTTCTGGATGATAAGGCTCCGCTGGAAGATTCTCAGGAGGATGTAAAAGCTCAATTTTCGGTTCTAGGGTAGAATCGCCTAAACAAACAAAAATTATAGGAACAAGTTGCACAAGACTTGACCTCAAAGGGTTTTCTTCAAATTTCAATTTCCTATATTTTCAGAAAAAAATGACGTTTATTTTTAGGTTCTAACGTGAAATTATCGTCTGAATGCCCATTCTGATAAAAACCGATACCAAGTAGAGGGGATTGGAAGGGGGGCCCGGTCCCTCAGTTCAAGGATGCAGTTCACGTGTTTTTTCCCCTTTAGAATTAGGTATTAAAACAGATACTACTCAAGACAAAAATTCTTGATATTAACTAATAATCTAAATAAGAAAAAATAATTAATAGGTATGAATGTATGCTCGGCGGGCGGAACGCTGCCGCGTTCCTAGATACCTACCTGTTAAAAAACAATTTATGTAGTAGTGTAGAATTGGGCTTTGTTTGGTATAGATTTTAATTGATTTTAAACTAAGAAATAAAATAATAAATGCTTACAAGGATCCATTTCATCCGTACAAGGATTTTCGTCCTCAGGATCTTCGGGGGCTTCCAATTTGATTTTTTTGCAATTTCCAAATTCGTTTTCCATGACGTTGAGATATGAAAATGGGAGCGAAGTTATTAAATTGTGAACAAGAAGTGACTAAGAAGTGAAAGCCAAGGGGCTGCCCCTCGTGTTGTACCAGTAGGGGGGAGCACGGGAGGCAATGCCCCCTCGTCCCCCCTCCCCCCTCAGAGCCCTCCAATCCTCATCCTCCCCTCTCAACGTGATGTCCCGTTATAAAGAAGGGGGCAATATCACCCCCCCACCGGAGAGCCGGGTACCCATGTGGTTAAATAATACGCCCATCAATAGAGTGCGACACACGAAAAGATGAAATACCTACATGAATGAAATGAATGAAAAAGTACTTTTATTTGTAGTTGAAATAACTATAGCCAAAGCTATAGCTTAGAATTTAGATTATTAATTGAAGAGAATAATTTAATTTATTAATTTTCTATTCCACCAGACCCATTTTTCATTTTTATTGGATGAAAAAGCAGTCATTCCATGTTGTTTGCATTTTTTAGAAGGATGAACTATTTTCTCCCATTTTTCACTGTTTTTGGATGGAAAAATTCGTAATTTTGCTGAATTTACCCCCACCCCTCCCTGTTGATCGCTTTGGCGTTTTAAAGGTAATTAAATTCTCTACAACTTTAATGAAATAAACTTTATTACACGAAGTCTTCCCTAATTCAGAAGTCAAAATTAAAAATCTAGATTTTTGTCACCTCTTAGCTCCTATACATTTGCTCATGCAAAAAATCTTACTAAATTGAATCTGCAGGAAATTTAATAAGTTTTAATTTTGTACTTAAAATTTTTTCGCCTACGACGTTCGGTTTTTGATATATTGGCCGAAAACCGAGAAAATTCACCTTTAAACACCTCCTAAGGCCAAAATGCAAGAATTTCTTCTCGGGACTTTTAATTGGTTATCAGTACCAACTCCTTCATTCCCGCAGAGAAACAAAACAAACAAAATACATATTATTTCATTTGTACGATTGGCAACACTGCTTTGAACTGTTTACCGTATAACACACAAGCTTTATAACCTTCCTATTATTGTTTTCAAACTAAATTTTTGATTAGAAAAAGTTTTTGGTGACAATTTATTCGACTGGAAGGCCGAATCGGGATAATAATCCTCGAATTTCGCCGAGGAAGTTCTTAAGGGCTTCCATGAGATGGATTTGACGAGGCTCAGATTCGACCCCAACGACAAACTCACTCTTCCTCCCGTACCCCAGCCTTTTATCAAATGCCGATTCAAAACCAATCAGCACAACATCGAAAACCAACAAGTATTCATTATATTATTACCTATTTAATTATATTTCTTGAATTTTCTCATTAGTCAAGTCCCACCACCATAATTTCGTCACGTTTTTGACCTATGTTTTTATTTATTTCCAGATTGTCAATTTCTTACGAGAGATTCCTCTCCCACAGTCGAATTCCGAATTGTTCAGTGCACCCATTGATTCTGCTCGCTATTTAGCTGAAGGCCATGACGTCAAAACAACAGTCGAATTGTTTTTGAACATAAAAGTAACCATTCCATAACCTCAAAAGAAATTTTATGTCAATTTTCTTAGGGGAGCAACTTTTCCTATTTGCCTGGCGACTCAATCGGCATCTTGCCGAAAAACATCAAGACCGAAGTGGTCGATTTGATCGGCTGTTTGGGCCTGAGCGACCAGGCGGACACGATCGTCGAACTCTCAGTCATCGAAAGTACCAAAAAGAAAAAACTCCCTCCCCACCTTCCCACCGAACTATCGCTCTTCGATTTATTCGAATGTTGCCTCGAAATTCGTGCAATATTAAAAAAAGTAAACATCCGCCAATTAAAAACGCTTAAACAAATAGATTTCTAGGGATTTCTGAGAGCACTTTCTGAACACACCGAAGCACCTGAAGAGAAGCGAAGATTGGAAGAATTTTGCAGCCGCGAAGGGACCAAAGAATACAACGATTTCATATTAGAAAATTCAATTTGCATACTCGATCTCCTCTCAGCTTTTCCATCATGCAAACCTCCATTATCATTACTTTTGGAACACGTTCCTAGACTTATGGTACATCTAATTTATTTATTCTTAAATTTAATTTCAATTTTTAATAGCCTCGAGCATATTCGATCTCATCATCGAGCTTGTACCATAAAAACAGAATAAGACTGGTTTTCAATATCGTGAAAGATCGCCGAGGGAGAAAAGGCGTCTGCTCAAGTTGGCTCCATAAACTCAGTTTTCCATTTTTGGACATCGCATCTCAATTAGAAGATTTGAGCCTTGGAGAATATTCAAAGCATATTATCGTAAGTTAAAGGGTTGTACCAAAACGTGGAGGCAACTCAAATGATTAAATTTCTCAGCTCTCTGTTGACCGATTGACTTGAAATTTTATACAGTTCCTCTTTAATTTGTTACAAAAAAGCCCTGAAAATTTCAAGTCGATCGATTTACACGGTACTGAGAAATGTCCTTTTTGAGTTCAAATGAACTAAATATTATTTTAGGTTCCAATTTATTTGAGGAAGAGTTCCAACTTTAGAGTCCCCGAAGATCCGACTTTGTCGCTCATAATGATTGGACCTGGAACAGGTTTGGCCCCTTTTATCGGCTTCCTTGAGCACAAACAGCGGCAATGCGGGATCTACTCAAATAACTACAATTCCATCAATTCTCTTTATTTTGGATGCCGCTACAAAGGACGCGATCAAATCTATCGGTTAGTATACAGGGTGTACCTGCTAAAGTTGATCAGCCAATTATCTTTGATACCTTTTTTAATCATGTCAAAAGTCTGCCATACAATAGGAACTTTTTTAATCAATAAAATTTAATAACAATATATTTTATTCAATACAGGAAAGAACTGAAAGACTTCATAGACAACGGAATACTTCAGAATCTTCACATTTCCTTTTCCAGGGAAAGCCAAGAAGAAGGATCTCCACGTTATGTCCAGGTAAATTAAATAAAAAATACCTTTTCCCTTATATTTTCGTTTCAGGACTTCATTTTGAATCAAAAAGAAGCGTTTGTTGACCTTCTTTTGCAAGAAAACACTCACTTGTTTGTCTGCGGCGATGCTGAAAATATGGCCAAAGATGTTGAAGCTGCAATTATAAAATCGATAAGCGTAGCAAAAAGTAAACATTTTCAAGCAAACTACTTTTTATTAATCAAAATTTTTAGACATTTCTTTGGAGGAGGCTTCACAAATCCTAAACCAGATCGAATCCGACTTGCGATATGTTAAAGACGTCTGGAGATAAATGATTTATTATAAATAATTTTTAGGTTGCATTGACAATCTAATTTTATGGGTTTATGTGCTTTTCAAAAACATTTCATTTTATTTTAATTTCTTTGAATGTTAGATGTTCATTAAAGAAAAAATTTAGTTTTATTTTCAAAGTGTGTACCTAATTTTGGAGGCCTATAAAATTGCCTAAATTGTGTTTTTAGAGATGTAGTTTTAATGAAATCAACTTTTCTTGATGTTCATCTACTTCGCTAATCTATTTTTATTTAAGGTTATGAATTCTTGATGTGTAATTATCTCCTGAAAAAGTCTCCCTCATCAAATCTTGCCAAATTTAATTTTAGGACGTTAATCAACCAAAACCAGTTGGCCCGTATTGTGTCATTTATGTTTTGTTCAATTTTTATGTGATTAAAGAGAAAAAAGAAGTTTGTATGCAGATTAAAATCTGTGATTTGATGCTTTTTATCGTACAAAATTTATATAAGTGATAAATTTTTAGATTTTTATTTATTTTTGAAACGTTTTTGACCTAATAAAAATATTATATCATGGTGATTATTTTCGTTTTTATTAACTTTTTTAAAACGACCCTTGGGCTTTGTTTGTGATTACAGGGAGTTGGGGAAGGGTCAAAGAGGGTAGAGGAAGTGATGGGAGGTGGGGGAATGTCAAGGAGGTGATGAGAGAGTGGCGTGGTCCTTAGGGGAAGTTGACCTCGTGAAAACTGCGTTTTATCCTCTCTTTTTGGCTAATTTATCTTAACATATCAAAGAAGAGGTATTGCATAATTAGT
This sequence comes from Orius laevigatus, assembly GCA_018703685.1. Taxonomy (NCBI): domain Eukaryota; kingdom Metazoa; phylum Arthropoda; class Insecta; order Hemiptera; family Anthocoridae; genus Orius; species Orius laevigatus. The sequence continues at coordinate 133,679 of JAGWEN010000035.1, read as the reverse complement.
TGGGGACTAGTGGGCCTAACGTGATCAGCATAATCGTTCCGGCATAACTTTACGGCGGGTAGGGTATAAACAAAAGCATAAAAACGGCGAAATCGATAGGCTAAACCAGAAAGACATTTCAGTCTTCCAGGCTAGATTACCCCTAAGAAGTTACGTTTCTTTGCTAATAAAAAAATTAACACCACTATAAAATAATGAATAAAGATCAATTGACATAAAATAATGGTAAATTTGAGTTTTCGAATGCGTTAAAAGAGTGATAAATCAAAAAGGAAAATCTCGTTGGTTGATTTGGCAGTAGATGGCATCGGTTTTTGGGTGGGAGGGTCTCGGGAGGATGGTTCGGAACCACGAGCCCCCCCACCACGCCAGTGTATCCCGGGCATCCGGTGAACTTGGAGCTGCCAGAACGGGCGATGAGAATCTCAACTGGTATGGAAGGGAGGTGAAAGCCGGCGCGGCGTACCCGAAACTTTCAATTTAAATTCAAACAAAATAAAATAATTTAACGTAAATCCAACTCTTTTCGATAATCTTCCGAGATGGCCACCCCTCCGGACAGCCCAGTCGAAGACGCCGTCTACGAAATCGAACCATCCAGGGTTCCAAAACCCATGACAGTCGCCCTCGAGGACCTTTGCAGACAAACGAAATTCACGCGCCAAGAAATCAGAGTCATGTATCGAGGATTTAAACAGGTACCTTATATATTCAAATTAAATTCTTCTTAAATAAGGGCTAAAGCAACAAAATTGAAAAACAAAATTTTTTTATTTCTAAAAAATAAGAGTTTCTTATGTTCTGGAATTTCTGTATAAATATAATTTCTTTATTAAAATAGAGTGTCTACTTACAAAGCGAGATTTTTGAATGAGCAAGCATTAATTATGTCAGAAATTGAAAATTTCAATTTATACAAATTATTATGAAAATTAATTTTTTTTAGGTCTTAAATTAAATCACGTTATAGAAGACAAAAAATCGACATTTTCGCGTGTACCTGAAGCAATTATGAGTAATTTTTAGCTAATTACTGCATACAATAGAAACAAAACAATTTTTAAATTTTTTATAAATCTCAAAAAATTTGCAAACAAATCAATGAAAGAACAAAAAAAAAAAAAAGCCTTTTATTCAGAAATATTTCAATGAATTTGATTACAAATTAAAAAAAATCTACCTAAAAAATGCTATGGAAAAAAGTTCATTTGTCTTTTCTCTTGAATTCGCTCTGAATAAAACTAAAAGCTTTTATTTATTCAAACTTTTAGTCGCAAAATATTGAGACTGAGTGGTGTATTTGCGGTCTCGGTTTCGCGGTCTTTTATCCCCCAACAAAAAGTAAAGAAATAGAAAACGTTTAATTTCATTAAACGTAAAAATTATTTTCGACTTTTGAAACGAGCAATCTCGATTGAAAATTAGTAGAATCGAAAGCTAATAAGGGATTATAATTAGAAGCCTTATCCCGATAATTAGGGAGTACGCCCATTTCGTGCAGTTCAATACTGAAATTATGCTAATCTCGGTTTTTTTTCGTTCGAACCTTTTTTCGAAATGAAACTTGGAAATCGTATATGAGGGTGAAGAAGGTCGCTTTTATATAAAATAAAAAAAAGGCTCATTTCGTATGTATAGGAGGTCGGTCTTGAACTGCCGGAATTCCGACAACGTTTGGAAAACCATAATGCCTTCGGTGTTAAACAAAAAGCCTTCAATCACTCCAAGAATGCTTAAGCAACCGAAAAGCAACAGATCAGCATTAAATTAAAAGAACCCAACGAATTTGATTTATAAATGTAAGTGAAAATGTTTTTCTCCATACTACGAGAAAAGAGGGTTCGAGAAGAAAAAAATATTTCGAAATATCCGAGGGGACGAAATATGTTTAGGGTGGTCGAAAGGGTGCGAAGAAGGGAGAAGAAAAGTTTCATTTATCGATACACCTGATATTTTCACACTTGGCGAAAAAGTTGCTCGAGCTTTCCACACCGTAGGCATAACGGAAGAAAAGGTTAAATTATTATGTTTCGTCACGCCATCTATAGATTTTTTTTTTTCTCACCTAGATTTTTTTTAAATTAAAGAAAGGAGGGAAGAGCCTCATAAATCCAAGGGCCAAATTCCGGGTCAGGAGGCCCCAACGAAATTCCTCAGCTCGGATACTCTGAAAGCGTAAATTACATTTAATTGCCTCCCATTTTATCACGAGATCAAACTTGAAAATTAAAATTAATAAAAAGATTTATGCATTCCTATTAAGAAAAAGGGTCAAAAGAGTTGTCCGGACGTTTTCTGGGTTTACAACAACCCTTCCTGAGAGAATAATAAAATGCATTGAGGCCGTTGGACGTTGCCAAGGCTGTAATTTCAAATGTGAATTATTACCGGAGAACAAAAACTCTTAGAAGTACTTTTCTGAGTGTAATTTACTTTTTAAGAGCGTTTTTGACATTTAAATTCGCTTTTTACACCTTTAAATAAATCTAGATCAAATCAATCAACCATAATTGTCTTCAAAAAACGACACTAAAACTGGTCAGATTTAGACATTGTTTATCTGATTTTAACGTTTTCTTTTAGGAGGATTATGTCCAAAGGAGTAACTCTGATAAAAGCAGTTTCAACTTCTAAACTTTTTTTTCTAAACTAAACTTCTAAATTTTTTTCTTTCTTTGCTGAAAATTGCCTGAAATCTACAATTTTGATGATTTAGAGAAATTAAATTTCAAAATGTGCAACATTTTTTACGATTCAGAAAATACTTAAGCGATGGTGACCTTAAACGGATTTCAGTAGTACGATAAAAAGACGTTTTTAAACCGTCGACTTTATTAAAAAGGCAATCTTTATTGCATTTTATCCTCATAAACGTTTACGATCTTATTTACTGACGTTATAACAAATCCAATAGTGGGGGCGTAAAATGAAAAACCCGATATCGATTTGAAAATAGAGAAGCCCATAACTCGGTCTTTCTTAAGAAATAGGGGATCTAAAGTCCTCTCCAAAAAAGCCTAATACATACAATACTTCTCTCTAACCTACCCCACTCTTTCATCACCTCTCCTGTCCTCCTCAACCCCTCCCCACATCCCCCTACAGCATCACAATTAGGGTGAGCAGATAAAAGTTTTGATTTTGCTTACACTTAGGCTTTTCATTTAAATTCTAACTAAAGGGTTCTTTTCTTTTGAAAATCTGGTTAAAAAAGAGGCTCGTCTTGTCGAAAAGATACAAAATTACCTAAAAAGGGTTGTCAAAAAAGGGTTCAAATTGAGGCCAATAAAGGTCTTTTCCTGTCCTAAAATGTGTTCTTTGACTAAAATCAATTGTCAAAATTTGTCTGAAAAGTGTTTTTCTTTGTCAAAAAAGAAAATCTGGCTGCAAAGGGTACTTTTTCTTGTCAAAAAGGGTCAAAATCTGGCTGAAAATAGTCTTATCTAGTCGAAAATGGTTCGAATTCAGGTTGAGAAAGGTTTTTTCTAGTCAAAAATGGACAATATCTGGCTGTGAAGGGTCTTTTCTTGTCGAAAAGGATCATATTCTGGCTGGGGAGGGTCTTTCTTGTCGAAAATAGACAAAACTCTCCAAAATGGCTCTTTTTATGTCAAAACAAGGATCAAATACAAGCTAAAAAGGACTTTTTCCTTCAAAAATAGTTCAAAATATGGCTCCATTATCTTTTTGGACTTTTGTCTTCCCTTAAATTCTTAAAAAGGCTGTTACGCATAAGGTCAATGCGTAAAAATGGTTGAATATGCGTAAAATCACGCAAATTTGGCCACCCTAATAACAACATTCCATCACTCCTCTCCATAAGTTTCCATCACCTCCCCTACCCTCTACGATCGTTCTCTACAGACTACCACCACCCCTACCTCCCCATACTCTCTTAAACCTTCCCCCAATATTCCACCACTCCCTCCCTCCGCAAAGAAGGTTTTAATACAATAAAAAAGCCTTGAATTTACCTTAAAAATTACATTCATTCTCACGTTGCTATAATAGGATCAACAAAGTACAAAGTTGTCTTTTAATGATTGAATTTTTCGTGTTTTAATTAGCTAATTGAGTTTTTTAAAGAGAAAAAAAAATTCCCATTCACATAATTTCATCATGACGCTGTCATGTGGCGCTTAATTAAAAAGGAGCGTTTAATTAGTTTTTAAACCACTTTTTTTCTCGAAGCCTCTTATGCTAAAACTTAGTTTTTACAATATTTTTTTCCAACTCTAATTAATTTTCTCGAGTCTAACCAATGACGTAATCCGTAAAGGGAGGGAAGTCAATTAAGTTGAAAGGGTGGTTAAAATTCAAAGTGATGGATTTCAAACCCTACAAGCAGGTGAATGGCATTTAAACACGTGATTAATACGAATCTCGATCCTCCACTTGAATGGCTGGGCGCAATTATTTCAAAACGGACAATTCAATATTCGTCTGGGAAAACCGCATGTTTATATGGTTCAAGGAATCCAAATGTGCTCCCTTTATTTCATCTTTAATGTTACCCTATAAATTCTCCCAGGAAAGCTAAGTAAATGAGCCAAATTTAACTGGCAATAAAACTTTATATTCCTTACAATAAACTGCTCGGAATTATTTGGAAAATTGAAATTAATTGAAAATAGGTTTGAGATTTAATGAATAATAGCCAGGGGTGGATCCAGACGTAAATTATCGTATAAATTCAAATTTTTATCTAAAACCCCCAAAATTTTTTTAAAAATCACAAAATAGTCAATTTTCAAAAACACGTATTTTTTGTCATAAAACTTCAAAATGTGAAATCAGCATTTTAAGGGATAATTTTTCATGCAAACCTGAAAATTAACAAGGGAGAGTGCTACTCGAGGCTTGGATGAGAAATCTCATTTTAAGTGGGTTTTGTGAAATAACGATTTCGTAGATGATATGGTTAAAATGAATGGAAGGTGTGAATGATAAAAGAAGGCTTTATCTTGGTTTAGTTAGTAGGTGGACTGAAATAGACTGAAAAGGGAGCTCTCTCGCTAGTGTTTCATGAGTTGACATCAAGAGGTGCCAAATGTTTGGTCAAGAGACGAAAGGGAGACTTAAAGGCAAACGGCTGTCTACAACTTAATGACTATCGCTCGATTTCCTCCCTTTGTGTACACTCTACTGACCTAAATCGGGGGCGAAGTTGCCAAAATCCGATTGCGCCGCGTTATTTCAGTTTGCGCTCGGATAAACGCAAACATAAACACTTTCGGCCTGCATGAGTGCGGCTGTAATAAGAAGTCGGAAATAAACCTATTTCATCTTGACTTAAATTGCTGTTTTAAACTTGTCCCGTGGCCTAAAGAAACTTGCTTACCGCCCTCCGGGCTTTCCACTTTCTGGGGAGCAATGAATCACAAAAGTTGACTTCCCTTTTCAGACGACAGCAGAATCCCGGAACGGAAAGTTAATTCATACCCACAGTAAAATCCATTTTAAAATAAATACTTAATACATTCACATGAAAAAATCCTACTATGGGATTAAATAATTTATTCATTAGGATGTCGACCAATAATTTTGTTCAGCATGAGGAAGCTTCGATGCAGTTCCTCCGGAGTGTGAGCTACACAAAGCGGATGACCTGCTAATAGACTATGTAGAGCTTAATATGTAGATTGTAGGTCATTATGTGCTTTCTATAGGTAATGATCGCATGACACCTGAAGCGGTTTTAGCGATTTGAATGCATTTTGACTTAGGAAACAGAGGTTCACTGAAGTTCTCATAATCATAATCGAATGTCGAAACACCTTTGTGTTCGCCAAATTATCATTCGTTGTGTCGGGGAGTGAAAAAATTGGGAGTGATCGGGGTGAGGGGAGGTTTATGATGGGTATTGGAATTTGGAGGTGATGGGAGAGCAGGGAATGGCTGTGGAAGGGCTTGGTTGGGTAGGGCGAAGGAGAAGGGACAGTGGAGGTAATAGGGGAGTAAAGAATTTTTTCCAAGGTGGGTAGTGGTACTCAGGGGCAGACTGGCCCAGGGGGGGAGGGGGTGGACAGAACCCACTCGCGCCCCCCCCCCGTGATTACATAAAGGCGGCGCCCCCCCCCACAGTCAGTTTTTTTAAGCGTTATTTTTGCTCAGTGGCTCCCAAACTGGGGGGCGTAAGCTGTCCTCAGGGGGGTGTGGGAAAGCTCAAGGTTTTTTTTTTTTTTTGTGTGCAAATATCCCCAAAAATTCGTCAAAAACCTCAAAATCAACATTTTTAAAGCCTAATTTTGGTCAAACAACCTATAAATCAACATTTATGAAGCCTAATTTTCGTCTAAAAACCTCGAAATCAACATTTAAAAAGCCAAATTTTCGTCCAAAAACCTCAAAATCAACATTTCAAAAGCTAAATTTTCGTCAAAAAACAAAAACAAAAAAAATCCTCTCAAAATAAACATTTAAGACGCCTAATTTTCGTCAAAAAACCTCAAAATCAACATTCATTAAGCAAAATTTTCGTCAAAAACCTCTAAATCAACATTTATAATTGCCTAATTTTCGTCCAAAAACCTCGACATCAACATTTTCAAAGCCTAATTTTCGTCCAAAAACCTCGAAATCAACATTTATGATGCCTAATTTTCGTCAAAAACCCTCAAAATCAACTTTAAATTGACAATTTTTTTGTCAAAAACCTCAAAATCAGAATAGAATAAGAATAAGAATAATTTTTATTTGCTTTTAGGGTTTACCCTTTACAAATTACATGATTATAAGAGCAAATATTTTTGTCAAAAAATCTCAAAATCAACATTTTAAAACCCAAATTTCATCCAAAAACCTCAAAGTAAACATTCAAAACTTTAGGGGGCGAGAGGGGCAAAGGTTTTAATTAGTTTAAAAGGGGGGCGCACTGTGAAAAAGTTTGGGAACCTCTGTTTTTGCTGAATATATTTTTCTAAAAGCCAATTTTCTGTTAAATTTTTTTGCCCCCCTCCCCCCCATCCGGGCGCCCCCTTAAGGTCCCTGTCCGCCCCTGGTGGTACTGGGGAAGTGAGGGTGAAGGTTGAGGAAGGTTGGAGGGAGTGATAGGAAGATGTGGGAAAAGTGTATTTGGTGATCCGAACAAGTAATGAGGTTCCTCAGTATTTTATATCAGAAGAAAGCACTTAATTATTCTAAAAAAACTATTTAGAAATATACATTTTTGTTAAAATATAAAAAGGTCATAAAACCAAAGACGTTTTTGGCGTGCTAGTTTTTTCGTGTGGCGAAGACGAAATAGCGACACGCGAAAAACGCTCACGCTATCTTTCGTCCATCTCATTCGCATTTCTCCGATGAGACATCGCTGATGTTTATCCTTCTAGAAGCGAACTTATTAGGGGAAAAAATCGTTGAAACATCGCTAACCCAGAAAGTACACTTGTAGCGCATGATAATCGCTGAATTAACATTTTCCCTGACAAATTATGGGATTAAAGGGGGAAAAATGCGACTTAATACAACCCCATTAATTAGCCAAGCTTGAAGATAAATTTGCGGTCATGAAAAATCCATTCTAATAATTAATACGGACCGTTAATGTTTGTCTTTTATCCACAAAAATGGCCACCTGCCCTTAAAATATTAGCTCCGATTTTTGTTTCGGTCTATAGAGAAAAGTTTATTAACAAGTTGAGTGTATAAAATAGATTAAAAAGGAAAGGGAGCGTGAAGATAAGGTGGAAGTGAATTAACTAATGAGAAAGAGGGGTAAAAAAAAAAGGAAACTTATCGGACTGGCATGGCTCCAATATTTACAGATAGTCTTGTCAAATTAAACACTCTAAAGAAGCCAGATTGACTTGAAAACATCGTTTTTTTTTCTTCTCCTCTCGTGCGGTTTATTCGGAATTGAGGTTCAAAATGGTCGGTCGTTTAAAAGGGCTGGCCCACTCTCCTGCAATGTATAATCTTGGCCCTTATCGCCGGCTTCAACTCGAGAGTAATCGAAAGTCGAGTAAATGTATTCAAGACGCTTATTATTCAGAAACTACCCGAGAGAAATTCAATCTATATTTCAGCCAATGGGACGACCTATACAATTTCACAATAAAAATAATATTTTGACAAATTCAGAGTACATTTAGTCGCAATTGAGCACATTTTTATTTATTTATTATGGGGATAGTTTTGAGTCAAATTAATTATTTCATGTAAAGTGAGGTCGTACGGTTTCATCAGTTCTAAAGCAATTAGTTTAAGCCTCAGGTCGATATGACTGATCTTGATTTCTAGCTTAACACAATTTTAGCATTTTAGCGGATTTCCGGAGGAAAGCAGGCTATTGGGGCCGGCCTCACGGCTTGTTAATAGCAGTTCAAATTTCAAAATCGGTTCTGGGACTTGTCTAAGAGGCCTAAATGGAATTTCGTGATTTTCTTGTAACCTTAAGGTTTGAGATGGTTGAAAATCGTGATGGGAATGTCTGATGATCCGCAGACCGTATTAAGAACGGTTCAAATCACGGAAGATGTTCTGGGACCCACGTTAAGGGGCCTAAATGGAATTACGTGATTTCTTCGATACCGGAAAGTTTGAGATGGTTGGAAATGGTGACGGAAATAGCGGTTCTGGGACTCTCCTGAGGGACTGGGGCGGGAAACTTGGACATCAAGGCAAACTAGGCGCGCGTGGGGGGGGGGAACTAGGACATCAAAGATAGGCTTAGGGAAGGCCTTTCAGGAGGAAATCCGCTGCTTCTCGAGGCTTTTTTCAGTTTTCTATGAGAAAATTTTGCTAGATTTTGAGTTTCAATTTAAGGTTTAAAGGCCCATAACGGCTACAATTTTTCACCGATTTGAATCATATTTATACAATTGGAAAGCTCTTTTAAAGCTGCCAAATCCCTTAAAGCATAAATTCCTCAGAAGCTCCTTGGTTCTTAAAAAAACATTTTCATCTATAAATTCTACAATTTTTAATCGATTTCATTAATACTTATACCGTTGGAAAGCGTAACGAATTTGGAAAATAAATCTTTTTGTTTTATGTGACTCTTATTTATTTAGTACAACAAAGGTTGTTTATTATTGGGCTTCTTCCTCCGCTGCTAGACCAAGAAGAAGCATAAAGAATTCAGCGATGATTTCCTGTTCATCATATTCTTCTTCATCTTGACGTTCAAGGCCTCTTTTCAATTTGAACGCTAATCATAAAAGTAAAATATATGGAATTAATCATTTATTTTAATTTAAGGTTAGTGTGGAATGTGGGTGGTGAGGATGGTGATGGGTGATTAAAGAGAGGGTAGCAGGAGATTGCGGGAGAGGGACATTTTTGAGGGGGTTGGTATTAGCTCTAGGACAATATAAATACAAAAGCCTCTAAGTCGAAAGCCTCCTTGAGGCCGACCTCAATAGCCTCCTTTCCACAGGAAATCAGCAAAACTATTAGTATATTTAACTTACCCATTGTAGACGCAATGGTAACGAGGAAGGTAACAAATATTAGGATACGTGCAGCAGGCTTCATCTTTGACTAATCTTTTCGAGCTACTCGAATGCCTCGCGTTATATAGTCCCAAGTTGACGTCAAAATTCATAACATAAACAATTTATTGCCAAGAATGTTAAGTATTTTTATTTTCCTTAATTTATTTTACTTTTTTTTATCAAAACACAATAAAATAGAACTCAAGAGTGACATCATTTTGATATCTTCCAAAGTAGAGCAGGAATAATTTAATTTTTGAATGCGGAAAGTTGCATTTTGTAATATTGGGCCTTTCTCAAGGGCTTTTTTATGAACATCAGTCATTTTATACTCAATTTATGTATATAAATTTTCATTCAAAATGTTTTCGAGGTCACGAGATAAAATCATAAGAAAGCATTAATAATTAAAATTTGAGAAGGGCCCTACAAAAAGCCTTTGTTTTAATACAAACCCTCACGACTAATTAAATTTCTTAACAAGAGTGAAATCTCTTTCGCGTTTAATTTTAATAAATCTAAACAGAATTAAGGAAGTCGTACCGGCCCTTCTAGAAAGGCTGAAAATTAAATATTTAATACTCGAGAAATACTTGAGTTTTAATATTTCTTTTTTGATTAAGACGGAAGGTCTAAAGCTGACGCCTTTGCAGTTCAATCTCCTTCATAATTTACAAGAGAAGAGGTCAAGTGAAATATGAGTCCACTTCCTCTCTAAAATGACGTGTTTTCATTCGTAAATTGATTTTGTATTGCGGATACGCCGCGACAGATTTCTGTTGGAGTCTCGCCAAAACAGAGAATGGGAGAACAGGTGCTTTTGTACCATTTAATGAAGGAGGATTTAATTAACGAACAAACATAGTGACGATTTACTAATTTCAGTTTACAACCAAAAATTATGGTTTTTGGCATCAGTTTTCCTCTTATAAATTTCCCGCGTAGAAACATTTATCTCGAAGTTTTTGTCCCGATAATTTTGTGATGGTGTGATCGTTCAAGAAGTCGATTTTTGGGATCGTCACCAAATTTTTACCATTTACAGGATAGGGCCTTAGGAGGTAGTGGCTAGTCATCGTTTCGCTCTGCCAATGAAAGAACTTTTTGAGAAAGTTTCATTTTTGGAGGTTCATCATCCTACAAGTTTGGATTTATTTTGGCAGAAAAATTGGATTTAATCTCGGAACCGGTATAAATATTATTTTCAAACTTTCGGATTCGGTTCGAATTGAAAAACAGCGATCAATCGCGGATTCTCATAGTGGCGCGTGGGGGATTTATTGGATGCTAAAAGATCTCCGGTAAACAAGGCGGACCCCAGAGCCACTAAAAGACCTGTTTATCAGATAGGACTATAAATAAGAACGAAGACGTGTAAACAGATATGGACACTTTGACGCTTCCCATGTATTTAAAACGAAAAAGAAGTTGCATCTGGACCTTTTAATTAATCGATTAGTTTTTTCAATGCTTAAGATCATCAAAATGCCCCAGAATATCAATCCCAGTCGACATTCTCAGCAACCCTTCAATTTTTGAGCGGATTAGAAGGTGAGGGAGGGTTGAGGAGGGCAGAGGAGATGATGGGAGGAGGTGTTAGAAGGTCGGGGCAATCAGCAATCCCAGTCGACAAAACTTCCTCAGCAACCCTTCAATTTTTTACCGAATTAGAATGTTCTTTTTCTTCTTGTGTGATTGAAAGTTTGATTTTTTTGCAAGCAAAAGCTCTCCTCAAGATTCGACTTAAATTCTAGTCGAGGACTGTTTTCACGTTTATTCTCGTTAAAAAGGATTTAAACAAACAAAAAGGACAAAAGGGGTCGTTTATAATGTATATGAATGGTAAAAGGGGAGGGAAAAAAAGGCTGCGGGGATACTTTTTCTTGTTTAAAAGAAATACAGTCCCCCACAATTGGGGGGAAGTGCGATGTATGTTTATTTTATTCATTTTTCCTCTTCGCCCTCTCATCTAGCGTTCCGGACTCTTTTTATGCTTTCGGAGCTGGAAGACTCTTTTTCCGAGCAGTAAATTTTCGAATCCGTCTCCACCCCCTCAGTCCACGAAATCGACTTCTCTCGAAACTTAGCCGAGGGAGGACAATAAATGTGAAATAGTAGGCGAAAACAATCGGAAAACTTTTTTTTTTTATACCGAAACTTTTTGATAACTTCAAAAGAATATAAATTTTTTTTTCCATCTTAGAGTCTAAATTCGTCACTAAATATTTAATTTTCAGGTGCTAAAATGAGTATTCTTCACTTTCCACTTTTCAAAAAGAAAGGGTTTCTGTCAAAAAGACAAATGATAAAGTTGCCACCGTCACTAGGTTTGGACTAAAACATGTAAAAAGTTATGAAAAAGAGATTCTTTTTACGATTTTCTAAGTGGCTGATTTAAGGTGAGTTAAGTGTTCCCCGAGGGAGGTATTAAAATGCTATTTCTCGTCATCCTGTTATTCTAGACGTTGAACTAAGACGGCTTTCCGAGATCAAAGTAACAAGTAGGCTTTAAGTAACCTCTGAGAAAATATATTTTCCTCCGTTTGAAAATTTTATTTCGAGATCGCGAAACATTTCAAATAAACAAAAAAAAGTTGAACCATAGAAGTTTCGGCCCAACTTGCATGAGCTATTTTTTCATTATGACAAAATGGAAATCGCGACTTTGAAAAGTTTTGCTCAAATAATAAAGGGCGTTGTATATGCCAAAAGGTGGTGACGTGGGCCTTTTTTGGACGGTGAAATGTTTGAACCTTTCTGTTATAGCGGTGTACTTGACGCGCCTAATGAGGGTGTTACCAAGACAACCCTTCAGTCCTTAAGCTCAAAATCATTACGAAAAGAGGGTAGTCCGTTCGATCTTTGTTCTAATGACCGATAGAACGATTACCCTAAATCCTTTTTACACGGATCAAAGGATCGTTGAAACAAAGGATCAAGAAAAACCCCGAAACAATAGCCATGTGACGAAAAAAACTCGTCATTCTCTTGATTATGCTGACAAAAAGACCGTAAAGAGTACATACATTAAAGTCCATTTGTAAGCCGACTGCTGACATCGCAAATATAGAACCACAAATCGAAAATGTCTCAAAAATTAAGGGCTCTATAGACCTCTCCACAAACACTAAAAATCTCCAATCACTCCCCCCACCACTTGCAACCTTCCACTACCTAGCCTAACTCTCTCATCGCTTCCCATACCCTCCTCGACCTTCCCCCATTACGACCAATAATACCAACAACCCACCTCTCCTATTTTCCCCACCTTCCCCTAATCTTTCACCAAAGACCCCTTTTCTTCTTCTACAACTACCCTCCTTGACTCTCCTCCGACCTCCCCTACCACTCCCAAACCTCCCACCACCTTTCCTCAACCTCAATCCCACCCTATCCGGTTCTGTTTAACCCTACTACCCCTCCTTGACCTTGCTTCCTCACCTAGCACAACCTTCCATCACCTCCTCTACTCTCCTAGATCCTACCCCAACCTCCCATTAACTGCCCTAAACATCCACCCCACTCGGTCCGCGGTTGTTTTGACCCTACGACCCCTCCTTGACCCCTTCCCATTATTGTGGGTTCCAGATTTCTTTTTGAGAAAGTTAATTTGCCCTTTGTGGACCCTGAATAATATGAAATTGAGCAAATATCAGTCATTGTTTTTGTCGGGGCAAAATGAAAAAAGATTATAACTTTATTCCGCAAAGAACCGTGGGAGTTTTAATCTGGGGTTGTGCTTTTTTGAGGATGAGAAACATAAAAAAAATCCTCATCCTGCCTCCCTACGCCTAAAAAGCCCCTCTTTTCAAAAGCAATATAAATATTCAGAATACTTTTGGATACAGGGGTTCCCTTCAAGGTTTTTATTGATCAAACTGCACCATTATATTTCCTCGTTCCTTTTATCCGTGTCCGCCTTCACGGTCGAGTTGATTGCCTTTCCTCAATCAACGAGTTATTTCGAGTTTGAATATAATTCGAAAACCAAATCTAATTAATAGATCGATCTATTATTTTAGTCTTTAAATAAAATGCTGAGGTATCCTCATGTCCAGTTTTCACGCAAAACGGATTTAGAAACGGCCGCAAATAGGGGCAAGTATCCGTCTCCGGTTTCCCATCCCAATATGCGTCGAGAGAGAAAAGATTTAAAGCCTAAAAGATAAAAAAGAAGCGAAAAACAGGAGATATCAAGTTTTTTCTTGTTGGAAACTTCCAGAAATATATTTTGCGACTGAATTCAATACATCAACTAGCTTCTGACCTCAGTAAATATTTTCTCGTAAAAATAAATAAATATAAGGGTCAGTTTTTTTCAGACTGGATTATTTTCCTTCCATTATTACCTAAATAAACGCTCCTTTCCTTTAAGTACCCCTTTTGAAACGAGAGCAAAGCAAAAGGTTATTAAAATTTGAAAACAAAATTTTTTTTATGAGGCTTTTCAAGTTGCAAATAACCATAGAAACGTTTCAAAGCCATATTTACTAATCTTCGTATATGTAAACTGGCGAAGGTCCAATCATAATCTTTTTTGATTACTTTTGCTTTAAAATTGATACGAAAATAACTCGTTAATAATTCGTAGCCTATTTTTATTTGGTTATGGCTCGATTTGCCCCACTTCGATCTTGTTTTACGAGATAATCATCGCCTTGAAGTTGATATAAGCCTTAATAAGTGGAATAGGTTTGATGAATAATAGCGTTGACCTGCGGTGTAGGCATCATGGCTTGGGTGGATTCGATTCCCTGGCTGGGGAGTTCCTGGTTTGACACACTAATCCCAATGCAACATCAAAATTGCATTACAAAGACGATTCTTTATTCTGAAAAATATGAAATAACGGTTTTAGAAATCACTTGAGGACACTTCATTCGTAAGTGTTTAAAGCGTTGACAACAGCCCCCTTGCCTCACCCCCCTGGGATTAGGGGCTTCAGGGAATTCAAAGTTTTTAGAACAAGGCATCACATTGTTAGCTTGATTTCAAATCTAAATGAAGTCAACTTGAGATTTAAAGTTTGAAAAATGTAGATTTTGTGCAGCATAATTATAGAAGTACATTAAGGTACTCGAGGTTCCTATCTTCTGGAAGTTTAAAAAAAAACTCATAACTTCTTCCTTCGTAACTAATCCGTTTAAAAAATTAAATCATTTTAAAATTTTTGCTTGATAAGGGCTGTCAGCGGTATCTTCCCACGAGGTTGACGAAGGGGCCAATTAAACCGCGGACTCTGTCCTTTTCCCACCGCGTCGATTATTTTTAGACGAGACCCCGTGTCCCACTTACATGCTCGTGTCAACCGTGGCAATTTCCCATGTTGTTTTTTTTTATGTCTAGTTTGTCAAAAAAAATGTGTTCATTCATTAGCTTGTTTATTTAATTGTAATACGTTTTTTATTTCAAACGTCAAAATTTCTACAATGTTGTGGGCGAGATATATCAGAGATACGTTCTTCGTAAAACTATGTTGGTCACATTGTGCCAAGCGTAGGCTATTGTTCGGCCTACAATGAGATACCATATCTTGGGAAACTTGTACGGAATAATAATATAAGGATCATATCCTCCTTTCAAACATCACTATTGTTTACTTTAGACATTTTCGATTTTTTTTCTCTCTCTTTTGCTATTAGAGAGTCGAAAAAGAGGCGAGCTAACGAGTCGAGGTGACACTGAAGGGTCGACGATACCCTTGATGTACGCCCCACTTCCCAACGAAAAAAAAACCCCGACCCTGTTCTACTAATTGCCCACTTGCCACAATTTATAAGCCTTTTTCTCTAGTGCATCTCAACCCCTTATCCCACAAGATTAATGAGAATTTGTTTTTTGTTTTAGGTAATATAAGGAGCTCCTGAAAAAACCATGGCAACTGGCAAGTTAATTAAATTTTTTTTTAAATCGTAGGGAGTCTAATTTTTGAATTGTTCATTTCTTTAAAGATTATTAAAGAAAACGGCTTTTTTCTTCGATTAGATTCCAATTTAAATGCTCTAGGTAGCGTTTTGGTTCAGGGAAACCCCCGTGGGAGGGATAAGCGAATAGGCTTCAGCTTTGCATAATCCGACGATTGTCTTCAGCCTCAATTAGTCTGATAACCGGGGCGAGGCTTCACCGAGTATCGCCGCCCCCTTTCGCCCTTTCTCGCAATTTTCTCTACCCCGCCCTCCCTCCCGACCCTGACCAGGGGAGTTCTTTTTAATCCCGGAATCCAGGGCAACTTATGAATATTTAAAAGATCCAATCCCCTCGCCACCCCTCTCCCTTCTATATTCCCGGGACAAAAATTCACTTGTCAGCCACCCCTGTCTGTGAAAATAGATTTTATCTGCAAGTTTCCCGCTTTTTTTATTGTCTCGTTTTATTACGAGAGTAATGCTAATTTCGAAATAAAAAAACAACAGTAAAATTCCCTTTTACGCACCTCCCTCAATAGCAGACATTTTTTTATTTAAAGAGTAATAGTAAAATAAAATCAGTTCAGTATTTTTAAAGCATAAAAACCAATTTATTCTGTTAACTTTTGCTTTCTAATTAAAAATTGTCGCTTTAGAATTTGTTGTAAATAAATAAAAATATCGGTCAAAGCAAGAAGAACCCTTGGGTACTAAAAAAAGCTTTAGTTTAAGTATTAAGGACGGTGAATCAGAGATTTTCACTTAAAATTTTCATGATGGTCGTTCCATAGTCCCCCCTGGGGAAGCAATTAAGTCTAATATCAAACCTCTAGAGTAAGGTTATAGTAAGCACTTAATTAAGTCGAATCTTTCCTTTTCCGAGTGTGTAATTTGAATAAGAATTTAAAATGATTCTCGGGTCGGAAGTTCGCTTTAATTTCGGGGCCCGATTTCAAAAGGTAATCGTCCTTGTAGGGCCGCAAAGTTGTAAATTTACGATGAAAATTTCCCCTCGGTATTCAATGGGTGAAAATAACGGGTCACGTTTGGCTTCTAGTTTGAGGGCTTCCTCTAGAGTTGGAAACAGCCATTGAAAGGGCCAAGGGAACACAATCGCTTTTAGCGTCAGGTGAGGGCCCTATCGTGCCTCTAATAACGTCGAGTTTATGGGCGATTATTGTTGAAAATTACACAACGTCAGAGGTTATTAAACGTCGTAAACCAGTTACGAAATGTCCCATTCGGAGACGTAACGGCTTCCCGTTTATAAAAGCCAAGAACAGAAAACCGCAACTAAAACTCGCTTGGAATTCACAAATCGTAAATAAACCTCAATCAGTTCGATTGAAACGGCTCTCAATTAATAGGGGATCTCTGTTTACGTTTTCAGGGTTTCGAACGAGAGTGGGACACTTGGGAGTAGCGAGTTAGACGCTTCTGTTTGTCGAGGAAATATTATTGTTCCTACTCGACAATGACTTCGACCCTAGTTAATAACTTAAGCTTGATCCGAAACCGTTTCAAACCCTTTTGGCCTTCGACGCCTCTAAACTACTTTAACTATTCAAAAGCTGATTATTTTGTTAGACCTAATCATTGCGAGTTTAGATTACTCAAGTGACGTCACAGCCCAGTGAGGGTGTGGGGAAGGTAGTGGAGGGAGAGTGGTGGAGGTGGCAGATGGTTGGGGGACGGTTGGGGTAAAGGTGTGGGGAGTTGGAGGGAGATGGGGCAGGTGACGGCAAGTGCTGATAAGTGATAAAAGGTTGTTGGAGGGTTTAGGGTGGGTTGTGGATGGGGAAGCGGCCGGAGATACTCTCGAGGATGGTAGTATAGGGTGGGAGAAATGATGGGAGATAGTTAGGAGTAGGTGTAGGCCCAGTTTGGGAAAGGCAGGGGAGGTAGGAGTGTCGGGATGAGTTTGGGATTATTTGGGCTGGTGTGGGGAAGGTCAAGGAGCATAGTAGGTGATGGAAGTTTATAGCGGGTGGGGTAATAAGGGGCATATGTGAAGGTTGTATTAAATTCTTCCAAGTCCCAAATTTTCACTATAAACCGGTTCGGGGGTGTTTGAATTTTCCATGAGCGGAATCGGGAAATAGGATTCTCTTTAGGAAGTGGAAGAGAAAATAGAAAGAGAGTTTCTCTTCTCGTTAATTTCTAGACTAATGAATCCCACGGTTAGGCAATTAATCCTTTGGGGTAAGAACCGACGAGCAAATTTAATGAGGGAGGATAATACGGAGCAAGGCGACCCAGGGGACCCCCCCCCCACTCCCTCAACTAGATTATCTTCCAGATCATTAAATTATTATTTCTTGCGAATTGTAAATTGAAGTGCTCCAAAATCTAATTTTTTATCTCGAAAGCTAATTTTATTGTTCAGTATTGTCTGAGAGGCGTGAAACTTGGAGGAGCCGATGCCAATGCTGCCATTGCTATAGCAAGTCCATGTAATAACACTTTGCTTATATTTTTATCGATTTCTTTGGAAAGGATGGATTTGCTAGTTTCTCTTTGAGGAGAATATTATTTACAAGATCGATTTTCACTCAGAACTATATTTTTAGACATCCACAAATATCAAGAAGTCAAGTTAAAACGAGCAGTTTAAATTTGTTTGTCGGAATGCGAATAATTTCGTTGAAAAGGCTCGCGTCTAAATAGTTTTGAATCACGAAACGTATTTGCCCCTTGGGAGTTCGGAACCTTCGCGATTCGACTAAATCCGGGATAAGCCCCTCGGCTTCTACGTTCTCAACAATAAACAAAAGCCTTTTTTATATCAGGAACAGGTGCTCTTAAGTACGAGTAAAAAAAAGGATTTACTCCCTTGAACACGAGAATTTCTCGTATAAGGTTTCAGACTTAGAATAAAGCCGACCTTTTCCTCACTAGATGAATGCAAACACTCAATATTTCCATACAAATGCAAACAAACAGAGACAAATACTCGGTTCGAATCTGTTATTCCACTCGCTATTGGAAAAGTAATAAACCAAAGTAAAACTATTTTCTCTTTTAAGAACTATAAAGAAAATATGAAACGGGAAATTGAGGAACTCTTTTACTCTAGAATAGAAATAGGAAGACATTGTGATTTCCCAAGAGTTGCCCCCTTCTCTTTTTTTTTTTCCTTCGTGCTTTTCCTGCTCACGAAAGCGGCCTATTACTCGAGGAGACTTCATTTTATAAAACTAATAAAATGGAAAACTCGATTTTGTTATCTTTATAAAAAAAATAAAAATATTTTCTTTATCTGGAAAAAGTTTTCTCCGAAGGAAAACAAGACAATTTAGGATCTTTGACCCTTAAGGTCTCCGCTAGTCCTGAAAGAATGGAATAAATCAGAACTCGAGTCGTCGATGTGGCTTCTATTGTTTCCCGGGGATTATCTCCCTTTGTAATCCCGCCCACCCTTTTCCGTCTTTTAGCCCATAAACCTAATTAAACCCAGAGCCCATCGAGCTCCCAGAATGAAAGCAGTAGCGTGGGCGTGATCGAATTAAAAATCATCGAATTTCACCACGAGGAAAACAAAATCCGGTAGAAAATGTTAAATAAAAGACTTAGGGGCAGACATGCCCAGGAGGGGCAGATGAACATTATGTACTTACTTAATCCTACTACTTATACTCGATACTTATAATATTTTGATTTTTGAGTATTTGAGGACATTTTCTTAATACTACTTTGAAGAAGATAAAGGTCATAGAAAATTATTTGGCTAAGTATCTGTTGGTGAAATTGGTGGTAAAATTGGTGAAGGAGACACCCGAATCATCACAGAGAGTAATGACTCACATCCAGCCTACGACGACAGCATCCTCAAACGACAGAATGTGAATGCGGATGCAAAACTTAAAGCGTCAGAAAATTTAATGGAGCCGCTCGTGTGAGGGATCGTCTAGTAAGAAAAGACGTCAGAAATATTAGAAAATGCATGTACGACGCCAGACGTAAGCTAATGCCGAAGCTCCCAACATCAATATTGGGGAGATCCATGATATGAAGTAGTGGAAGAAATGTATCCACTAAAAAAACAAGGGGTCCCTCTCATTCTCCTGAATAATAAAGAAGAAAATTTAATTATTTGGAACTCGTGAAAATTTGAAGTTTTTGACTCAGTCATTAAACGTTTATGTTGACGGAACTTTTCAATACTGCACCAAATTTTTTTAAATCAGTTTTTTAATCTACACGGGCGCTTTGAGGAATCTAATTATATACCGTTGGTCTTTTGTCTCCTCAAGGATAAGCGTCAAGAAACCTACCAAGTCTGTTTTTCTGCCATAAATGAACTTTTTAAACGGAACAACATGCTTTTTATGCCAAAGGAGATCGTCATAGACTTTGAAAAGTCGATCCGCAATGCTGCAAGGATGATGATAGGTCTAAGATGCTTAAGGAATGGATTCTCGAACTCGGTTTCGATTTCGTTTGGGATAGACAAAACGCTAGGATTGATTCTAAGGATGTACAAAAAAAATCCAAAAAAATATCGGTTCAACTCGTTGAAGATTCGAATTTTAAAGTTTACTTTAAACTATGTTGTTACATTTTATAAATTGCTTAGATCTAGATTTCGACATACATATCTGTGATTTTTTCGACCAAAGCTATAATAATTGCTTAGATTTTTTTTTTTTTGTAATATATGTAGGTACCTACACACTTTTATTTTATTTAGGTACTGTAATTTAAGTATTGTTTTATTATCAATGGATGTGACAAAATGAGACATTGTAATGCTTGTATAGCTACAAATAAATTTCATATTCTTATTCAAGAAAAAAAAAAAAAAATAAATAAAAAAAACTCTATATTCGATCTAAAAACCATCAAATTCTGCATTTAAAAATCCAAATTCTTACCAAAACCCTCAAAACTTATATTAAATAAAGCCAACTTCCCATCAAAAACCCCAAAATATACATTTAAAAAGCCAATTTCCCGTGATAACTCTCAAAGACTACATTCTAAAGCCAATATTCTTTCAAAAACCTCAAAAAATACATTTAAAAGGCCAATTTCCCTTAGATTCAAAACCCACCCATGGTGTTTATGAGGGTGGGCCACCTATGGTTCCACTTCACCTTATCTCCAGAACACTATTTTTATCAAATTATCGTTTCGTTTTTCTTTTAAATAAATGAAAAGGCGTTAATAATTCATCGGTTAGGCCCGCAGAAACGAAGAGTAAGCGAAGGGGCCGTAACCTGAGAAAAGTAAGGCTACAAATCGAGTCACCCCACCCGTGTAACTCGTAAAAAAAGACAAGGAGCCTCTCAAACTTCGCCCTGGCCCACGTTTTCCCCCTTTTTACGACCCAAAACGTAAA
This sequence comes from Orius laevigatus, assembly GCA_018703685.1. Classification (NCBI taxonomy): domain Eukaryota; kingdom Metazoa; phylum Arthropoda; class Insecta; order Hemiptera; family Anthocoridae; genus Orius; species Orius laevigatus. Next base: position 112,995 of record JAGWEN010000035.1, on the reverse strand, counting down.
CCAACAAAAATTCCAAATATTCCCCATTAATAAATTACTCAAATTAACTCTCTAAATATTTAAAACGATATTTATTTCTCACCTAACGAAAAAACATACACAAAGAAACTATTTTCCTAAATGTTTGTATACAAAGGTGAATGATTAATAGTGGCAGAATTCTAATTCGGAGATCTCTAACTACCCACACGAACTCTCCAAATGTTTACACTGTTTCGAACAAATTATTCGAGTTCGGTGCTACACGTAAGGGAGGGCAAAAGCGTTTTATCCCCGCAATCTGTTGATTCTGCACTTAGAGCCTTTTATGAGATCCTGTTGGCTCAAGTGTACCGGAGGGAATCCTCCCTAAACAGTTTTCGGTAACAAGGTCAACAATCCCTCATCTAATCGTTATTTTATAATTATTCCGATACGGAGAAAAATTGAGTCATTTTTAAACAGCTCGACCCTAATTTTAAACGAAAAATTAAAACTAAAATTAAATTAAACGACGTTCACGAGTATGAATAAACGAAAATTTCACGAGGATTAAGATTCTAAATAGAGAAGGGGGAAAGGAATATTAAAAGTTCCCTCTCGCAAAACTCTTCCGGTAGAATTTAATGGAAAAGTCCGGTAAAGTTTAACTTCTAAAGAAAACCTTTCTTTTTGAAGTTTCGTCCTTAATGATGCCTTTTTTTTCCATCATAATATTTTTAGTTATCATAAATAATTGCTTCATAAACAATACGCTTTAGACATGAAGAAATTTTTACCTGTCCGAGAGTCTTTGAATGGTTTATAAGAAGGGCCAATACCTTCTACATCTTCGAGGCCCAACAAAGTTTCTTTACTCTCCCTTCTGCCAGAAACTCATAAATTATTGATTGCCTTTTAGTAAACACTAACTTTGGACCGTCCTGATATCGACAAACCGCTTCAGATTCTCCAAAATCGTTTTATTCAAATTTCCATTTTAAATGTATGGCTTTGTGAAAATTTTAAGGTTTCAATCTACTTTTTAAAAATTCTGACGTTAATAAGCTCTATACTTATTCAAAAGAGAAAATTATAAATATTCAAACTGAAACTTCCTCTTTATACTAGCGTTTCATTAATGATAACGACCCCCCAAGTGCTTTTTAACTGAATATATTCATTTTTAAACATATATTCCACGCTATTTAGGTTAAAAAAGTTTGTATTTAAAAGAAAATTAAAGGTTTGGTCTGGTCTGGTAGTTATGGAAGAGGAACTACCAAAACGGAACTTTCTCAAAAAGTGCCCCCCTAATGCCCTACCCTGTATATGGTGCGGTGATTTACCCGAGTTACAATTTTTGGGGCGGCATCATCAATAACTATAGATCTATTGAAAAACTCGAAATTTCGTGTTTTTTATACGGGACCAGAGTTGCGGCCGTAACCTTCCTCGCAAATTTCCCGCTACGGACGGCCGGCCGGAAGGCAGACTTTTTCATGTCCTATAAAGATCAAAGGTCAGATTGACCCTACGGAGCAATTTAAAAAGAGGGAAGAAAGCTTTTTGTAATAAAAATCAGAGGAGCGTTAAAGGAAACTGATTGAGCTTCCTTATTACTTGGGTCTCGGCTGGATACGAAATTGGATTTTAGGGGGCGAGGAGTGGCTTAATACAAATAAACGGCTTCAACTTGTAAAACGACATCCATTTGTAACACCCTGCCAATTAGCGGCCTTTTAAAGAAAATTCGAGTTTTTTTAAATATTTTTTTACCGTTCGATTTTCTATGATTCTTTTTTTTTCCTCTCCCCTTTTCAAGTTTCTAAATTAAATTTTGCTTCGGAAGCCCTTGAAAGCTATTAAAGTGGATTGTTTGAATACTGTTAAAAAACGGTATGTACGTAAATAGAATCCGTGGGAGGACAAAAAAAGGGATGCTCTTCGTTAAAAGCTTGTTGGAACAACAGAATCGCTAATTTGTATCGGGGATTTTTAAAAAATTATCATGTGACAAAATAGTAGTTAGGAAAAAATGTTAGGAATTTATTATTGTTAAAAAGGTTTTGAGAATATATTGATTTTTGAAAACAAAGATGCGGTTGGCTTTTGGTCCGATAGACTCGAAGGAGGCGGTAGAACCCTTTTATGACGTCTCGTCGGCGGACATTTATGAGGAAAGCGGCTCTTACCAGTCGACGGATTCTGAGCGGGTTCTCGAAGATTTCCGGAAGGAGACGATCGCCGGAGAAGTGCCGAGTCTTGTCTTCCTAGCACTCCAGGCGATCGCCGACCATTTCGACATCCTTTATGAAAAAGTCCTTAAAATACCCGAAGAATGTTGGAACCTCTTCACGAAAATCTTACCCGTCAACGTCGATATCGGAAACGCCGCTTTAGTAGTCCGTACGTTCTTTGTTACATTTTAACAAAAATTTAACATATGATACAACTCATATGGTCCTAAAGGATCGGCAAGGATGCATATTAACGGGAGGAGGGTTCCAAAGTGGTTTGTTTTTACCCTAGGATCAGGGGCGGACTGGCCCGGGGAGGGCGGGTGGACTTCGTCCAATTTTCGTCCAAAAACCTCGAAATCAACATTTAAAAAGCCAAATTTTCGTAAAAAAACCTCAAAATCAACCTTTTTAAAGCTTATTTTTGGTCAAAAAACCTCGAAATCAACATTTATGAAGCCTAATTTTCGACCAAAAACCTCAAAATCAACATTTAAAAAGCCTAATTTTGGTTTGAAAAAAAACCTCGAAATCAACATTTATGATGCATAATTTTCGTCCAAAAACCTCAAAATCAACATTTTAAAAGCTAAATTCTCGTCAAAAACCTCGAAATCAACATTTATAATTGCCTAATTTTCGTCAAAAAACCTCAAAATCAACTTTAAATTGACAATTTTTCGTCAAAAACCTCCAAATCATGGTTGTAAGACCAATTTTTGTCAAAAAAATCTCAAAATAAACGTTTTAAGTGCAATTTCTTATGTCAAAAACCTCAAAATCAACATTTAAAAAGCCTAATTTTGGTCAAAAAACTTCGAAATCAACATTTTTAAAGCATAATTTTCGTCCAAAACCTCGACATCAACATTTAAAAAGCCAGATTTTCGTCAAAAACCTCAAAATCAACACTTTTAAGGCCTAATTTTGGTCAAAAAACCTCATATTCAACTTACATTTATAAAGCCAAATTTTCGTCAAAAAACCTCGAAATCACATTTATGATGCCTAATTTTCGTAAAAAAACCTCAAAATCAACATTAAATTGACAATTTTTTGTCAAAAACCTCAAAATTATGATGGTAAGAGCAAATATTTTTGTGAAAAAATCTCAAAATCAACGTTTTAAGTGCAATTCCTTTTGTAAAAAAACCTCAAAATCAACATTTTAAAACCCAAATTTCATCCAAAAACCTCAAAGTTAACATTCAAAACTTGGGGGGGGGGGGCAAAGGATTTAATTTGTTTAAAAGGGGGCGCACTGTGTAAAAGTTCGGGAACCTCAGTTTTTGCCTAATATATTTGTCTAAAAGCCAATTTTCTGTTAAATTTTTTTGCCCCCCCCCCACCGGGTTAAGGGGCGCCCCCTTAACTGAAAACCCACTCACACCCTAAGATCCCAGTCCGCCCCTGCCTAGGAGGAGTGAAGGGTGTGAACCGATTTCTTCATTAATACTTTCAATGCAGCTGAACTTTTAAATTCCCAAATCGCCCACAATTTTTGATCGATTGTGTGCGATATGGGCACAAAATCGATCAAAAATTGTGGACGATATTATGCAGAATTTTAAAAGTGGTGGCTTGGATTGCAATTTTTGTGTTTTTAGGAGATGGTTATTTTTGGAAGAAATGCACTTTGCTTAAATACCCTGGCTTTCACCAGATCGAAAATGCCGGGAACAGCTGGAAGAGATACTTCCTCGAACGCTATTTCGCCGAATACATCGAAGAGGCCGAATCTGACTCCATAGACTACCTAGAAGCGAAAAGACTCGCCGAATCGTTCTCCCCTTTTATCCACAAACTCGAAATAAGACAAATGAACGTTCCACGCTGGCCGGAAATCCTCGAGATGACCGATTCTACCGATTCGAACGACTCGAAAGATTCGATTATGAGCGGAATGTCGAAAATGACGCTCTACGCGTACATGAACAGACATGTCAAATATGCCGATCATCCGAGTTCGACCGACCGCATTTACCTCGGAACAATCTTTAGGGCCCTGCACCGCTTAGAAGAGCTTAAAATCTGCTTCGGCTATAAAAACTATTATCGCTACGATATCATGTCGTTTGCCAGAATTCTCAAGCTGGACGCTTTAAGATTAGCGTCGGCCATCGAAGCTATACATAGACTCAGAAAACTGACGATAACGCGTTCCATAATTCCAAGGGAAATGTTCGAACTTATACGAGATAGCATCGAATGCCATGAATACCTTCACGAGCTTGAATTAAGCCGAATGCAACTCGGTGACGAATGTATTGTGGACATCGTTCACATTTTAGTGAACGTCCCAGCCCTTAGGATTCTTTCCCTCAAAGAAAATGGAATAACGACATTAGGCGTTTCTGTATTAGCATATGCGTTGATGCATCGTAAAATAAGGCTTAAAGTCCTCGATCTTTCCTATAACCCTCTCGACGACATCGGAGGTAGCATATTGGCCTCGTTAGTTCTTCATCAAGGCTTTTTGAACAAACTTTATTTACGTGGATGTAATTTAGGGCCGGAGTCAGGAATAAATTTCGGTATGGCGATTAAATACAACGTCGCCATATCAGTTCTCGATTTAAGCGCGAACAAATTCGATTACGAAGCCGGGGAATCGCTTTTAAGAGGATTGGAAGCCAATCAAACGTTAAATTTCCTTGATGTTCGAGGCTGCGAACTCCCATCAGAAACTGTTAACGATATAAATGATATTTGTTTCGAACATACCGAAATGCAACGCAAAAAGTCTCCAGTTTATAAATACGTGCTACCCCTTAAACGAAAGCCTCCATCCATCTACTTAGACTATGGCGAAGAATACGGAGAAATGAGCGAACGAGCAAGCAGACAGGTCATTGAAGTCAAAGAAGAAATCAAAGAAGAACCGCTACCTTTATCCGTAACTTCTGATGATTTCTCAGATATCTCCGATTTTTACAACATCCAAAAAGAAGCGTTACAATTAGCAGGGTATACTGGAACTTTTTCATCTGGGTTTGGTGCTTATATTGAAAATTATGCTGAAATAACTCGTCGAAAACAAAGGGAAAGAAGAGTTTTAAGCGAAGCGACGGAAGAAATAATTTCAGAGCCTGTTCTGCTGCGTAAAATACCATCGAGCCAGTTCTACGACAAATACGGCATGCCGACTACAGGTCCGCCTACTGAAGAATCCTCACGTGGCACATTGCTGTCCCAATATGGAGAATCTGAAATGGAAGAAGTCAAACCAAAGCATAAAGCTTCTGTTAAAGAATCAAGCGATGAACAACTCGAGCATGCCAAGCGTTACTTCCAAATAGGAAAACGAAAGAAAAAGACTAGCTTTGACCATCGCACTAGCATAAAATCCGAAGATGCTGTTTTGGATCGTAGAAGCACGTTGCAGATTGAAAAGCAACTTTTTCAGTTAAGAAAACGCAAAATGAAAAAAGCAGAGAAACCCGTTTTTAAATCTAAAAGAACCGAATCGGACGAAGGGACCATTTTATTCAGCTTGATGAGTGGGTCGAAAGATACGATGAGGCAAAAACAAGGTTCGAAACTTTTTGAAAAGCCTAAGGCAAAAGCAAAGCCCACCTACTGCAAAGATCAATACAAAACTTTGATCGAGCAGAAAACAGAAGAGCCAACGGTTTCCCTTCAAGAAGAAATTTCCACTTTGGAGGAGCCTCGAGGCTCGGCCGAAATCCCATCAGATATTTACAACCCGGAAGTTTCTTCCATTGACTACGAACACGAAATCGACGCCGAGCCGGACATCCCGTTTTGGCGTCCTCAAACCTTCAAACGCCCTGGGAAAAAGTCGATTTCCAGAACAAGACGTATGACGTCAGAAAGGCGTACTACTATCAAAGCACCTCATCGAACCGAAATCGATGAAGTCCCTCCGAAAGTCGTCAACGAGAAAACGTGGAAGGAAATTTTCGACGGCATCATGGAAAGCACCATTGAAACAGCCGAAGACGTCTTCACCTTCAAAAACTTCCTCAACGTCCCACCTGAAGACGGCAAAAGGAAAAAGGCCGACAGCAGACAAAAGCTCATGTCCACTCTCGAAAGAATGAAAAAGCTCAAAGAAATCGAATTAAAATTCTCCAGAGATGAAGGAGAGTCGGAAAAAGCGAAAGAACCCCTCACATACGGCTACACTTCCGAAATAGCCGACGACGCCTTCCAAGCAGACGATTCCTCTTCTGCTGACGACGAACTATCAGAAGAAGAAAACTCAGAAGCCGGCATAACCTACGAGTCTTATTAAAATTTATTTAAAAAATTTTTTTTATTAATAAACCAGAAATAGCAGAAAGGTTTTGTTTGGAGATAAAAAATGTTGGCACATTTCATAACAAGAATTGAAAAATGTAACGTCAACATTGACGATTCGGATGATATAAACCAGGAAATCAAAATGAGAAACACATTTGGGTGAATGTTCCACCATTTATAAACGATCCGATGTTTATTTGAGCTCTTTCGAAGCGATCCATGAGGCGATCCCTTTTCCCAGCATCCCCGAACAAAAGTTTCTTTCGAATACAAAAAAAATGAACAAACAGTTCGATCATGATTATCATAGTTAATTAGCTTCCCCGGTGAACAATCGCAAAGTTTGAAGCCCACTCCTAAATGAATTAATCCCCTTGGGTGTGTTGGATCGATCGAAATTCCTCCCTACCTGATTCCCGTTCCACCATTACGTAAAATCATTACAAGGACATCGATTAAAATAAATGACAAAAAAACAAATTAGAAAATGTCTTCTTCAAACAATCAGGACCAGACAGTAAAGTTGGCTTATTGGCTTTTTTTTTCTTTCTCTGTAACCCCAAATCCTGCTCATCCAAGGTCCACTCTATCCCTTTTTTCCCACCCTCTCTTCCGGAATCCCCACTCAGAGTAAAACATTCTGATTGACCAACTTGGCAACTCCTCGATCAAGTTTCTTCCCCTACTTCATCCAAGATCCTCATTTCAGATAAAAGATACCCAGAATGACGCCTTTCCCTTCTGACAATTTTTTTCCGCCCTCGAGGCTCCTCTTTTCCGCCATAATACTTTTTTTCGTCAAAAAAGTTAATAAGTTGACTAATATTTTTACAATTTTCATAAAATTCAGTCTAAACAGTTTAGATTCCTTTGGCAAAAAGCCAAAACTGGATGTTCCAAGAACCACATTTCAACGGCTAATTGCCATTGATGTAATTGACCATTTAGTTGATATATTTCGAGTAAACTGGCTCATGTTTTTGACTTGAAGGATGTTTAGCCAAATTTTTATGCTTCCCAATTTTCTCGGGATTGCATATAAGGGGGAAAGGGACATGACGGGAGTGACAAGGGGCCGATAAGGCGAATCCTATAAAGAGGATGGGCTTTTATACCGGATATTGCTTATTACCCGCCTTTAATACACCCACGATATCACTCAAAATAGATTTAGTAAATCCTATGGCTTTGAAAAGACGCTTTCCATGTATGAAAATTACAAAAGGTTAAGCAGAGAAGAGGTTAAAATATAATGGATAGGGATTAAAAGGAAATGAGTTTTTATAATAGAATTTCGAGGTCAAAGGGTCCAGAAATGTGATAAAGATCGAAACTGCAGTCAAATAAGGTACTGACTTCTAAAACCGGGCAAGAAGATAGGGCAAGCAGTTCTTGTCGAATCCTGTGGTGGGTTCGATTCCCTCACTTGGTCAAATATTTGGCCCATTTTCTGGCTGTTTAAGCTCCTCCCCTATGACTGAAATATTGGCGAAGAATAATTTATAACAAACAAAAAAGGTGTTCTTTGAATACAGAGAGGGGAAAAAAAATTACTTTTCGCGTCTATCACAAAAACCAACGTCGAAAAGCCATACGTCAACGAAATTTCATTTAAAACGACGAGAGAGAAAAAAACCTTAATTAGTTTTCCAATAACTAATTGAACGTGACAAATTCGTAGGTTGTGACAGATTGTGTTGGTTGAGTGAACAAAATTAGGTTGACATCTCTCACGTTGAAAACGTATCTTTCGAGCTCCATTCTAGTGAGACCCTTTTCAATTAACGGCTTCAATTAGTCGTACCGGATAAATCGACCGAAATCAAGCATCGACCTTTCCCAATAACTTCCGCATCATTATCGACAATCGCTTTCATAAATTTCGACCATTTACTAAGCCAAAATCAGACATGAGGTTTTAAATCTTACAAAGTTGCTACAAAAGGTTATTAGAATTGAAATGAATTTTTTTTATTTGATTTGAAAGTACAAAGAAGTAGGCTTAATTAATGAGCTCCTTAATTGCTTTTATACTTAAAAGTTAGGGAGTTATAACGACATCAGAATCATTAGGAGTGTCTCCTCACCGGTATCTTCCCGGTCCCTTTTCTCTCTCATGCTTTTTCCCCACTATACCAAAACCCTCTTTTCTTTTCATTAACTCTCCTAATCCATTTTTAAATCATCCGGCTTTCCACTTATAAAGCCTTTCCCGACATAAAAGTCGTTTTTAGCCCACACTAGATAAAAGTGGTTTTAACTCGCATTTAATCCGATCGATACTAAACTTTTTTATTTTTTTTTGTTTCAGGAATGCCCTGAAGGAGTCGTTCAAGAAGACGCCTTTAGAGATATTTATACGAAATTTTTCCCACACGGAAGTAAGCTTGAAAAAAATAATAAAGCACGTTTTAAATTTAATATTTTTTTCTGCGTAGGGAGATAAAAAAGTAATTTTTTGATCTTGAGGTTTCTTTTGTTCATTAAATATTAAAACTCTGATTTCACAAAGTATCATATATCACCGGTATCTTATGTATTATTCGCTCATTTCACCCCTATTTTTCACACCCTTTAATTCTTTAGCTTTACATTTTTTCCATTTCTCCGTGACATTTAAAAGTCAAATAATGAAAGATGAACGTTTGAAAAACAAAGTCGACGGGTTGTGAAGGGAGCGATTGAGGGCTTTCTGCGATTGTCGGCCTAAATCACTCCTCGATAACTAACGATTTATCTCTTGGGACTTATTTTTGTCAGATATTGCTTTCCGGACGATAAAGCCCCGTCCCGGAGCCCATAGAGCATCTCAAATGGAATGAAAATTAATATAAAACGTTTTACGTTGATTTATTATTTACAAACTTTGTGATTTCTTTAAAAAATGTCAGCTTTTATGAAACTCGAAGAGAAAAGAAATCCGTTTCTTTGATCCAAACATGGTTAAATAAAATAAAAGTTGGGGCTTTGATAGCACGTTTATTTTACTTTTCATTAGGGGTTGTGGCCTTTTTTTTTTTGGAAAATCAAATTAATGGGAATGTGAAACGTAAATGAAAAGGGCGAGTGGCGGTTTCATTATTCGTTGACATCTAAAACAAAGGCCTCGTCAACCTCTTGTAATATAAAAGCGAAAAAAAATCTAATAAATTAAAGTTTTAGATGAAATTGTTAAGTTTATCTATATTTGGTATCAAGATAGGTCGTTTTTCGAGCAGGAGTCGATCCTGTCCTGTCAAAAGAAGACTGATGGCCTCCGGAGGGTTGTGGGGGTGTGGTCACTACGTTTAACTAAAACGTCTAGATTTTACCCCCTGGCGAATATTTTTCTTAAAGAGTCGGGGATGAGTTTTGGGCCGAAAACTAGGGCGAAGTATTTAAGGGTAAATTATCAAAAAGTTTAATTGTCTTTTTAAGTAAAGGGAAATTGAGTTGAGCCCTTTTCGGGTGTGGTGGGGGGAGCGAAGGGACTTTTTTTTATGAAAAATGAGGGAGGTTGAAAATTAACGAGGAGGGCACGCATTTTCAAACTTAGCTCGGTGATTGTCAGATGTCCTTTGCCGGTTTTAATGAAACTTAAAAGTTAGTAAATAGGCTAAAAAAAATGGAAAAAGATGAACCTCAACTCAAAATGGACATATCGTTTTCTAGCCTCTAAAGAGAAGCTACGTGAATTTAAGTCGATTTTAGGTAAGATAGAGATCTGAAGAGTCCCAATTTTGAGAAAGTTTGAGTTATGGAGTGCCCCCTCCGTTCCACGTTTTTATCATTTTAAGAACGTCACCTTGGATTTTTCTAAATTGATTTTCGACGTCTTGGATTTTCTCGATATCCCCAGGGGATATAAGCTCGAGACGATATTTATAACTTTTCGCCAAGTTTCATTACATTGTGGGAAACATCTGACAACTCTTAATTCTTCAGTTGTCCAATTAGCTTCCGTTTTTCGTTTCGAGTCCATTTAAACTTGATAATTGCCCTTTTCTGCGGGACAAGATAGTTCTCCATGTCTTCTTAGCGGAAGGGTACCTTATAAATTATTCATGTAAAGTCACTATATTAGGTTGAGCTTAAGTGGTAAACAAGTCTCATTTATTCGAGACAAAATTCGAGTAAAAATAGAGGGACCGGATTTGAGTGTTGGCGAACAAATCTTCGTTAAAACTTTAACCGGGTCAAACTGTTCGCACTTCTCGCTGTGGTGAAGTTAGCGGTAGTAAATTTTTTAATTTAATTTACATCGAATTCCGAGTTTATTTTAATCTTTAAAACATTAATGGGAGGCTTGAAAGGAATGAAAACTTTTAATGATTCACACAGAGAATATAGATGGCCTCTTTTAAGCCGACACCTTCATAACTTTGTGGTAGATCCAAGGAAAACGAATTTTTAAATTGACAAAACCTCTTTTTTATACAAAATCTGAAAATTAAAAACAAACTAAATGATGCAATCTAGGCAGCGTTCCGCCCAGTTAACATCATGTTCAAGTTTTTATTCTAAAAAAAATTCAAGAAGGAAAATAATTTGCAGTGGACCGATTTTATCTAAAGGAGCAGTTTTAAAAATAAATTTTTTAATTATTTTTTAATATTTAGGAGTTATTAAATTTTTTTACATAAAAACTTCATCGTAAAATTTTTGTGCTAAATATCAGGATTTGAATAATGTAGCAAGTATTCTAATGAATAATAAATTTTGATTTATTAGTTTAATTAAAGTTTGAATGTATGTAAAGGGTTTATTTGAATGTGAAGGGAATTAATATTCAAGTAAGCCCGGTAAGGATGAAAATTGTTAATTAATAGGTGAAAATCTGGAGCAAACGAGTTCTAACATTTATAGCAGAACCACTTTTTATAATAAATGAAGCGGTTTTGTTATGGATCTAAGAACATGTTTGCAATGATCGTCCGGAAGAAAAAGGGGGGATGGGTAGGTGGGGGAGGGGGAAGCTTTAAAAGAAGTGGCTGATAAGATTTTAAAAGACTAGCTTTCCATAGAAAGTCGAGCGCCTCTCAAGAAAATCCCATTTGTCAGGGGAGTCTGGGGGGTTGAAAACTATTCCCCTAAGCTATTTTTATCCTTACGAAAATTCTTTTTTTCGATAAATTCGAGTTGAAGAGTTTTCTGAAAGTATAATTTTCCTTCGACAAATGAAATAAAAAAATTGATTTTTTTTCTTCTTCCAAGATGGGTTTATAAAGGGAGACTCGGTTGTGTTATTAATACTTGAGTTCTCCTCGATAAATCTCTTTTTATGAGGATAATAAATCATGATGAAAACTATTATGGACTTAAGATATAATGGTAATATTATGCATTAAACATAATTTTTGTGTTGAAATAATGGCTTTGTCGAGACCAAACTTTTAACAGAAACAAATTAAGAGAATGTTTAGTTTAAAACAAATCTCAATGTTTTATGATCTTTTTAAAATTTTGCTGTAGATTAAGGTCAAATTGAATAAATGTAAAGGGCAACATTTAAATGTGCGTCCTAAGATTAAATCGGTCCCTAGATTCATGATAAAAAAAAATTTTTTTCTTTGCCAAATAACTGGGGGATAAATGCTGTTCGTTTTTTGGTAAGCAAACAATAAAAGGGTCTGGGTTTGGTCTAGAAGTTATGTATGTAGGAGGATCCCCCAAAACTGGAACTTTCTTAAAAAGTGCACTAACTCTAAATATTACTTCCGTACAACTCCTCCAAACTCCCACCACCTAGCCCACACCTCCAACCACCTCCCCATCTCCCACCACCTCCCCACATCTCCAAAATATAGGTCGTAACTCTCCTAAGAAAAAAAGAAAGAAACGAATAATTGATTCATGATGGCCTGCGACATAGATTTTAAAGCTTTAAAATGTTTTTATGAGATCATTGATTTTTAAAAAGCCTCCCGGAAGTAATAAAAGCGCCCTCGTTACGGTTCCCACAGAGTTGCGGGAAAAGCGAAATTATGCATTTCAAATTATTCATCGGAGGTCAGGAAACGTTTGAAGGGCTAAGCGTAAGTGTATATTTTAACCCGGTAGCCCCAAGGGCTGCATTAGATTGTGGGAAGAGATGCGCCCTCCTAACTACATAACTTACCCTCCCACCTCCTCGCCCATTACTACGATTTAAAACGGCTCCTTTTCTCCCTTCCCGAATTTTCGATGAAGAAGGGGAAAAATACATTTTTAAAAATTCAATATTGATCTTTCGTGAGGGATATAGAACGGGTTGATTTATGTGTTAGGACATCTGTGCTCTGATTACCTGTCGGTAACAAGGCACGATTGAAATTCGTCATCATACCGCAGACATCGCCTCTCAGTTTCCATTTCCATATTCATAAACTAGACCCAATGACCTTTTTTGCCCCCGATTTTTACAACGGCTTACTAATAGAAATCAGACTTTATTGTCGACATTGGTTTTTGGGGTGGGTTTCCTTTTAAAATTTGAATCGACTTTTGCATTTACTGATCCGTATTTGGGCAAGATGGTACGCCCTTCTTCCTTTTTGACGGCATCATTTTCTTTACGTGCAGCAGCCATTTTTTGCTTGGAAACGTATCTCCTTTGAAGCTGTTTGACCCTTTCTTTTCTATAAAATTCATAATCTCCTCTTATAAGATCCCTTTCGGCTACCCATCTCTTTTGATATTCATTTCTCAACAAAGCCCACATATCATGTTTTTCCTATAAAAGATGGTCAGAAAATGTATCATTTTTCGTTTACCTTTTCGAAAGAAGGCTTGAAACGCGGAAAAGATTTAGAGTCTGTGAGTTCGAAAAAGGTCGCACGTTTTAACGGTTTGTCCCTTTGCCATAAATATCCGGCCATATTTGAAAATCGAAAATGTTTCAAGCATGTGTTTGCGTATTTAAATTAACGAAAACGCGCCGACCTACGCTTCGCAAACAGTTTACATGTAAATATTAGATCCGGGGGCGTTTTGATCATTTCAATCCTGCGGTCGGGAACAAAGAGTTTAGATTGGTTGGGTGAGGGCGATGGGGGCTGAGAGGGAGAATTTCAACCCTTCCGTGTTCTTCCTACTTCACTTGGTTCATTCAATGTGAAACTGCTTGGAAGAGCACATTTCATTCATGCCAACTCATCCATTAGATTTCAACAGCGGATGAGTTGCACCGAGTACAAAAGAGAAAAGACCAAAGAAAATAATACAAAAAAAAGTTTAATTAAGTCTAAGTGCCGAAGAAGTTTTGAACTCTTTAAATACTTATTCGAATAGTTTTGACACGATTTAGAATCAAGTTGGAGATCTAATTAAGAATTGACATTGACGAGTCGTCCCAACTACTTTCATGGACAACTTAGCCAAACTTTGCTCTAAAATATTTAACCATTTTCAATTTCTCTCGTGAGCTGTAGGCCTTGTTTGTCCATTTGGAAAGCATAAAACTTGTTTCTAGGGAATTTTACGAGGGCAAAATGGAGCAAAAGTTAGGTTTAACGGTTGATTTAAACTTCAAAAGAAGTTAATGAAAGGAAGAGGTGATTGAGGGGAGACGAGCGGTCGAGAGGTAATAACTGTAGACACAAATCTAAAGTTTTGCCATGATGTAGCCTCGGAGTTAGTCCACTCCCTTGTTTTTCGACGTTAGACTCTACTTTATATGTGAACAACTTAAACCGACAGTCTTGACAGTCAAAGACCTAAATCTCTGAAAATGAAACGGAGAGAAAAGAGATAAGAGTTGTATCCATTGTCAAAAGTTTCTAATCCCACTATTTCACAAACATTCCATCACTGTCCACACATCCATCTATAGGTGATCCACACATCCATCTATAGGTGGCCTCCACATCCATCTATAGGTGGCCTCCACATCCACCTATAGGTCTATGGGAGCGAAACCGTTTATGTAATTTTAAATTAAAAATTTGAAGTTCTGCAGAATTTCCTTTCTCACTCAGAGGTATTAAAATACATACCAACAACTATTATCGGGAACCGAAACGGACTCATGATCACCTCACGGGAACCGATACGGTATCATCCCTCCCATCACCTCCCATTACCTCTCCTACCCTCCGCCTCTCCACCCTAACTCCCACCACGTTCCCTCACCCTCCCCCAAAATTCACCTCCCATCACCTCCTGGCTCCTATGCCAATTCATCAATTTAGTTAAAGACTTTTTAATTAGCAAATTAAATATTATTATAATATCAATTTATATTAAAAATATTAACGTTTTCGACGTTTCTCCTCAATTTGAATAGAATTAAACGTCGTCGGTATATTTTAATATTTATAAGGGATGAAAAGTCGATGGGAGACGTACGTTTCCTGAGCCTTGGATATTAGAGGGTTCCCAGGAGATAAATGAAACCCTTGCGTATAAAATGAGAACATTTGCTTGGAAGAGACGAGGGAAAATTGGAAAATTCTTCGAGTAATCTCGCCCTATGTAGGGAGGCATCTGGTAATTCAAATGAAAACCCCCTCAGGAAAGAATAGCCAAGGATCAGGAGATTAAAAAATGATTAATATGGAGAGAGAAAAGGGGATTTCGTTAAATCAAAAGGAAAGTGTGCGGGGAAATTTATTTATGGAACACGACCTAATCTTCGGATTGCGTGTTGGGGGAGGTTAAATAAAAAAAAAAAGAGAGAGAAGGAAAAATACGCGGGGCGGTTCAAGTGAGACTTGAGACAGTGTAACTTAAAAGGAGCCGGCTATTTCACTCTAAAGATTACCTTTGATACCCAAGACTTCAAAAGAAAAGGAGACGTAGCAGAAAATTAAATTTACGAATCGATTCGTCGATTTGCAATATTTTTGCTAACGGTAGTTTTATTTGGAGTCCTTATAGAGTGAAACGTTCGCGTGCCCTAGATGGATAAATGAGCGATTTGACCCCGTCCGGGGGGACCCGTCGCTCGGAAAACTAGCGTGCCTAACTTTTGGAACTTTTCCAAATTGATAAAGCTTCTGCAGTTCGGGATGGATGTAATTCGCTGCATTGGGGATTTTCACAAAAAATAAAAGGATTAGGATCGAATCACGCAAGCAAACAAAAAAAAGCTTCGAAGCTGTCTGCAGACTAGGGAAAATTTTGTACCCTCAGCACAGTCCCAGAATTTCAGCCATTTTCTATTATGTATTAAAAAAAATCACCCAATCAGGCAACATTGGACAATGTAATGTACTCCAATGTGAGAAAAATCACCCAATCTGACGACACTGAGAAATAGTCCAAGTGGTAATTGCCCACTTTAACAAAGCCGGGCAATGTAATGTCCGATATCAGATAAATCACAAAATCTGGCAACAATGTAATGCATCCCAATCTGCTGTTTTTCCAATAAGGCAACACTGTAAAGTAGCCCATTTAGCAATAAATCCCCTAATCTGTCCAGACTGCCCTAAGGCAACCACTTCAACCCTCCACTTCTAAATCAAACCTTTATCCGCCCAGGGCATTTTAACCTTCCACCCCACCCATCCCCAATTTTCATAAAATTTTCTACTGGGATATAAAATGGGGCTAAAAAGGTAAACAAGGCATTTCATCTTGACCTTTTTCACACTATAAAACTTAAAAGCTTTTACGCTTTAACCTTTGACCAAAAATTTTAACAATTACTTTTCAACAGTCAATTTTTAACTTTTTGCTCCAAATAAATAGCACTTTTCAACCTCCTCGTTGATGAAAGCCTCCTTGATACCGGTCTTAAGACTCAAGAGCTTCCTTCCCACTAAAATACTCTTCAAATTAACAAAAAAAAATTCAGCAAACTCTAACCGTTTTAATTTTAAATTGGTACAAAGGCCCACTTTTTAAATTACATAACTCTTAATGCGCTGCCCTCTGCGAAAAATTGTCCTTCGTATAATTAATCCAAACAAAATTACCAACATAAATAATCCTAATTAATTTTGTCTACGTCCAGCAGTTAAGGAGATACTTTAGGATGTATTAAACAAAAATAGACTAATTTACATTTTGAGGAAGTTTATTTAGGAAATAAGCAAGTTATATTTTGTTTTCTGAGAAATGTCAATTTGAATAGATGTCACGTTTCGTCGTTGCTAAATATGGGGTGAGGTTGGCTAAGTCTTCGGCTAGTCGGAAAAGTTCTAGTTTTCTAGTCCCCAAGGCGTGGGCTTAACTTATTCATGGAATTTCTCCCAACTAAGCTTTACCGTCGTATAAAAGGATTTCATTACTCGAGGGGAGTAATTTAAGGCTTTTCATAGTCTTGTAAATGGGTTTATTGTATAGGGGAGACCCTCGCGTTTATATTATTTCACTTGAAAAATAATTGAACACTCAAAGCGATTTCATAATGGGCCCTTTAAGAAAAGAACTCGGAATATTTTAATAGGATCGTTTGTTTTTATCCCTCTTGTGTATCAATATCGAAATATGCAGCATTTTCCGAGATGGTTTTATAAGTGATCCATGATGCTGGCTGAAGGTCAATTGAGCCGTCAAGAGAGGAAAATGTCACTGGTAAATGTCAGAAACGCTTAGTGAAGTGTCTGGAGCCCTAACGAGGCCCATTACTACAAAACCCTTCTATAAATCTAACCAATTTGGACTTGTCACTTTTTTTTTTCGCGTGAGAAACTCTTTAAATGGTCTTTTATAAGTTTAATTTTGTTAAACCTTTTATTTATAATTTTGTATAGGAAAAATGATGGATGAAAGACAATTTAAAAGGAGAAGAATTTGGGTAGACGTTTATTTGGAGACTAATGAAAGAACTTTTCCATCGGATTGATTGAATGAGAGCTGATTGAAAGAAACGCTCAATAAAACGAATGGAGTTCTTTTTTTCAAAACACCCCTTAATTTAAACTTCCCCAACAATAGGAATTCATAGTTTAAAGTACTCTCACAATCAACTTGCCGGAGAAGTTGACAGTGAAGTTTTATGAAGAAAAATTGCTTTCATTATAATGAAAATTAGGATACCCCTTTCCATTGGACTCTATCGTTCATGACGAATATGGGGCTTCAGCTCAAAAAATGAGACAAAATGGGATTTCTGGTTTTTCGCATGGCAACAAAGTAAAGCTTTTGAACATCCTAATCCAATTTCTTCA
Organism: Orius laevigatus; assembly: GCA_018703685.1. NCBI lineage: Eukaryota > Metazoa > Arthropoda > Insecta > Hemiptera > Anthocoridae > Orius > Orius laevigatus. Next base: position 95,456 of record JAGWEN010000035.1, on the reverse strand, counting down.
ATAAGATGAGACATTTTTGAGTCAAATGAGACCAACCCTAGCTCTCTGGCTTCTATAATGATGGAAATAGGATTTTTTTTTTCTTTAAGGATTTTTGGGCCAATTAACTTCAAAACAGTTATTTTAAGAATTTCTTCTTCATGATTGGTGTTGAATTAATAAAAAATTTCAAAAATAGATCGTTTTTCGTTTCGAAGATTCCCCCCTTTTTTGGTTCCGCTTCCAAGAAGGCTGGGATTAGAATATTTTAAAAATAATTATTTTTGTGTGAAATCATTTTTTAGCTCTCTTTTCAAGTTCGCCATCCCCTTAGCCTTAAAAATAAAAAAAATAAGCATAATAAAATATGGGACTAGGAAAAAATTTTACTTCTCCGTCTCTTGAAGGGAAAAAGCGGAATACGGGGCCGGTTTTATTTTCGCTCCAGTCGTTATTTTCGCCCTAATGCCAAAACAGAAGAGATTCTTTTTTGTATCTCCCTTACCTCACCTCCCTCCTTTTACCACTACCATTAACGGTTTTTCATTTCCACTGGGAATCAAAGAAAAGTTGACATTTCCCCGTTTCAATTTCTTCTCTCTTTGTTACCGATGTTAAAATGAATAAAAACAACGGAACTTCCCGATTCTGTTTTTCCACTTTTCCAATTTATAGATATTGAGCTTGTTTTTGACAACTGCTTTTGAAAACAGTTCTAGTTTTTTTTCCGCTTTTACAATAAACCTTAATTTAATTTTTGGTCTAGAATTTAATAGAAATATAGTTTTTTTTGTAGATAGAAAGGACTAGAATAGATTAGCGTTTTTTTTTTGTTTCAGATGCGACGTTATATGCACATTACGTGTTCAAAGCCTTTGATGTCAATTGCAACGGCGCCATCAGTTTCAGAGTCAGTAGTATTTTACATTTTCCTTTTTTATTTCCTTCATCTAGTTTGCATGAATAGCTTTTAGATAGAATAGAAGATAAAATGGAATTGAATGGTTGACAAATAGATTTTGACGTTTTGCCCTTAAAGGAGGATTTTTGAAAAGGGACCTTCCTTTTCCGAGGCTTCAATGGGGGTTTCTTTAAGATTGATGATTGGGAGTGGGGGATTAACGGTGACTGGTCCCGACGCTCTGGGTTATTAGCGAAAAACTCCCTTCCTTCACAAAAGAATCATCCCAGCGCGTTTGGAAGCGTCGGAAAATCGATGACTTTTGTGTTTAGAAAAAACCCTAGCACCTTTTTTGTGAACATATCCCCTCACTTAAAGATCCTAATAAATATAATGCCCTAGACAACAATGGTCAACATGGTCGTTTAGCCTTAAAATATCGAATAACTCGAATTATTGGAGTGCCTAACAGGACAAGACCAATGATACTGTTTCTCTGAAACCACCAAAGTTTCTTTCTATACAAGACCTGCAGTTAGAGTGGACCAGCCTATTATCTGCCAGACTTTTGAACTCACGAAAAGAAGTACCCAATTCCCCCTTGGATCTTAGTGAGGAATCGATTGGCATCAATGAATTTAAGGGTATCAACGAAACCTAGGTTTTGACCAAAGAAATCGATGATTTGCAGTTTATTTTGCCAGCTATTCTTAATTCAGGAACTTTTTGATTTACATCGTCAAAACCTAGGTTTCGTATTCAAAATAATAAAGGTAGGGCCTCTCTGGAGAACCCTGTACGCCGGATCCAAAATTTATCGATGCTAATCGATTCCTTGCTAAAATCCAAGGGGGGTTTACTTCGATACTTTTTGTTGTCAGGTCAAAAGTCTGGCAGATAATCCGCTGTCCACTCCAACTGGTACCCTGTTTAAAAAGATTAAATTATTTTAGGTTTGCTCTGAAGAATCATATATTGAAATGATTCTAGTGGCGATCAATATTGTAAGCTTCCCAGTAAGAGGATTTGTCAAACACGTCGGACCGAAATGGAAACGAATGAACCTCCCAACCCTTCTAATCAGACGTAGTCGATACAGAGTTGTAAAACACCTAAACCCGCATTCGAGATAGGGTGGAGGGAGGGAAAAAAAAGTCACAAATTATGAGTTTTTTTCAGTCTGAAAGGTTTTCTTTTATTTTCCTATAGGGCTGAGGGTGACCCAACAGGGTTGAATTTATGACGGAACACCACTTTTCCTATTTTTATTTTCGAGGGAAATTTACGGCCTTTTAAAACCGAGAAGGGAGTCAATACTGCGTATTCTACACAATTTTTTATCTTTTAAAAAATAAAAAATAAAAAAAAAGCTCTAATAAAAATTTGAAGTATGTAATTAAAAGGGCAAAGAGGGACGTGTGTTAAAATATCACTTTAAATGGTGTCTGATGAATTGATGAATTATTCAAGAAAACACCGGCTTGAATCCCGAGGCTAAACGACTGTCCCAGCGCTCGTCAGTTGCCAGGCAACAATTTGCACGCACTCCTCTTTACGTTCATTTATAAATAAAACCGCACCTCCCTTTTTATTATGGTGAAAAACTCTTGGAATTATTCAAACATTTTTTCCCCCTTCACTTGTAAATTGCATGAAAACTCTTTTTTGTCGTTTTTTTGTTTAATTAATTCAAAATTCCGAATCCTACTTCAAGCAAAAAGTTGTTGTTGCAGCCAAAAATAAAATTTTACTTCTCAAAGAAAAAAAAATCTTCATAACCAAATGAGGTAGTACCATTCTAGAGAGCATTTTGACTTACAAAAAGTTGTCTAAAAAATTTTATTGTTTTAAATGGTCCATTTGGGTCCCAATAACATTTTCGAGTTATAGGCAGAAAACTGAAAAAAGTCACTGTTTTTCATCTGCCAAAAGTTGTGCCAGGACGGTATTTATTGGCACTCTTCAAAAACATGATTGGGATCCAAATGGACCATTTAAAACAATAAAATCTGTAAGGGTTTTTAAAAGGGACTGGGATAAGGGATATTGGGAATAGGGATTTAAGGAATAATAAATACTCTTGAGGACCCATACATCTTGACTTTATTGTAAAATAATAAAATTAATCAAAAACAAAACCCTTAATTTTTTCTACCTAAGAACACGATTTATTTTCCAACAAGGATTCCCAGGGATCTTTAAAATGTAAACTTGAATTCTCCTACCTTGAGCGGACCTTCAACACGAGGAAGTCCGGAAGCGGCAATTGGCCACAAGCCCTGAATTTTGGGCGTTGCATTTTGGGCATAATAAATTATTATGATTATTTCTAATCTAAATTGGTATCAGAATCTATCTAAATTGGTGTCAGAAGCGGTAGAAGACGAACTACCACGTAGAGACGAAGACGATGAATATGACGGGTACGACAAACTGTAAAATTTCGATTTTTGGGAAAATGGCGGATCCGGATACGAAGATTCAAAATCAATTTGATGCACGAAGGGGTCAATGTTTTAGTTGTGGCTTGAGGGGAAATTTGTCGTATAATTGTCCTCTTAAGGGTAGAGGGCGTAAATGTTTTATGTGCAATAGATTCGGGCACATTTCATCGAGTTGCTCTGCCGTGAATCTAGAGAGGGCGATAAGAAATTTGATCAACCAGTATTTGAATGGGACAGACGCAGAGGTTGATGTTACGATTACAGTAAAACATAAAAAGCCGAACGGGGGTGTTCAGAGGAAACCTCAAGTTGTCGGGGGAGAAGTGTCGCAAGCTTTGGAGACAGTAAGAGGTAGGCGGCGGAAATCGAAAACTGATTTTGTGAAGGTCGACAGCAAGATTCCTAAGGGTAGAACGAAGCCTTGGCTAGCGGCCCAAGGTGGACTTGGAAAAATAGAGCCTATCAGTCCATCAAGAAAGGGGACGTTATAGTAGAGAGAGAAGGTAATAGTGTGAACATGATAAAGGAGATGGAGCAGAAAGAGCACGAGATAGCGCAGAAAGAGCTCAAGTTAGCGCAGAGAGAAGAGGAATTGGCGGCGAAAGAAGAGGACATCTTATGGAGAGAAAAGGAGATGTTCGGTGACTAAGGAGCCAACTTGACGATCCCAGGAAGGATGAAGTGTAAAGAAACATATGATTTATGAAATAAATCATAGAATGAATATATAATCTGCTGAATAAGCAACAAATATTTTACAATATGTAGTTCCAAATTTTCCTACGAGGGCGTAGGACTTTTCAAACCGGGGGAGGAATTGTGAGGGCTATTAACTGGTAGGAGTCCGGAGGGTGGATGGTCCCTGGGAAATGGAGGTCTCATGCACCATGGACGGATGGGTTGCCCGTCCAACGGGAGGGGCTTGTGGATGGTGGTCCGGGAAAGACCTTGCATATTAGAGCTTGGGAAAGATTTGATGGACCCGCAGGGCCACCGGTACCAGAGGTCATAATCCGGGGGCGGACAGGGCCTTGGCTACTGAACCCTCAAGGTTCCGAAAAACAAACTGTAACACCGGAAAAGAAAGCAAGGCATTGGTCAACGCTCTCGGAAAATGAAAACCATCAACAAGAATTAATGAAGGCTAAAGATTCCCAGGTGGGGACCATTTACAAAAACGCCCAAAATTTAGGGCTCGTGGCCAGTTGCCGCTTCCGGACTTCTTCGTGTTGAAGAGTCTGCTCAAGGTAGAAGAATTCAAGATTTTAAAGATCCCTGGGAATCCTTGTTGGAAAATAAATCGTGTTCTTAGGTAGGAAGGGTTTTGTTTTGAATAATTTTATTATTTTACAATAAAGTCAAGTTTTCAGGGTCCTCAAGAGTATTTATTTCTTGAATCTCTATTCCCAATATCCCTTATCTCCCAAAGTCCCTTTTAAAACCTTACAAATCTTTTCCTGGATAGGGCCCTTCAAACTGCTCTGTAGACTTGACTAGTACTAGGATTCGGATAATTTTATAATATGTATTATATGTTTTCTTCTTGTTTTGAAGGATTTACTGGTGACATTATCGACTCTCCTCCGTGGTTCTATATACGAGAAACTACGGTGGGCATTTAAACTTTACGATATTAACGGAGACGGTTGCATTACCAGATCTGAGCTCGGGGAGATCGTTATAGCTGTCCACGAGCTTATGGGTAGGCGAGCGAATCATGTAAGTTTAAATTTTTTATTTAAAAAAAATTAGGTAAAAAATCCCATCCTTGATCCAAGCCTGAAAACCAAGTTTTGAAATATAAAAAGTCGAACCAGGAAAATCGTTCAGATTTTAATCATGGGGAGGAAACATCCCAAGGGTGTACGAATGGGTTTCTGTATCTAAACCCACTTTTCGAACAATCTCACCGCCAATTAAAACATAATCGAAATATATTGCTTGTGAAAATTGGCTCAGATTTTAATTTAAAAAATTAAAGCAGCGCAAATAAAACGTGACAACAAAACGGTTCGATAAGAACATCCCCCGAGGAGACAAGAGGAGGGATGTTTCTTTGGAAAGGTTCCAAAAAAATCCAATCCTTTGGAGTGATCTTGTGACCGCAAAACAAGAGGAAAAGATTCTCTAATAAACCATAAAAAAGCGTCTTTTCCGAGTGAAAAAATAGGCAACTTGGTTGTCTCACGCGATATTTTAATGAGGTGACGATAAAATCTGACTAGATACGTCTTCTGTTTACCAATCTTGACGTTCTTGGAGTTTAATCGCCCTTTAAACTTGGCCGTAACGTTTGTGTGGCGTGGTTTACAAAAAAACCGTAAATTAAATCCTAATCTGATATAAAACATCTTGAATATACAGTTTTTTTAGGTAAATATTTATCCTGGAAGGGAAAAAAAGAACTTTAGTGCACACAAAAAATTTGCGTAACCAATGTATAGAAACCTATGACGGGAATGAACCATCCAGGGTCTACTATTCCGTGTGGCCCATATACATTGCGGGCTTACATAATTGAGGCGCCTTAACAGCGAAGGAGTCGTTTTTAATAGAAAGGCGATATTCGATAGAGATCTCAGGTTTTTACACGAATAGGCTAAAAATAAATCGACAAAATAATGATTCCAGAAAGAACGGCTCAAGGCAAAGAAAGAAAAATAAGCTTTCATAAGGGCCATTCTTCCAAGTGTGACGTTTCGAGATGACTTCCCTTTTTATCTTTTAACATTCTATAAAAGAAGATTTTTTCTTGGGAACGGCTTTTAAGAAGATTCCTTCAGTGCTTTTTTAAGAGATTTAAATCGTTTTCATTAAAAAATGTTTGCATAAGTGGACAGTAGCCTCAAGGTAGAGTGTTTTCTTTTTTTCTTTAAGGGTCCCTGGATCCCATTAAACTTTATACACAAAAGGGAGAAAGGCAGGAGCAAAATAAACCTTCTTACATTTACATAGTGCGCCCGGAGAGTCCCATCCCTTAATTGGAACCCCGTTCTTTCCGACACGAAATTCGCCTGATTAGACTTTTTCAGGATTTATAACATTTTTATTTATAAAGATTAATTAAAATTAAAAAAAAAACGTCAGAAACAAATTATTTTCATTTCGACACGTAGTAAAGGGAAATTAAAAACAAATATTCTCGAATATAATTAAAACGTTGTAAAAAAGGAGGGTTTTTGGTATAAAATCAACCCTCGATCATAAGCACGGAAGGCGAAATGAATACATAATGTAAACGTTCAACAAGGCAAACGTCAAATTAAAGCGAAATCACCCCTACACAGGGTCGGATACGCACACACGATGCTAGATACTATTCCTTTTTGACAATTAGTGCTCTTTTTAAATTGATTTTTGACCCTTTTTTGACAGGGCCCCTTTTAACTAGAAGCTATTTATTCATTTTTGACTAATTAGACCCTTTTGAGCTTGAATTTGAACCCTTTCTGGACAATAGGTGCCCTTTTAACTAGTTACTACACCTTTACTACAAATAGGGCCCTTTTTAGCTTGATTTTTGATCCTTTTTGGACTCTAGGGGCCCTTTTTACTAAATACTACTCCTTTACGATAAATAGAGGACTTTTTAGCTTGATTTCTGACCCTTTTTAGGCACAAGGGGCCCTTTTAACTAGAAGATATTCTATGACTAATAAGGCCCTTTTTAGATTGATTTTTGACCCTTTTTGACAAATAAGGCCCTTTTTAGCTTGATTTTTGATGATTTTTAGGCACTAGGCGCCATTTTAACTACTTACTATTCCTTTAAGTGTTTTTTTAAATCCTTTTTTGGACAAAAGATGAAGGGCCCTTCATATCTAGATTTCGTTCCTTTACGACAAAATGGCCTCTTTTAGCTTGATTTCCATTCTTTTTTGACACGAGTTGCTCTTTTTCAACCATTTTTAAACTTTTTTAATATTCGTATTTGGGGGAGAGGGGATTTCCCGGGAAGGTAAATATTATCTATCCGACCCTGCCCTTGCACACCAGATTAATTTACACACCTTTAGGCCTACAAAAAGTTCGAGATGTTGTAAATGTTGGAAAGAGCCATTAAGCATTGTAAAAGGAATCCTCTAAGGCTAGGGCTTAAAACACGTTCGAGGAAACAAGCAATGCCTACACGAAAGCACACTTTTGTTTTCCAAGACCTTCGTTAATTCGAAAACGTCTATTTTTTAGAGAAACTATAGTGGAATTAGCTCGACCAATAAGCTTAGAATATAGTTTAAAATTGTAAGGATAACAAAAACATAATAGTTTGTAGGGCTAAACAAGTTAAGGGCGATATATCTTCAGGTCACTTATCCTGTCTTCTCAAAGAGTCCTTTTTCCAATCAATCATCCCCCTAAGATTTCCTCTCAATAAAACCCAACCTACTTTCCCTTAGCGTTTTAAATGCTTCCCATGCTTTAGGTTTAGTTATCATTTATTATCATGTTCATTTTGATACATGGAAAAAAAAAGGAAAAAGAAAAAAAAAACATTAACATAATTACTAATTTTCAGGCAAAAACACACAAGGTAATACAAAAATAAATTAATTGCTGTATAAAATACACTGTTTTCGTAACAAAAAAAAGTCTAACAATGGAGAACCGTCAAAGATTTTCTTATGTGTTTTATTGCACCGCTCTTGGCAATATAAGCAGCCAGTACTGCTTTCAAACGGTCATTCAGCGCTAAAAGCACGAAATGATCAAAAAAAATTCTAAAATGCATGTCACGAGGGAAATAGTAAGAAAAAGCGCTAGAGCGTTCTGCGGCAATAATATGCAATAAAAGCCAAGGGGAATCAGATGTTGTCATTTGTGTTGGTGTATGCAACATGCAAGCTGAGCTTTAAAATCGGTGTTCAAAGCACACAGCCACCGGCTGCCATGGATGCTTGTGGAAATGCTGCATGAAGCATTCATCTATGTTGTAAACACGTAACATTATAAAAACAACGATATTATAAAAAAATAATGAAAAAAAAGGCTTGAGCTAAGTGTATACGGGCTTAAATATAAGGAAAAGAACAGTTTGAATATTTAAAAACAATTTAAATATTGAAAATGTATATTTTTGATACTAATTTCCCTGCACGTAGTTCCCGATGCACGAAAAGACCAATTGCACGGCCGCTCGATGTTCATGCATTTTATAATAAAAAAGTTAAGTGTGAGATGTTACAGGCTGAAGATGAGCGAAAAGCGAGGGAGCAGCTGGACATCGTTTTTAGAAAGCTGGACATCAACCAAGATGGCGTCATTACCTTGGAGGAATTCATAGAATCCTGTTTAAAGGTAAACGAAATTTGGGTAAAACGTCCTTTTCCACCCTTCAAATCCTATAAAACTTTATACACAGTTATTTTTATACACTTTTGCACAGGAGGGACCAATGGGGGATCATGCACTCTCACGCAGGAAGGAATAGGGGGAAACACTGGGAGAAAGTCAAAATCTTAATATTATATGCGGACATACTAAACTCTATAAGAAGGCCTTCCACATGAGTTGGGACCGGGCTTGGGTGTTTAAGCGATTATCTTTCCGGTCAGGGTTATCTTTTTAGATATTCAGAACCCGACAAAAGCTCAACTTTCTCAAAACTCTCCCCACCCCCAAATCCTCCCACAAAAGCCAAAAGATGACACGAAAAATCAAAACAAATAGATCGTCGTAAGTAAAAGCCTTTTCCATTTTATCCTAATGAAAAAGACTCAAGTAGTAATATGGTGATGATAAAGAGGCTGGAGTCTTTATTTATTACTTTATTATCTCACACGAGGCCAAAAGGGTTCAAATGGCTACAAGATAGTAAATTAATGTTGAACGGTAATAAGAGCTTTGTAGTACTATTTAATTAAAAATATCTTGTTTAATTTTGTTGTAATAAAGGTTTATTGGGTGGATGAAATGTTTCAAATGTTCTGGTTGACTGATCTTGTATCAAGAAAAGATAAATCTAAAAGAAAAAGTGAGAAAGGTCTGGGGGAATTCAAAAGGACGAAGAATCCTTTAGGACATTGATCGAATCTCTTTTCGAAAGATGTGAAGATTTCTCAAACTTCAATTTGACTTTTTGAACTAATAAATCTCGGGTTTAATCGCGGTTGTAAAATGTAAAAAGGATAGCCCTTCATTGAAACCCCTTTTCCCTCGTTAAAGCCGAGAGAAAATGTTTTATAACCCTTATGTTCGTCCCCTCCCCCTTGACCTTTTCCCGGGGGCGGAAATTAATTGTCTCGGCCACCACTTCTACCCTGTCCGATCCACTCCGGTATCCCATGGACGAAATTCAAGACGTTGTCAACCGAACTTAGAATCTCATCATACTAAATTCTCTTTCTCCCCAGAGCGGAATATACTTTAACAGGATAAGCCCCTCAGCGGTTGTATTTTCCGACGGCGACGGTTATTTATAAAATTTTCTCCCCGGTTTTCTGCAAATTCACAACTCTACGCTTTTATTTCTGTGTAGCAACTTGAAAACTCCAATAAACATTTTCTGAGTTCGGTCCCACTTGTTTACACCGTTTTATGTCTTTTCAAAACTACTGATCATTATTTCCTCTAATTGTCACGAAAACACAATCATTCTACTTAGGTCCAGAAAAACACGAAATAAATGCTCTAGCGTTTGAATCTTTGAACTGAAGAAATTTTTAAGAAAATGTGGAAAACGATTGTTTTTTCGTCTAAAGATTTTAAAAAATGATGGAACCGACTGTTTTTAGGCAAAGCACTGAAAATTGGTCAAACATGAGAGTTTTTATAGTTCAAATAATTAACTGTTTTTCGACCATAAATATGAAAAACTTGGCTTTTTTCTAGTAAAATAATGGCAAAAACATTGAAGATCAATCAGAATAGTTGTTCTTATATTGACTGATAACCGCTATTACCTGTGGTGGCAACAAAAAAGATTCAGCCCCGTGTAACCTGCAACAAGTAGAAGGCGACAAACATCCCCCCGAGACGTTAAATTTATCGCTTTAAGAATAAACTCCTTCCATACGAAGTTCAATTTTAATTAAATTACTACAATTCAGTGAAATTTTGCCAAAATTTGACTGAGGACAGTGTTTTCATAAGTAAAATTTTATTTCGGGCCTACTGAGGATGCATCACCTGCGAACAACCGCAATCGATATTTTAAGGGGGAGAAGGCCACTAAAGGGGAGTAAATCCACCACCGTTCTTACACTTTCCTTACTTTTCCATTCGCTTTTTTCCCTGCCGCGATCTCTGGGTTGATGAACTCTGAGAAAATTTCAATTTAGCGAAAGTTCGTTCAACTTTTCACAAAAAAAAGACGCTTCCCGTGTATTCTAAATCTAATAACTTTTTGTGACTTCATTTAAAAACCCTTTAAAATGAAAAATAAAAGGTTGAAAAAATTATTCATTAGAGCTCGAGGCCGGTAAAAGTGTAAAAGCGAGTTTTCTAGAGGGTGGATCTATTGTGAGTGTGAGTACGTGCTTGAAGATTCATTACGCAAACAAAAACTTCTCCTAGACGCATACGTTGATTCTTACCTTTTCGTGTAGGTCCTTACATAATTAATAGGAACCCTCTGGGGCTAAATAAAGGAGGGGGAGCTGAACTACAAGCACCCTAGACTCACCCTTCCATTAATTCAATGTTTCTTCTCTTCCCTCTTTCACTGACAACACAATCCCTGACGTTTCCATCACAAAACCCACCTTCAATTTTGTACGACCTAATCTTCAGAAAACAGGAAGAAAAGAATTTTTCATTTCGGACAAGTGAAAACCCAAATCGTAAGCTTTTTCCAGAAATCAATAATTTAGCTTCATTTTGCCAACCTATATGAAAATTAAATTATTACTCAATATTAATGTGCAAAGCTTTGTTAGTTAACCAAAAAGTTTCTCTTTCAAGCGACCCGAATTTATGTAAAATTGCATTAGGGCTTAAAATTGGTTGTGGTCCCTTAAAGTTGCTCTCAATAAACATTCCATGAGAAGATTAGACGTAGAAACTAAGTTGCCGCCCCCGCGGTATGTTTTAGAAAGTTAGCGACATCTCTTCGAATTAGATTTTACTCGTTAGCAAACACCGAGCTCTTGAGTATAAATCAAAATCATTGTTTTAAACAAGAACGGAGAAAACAAACGTTTCAATATGTGGCGGCTCCAGCGCCACATGTCCAAAAATCATATGTTACAATTCATTCTAAATTCACTTCACAATAAAATCTTTTACAACACACACTACATTTTATACATTCTAATAGAGATCTCCTCTTACATATACCTCTATATTGGTGACCCCTAGAACACTCCGTTGCTTACATAACTGGTGACCCCGACGTGATTTGAACACGCAACCTTCTTCAAAACGTCCCCCAAGCATGAGCCTGCGCTGGTTCACAACCGTCTCAGCTGGCACATCAGCTGCGGTTCTGCCTACTTTAACTCGCCAAGTTAACTCAACTTCTCCATTCCACATTCCCACCATCAATCCACTGCGATATAAACGACATCAAGCCGAGAATATCAAAGGAAGACGACTACCTATCGACATTCAATTTCACTATTCGAAAGTCTTCCTCTTTAGTTGCCTAGCCACTAGCCAACGGTCATCGCTTCAGGAACATTGGATACTCGACTCCCCGTCATGAACTGGCCATCCAGCCAGCTCTACTCCGAGCTCCGAGAACCTCCAATGGATCTTTAGCTTCTTTCGACCTTCAATCTGCCTCACTTCGGGAATCTACGGCTGCTTCAACAACGTTCAGACATTGCTAACAAGCCGAACAAAATAAACGTCCGCTACATTTGTTTTTTTTAAGCCGACAACGTATACCTACATTACCGTATACCTATGCGATCGTCGCATCGAAGAATTTTAAGAACTCGAAACCCCCGTCGCGACTGGCCATCAAGCCAGATCTACTGACATCAGTGACTTCTAACTTCTTTTGACCGGCTACCTGCAGATCGGCCTGCGAATCTGCATCCTAGACTCCGTCTAGAGAGGGGGGACCTCTGTGGCGGCTCCAGCGCCACATGTCCAATTTTCATATGTTTCAATTCATTCTAAATTCAGTTCACAATAAAATCTTTTACATCACACAACACATTTTATACATTCTTATAGAGTTCCTCATCATTACTTTCTCTATAAATATGATGAAGAAAGAATTCCTATCATACCATCAGGATATCAATGGGGCAAAATAATAACAATTACATTCAAATCAAATCAAGAGAGCCCTGTGGAATGAAGCATGTATGTCCGGTGGCGCCGCCCATAGATTCATCCTAAAAGGAGAATGCCATAGGATCGCACTGATAATCTTGTGATAACAACATATAAATAATAACTATTAACTACTAACACTGACTAACTATTAACACTGATAATCTTGTGATAACATGATAAAGATTGATACGAGAACCTTCTGGCTTTAACAGATATTTCAGCCCCACCAATATAAACATTCCGATCAAAAAGAGTAAAAGAGGATTAAAGTTTAATTAAATCGATAAACCTTTTTCAAAGCAAAAAAAAAGCCCTAATTTATGCCAATTAATGGAAAACGAATTAAAACTAACTAAAAGGAGAGGCTTGTACTCAGGACCAAAAGAAACGGATTCATCTAAAAATAGGGTCTATTTGAGGGAAGTGAAATTTATTTTACCCTTTTAACAGAAAAGAAAATACACGTTGAAGCTTAAAAGAAGCCGTTGTTCCCGAGATTATTTAAACTGATCGATCGCTTTAAAAAGAGAGCCAAAGAGGCTTTTTATGGACGGGCTTTCCCCCTTCGTATTCAAAACGATCCCAAGGCCTGTGCAAACAGCCTTTTTTACACAGCAAACATTCTATACCTATTTTCAAAATTTGTCCGTTCCCTTTTATTAAAAAATTGTCCTGCAAAAATTGAATTTTGCCTTTAGTATGCGAAAAGTTATGCAGGCTCTAAGTTTTCTCATTTTCTATCATCCTCGTTTCTGCATAAACTCGCAACCACAACCTCTGAACTCCAGATTCTTCACTAGACCGTGAACACCGTCGAAGTAGCAACTTAAAAAAAATTCTTTTCATATTTTCTCTATTTCTATCAAAATGAAAGGATTTTATAGAAATCAAAATAAAGAAAACTGTATAAAAAATCACTAAATGAGGGCTAGGAAAATGTTATGTCGATGGGCTTATCTCAATATTCCTCGGGGTATACAAGTAATAAATTAAAAAAGGATCCACACAGAAGGATAAAAAAAAAGCTCAAGATACATCGGATGCCAAACAAAATTGAGACCATTTATTCAGTTAATAGCCCATTCGTCTTACCCTCCGGATCGTCCGGCGCGCCACTAAAATAAATTGAATTAAAATGATATTGCGTTTTAATTTCATTGTTTGAGCGAATAAAATTTAAAACGTGAGAAAAAAATAAAAATTTATCGCGCTTAAAAAGTTTTCCGATTTGCCCCTTTTCGTTCGGGAAACTCGAGCCGTAAAGGGATTTAGTCGTTTGATCTCCTAATTAGCAAACTTGAAAGATTTATTGTTACAAGTTTTAAAAACAAAGTGAGTGGGTGAATTTCAGGCACCTGAGGGGCTTTCGGATACTCAAGTTGTACAACCTAGAGCATTAACTCTTAAAATATATATTTTACATCGACATTAAAAAGTTTCGCTTAGAGATTCCCCCCTCCACATCAAAACGGGGGAAAAATATCAATTTTATGATGAAGTGTTTAAGGTGAAATTAGAGTTAAAAAGTACCTATCCTCGTCATGTCTGTTGAAGCACATGGGTCATATTGACCCCCAAGGCCCCCCCCCTCGAGTATTCAAATGTTTTACCAACTTTTTAATTTTTTTCGTTTGTTTCAGGACGACATGATAGTCCAATCGTTAAGAGTCTTCGACGGTCAATGATGGCGAACTCGTGGCTAACTTTGACTTTTTTTAAAGTGACATGTGAAGTGACAACGTGCAATCGAATAATTCTTAAAAAATAAACAAAAAAACTCGTTTTTAAAAATAAAAAAATCAGGTTCCTTGTCCAAAATTGTTCATCAGAATCGCAAACGTGTCTCCCATTGGTGTTCCATTCTTCCATTTGGCCTATTAAGGACATTTAGGCCTTGGGAAATTTAAAAAAAAATGTGATTTCAAATCATGCAAAAAAAAAATTTCATTGTGATCTATGTCGTTAAAATGTTCACGTTATTTAGAAAATGTGTTAATTTTGAACGTTTAAGTTGTAAAAATCTTCCATTTCGTTTTATGTAGAAATTTTTACCAAAGTTAGACTATTTGTGAGATTCGTTATGTTTTGGCGTTTTTTTAGTTACTTAATTCCCTTTTGTTATTAAGGTGTCTTTTGTCATATTTTAATAGCTGTTGTAGTTTTTATAATATGTACGTTTTTGAACAAATCGTTCTCCGTCCGAGTGAGTTAATTTTATTCCGAAAGCAAAAACCGGGCGAAACATGAGGGAGTTTGTGATTCAATTTCAGGGATCAGTTAATTTTCATTATTAATCTGCAAAGATTGAAATATTTTTGTAATGTTTAAAAGATTTCATTTTTCCAAAGGTAATAAAAAATCCCAAAACGCCGATTTTTCATCATTTTAGGACGACAAGTTTCATTTTCTTTTCATTTATAAAAATCGTTGTATTTATAATTTAAGTCTTCCAATATAATCGATGGGAAGAAAAAGACCATTTTTTGGCCTATTCTCTTGAGTTCAATAGCCAATTTTTTGATAGAATGATTGTTAGAAATGTTTGTGATTGTTTTTTCGCAAGGAAATGTTTTCAGATGTTTCGATTTTGATCTCAGTCCACAAAATCGGCCCAATTCTAGTCAACAAATCTAGGTCGATATTGGGGCATCTCGGGACCTTTCCTTGCCTTTAGAAGAATATACTTAAGTGCCCTAATGCGAGGAATGAACGCTGTTTTAAAAATCAACAAGGCAATCAGTAGTCAAATTTTATAAGAAAATAAAAAAAATTCATTTCAATTATTTTTTTATTAGAAAATTAAATTTAGGACATAAAACAGCTCTGGTCAAAAGGAAATTCCTCACCAAATAACATGGTACCTTAATACACTTATATGCCGTGCAATTAGTGAATGTTTATAGTCATAATAGCGAATGGTGTGAAGAAAATAGAATTGAAATTTAGTAGTTTAGAAATTTAAAAAAACACGTCAATATTAGGTATTAAAAAATTCAATTTTTTTAAATATAAGATTTTTGGAATGATCATAATACTCAAATTTTCATTGTAAATAAATTAGAAGTCATTAGAATTTTGCCACTTGCTCAGAAATTCGGCCTCTGCAGGCACCACTTTTTTTTAAATTAAATAAAAATTATTGTTATAATAGTTTTTAAATGATTTAATTTTTTTTACTCATTTAACACCATTTAGTTTCGAAAAAAAAAAAATCATATCATTACGTAATTTTATCTTTGAATGTAGATTGAATAGAAAAATTTGATACTGAAAAAATCATGACCTTCGGAAAGATCGAAAAATGGAAAAACGAAAGGAAAATGTTGTGAATGAAGCTATCGAAAGAATAAACTTTGTTGTTCCTATTGCCTATTAAAAAATTAAAATTGTCTTCTTTGTTTCCTTATATTCTTCAAAGAAACTGGCGGCAGAAACTGTGAAGCATCAATCCAAAAGGGCATCAATGAAAAGGGATGCATGTAGAAGCGACCTAAGATGGATGTATGGGCCACCTGAAGGATGTATAAGCCACCTAAGGATGGATGTAGAGGCCACCAATTAACTTTCTCAAAGAGAAGTTATTGTAATACCGTCGGATTCGGGTTTTTGGGGAAGGGTCTTCCAGACCCCCTTGGGTCAAACTGACTTTTGATCTTTGTCGGACATGACTTTGTCTGTGGTGCCGGCCGTCCGTCGCCTTTTTTTTTTCCGGAACACTTCACGGCCACAATTTTCATCCGATTTTCACGAAATTTTCACACAATCTTCCTTTCGTGGTTATCTTGAAAGTGACGAGAGCGATTTTTGAAATTCGACAAAATGGCGGAGATATGTCTGTCTAAAGTTTGCAAAAATGTGCTACGGGCTTTCTACCTTCACCAAATTTTAACCAAATAATCTTCACGTGATCCCGATTAAATTTCATTAACTAATTAGGTAATTAATTATGTAATTAGCTAATTATGACTAATTAACTTAATTTTCCCCTATTTATGATTGCAAAAAAAATTATTTTTTTTTTCAAAAATTAATTATTTAATTAATTAACTAATTAGGTACCTAATTACATTGAGTTTGAGTAAAATAATTAATCCCATTTTTATAAAATTATCACCAAATTCAAGTTATGATTGAAAAAAAAAATTCTCAAAAATTAATTAGGTAATTAATTATTTAATTAATTAACTAATTAGGTAATTATAATGTATTTGAGTGAAATTAGTCGCATTTTCATAAAATTATCACCAAATTCAAGTTATGTTAGAAAAAAAGGATTCATTTCCCCCGAAATTTATGGATCCCCCGAAATCTGTAGACCTTTGAGAAAGTTCGTGTCTCTGGGCAAGCTTCAGGACCAATACTTTTGTTTCTACAGCCCTAAGTTCCTAAAAAATTAAATTTTTAGACAGACTATTTATTTCATCATATTGAATATTCATTTTGTTTTCTTAGAAAAATATGCGATTTAATTAGGTTGTTCGTCATTCTGCAATATCACCAGGTCAACATAAATTAGGGCAAGAATTTTTTTTTAAAGCTATTTGTTTTCGAAAAACGAGACGTCATTACATAACGGGCACTGTAAGTATCCTAATATCCAATTGTCCAGCCGATCATCAATCATTCGATGAGTTCAATTAATAATCAAGGGAGTCCGCAAATTGCAATTCAAGCCCATTCTGGATCCTCCTTCGCACTTGATCGTTATGAAACTCCTTAATTTGAATAAAAACCCATTTCTCTTTTTTAAGACTCCGAGTGGGCGGTAATTTCCCCGTGTTTTGTATACAGAATGTTCAACGTAATCCTGTTTAAAATTGTTATTTCTATATCCGTAATTAAAAAACATCATGGATAAAAATAAACCGAAAATGTTTTCAGAAACCTCTTTGCTAACGAGAATAAAATTACGTTTTAAATTTTTTTAATTCAATTAAATTCCAGTTAGTTTTTTTTTTTTAATATCCGGGACTTTCGTGACGCCATTTGGAAATGTCAAAAGAGAAAAAATTGTAAATAAACTAGAGGAAACCGAAATTCTACAGTGATTCAGCAAATCGTCGTATAAAAATCGTCGAGTACTCATCGCCCTTCTGAGAAGAGGTCCTTGAACTCAAGTCCGGATGTTGAAAAATATATAAAAATGTTGTACTTATCCTTTGGATCGTCTAGACTTTTGGTTTATCGTTAATTGATTTTAATAGTTCCTCGAATCGGAAACGTGGAATGCAAATGCGGCTTCGTTTTGTTTTAGGTCGAAGGACGAGAGGGAAGAGTTTACATTTTACAAGGCCTATAACTTAAACCCTTCCCATTGTCCACCATCTTGGGTTTATTGTGCCCTGAACAACTACCCAGTCAAGTTCATTATCTAACTCCCAACATCAAATTTTAATCAGGAGAACTTGGCTTCCCTTTTTACGACCTAAAGAACCTAAAGAAATAAAACTTTCCCGCTCTTTTAGCGGATTTTTTGTTTTCAGCCAGTTTTTTGCGGTGCAAAATTTTTTCTTCATTTATAACAACAAAAGAAACCTTTTTTAAACATGCGGAAAAAGATGGTATCTCTAATAATTCAATTAATTAGGCTTTCTTTACAAAACGCATAAAAAATTAAACCTTGTCCTTGCAATTAAAATTAGCCCGGTCCAGATGTTATCGTCCAAATTTTAAGAGGACAATAATCTTTGGATGCTAAGATTTAAATGTATTTTTGTCATTTAATTATTATTAATTGAGTGATAATTTTTTTAAATTTTTTAATTGAAATTAAAAAATGTTTTATTGATAAATCAATCAACGAAAAAAGGATGCGTCGCGATTTTTTCAGCCCAATAAATTCCCAATTATTCAAATGCAGGGTTTTCCCTATAAGGGTTATGATGAACTCCAAAAAGCAAAAGATGTCTTTTTGTCCAAATCTTCAATCTAAAAACCATAAAAAGGACATTTAGTTTACTTGAAAACTATTTTTACATATTTAAAGGCTCCCGCAAAAATTGTATCACCTCCTGTTCTTACAAAATTGGCTTCAAATTGGGCTTCGAAGGCATTCTGGGTGATAAAGTTTTTTTATCGAGAAACTGAATTCAGAATTCGGGAACCACATTTTGGGGCAAATAAAAAAATAAAAATTTTTTTGGGTTGGTCAACTTCGAGTCGATTTTTGAGGGTGAAGGAGTCATCTGACAGCTATTTTTAGTAAAACAACTTTGATAGCCCTTTAAAATAGCTTTCCAACGCTGTATTGAACGAGTAAATCGGTTAAGAATTAAGGAAGTTATGGAAGTTTAAAGTTAATCGTTACAAAAATCATGTGTGGTTTTCTTTGAAAACGGACTCGATCCACCAATTTTAATACATATTCTGAAAAAAATTGAGAGTGTCTCTAACATAAAAATACACGTTTTCTGTTGATATAAATGTGTCACGATTTTTTCAACTACTGTTTTAAATAGAAAATGTGAAATTCGCACTCTGGTTTTTCGCTTAAAAACGTCCAAAACTGGTCTCAATAATTTTTTGATCCAGACCAAAAAAATTGGAGTTGTTTCTGACATGTTTTTAAATAATTTTCGACTTCGCACAAAAATTTTATCGGATTTCTTCGTCCGAGAAAAAATAAATAGTGACAAAACTTTGCTTTTTTACGTTTTCTGTTATAACTGATCCTAGGGGCACCCTAGGACCCTAAAATTTGGTGAGTAGGTTTCTTTTTAGATATAAAAGACCCTAAAAAATTATAAAGCGAAAACTCGTCCGAAGCCTTTTTGAATTGGCAATACAAACCATATCACTTAACAATTTACGAGAGCTTATCTGAAAGATCCCCTTTAAAATGGCAAATAGGTAGACACATTGTTTATTTAACTAAAATACACACCTAATTAATTTCCTTTCAACTTTGACATTCCAAAATGATCAAAGCACAAAAATAACCTTTAAAAAGTACAAATTACTAAATTCCTCTCTTCGTTAATTTAAGAGTTCAGGAAGCTTCCTAATAATTCCTCAGTGTTAAGTATAATTGGACGTTCCACAAAGTTAAGGGGGTGATTTAGCAAAACATTAATTTAGTCTCCGCGTGCGATGTGTCGTGCAAGCTTAAGTGTGTGACGCTCGGATTGCAGCGGAGATGGATGATAGAGGATTAGTCCAACAAACAATATAAATGTCAAAAAATAATAACTTTTCTGTCTCCTCAAATCCATCAATAAATAATAAAAAATTACATTAAAAAAATATCTAAAGGTCTGGTCTGGTCAGGTACTTATGGAAGTGGAACCCCTAAAAGGGGAACTTTCTCAAAAAGTAGATTCTCTACAAAACTCTCCAATGTGTTCCTAGATTTGTAAATCTTTAAAATCTTCTTAAATCCATGGCTACCGATAAGTCAAGAAAAATGATCCCAATGAAATGCTAAGCGACCACTAACTACCAAAAAAGATTCAGAAGTTTAATTTCAGTAGAAAATTTTTTTGTTGTGGTATCACATAGATATGAATCTTTATTTTGATTAGCATCAAGTAATTACGAACACCTTCACTATTTCCTATACGTTCTTAATCTGGAAGGCGGTGTTAAACATTTCGGTAGTTACCATGGACATGCTTTGGGTTGAAATGTCGGAAAATGCGCGTCCGGTGCGTCCGCGATGTTCCGGATCTAGGGGCGGGAAGGTCGCGCCCTTGACTTCCCTTGTTTACCGATGACGTTGCCTCTCCCACTTTCCGGGCTCCTCTTTCTTACTCTTTCATCCTCCCCTTCTTCTCTTCTCGATTTTTTTTTCATCTTCTTACGAACGGACCTCTTGAAATAGAAGAGTTGAGTTCGGGAGGCCGACAGTGGAAGTTTCGCACGCGTCAAAGCCCCTCCGAATCCCCTCAAAATAATCAAACCGCACGATCGACCCTTGAGAGATCTTCAAACGAGATATAATTAAAACACCGCCAAGTAAGTCAAGTGCAAATAGTCAATTAATCCATAATTAACAGAACTTTTTTTTTACCTCAAATCAACCATAATTTTCACTAATATTTAACAAGCAGATTAATTGGTCTAATCAATAAGCAAAAGCCTTCATAATTGCCCCGGTTTAGCGAAACGCTATTAATAATAATTTGGCCTATACAGTCCATAAATTACTTAAATCCTCATCAAAAATTCTCACCATAAAAGAACAAAGTACAATAATGAGTCATAAAACTCCTCCGATGCACTCCTTAATTCATAAATATGCAATCAAAATGCAATTTTACGATGATTTATTCTTGAATTTTTTATTAACCTTCGTATTTTAGAAACGATTGAGAAAAATTATGCAAAATCGATCCAAAAGTAATACGAAGCCTTAGAGATGAAAGTGAAGTAAAAATAAATCGTCTTGAGTGCCAGACAACTCGGGCATGGTCAATGAGCAAATGTAAACAGCTATTTTGAGATGTATAATTGTATATTAGGTTATTTATACTTTATAGGAAAATACAACGTGACACCCCCCCCCCAACCGTAAATCCATAAAAAGCTAGGATGGTGATTTGTTTTTTTAAATCTAACAACTTAATTTTTCCGAGGATATCAGCACTCACAATATTTTTTCTCTACGTTGGTTTTTTGGAAAAACTTCTATAAACCCCTAATTTTTATGATATAGGTCGCGATTTGTAGCGATATATTTTGTCCTTTAAATAGACACTTTTTTTTTTTAACGGGGTCTTTTTAGTAAACGAATTTTTGATGAAGTCGAAAATGTGTTTTTTATTAAACATTTCGCGGATTTTGTTATAAAAAGACTTTAAAAAAAGTTAGCATAAAAGCCTAAATGGACGGCTTCCTATAGGAATTAAGTTTCTACCAAAAGACATGAAAATCGAAGCGCCATTTTGAGAATGGCATTACCTGCCTGACTTATGACCTCAAGAAAAAAAAGTATCCAAATAAGCCCCACTTAATTTTGAGCGAGAAATTGATTGGGATCAATAACTTTTGGATCCGACATACAGGATGCTCCAGAACGACCCTAACTTCGTTATTTTGAGTACAAACTCTACATTTGAAAAAAAAAAAAACGATTTTACGCTTGATTTCCTTTATCTTTTACTTCAAAAACCTTTTTGATGGGACCAAACGTTTTGGAGTTACGAATACTGTCCGAACGTTTCGTGTCTAAAATTTTTAAGGGGCTAGAAGCAACTTTTTGGGCGAGAATGGTCAATTTTCAGAAAACTTTTGGACAGCCGACAAAGCACAAAAACCCTCCCGGTTTATCAAACTCTCTTTGAAATTTCATACTTTTGGACCAACTTTTGAAGAAATTGAGAACTTAATTTTATTGAGATAGTTCATCAGGTAGCTTTCCCACAGAATGATGCACGAAACGTTTGTCAATCCGGGCCAAAAGTTATAAAAAATGCCCCGGAGTCCACATTACAAAAAAAAAATTGCTTAAAACAAACGTAAATTCGTCCTGGGGGCGCGTGATATTGTAATAAAGGCGTTGTGAAACGTCCCCCTCGTAGGTCAGATGGATCGTGATAGGTGATTGTTATTTGAAAACTGATTAACGCCTTTGATGTATCTCAAAGGTCGCCTTGGTTACTCCCGTTATAATTTTTCCCAATTTCTCATCTTGTTTGTATACAATTTTTTTTTATCAAAACAAATTATCGTATAAGTCTCATTAACATACAATTAAATAATTTTAAAAAACCAATATTAGTCATAATTTTTGTTCAATTGATAACAAGATTGTGCATTTTATCTTCTTTTAAATTTTTTTTTCTTTTTTCATATCAGCGCATTAAAAATTGCATTTTTATTTTTGTTTTAGATTTTGTTTTCGGCCTAAGCCCCCAGAATGGAAACGTTTATTTATTTTTAATTGTTTTATTTATCTCTAAGATTGCGTCAATGGTATCAAAATTAAGATCAAATGAATTTTTTTTATTTTAATTTGAATAATTGCGTTTATTTTTATACCCATTGACGTGATATGGAATAACAAAAAGACTATTTTTTCCTCCCTTTCCGTCTATTCTTTTCGTTCAGTTCTTTGCCATTCTTGATAGCGAAATTTGAATTATCGATAATGATAATCTAAAACATTCGATGGGCAAACAATCGTTCCAAGAAAGGAAAAGGAAAAAATGGAAGTTTTTTTTTTATCTATTTTTATTTTAAGTTAATTTTTTTTCTTGTTATTGGAAGAGCATTTTGATTTTTTAATCATTTTTAACGTAGTTTCAGCGGATTTCTTATCAAATGCTCTAGGACCACTGAACCAAAAAAATTTATCATTTTAGTTGTTTATGGAACTCGGTTGTTTAGTTACTGGGTTTAGTGAAATACGAGCAAGATGTGAAACTTGCATTTCAATTTAGCGGTAAAATTTATAGCTTTGTCTCTAGCCTATAATCAAGCCAATAAGAAGTTAGTGTTCCGTTAGCGGGCAGTTAATTGGTCACAGGCTCCGAACACAATGGACCGATAAAAACAATGAAGCCATCCACTCAGTTTCTTAATTACACCGCGCTCTAAAGAGATTTACAATGCAGGTGTCTCGAATTATGTAAACCCGCTCCTAATTAATAAATCGATATCGTTATTGCAAAGCAATATTATTGTGACGATGCAAGCCCGGTTTAATTGGCTCCAAGTTGGGAAGGAAAAAAACACCCGGAGGATAATTATGACGCCTTTGTTTGAAAAATAGACCTCACTAGGATGCGGTCAATCCCGAGCTTAGACAAAGAAGATGCTCGTCCTTGTCCGGTAATTGGCCTTAGTTATTAAAATAATTTGAGCGGACGGAAAAAAAAAGAGTGCATGAGCTTTTTAAAAAGAGCTCACGGCATAACTGAAAATTGCTCAAGTGAATTTGAACATGAGAGGAATTGGTGGTTTAAACCCTAAATCAGGGAACGCATTAAATCTTAGTCGGTAGGTTGAGCCCATGGTAAAACAAACCACGTAGAATGAAATAGTAGAGAGGGAAAACCATTCCGGAAAAGCGACAAGTATAAATTCACTTTCTATTACCGGTGTTCGGGGGCTTCTCCTATTTCGAGGGGTGTCAAAATGAAAAATCTTTCCGAGGGAAAAACGTTGCTCCGGATCGGAACATCCGAAACATGAATCAGTGAATCTCAGATCAGATGCATGCTGATCAGTATCTTCATGGACGGGGGAAGTTTCGGCAAGAGAGGATCAAGTTTTTCGGGGAAAATAACCGAGGGTGCTCTAGAATGACGTGTACGAGCTGGAGTCTATAAATAGATTAAATTTAGCTCGTTCTAGGTCGAAACTAAATTTTGAAGAAGGATTCGGAAGTTTATGACAAATCCTCACTTTCATGAAATTCCCCCAAGGACAATTTCGTCTTTTAAAAAAGGTCATTGAAAATAGGAAACGAACTTGCGTATTCAATTATATCCATAATCCTTGTGTTTATTAATCAAAAAATCCTAATCATGAATTCGATAGGAAACCACCCACGTTACGACTCATTTATCTCTGGGATGTTCCACAATTATCTCCGGTATACGTGGGATTTACCAGTGTCGTTGCGAAATTTACCTTTTGTAACCGACGACGGTGACTCAGTACGAACAAGGTCGGGACCTTTTATTGAAACGATGACAAACGGAAATGATCCGATGTCGAAAATAGGAAGGAATTCATCAACTTCGAGGGTTTTTTTTTATATATATAAAATAAAATTTCAGAGTAAATTCATCGGGTAATTAGCAATTAGAAACTTGAAGGATAATCTGTAAATGATATGCGAGCAGCGAACCATAAAACAACTCCTCGGCCAATTAAGACGCTTCTGATCAATATCGCTTTGTTTCTGAGTTCGGCTAAAATTATTTCATTCACGGATAGAATAGAATTAATTAATACGAATCTTCAACAATAATGGTCAATAAGATATAAACTTTTTTTAAATGTCTTTATTACCTAAGATTTTAAAACTGAGAGACCCAAAGTATTGTTGGATACTGTGTTGGATGACCAGATTGTACGCATTATTAGTAAATTAAAGAAGACAAAATTCTGCCTCGTTAAAAAAAAAAAAAAAAAAAAAAAAAAAAAAGTTTACCAAAGTCGGTCCAATAGACAAGTTTTTACAGGCAATCAAACAATTTCAATAATTTTTCTAATTAAAAAAAAATTATTCGTTGTTTTAAAAAAGCTATTTGGTCCCTAAAGGAACGATAAAATCCACTACCCCATCCTAAAAGTTGTAGAGCAACAATCAAAAAGTTCAAAAACCATCAAAAATTTAAAGCCGAACCAAATTTAGCAAAAAGGGAGGTCCAGGGTCCAACTTACATGAAATGCACAATTGGATTAAATAATTTGTTTTAGGTATCATTAATCATTCATTAGGTATCTAGTTCTCAATTCAAGTTTTCGTCATCCCACCCCAATCTTCGTCCGCCATTTTGAAAAACGTTCCCAAATCGGCACGTTTTGGAGTTTTTGACCTCTAACTCCAAAACTATGGGTTTTAGGGACTTGACTGTAGAGTATAAAATGAAAATTTATAAAATTCTGCGTCTAACGAGATCTCTGGGGTGAAGATCGGTCCAGCAGTTTACCCTCTTTTGATGGTCAAAATTTACCATTTTTTTGTAGGAACAAAATTAAGGCCAGCAAATGCGGGAGAACCGGGTACTTTATAACCAACCCCTAGGCAATATGGCGAGACCCCCCGCCTTGGGCCCAATGTGTCCCCCCTTTGTAAAAATCGGTATCGATTATCACAATAAAAAAAAAATTACTTTTAAAATGTTTCCCACAAAATATGTCCCGTTTTCGAGTTTTATGAGGAAAACTGAAAAAGTCGAGGTTTTTGGGCTGCCAAAAGTTGTGCTGGGAAAGAATTTGTTGGCACTATTCAAAAACAGGTTATTGGGACCCAAATGGACCATTTAAAACTATGAAATCTTTTACTTCATCTTTTGCACTTCAATCTGCTCTGTAGACTGGACTACAACCTTAGTTCTGGGTGATAAGCTATGAATATCCTAGCCAAAGGATAGGTTAGGCCAGTAGCATTGACTTTGGAATATTGGTCGTTCATGGATACATTCGCATAAATCATGGTGGACATAATAACTTGAGTGAGAAACTAGTAAACTAAAACTTTTTGAGCGCTTTTGAGATCAACACAAAAAAACTATCCTTAGGCCCAAGGCTCAGGCAGGGCTAAAAAAATTACCTATACAGCACTTAATAGCCCATTAACTTTTTTAAGTATCTATTTTATTATCGAAAACACAATAGATCTTATTAATTAACTGGCGCAAGTCAAAACCGTAATCACCGTCGCGTCGCACCAATTAATCACGCATTTCGCTATCTGATCGCAAAAGGGCATTTTTTATTGAAATTTTTTTCAGTCTATCCTTGATTGTTAGGTAATTTTTTTTGCAGATATTTTTGTAAATATGATATCTCGATTTTTTAAAAATCATGCGATCGCAAGTTGACTAATTCATGTTTTTTGTTTCAGTCATGGAAGAAAAACTAATTTTCGTTTTCGTTCTCGTTTCGCTCGCTTTCTTCGCATCAGCTATGCCAAGCAGAAATGCCGATCGACCATTTTACATTGAATGCGTCTCATCTTCCGAATGCGGCAAAGGACAGTGCTGCACCATCGGTAAGGAACAATTCAAATTTAAAAAAAACTCAATTCATAAAAGTGTGCTGAAGTGACAAAATTAGATCATTAGGTAAGTAAATTTTGTCAAAATGCACATTTTTTTCACACCAAAAACGAGCACACAGCACTCTTACGTAACTAGTCTAAAAATATAGTTAAAATAACAAAAAAAAAAATTTTTTTTATTTGAAAATAAAAATTTACAGGAACGGGAAGATTTTCAATACCAACTTGCAGAAGCGTACTCGACAAAGGTGAAATTTGTCGTCCGACGACAGAAGATCCGTCGGTTTCTATGAATGTCACCTACCCTGATGGAAAGACAATTTCATTCGAAAATATCTTTCACAACCTCTGCCCTTGTGCACCTAATCTACACTGCAGCTTCGAAACGGGAACATGTGAAGACTTTTTCGAACACGAATACAATTTCATCGATAATAATTACTAAAAGACAAATAATAAACTATAAGTACTTTTATTAAATTGTAAATAAACTGTGATAACTAATGGTACTTATCGACTCAAAAGCTTTCCAGTTTGTCCAAAAATTCAAAATTGTTTTAGTTATTCATATTATTTAATATTTTATATTGTGAATTTTAATTTATGTAAATAAAATAATTTTTTTTAATTTTTGTTTTCTTGACAAAAAAAACCAATAGAAAACCCACAAGATCTTTAAATAACAAGCACAATTTTTGACCAATTTTATTAATATTTATATCCCTAAAAAGCTCATTAAAGTGGTATAAATATTGTTATAATTACTCAAAATTTGTGTAAGTTATGGCTAAATGTTGAGTCATGAAACCGCATTTAAAGTATTAGAGTTTTAATGTTTAAAGTTGAGTTTTGATTTTCAGGAATGGAAAGGTATTCAACCCCACGATGTCAAAAAATTTTGGAACTCGGAGAAATCTGTCAGCCTTCGTTTGAAAACATAAGGATCACGACGAATCTCACTTATCCAGACGGAAATGAAATCTCAGTCTTCAACCTTCATCGCTTATCATGCCCATGCAGCAAAAACTCATTTTGCAGCCACACTTCCTCAACTTGTGAAAATAAAAACTAACAAAAAACTGTGTTTTGATTTTTTTATATATTGACCAGATAAAAGACAGAAAGACTTGACAAAATATTTACACAAGATCATCTTCTTTGGAAACGACAACCTGAAAAAGATAAAAATCAATTTTACCAAATATTATTCCAATCGATTCACTTGAGTCCAAAATGTCCTTGTGGTTACTTCGATTCTGGACTGTCCTAGGACTGGCCCCAGTTATTATAAAAAACAAACAAATTAAATTCATCAAAATCCTTATATTCTATAGTTTATTCATTTTCAGTTTATGCGCTTTTGGAATAATTTCTTACGTCTTTTATAGCTGGAAAGGTATCGGAAACAAATTTTTAAAATCAGCCGCGCAGATAGTAGGAAGAATGTCAGATCAACTCATCGTGATTGTGACCATCACTATGATATTTTATGGTACAAATTTTCAATGTAAAAATTTAATCAAAATAGTGGACATAAACTATTTTGTCCAGGCCTCAAAATTCACAGGCAAGACTGCAAAAATTTTATTAATACTTCACTTAATTTGTGTCTTATCACATATATTGATATTGATGGTTTTCGAAAGAGAACATTTTCAATATTTTATTTTGATGTATCTCAACGACCTCGTAATTACTGCGTGGGGAATTTATTTTGCAAATTTTGTTTGGTACATTCACATGAAGTTAGATTCATTAAGAATAAAAGCGGAATTAATTTTAAAACGTAAAATGAAAAGAAAGATGAATTTTTACACAATTAAACATGCTTGGAAAGGCTTTATGCTTATCAAATTGTTTAAATTATATGAAGACTTGAATATTGAAAAAGAAAGAATTCTAAGCTTGTTTCAATGGCAAATTTTAACGTATGTCCTTTACAACTCGCTACAAATTATCACAATAATTCATGACCTTACAAGAACCATTTTGGAATTTGGTCTAAGGAGTCATTTCTTATTTGCAATAAACCGAAGCATTAAAGTTCTTTGGAGGATAACCTTGGTCATGTTCATTATGTGGCCTTGTGATGTGACAAAAAGAAAAGTAAGTTTTTCAAATATTTTCGGGAGAAAAATCATTCAAAAAATGTTTTAGGCAAACCGTTTCGTTGATGTTCTTCTCAAATATTATGATTCGTCTGATTTTAAAACTAGACAACAGGTAAAAAGTAAAATTTGTCCGACATAAAATGAGGTTAGTAGATTTAGGTTTTTTGATGTTGTTGGGGACAGTTGGTAACATTAGGTAAGTTATAAGTTATGTTGGCCCTACTGCGATGGATAGGAGTCCAAAAACACAGAAAACTGAGCAAAAACGACCTAGAACGACTGTTTTCTCATTCAAAAACGAAAGTGTATTTTGCCAAAAACTCTAAAAACTAATCAAATCAGCTAGCAAATTAGAAGACTTTTTTGACAGGACCAAAAATTCTGGATTTCTTACTTTTCAACATTCTTTAACAAATCAAAAATGGCCTCTTTCCTGCGGAAATCCGCTAACATGAAAAACCTTATTTTATGCGGCTGTTTTTGAGTATCAGAAATATTAATTTCAACTATTTGTTTCAGATAAATGCATTTATATTGATTCCAAGAAACATTGAATTTCATGCCTGTGGAATGTTTGGGTTAAACATGAAAGTTATGATGTCGGTAAAAATCAAAATTGACGTATTTTGGTTTTTCTGATTAATTAATATTATTTTTAGATGGCGTCATTGATCACTTCATATCTATTAATCGTAATTCAATTAGATGAATGGTAATTTTTTATATTTTTATTTTATTTTAGAGAATAATCTTACTTTTTTTAGATTTATGGAATCTTTTTGTTCTGAACGTTGTTGCACAAGTCCAATATGTTGTCCCATGCTAAGCCATTTCCGAACGGTTTATGAGTCGAAGGAAATATCACATGAAACCAAGTTCTAAAAATAATTAAAATAAATATTGTTCAGCTTATATTTTTTACCTTCCGTTTCCAATTCCTAAAAATATTTTCCAGTTATCCAGTGGTCCATGATCGTAAGGATTGGAATAAGGCTGAAGAAAAATGTATAAAAATAAAGATAATCAATATTATTACTTTGTTGAGTTTATTAAGACGTGAAGTTTCAGACTTATTGATGTGAGCTTCGATGCTCGTTTCTCCTTTTATGATCTGCCTTGCGTGCCACGATGAGAGCCATGTCAAGGCAAAAAAAGCGCCTGAAAAACGTCATTTTTAAACCATCAACCATAAAAGAGGTTACCAGTGCAAATAAATGCCATGAACGTTATAGCTCGTCGTTTCCAGATAATTTCAATAGGGATTTCGGCGATTGGGATCTCCTGTTTGGTTACATTGTCCCATTCAGGCTGCAAAGCATTAAATCAAAAAAATCGAAATTTAAAAAAACTTACAATAGGAATAATTTCGGAATCGTTGATTCGAACCGGATGGCCAAAAGGTTCATCTTCTTCTTGGACATTTTGAAGCCAAACTTGATAATAGGCGATTTCAATTCCAAATGCGAGTATGAAAAAAGTACTTAACGATATGAATACCATATACATAAAAAAGTATCTGTGGTTATAATGTCCGACACAATTGTTTAGCCACGCTGTATGAAATTGTTAAGAAAAAAATTTTTTAAAGAACAAAGATAGATGTATAAAGTATTGGTCCTGGAGCTTGCCCAGAGACACGAACTTTCTCAAAGGTCTACAGATTTCGGGGGATCCATAAATTTCGGGGGAAATGAATCCTTTTTTTCTAACATAACTTGAATTTGGTGATAATTTTATGAAAATGGGACTAATTTCACTCAAACACATTATAATTACCTAATTAGTTAATTAATTAATGGAAAAAACTTTTTTTTTTTCAATCATACCATGAATTTGGTGATAATTTTATGAAAATGGGACTAATTTCACTCAAACACATTATAATTACCTAATTAGTTAATCAATTAATTAATTAATTAATGAAAAAAATATTCTTTTTTTTTTTTTCAATCATAACATGAATTTGGTGATAAGTTTATGAAAATAGTACTAATTCCGCTCTAAAACAATTATATAATTACCTAATTAGTTAATTAATTAATTAATTATCGGGAAAAATTTAAATAACTTGAATTTGGTGATAAGTTTATGAAAATGGGACTAAATTAACTCAAAAACATTATAATTACCTAATTAGTTAATTAATTAAATAATTAATTAATGGAAAAAACTTTTTTTTTTCATTCATAACTTGAATTTGGTGATAATTTTTATGAAAATGGGACTAATTTCACTCAAACTCAATATAATTACCTAATTAGTTAATTAATTAACTAATTAATTAATTTTTGAGATTTTTTTTTCAATCATAACTTGAATTTGGTGATAATTTTATGAAAATGGGACTAATTTCACTCAAACTCAATATAATTACCTAATTAGTTAATTAATTATTAATTAATTTTTGAGAAAAAAATTTTTTTTGCAATCAACTTGAATTTGGTGATAATTTTATGAAAATGGGAAAATTAAGTTAATTAGTCATAATTACCTAATTACATAATTAATTACCTAATTAGTTAATGAAATTTAATCGGGATCAAATGAAGATTATTTGGTTAAAATTTGGTGAAGATCGGACCAGTAGAAAGCCCGTAGCAGATTTTTGCAAACTTTAGACAGACATATCTCCACCATTTTGTCGAATTTCAAAAATCGCTCTCGTCACTTTCAAGATAACCACGAAAGGAAGATTGTGTGAAAATTTCGTGAAAATCGGATGAAAATTGTGGCCGTGAAGTGTTCCGGAAAAAAAAAAGCCTCTAAGCCGAAAGCCGCCGTGAGGCCGTCCCCAATAGCCTGCTTTCCTCCGGAAATCCGCTAAAAAAGGCGACGGACGGCCGGCACCACAGACAAAGTCATGTCCGGCAAAGATCAAAAGTCAGTTTGACCCTAGGGGGTCTGGAAGACCCTTCCCCAAAAACCCGAATCCGACGGTATTACAATACAGTACAAGCCGGATATAATAATGTCGGTTTAAGTAATATTTCGGCTATAGTAATAATTTGACAAGGTCCCGATTCAAATGTAATAGCTTCTTTATAAATTTATCCGGTTTTAATAATAATGGATATAGTAATAATTCGTTTATAATAATATTTTTTGGGTGAAAAATTGTCTTTTTTCTTCGGATAATGTAATAAAAAAAAAAATTAAAATGTATCATTTCTTGGTTTTTTCCATTTCAATTAGAGGAGTTCTTGACCGTTACGGATTAAGAGCGTCCTTTTTGCAGGTACAAAGCAGCTAAGAAGATTATTTCCTAATATTTAACGAATTTGTAAAAGATTTCATTACAACTTAAAATGCATTTCAACCGTTTTTCCTTTCTCCGTTCAGAAAATAATTAGTAAAAGAGGTGGGAGAATTAATATAAAATAAAATAAAATTTTCCTTTTACTTAGAAGTTATGTATAACTTTTAAGAGTTTAGTTTTGACAAGTGAAATACCTAAGAAGAAAAAAAATACCTCAAATAGATGATGATGACAATAAAAACAAAAATATATAAATTAATTTAAAAATTAATAAAATAGGGACTACCTACCAATTTTTGTTAGCGGATTTCCATAGGAAAGTAGGCTATTGAGGTGGTCGTCACGGCGGCTCCCAGGATAGAGGCTTATATATTCGTGATCACTGATCAGTGATCAGGAAGCTCTGGAGATCCAGTTCCTTTCATGTTTATTTATTTATAAGTATATTTTTCTTTTGTAGAATATGTAGGATGAACTAAATTAGAATTTGTATGTTATGTACATTATTATTCAAGTAAAACAGTTAAGTAAAATTAATAAATATTTTAATTTTTCGCATCCTCCGTCTCTCTCTCAAACTAAAATTAACTGCTTCAGTATGAAATAAACATTAAACGTCTCATTTTGCATTTAAAAAAGCCGAAAGCCTCCGTGGGGTCGACCTCAATAGCCTGCTTTCCTTCGGAAATCCGCTAAAATGGAGCTTCGTTTATAATAATATTTCGGTTATAGTAATAATTTTACTTGGCAAAGAGGGCATTACTATATCCGGCTTGTACTGTAACTTCTCTTTGAGAAAGTTAAAAATTATAAGAACAAAGATAGATGTATAAAGAAAAGGATACGACAATGATGGTCCATTTTTAAAATGCAACGGTTACAGACTGAACAGTGATGTGCCCGGGGTGGCTTAGGAGCAATGCATTTGCGACATATGCTGGCCACTTCTTCAATCATTCGACCCTTAAAAAATAATAAAATATAAAAATAAATAAATTTTAAATGGTTACTTTAGGAGGATATCCTGGAGAAGTGACTACACCCATGTAGTAATGAAATAAAGTGTTGATTTTGAGCCAATTTCCGACGATTACGAGAAATATGGCGACTTGAGGGTTTTTATTCCACCAATATGGAAGGCCGACGTAGTAAGCGATGGAAATCACCGCGAACATGATAAGCGTGACGCATGCGACAAAAAACTGAAATGAAATCATTATTTTTGAAGAATTTAAGCGCTACTCACAGGGCCTAAGAACTTGGTGAAGTTGTCGACGAACCAAAAAATCGGCTCCATGCACACGTCGGAGACATAGTTTTTGTCGAGGTGATGATTGCAAAAGAGCGACAGGAAGATCAGCTTCAAGTTCAGGTAATTCCATTGCAGTTTGTTTCTGAAAAGTAAGAGCAAACATTTTTTTAGAAGAGCTGCTAAATTATGAACAAGAAGTGGTCTTGAGGCAAAGTCAAGGGGCTAATGTACTGACTCAAGAGCTAAGGCATCACTGCAAAGCTGTAGCTTTGATAGAATTTTGACAGCACAAAGCAATCCTAAAGTAGGGCACATTAGCTATGAATGTTGGGTGGTTTCAAAGATCCTAACATCACAGGACGCACTAGAGACAATGGGCCCCAAAGCTAATGGGACCTCCTACCGAACACCAGTCTTCTAACATAGCAGGCATTGAGCTATCATCTCCCATACACCAGTATGCAGCATATTCACCAGAACAAGCCATACCCGCCAAGTAGTTCCAGCATTAATGGGACAACCACTAGCTAGTAAATAGTACCTAGGGCACCCCAGCTTTCTTGCATAGAACACAGCTATCAGCTAGCATATATGGTAGAAGAGTTAGCAGCATTGTGTGCTCACAAAACACTAGCTAGTACAGAACTGGACACCTCTGTCTTTTTGCATAGCAGCATTCAGCTATTTGGATGCATGGACTGGATGGACCAGCCTGAAAAGCAATACTCCCCAGGTAGATCTAGAACTTATGGGGTCACCACTAGCGATCTAGTACTAGACACTCCTTGCACAGCAGACAGTAAGCTATCAGTTTGCATGGATGATAGACCACCCCCATGTGCAGCACAATACATGCACCTGAACAGGTGAACAATGGAACCACCACTGGACTGGGTGTCTAGTACTGCCATCGATGAGTACTGCAAACCCCATTGCAAGCTGCATTTCAACATCAAACCACTGACAAGCAACTTTACCTGATGCGCCTGAAAAGCAAAAAAGGCCATTCCATATCGGACGGACGAAAGTGGTCATCTATCTGCTTATGTTGGATTCACAGCCATAATTAACGAAAGTTAGAGACCACTAACTTCCAAATTTTCGAATTCAACGATTTTTAAACTTGTCCAAACTCCAAAGGTTACTTCCGCCAACAGCAACAATCAAATAAACAACTTTGGAACAGTATCAGCTCCATGAGCTCCTCTAAGCAGACAAAACATTTCAAAAAAAATTACTATGGAGAAAACAATTTAAATTAAATTCTTTTTAAATTAATTCTAAACTACTCATAGTAAAGAGAAATTTGAATTTAGAATTAAATTGAAGGAAAAATAGAAGTGATGCCGCTCCTGCTTCTGATCCGCTCCTGATAAGTAAAAAACCTTGAGGTTTCACCCTCGCTTATCAGTCAAAAATTTCGCATTTTTGTTTCAATTTAATAGTTTACACGTTTTTCTGTCACATTTCGCATTCGTGGCCATGAATTTCAAGAATTTCTGATAGCATTTCAAGTCCATAATATGAAAGAAAATATGGCATCGAGGAAAAGAAGCGGTTCCGGCTCGAAGAGGCAGCTCAAAGAGAAGATCGTCCAGATTTACGAGTCGTTCTTTAAGGTAAAAATTGTCGAATTGGGCCTTTTATTGGTTTGATTTTCAGGGAGAGGATTTGGCCAGGCTCAACCCAAACTTCTGGGAAGAACTTTTCTTGCTGAAGCCAAAGGTAATTGATCAGAAATAGCGAAACATCTTTTGACATCGAATTTTTCAGGTTTTGCAGCTAGAATCAGAAATACTGAGGTTGAATGAAGAACAGTTGGTTGCTGCCAAAGAGAACATTAACGCCTTATTCTTCCAATGTGTTGAAACCCTTGGGAATGAGCATCAACTCAGAGTTGTATACGCTTTACAGGTAGCTTATGAATGCTCATTACTTTGTTTTCTGATTTTATGCTTTTAGACACTCTGTGCCCTTATCAGTGCCATTTATAAGACGTCTGGGCAATGTGGGTTCGATGTCATCGATATTTTGATGGGTTTCGATTCCGCTGAAAAGCACATGAAGCTTCTTTTGGGACACTGCAATTCTATTCTGAGTGGTAAGCTTGATTGGTCAACCCAACGCCATTATATTAAACCCAGACAGGATTCTTTAAAATCTACAGTAATCCTAGGTTTTGATCATTCGCAGTAATTAAAAAGCTCCAACATTGGAACATTTACTGACAATTTTATCACAATTTTAATCCTATTTTTTCTGCAATTACAATTGTAGTCCCCCCAATGTGTGTCCCCCCTTTTTATCTAGGTGATCACAAATTGTGACTAGGATTAGAATCATAATTGGGACTTGGAGACAGGGGCGGACTAGGACCTTAGGGTTTTCAGTTAAGAGGCGCCCGGTTGGGGGGGGGGGCGCAGAAAATTTTGACAGAAAATTGGCTCTTAGAAAAATATATTCAGCAAAAACAGAGGTTTCCAAACTTTTTCACAGTGCGCCCACCTTTTAAACAAATTAAAACCTTTGCCCCCCTTCCCCCCTAAAGTTTTGAATGTTAACTTTGAGGTTTTTGAATGAAATTTGGGTTTTAAAATGTTGATTTTGAGGTTTTTGACAAAAGAAATTGCACTTAAAACGTTGATTTTGAGATTTTTTGACAAAAAAAAAATTTTGCTCTTATAACCATGATTTAGAGGTTTTTGACCAAAAATTGCCAATTTAAAGTTGATTTTGAGGTTTTTTGACGAAAATTAGGCATTTATAATTGTTGATTTTGAGGTTTTTGACGAAAATTTGGCTTTATAAATGTTGAATATGAGGTTTTTGGACGAAAATTAGGCATCATAAATGTTGATTTTGAGGTTTTGGATTGTCCAGACTACCTTAATTTTGGTTTCAGGTGAAGGTGCACCCAATTTGAAGTCCCTTTGTTTAAAATTGCTCTTGCTGATGGTCACCGGCAATGACAATGTCAGTCAAAACACCTTATTGGAGTTCGTTATGGTCAATAGCATATTTGAAACTTTAATACAGGTTTGTTGAGGAAAAAAATTTGTTTATAAACCTTATTAAATCTATAGTTATTATGTGACATGAGGACAAGATTAGATCACGGACATGATGTCGTCTTACTTTTGACCCTTTTGGTCAACTACAGGAAATATGAGTCTTCCAATCCGTACAGTGTCAAATTGTCCATTTTGGATAATGAACTTGCTTTGAACGGCTATGGACAGGTAAACGAAATTAAGGGAAATTTTGGTTTGTAAATTTGGTCTTTTTTAGGTCATTTCCTGGTCTTTGTCGGACTTCTGTCGCGCTTTTAATGAAGAGCAGAAAGAGCCGCAGAGCGGTGGTTGGTTCTCTTCCTTGTCAAACATTGTCGGGAACATGTTTCTGTCAGAAGAAGCAGGAACTCGAAATCAACAAATCAGGTAAAATCTCTTGAAAATTTTTTATCTTCAACTTCTAAATTTTAGAGCCAACAATGGAGTTTTAGTCGCACTATATGAAGCTGTGCACCTAAATCGTAATTTTGTGAGCACTTTAGCTCACACAACTGAAATCACTCCTCCGATTGATTCGGAAACTGCTCCGGCTGAACCTTCAAATTTATTGGGGACGTTCTTCCAATATTGGTATTTTATTGTGTTTAAATCTATTTTTTGAATTTTCTTTGTTTAGTTCAATTGTGATGCAAGATACAAAAGGCGAGGCTAGCTTTAATACGGTGAAATTGTGTTTTTTGGTTTTGACGTGTGTGACAGAAGATCATTATGCAAACTCTGTTATGCATGATGTGAATTTGGTTTTTAAAATTCAACTTCATCGTCTTCCCATGCGGCACAGAACGGTTCTGCCGGACAAACCTTCGCAAACGCTTGCCAATACGCTTTTGGACCTTCTCGTTGAATTCGTGATGAGCCACATGATGAAGAAGTTACCTTTGGAGCTTTACCTTTTATGCATCGGCGTCATGCATCGCGTCCTCTGCTATCAAAAACGATGCAGAGTCCGCCTCACATTCCAGTGGAAAGAACTCTGGACAAGTCTCATCTCGTTGCTCAAATTCATCATCGCCAACGAAAGTCATTTGGCGAAAAAGATGAACATTTTTAACTTAGCTCATCAGGTACCTCTTTTCTCACAAATTTATCAAAAACTAATTTTTTTCTAGGTTGTGAACATATTCAATTTATTTATAACTTATGGCGACACGTTTTTGTATTCGCCTGCAAGTTATGATGAATTATATTACGAGCTTATAAGAATGCACCAGGTCTTCGATAATGTTTATTCTATGGGTAAAAAAAAAATTTCAAATTATTATTTTACTAAATATTATTGTAGCTTTTAGATATTCTACCATTGAAGGAGAATTTAAAGATACTGCTTTAAAACTTACTAATAGTCTAGTCAATGTCAGGTATGCAAAAGTTTAGTTTTCTCGACTCTATTTGTTTTCAGGGCAATTATAAACCATTTCACGCCAAAAATTGATGCTTGGCTGGCGGGCCAGGCACTTTCGACACCTTCAGAAGATCAGGTAATTTTTTTTAATCTCAGTAAAAATTATATTTCGTAAATCTTGTGGTTGCCAATTTTGGGTGGTTGGGAAAAAAGAACTTGAAAAAACTTGATTTTAGAGGTTAAATTAAAAACTTGGTGTAATCTATGGTTTAACCTCCACTTTGTTTCTCAGGACAATTTGGTTAGGTTATGAATAATTGTTTTCTCATTTTTCTTGTTTTGTTAAATATTTAGATCCTTGAAGTTGTCCGTAAAAATTATGACAGCCTCACACTCAAACTCCAGGATAGTCTCGACCAATACGAGCGATACACGGAAAACCCGAGACATTCAGCTTTTTTCACTGCACTGGTAACTTCCTCATATAAAATTTCAAATTTTCAAGTTTTTTTTAGGTAAGAAGCGTGGTCAACGACACGAAACTCAATATCGACTTCGCCTCCCTCGATCTTCAAGTCATCCTTCAAGAATTCTCCACGATCACATGATGTTTGTTACAACATAAATTCTTTCAAATTCTCCACGAGTATAATTTTATAATTTACATGGACTTTTCGATTTATTTGTACTAAATTAAAAGCCTTTATGTAATAATGTAAATAATATTTTTTATTGTTAGCATAATAAAATTTACTGCTTCACCGTTTTTTGTTGAAAACCATATGATATTTACTAAAAAAATGAATTTGACATTTTTATTTGCAATTTTTTATGTCAGGTTTGTTGTGTGTATGGAGTAAAAGGAGTTTTTCTTTTTAGATTCGCTTTTGTAGCATGTTATGAAGTCTATGGTTACAGTGTTGAGAAATATGCTGCTTCTATGGTGCCGTCTTTTGATGATAATATGATGCCGGAGCTTGAAACTGGTTCGTCGGTCAGTTTCAGGCTTTATGGCAACTTGACTGGGATGACGAAAATCGCTTTGTCTTCATCCAGTAAAGAAAAGTGTGCTATCGATCATGATACAGTTGCTGATGTAAACAGACAGGAGATTTTGTCAGATTTCTTTGAAAGTTTGATTTCAGGTGACGAAGCAGTCTGAAGGGATTTATACTTTTGAGATGACGATGCCTCCAGTTGATTCTAGACGTGAAAAGTTCGACTTCTGCATAGGAGATGAGAAGAAATGGGTTGAAGTGAATGATTCGAATGCATTTAACCAAGTCGTAGTTGTTAAACCGTTGCTTCCTCTTGCTTGGGCGATAGTTCTCATAGTTTTTTGCCTCCTTTTGTCTTCGCTGTTGAATGGCCTCGCTCTCGGGTTGATGACGATCGATATCACCGGATTGAAAGTGATCGCCAACGCGGGAAGCGAGAAAGAAAAGCGATACGGCCGCGCTATTCTTCGGGTAAGAAACCAAGGCCATTTCTTACTCGTAAGTCTAGTCATCGGCTCAACAATCTGCAACACAGTCATGACCGTCCTCATCGACCTTTACCTCAACAAATGGCTCACCATAATCATCTCATCTACTCTCATCGTTCTCGGATGCGAGATCATCCCAAGCACCATCGTACTCCGCTACAACTTGGCAATCGGCGCCAACACCATTTACATCACCTGGAGCATGATGTTCATCACATTTCCCATTTCGTATCCCCTCGGAAAACTGCTAGACTATCTTTTAGGAGAAGACCTAAATATGTACACTAAAGAACGAATTAAAGAATTAGTAAAGGTGAGTTTTCTTAACATATGGTTCTTGTTCTCCAAATGATACATCCATAGCAACCAACAGATGTCCCTTAAGATATCTAAAGCAA
This sequence comes from Orius laevigatus, assembly GCA_018703685.1. Classification (NCBI taxonomy): domain Eukaryota; kingdom Metazoa; phylum Arthropoda; class Insecta; order Hemiptera; family Anthocoridae; genus Orius; species Orius laevigatus. The sequence goes on along the minus strand of JAGWEN010000035.1, from coordinate 56,316 downwards.
AGCTTGCATGTCCTGAAGACATTCTAGTCCTCTATGACAATAATAAACCTTAGTTTAAATTCTTTTTTATTTGGCAAAGTTTTTCTAACCTATAAATTCAGATAACCTCTAAATTTGCGAACATTAGACCACTTGAGGCCGACACTATAGCCGGTGCCTTAGAAATGAGTACTAAAAAAGTCGAAGATGTCATGACTCCTATACAAGACGTCTACATGCTCTCTATTGAAACTTATCTCGACTACAGCGTCATCTCAGAAATAATGAGATCAGGTAAAATCCAATTCATTCATTTCTTTCTCATATCTTTTCAGGGTACTCTCGAATTCCAATTTATGAAGGAGACAGGAACAATATTGTCAAGATACTGCATGTACGCGATTTAGCGCTTTTAGACCCTGAAGATAAAACTTCGATTCGGCTTTTTTGCCGATTGACGAAAACCGAGTGTATCTATGTAGATGAAGGAACTGCTCTTGAAGACGTTTTTAATATATTTAAAGAAGGTTAAAATTCTAAAGTTTATCTTTTATTAAAATTTAAAGGCGTGAGAGGCCACATGGCGTTTGTTGTTAAGCCAAGTGATGATAAATCGGTTAATAATGTAATCGGGCTTTTAACACTAGAAGATGTAATTGAAGAATTAATCCAAGTTGAAATAGTCGACGAATATGACAGCATTGGTAAACAAAACCTTTATAGGTTATATAACCTCCTCATAAGTTGACAACAGGTCCAAACGAAAAAGAGACAGGACGCGACTTGTCGCCGATTACTTGACCGCATTCGCAGAAACATTTGAAACCCGCACAGTCTTCATATCGCCACATTTAAGGCTGGCGACTTTCCAATTCTTAGCCTCAGGTAAACAAAAAATTATGCCATTTTATTAATCAAATACAGAAATTGATGCTTTTCGACCTGACATAATTTCGCCTAAAGTTTTAAGAAGGATGCTCTGGTTGGGAGTTATTCTACACATGTCTGGAAAGAAAAAAACAGCGACCATTTTTTCTCAGGTTTTTTCCCCTTTCATGGAATTTTTTGAAATAAAATTTTAGGAAAAAGCTTCTGAAGGTTTTGTCATGATTATAGAAGGAAGGGCGTTGATAGTTCTGGGGCCAGATAATCTGAAATTCGAATGTGGCCCATTTTCATATTTTGGTCTTCTCAGTCTTGATCCGAATGCGGGTAAATTTTAAAAACTTGAGTAGTTTATTTATTTATTTAGATCTCCAAAATAAATATGATTACACTGTCGAGACCTCTGGTGAAGTTCGCTTTTTAAAGATTCCTCCCGACCTTTATCAAGATGCGAAAAGAGCGACAATGATGGAACAAACGAACGAAGAGGTTGATTTATCAAAAGAACTTTATCCGGTAATTTTTTTATTAAAATAATTAAAAATACATTAACCGATAACCATTACAGGGGTTATTTACTGAACAAGACACAATAAGCAACAGCAAAACTCCAGCGTCTTTTGTTGTTTGATACACAATTTTTAAAACTTTTTTTGTTTCTTTACAAAAATCGATAGTAGTAAGGAATGTTGTTAACTATGACTAAAAACTTCCCATCCCAGTTGATAGTTTTTGTTACTTTATTGGCATGGGAGCCCAAAACTATGATGGACATGTTCATGTATCTTCGGGCGCCCAGGTTCATGTTTTCTTGAAATAAGACGGGCATCTTTTTGTCTTTGTCGTGAAAATGTAAAGCTGAGAGGTATTCGACGTCTGGAACGAACATATCGTAGAGCGAACCTCCTATCAAAGGTGACAATTCGAAGGAAAATTGCCCTCTCAGATAGGTCATCCCGGATTTAGAATATTGAGGAAGTTTGAAACTTCCTGAAATCGTTGATTGGAAAAAGTTGAACTGCAAAGGTATTCCGGCTGTGGCATTTTCAAGAGGGGCTGTCATATCTGGATCTTTTTGCCAAAATAAAGGCATTTTAATATCAACTGGAAGGGTCCCATCCCAAGTCAATGTTTCGTCTGGCTTATACAGCTTGAGCGATCCTGATATAACTTTTCCTTCTATTGTGTGCGAATGGAGATTCACGAATGTATTGTGGTTCAAATTTGGATCATCATCTTGAAGTGAAAGAAGATTTGGTGTGTCCGGTGCGGGTTTTCTTAATATCAGCTCGACATCTCCATTCCAATAGTAGATTTTGTCGTCGCCACACCATGGTGTGATAAAGCAATAAAATGGTTTTTCATAAAACCACCCTGCTGCCATAATAGTGCAGCTTTCAGGATCTTTAATTGTTTTTCCAAGTTTCGAAGATTGTTTGAAAGCGGTGAACATTAGCTTGCATTTGTATATCTTATGGGGTTCGATGACATCCAATGATCCTGCCCACAGATAAGATATTTGGGCGGTGAAATTTCCTTTCCAGTATTTGGTCACTTGGTTTACGTTTTCACCAACAGTTACTGGTAAAGTGAATGATCCTGTGACAGTTTTGTTGTTTGTCGACATTCCTTGCCATTCGATGTCAGCGCTGACGTCATAGCTGTTGGGATTTGTGAAATTTGCATAATAGACTTCAGCTGGCATCATCCCATCAAATAATGTCATCTTTTCTCCTCCGTCATAGCTTGCTGTGATCTGACCACTTGAGACTGACACAGATGCATACATTTTGATGACTTCAGGCTTTTCTGGCTTGTCGTCTGTCTTTTTCAACATGGTTTTGCTTTGTTGTATTAGTTGTAAGTTTCCGTCCCATGTGAACATGGATCCTAAGAATGTCCCAGAAAGTTTCAAAGTGCATTCTGAAGATGAAGCCGATGCCAGCATCTCGTGTTGAGGTACGAGGACGACTTTGCATTTGTACATCTTGTTGGCTTCAATCAAATTGATCATGTCACCTTCAAGAGTCAAAGCGAAACTTCCTTTCCACAATTTTTCCGTCCCGTTTGACATAAGCGGCATGCTGTACGTTCCCAAAAGAGTATCACCGGATACCATCTGCGTCTCCCATTCTAGCATGTTGAAAGCAAGGTTGGGATACGGTCCCATAAAGTTTGCTGTATTTATGCTAACAGGGAGGCTCCCATCAAACAATTTTGTTGATACTCCATCCAAAATTCCTAATATTTCACCCTTGACGACCTTCGCTGTGTTGTACATCTTAGGAGCAGCTAATTTCGGAATAACTGAAACAAAACATTATTACTTTAAATGTTTTTAAATAACCAACCTTTATTCATCATAATTTGAACATTGCCATCCCATGTAAAATCATTTCCGACGAATGTTCCCATTATTTTGATTGTACAGCCTGATGATTCGATGGCTTGCATTAGATGTTGAGGTACAAGGACGATTTTGCATTTGTAATTCTTGTTCGGTTCAATATTGAGGGAACCTTTCAGGTATTTGATTGTTAAAGCGAAATTTCCTTGGGAGAGAACTCCATTTGACCACGTCCCAGAAAGTGTCTCATTTGATGTGAATTGCCCTTGCCAATCGATGCTGTGGAGAGCCAAATTGGGATATGGTCCGAGGAAATTTGCTGTGTTGATCGTCATAGGAAGGGTGCCATCGAACAACTTGCTACCACCATCAGTGACTTCACCACCAACGACCATCACTGACGCATACGACCCAGATGATTTGGCCATCATTCCCGTGGATTTTTCACTTGCTAACATCGGCGTACCTGAATAATAAAAAATTACCTTAAAAAGTGTTTTATATAATAATATTTACTTTGTTTTATCATCATTTGAACGTTTCCATCCCATGTAAAATCATTTCCGACGAATGTTCCCATTATTTTGATTGTACAGCCTGATGATTCGATGGCTTGCATTAGATGTTGAGGAACAAGGACGATTTTGCATTTGTAATTCTTGTTCGGTTCAATATTAAGGGAACCTTTCAGGTATTTGATTGTTAAAGCGAAATTTCCTTGGGAGAGAACTCCATTAGACCACGTCCCTGAGAGTGTTTCATTTGATGTGAATTGCCCTTGCCAATCGATGCTGTGGAGAGCCAAATTGGGATACGGTCCGAGGAAATTCGCTGTGTTGATCGTCATAGGAAGGGTGCCATCGAACAACTTGCTACCACCATCAGTGACTTCACCACCGACGACCATCACTGAAGCATACGACCCAGATGATTTGGCCATCATTCCTGTGGATTTTTCACTTGCTAACATCGGCATACCTGAATAATAAAAAATTAGCTTAAAAAGTGTTTTATATAATAATATTTACTTTGTTTTATCATCATTTGAACGTTTCCATCCCATGTAAAATCATTTCCGACGAATGTTCCCATTAGTTTTAAGGTGCAGCCTGATGATTCGATGGCTTGCATTACATTTTGAGGTACAAGGACGATTTTGCATTTGTAGTTCTTGTTTGGTTCAATATTGAGGGAACCTTTGAGGTATTTGACGGTGAAAACGAAGTTTCCTTTTGACACCACTCCATTGGACAAAGGAAGACTGTAAGTTCCCATGAGGGTCTCATTCGAAGTAAACTGACCTTCCCAATCGATACTTTGGAGAGCCAAATTGGGATAAGGGCCTAGGAAATTCGCTGTATTTATTGTGACTGGAAGGCTCCCGTCGAACAATCGCATGGCGCTTCCACCAGAAGTTCCGGTGACTTCGCCGCTCACGACCATCATTGAAGCGTAAGACCCGGCTGTTTTCTTTTGTGCACTTGATATCATTGGAATAACTGGTTTCATCATCAATTGTACATTTCCATCCCATGTGAATTCATTCCCGATGAATGTTCCCATCAGTTTTATGGTACAGCCTGAAGATTCGATGCCTTGCATTAGATGCTGAGGTACCATCACAATTTTGCATTTGTAATTTTTGTTCGGCTCGATGTTAATTAAGCCTTTTAGGTATTTAAAAGTGAAAGCGAAATTTCCTTTGTATTGGACTCCATTGATGGGGAGAGTGTAAGTTCCCATCAACGTTTCATTTGATGTTAGCTGACCTTCCCAGTCGATACTGTGAAGAGCCAAATTGGGATATGGTCCAAGAAAACTTTCTGTGTTGATTGTCATTGGAAGGGTTCCATCAAACAATCGCATCGTGCTTATGCCATCAGCAGATCCTGTAACTTCGCCACCGACGATCATGACCGAAGCATAACTTCCTGCTGGTTTCTTCGCTGCACCTAACAAGCTCATCCTTTTCATCATCAACTGTACATCTCCATTCCATGTGAACATTTTTCCTGTAAATTTCCCGGATAGTTTGATGACACAGAATTCGAATTTCATCTCCATGGCGAGGTTTTCGGACGCTAGCATTTCATGGTCGGGGATAAACATGACTTTGCATTTTTGCATTTGGTTCGGCTCGATCGTATCGAGGGGGTCGCCCCATTTGTATCTGATTGTAGAAGAAAAGCTTCCTTTCCAGTATTTTATTTCCGTGCTGTTAGGTGTTTTTATGGGAATACTGTATGTTCCTGAGATGGCATCATTCGTCACAGACTGAGCTTCCCAGTCGATGTTAGTGAGCGTAAAGTAGTCGTATGCGCCGTGGAAATTTTCGGTGTTAATATCAACAGGAAGGCTCCCATCGAACAATTTGACTGAGTTAGAACCATCATAGCTTCCCATCACTTGACCTCCAGTTACTGCCACAGATGTATACGTTTTTGTAAATTTCTTTTCAATTGGTTTCTTCGCCATTGGACCTGAAAATATTTATTTTAAATTATTTTTAAAAAAATCTACCTAAAAATTGGAGAAACAATTAAAATGAACCATGACCATCACCATGCCGCCACCTAATATTAAAAAACAAACCTTCGATTTTCTTAAGCTTTTCTACATTATTGTCATCTGCTGGCTTTGTGATTGATAATTTGATGTCTCCATTCCAGTAATAAATTTTTTCATCAGTGCACCACCATGGTGTTAAATAGCAATAAAATGGTTTTTTGTAGAACGTCCCTTCCAGCATAATTTTGCAAAATTCAGTTGATTCTTGTAGCCTTAAACCTTCATTGGCTGCTTTTTGTCCAAAAGCAGTAAACGACATTTTGCATTTGTATGTTTTGTGAGGTTCAACAAAGCTCAACGATCCACCCCATTTATATTTGAAGATGGCGGAGAAATTTCCTTTCCAGTTCGTGATGGCCGTTGTTGCTCCAGGTGCTATTTTAGTGGCGGTCACAGGTATTGTGAATGTACCTGAGAGTAAATCGTTCGTGATGGTGCCTTCCCATTCCATCTGGGCGCTCACATCATAGGCATCTGGGTCTGTAAAATTATCAACGTAGACGATGGCAGGTAACGACCCGTCGTACAACTTGATTGGTTCGTTATCGCCAAAACTTCCGTATATTTCTCCACCAAGTAATGTAGCTGAAGCAAACATTTTATTAACCGCTGGCTTAGATGGCTTCCCTGGCTTCGATGGTTTAGCATCTCCTCTCAAATTCATTTGTAAATCTAAATTAAAATAATAAAAAAATCAACTTTTAAGGTTAACTAACCATTCATGTTTGGATCTGACCAATATTTGAGGTTAACTTGGTCTAAAACGTCACAATTGATTTCATCACTCTCGCTTTCCATTGTTTTCATCACGTGCTTCCTAATTGTCTTCAAAGAATCAGAATTTTCGCACAATATGCTTGCCAATGTCGTCTTTTTTAGTTCTCCAAGTTGTTCTTTTATAAAAAGTTAGACGTTTTGCTTGTGTTTTAACAATAAATTACCTTTTGTGAATGCTTGTGGTTGTTCGGCTGTTTCGTACCAATATCGGTCACCTAATTTGATTTTGTTGAACTGCTTTGCGATCAAACAGGTCGTCGTCGGTCCCAAAATGGCGTCTGGAGCAGGAACTTCAGATAAAGCTCCAGAATACAAATCGATGTCGTCGATATCTTTGTAATAAGTTTTCAAAACTTGAATTGAACTCGGGTCCATAATTTTGTCAAGGTCAGAAAACGAGTTCACTTCAGATAATCCGCAGAATTTCCTCCATTTTGTGTAACCTGGCAAACCGTGATCGCGACCCCTTTGAAGGTTCAACGTCACCAGATCTAAACCACACATTTTATTCTGCGCAGTCGGTTTTTCATCTTCAAATAAATGCTGGGTCATCTAAAAAAGGGTTTAAAAAATTATAAAAATTTTGAATACTTCTGTGTTAAAAAATCTGTCTAGTTTGTCAGCTTTGGTGCCAATCGCTCCTTCCAAGACAGCATCAACACTTCCAGCATCATAAAGTCTGAAAGGGTTGAATAATATTTTGTGCAACTCCACCAACTCAGGGGTCATGTCATTATTTGATCCAATCTTCATTAATTTCTAAAAATTCATTTATTTTTATTTATTTAAATTTTGTTGCGACTTACTGGCAGTAAAGTATGAGCGAAACGAAAAGCCGCAGATGCAAAGTTGTTGTTCATTGATGCATCGGTGTTTTCATCGTATTCAAATTCTTCTGAGTTCAATTTGTACTTTTTCATGGTAGCGTCGCCCAAAAGTGGGGTTAAAAATTCGTTGTAAGTGATGTGTTGCATTTGAGCAATCACTATTTTCCTTGATTCCTGATAGACTTTTTCGTCTTCCCACATTGGGTTTAGATTGGATAGTTTTGAAGCGATTTTATTATGTTGGCGAGCCATAATCAAATGCATTGTTGTCAAATGAAGATTTTCGTTGGCCCTGCTGTCTCCGGATAGGAAGCAATAGCGTCCTTTTTCGGCTTCTTCTTCTCGGTTGCATCCGTCTTTAAGATCGAATGAAATGGGAAGAAGTTCTCGTCCGTCTTTTGTGAAATGCATTCGTAACCGACCGCCTGAGAACTCCCGGAGATTCCTCGCAAGTTCTTCAGTGTTGCCGTAGACCGCAGAACCGTCTAAATAGCTGGTGACTTGATTGAGCTGCTCTCGAGGACCAAGGCTGCAAGTTGGAGATGGTGCACTTCGTACGAATTCCATACAGTCGACACCATATTGGCTGTAGTAAGCATCGCTGCTCGATATGTTGACTGGATAACATTCGGGATGCTCTATTCCCCCGCAGCATGAAAGGTATTGCCCATCAACACCTTTGTTTAGCGACGTTGATGATATGTCGTGGTCAATAAATTGACCCCAGATGGCAAACATGTATGTAAAATTTGGATCAGTTTTGTATTCTGGACGATGAAGTTCCACAGAGATGAGCCTCGATGATGGCAAAGGTGTTTCGTCTTTAGCACATCTTGGCATTTCCACACCTAGAAAAAATTGAAATTTTTGTCCCAGAAAACTAAAAAAATTACCATCACAGTATTCAGCTGGAAGAGATCTTGCAAACGGTCTCATTGCCACACCCCACATTTTAGGATGTTTCTTATTATTACAGTAACCATCGATTTTCCTATAAGGTGAATCGCACTTTTCTTCATTTTCATCGCAGAAATCCAACTCGAGCCAATTCGGTGTCTTTATACTCGACATTTTTTCTTCAGGATGACTTCTACAATAAGATTCTTAAGAATGTGTTTTTTTAATTTCAATAAATTACTTTGATAAATAATTTGTCGCCCTGTTCAACAAGTATCCTTTTCGTGAATAAGCATAAGAGCCTGCTTCACCTTTCAGGACTTGCTGATGCTTATAAGAAGGGCTGTCGAAATTCAAAGTTGGATTTTCTCGATCGAGCTCTTCTTTTCGATTCAAATCGATTTCGGCCAAATTGAACGCTTCCATGATTTGGTCGCTACTTATATTTGCATTTTCTACAATTTTAATAATTATTAATTTGTTTTTGTGGTTTTTAAAGTTACCTAAAGATAGAAAAAGTGAACTGTTGACATCTTGACTAGGAGGAAATATTGCGTTGTCGGTCATTTCGAAGTATGCGATCATGAGGATGAGTAATGCTGCTGTGAGCATCCCCCTGAAAAAATTAAATTGAAAAAAGTTCAGAATTAAGGGGACCTTAACAGATTCCCAAAAATTCTTATCCTTATGGGAATTTTAGAGTCACTTAATTGATTGCTCACAATATGGCACAACTGATGCAGTTGACGATCCCCATCTTGTTGTAGCGACGATACGGCGACGTGTAAGTCGGCCTCGGCTCTCTGTAGAGCGGCGTTCTTTCATCGTACATCTTAAATATTCGATATAATCATGAGAATTCTGAAAACAAATAAATTACGTCTTATAAGCTGGTCAGTTATAAAGAGTTCCTAAATTGAAATGATTAGGCCTGAAGGCTCCCTCGCTTTTAAAAATAGGAGGGAAAGTGCGGGATCGAAGGAGGTTGACCGGTGGTGTAGGGAGTGGAGCTCCTTTACGATTCTGAGCTCCTGGCCATAAACGTGTGAAAAGAAGAACGATGGTACCGGCATCGGCATTTTAGCCATATATATTGGGCCCCATTTCTTCTTCTTTTCTTCTTCTCAAGAGAAAATAGAAGAAATAATTTTTGGATTTATTACGAAGATTTCTTTCTTATTATTTGTGATTTTAACTGTTTAAGTTAAAAACTAAACTTAATTTGTTCTAATTAAATTATTGTGTAGGTATAAAGTACCTAGTAGAAAAAATCTACTTAAAAAATGAATTTATTTAACTTTTTCTATTGTAAATTATATTATAATTGTACCTATTTTGTTCTTTACAGGGTACCCCACGTAACATCCCCCCCCCCAGGTCGGATAGGCCCACTGCATCCTTTTTGGACACTAGGGGCCATTTTACCTCGATAAAAGGTCGGTCCTTTTGAATACATTTTGTTTCTTTACGACTAAAAAAGGCCCCTTATAGCTTGATTTTGGATCCTTTTTGGACACTAGGGGCCATTTTTACCTCGATAAAAGGTCCTTTTGAATACATTTTGTTCCTTTGCGACTAAAAAGGCCCCTTATAGCTAGATTTTCGGTCCTTTTCACCTCGACTTTGGGGTTTAGGGGCTCTTTTGACTACATTTTGATCCTTTGCGACTAAAAAGGCCACTTTTAGCTTGAATTTTCTTTGGACACTAGGGGCCATTTTTACCCACCTCGATTTTTGGACGTTAGGGGCCCTTTTGACTACATTTTGTTACTTTAAGACTTTTTTTTTAGTCGTAAAGTTCGTTAGTTGGTAAAGTTAAGCTAAGTCCCCTTATAGCTTGATTTTTTATCCCTTTTAGACACTGGGGGCCCTTTTTACCTCTATTTTTGGACATTAGAGGCTCTTTTGACTATATTTTGTACCTTTACGTTTTATTATGTACCTTTATATTTTATTTTGTACAAAAAGCTCTTTTTAGCTCGACTTTTTGGACACTAAAGGCCATTTTTACATGGTGGCCGCAACCAGGGAAAACCTGGAAAATCAGGGAAGGCTTTTCAGGAGGAAATTTATTTATTTTTTCAAATGGCGGACGAAGCACATGGAAGAGGGAAATGAAAACATTGGCAAGTCATCTGGCGATTATTGGACGTGATAAAAATCACTCTAAAGTTTTACGAAAACCAATTTTCAGTCTAAAACTCCCGAAATTTACGTTGAGAAATCAATAAATTTTTGCCTAAATCTCCAAAAAAATTTCTTCACAATGCCAATTTTCTGCCAAAATTTACCTACCTAGTACCTACATTGAAAAATAAATTGTCTGCCTTTTAAAAAAACTCCCAAATTTTATGTTTCAAAAGGTTTGTCAAGCACTGCTAAGCCAAGGAATGTTGAAAAATGATTACACAATCATTATTCATTAACAAACTTATGGAGTAATAAGCTTAAAGGGCGGTTTTCAGAGACAAAATTTGAGTATGAGTGGACCCTCAAGTCTCAACCCAAAAGAGAGTTAGAATTTTCTCTGCTCCCTGTAGTTTGATGGACTTGAAAATTTCAGGGCTTTTTTCTGATCATAAGAAAATATGTGCCAAATATAAATCAATCGGTCTACTGGGAGCTGAAAACGTGGCGTTGGCTGAAGAAACGCGAGAGTTGAGGGTTCACTCATACTCAAATTTTGTTTCTGAATACCTACCACCCTAATTGGGCTAGTGAATTTTTCTTCTATATTTTAAATTAGGTTTATTACAATTTATAAGTAACGAATGCCTATTTCATTTAAAGTAAGAGATCCATAAAACTCAAGTTATGTAATAACTGTATCTACATAAATCTAAAAATAAATTATTCAGGTTGATTTACTTTAAAGTTACCCACGTATTATCCTGCTAAACAATTTTGCTGTCGGGGGTTGACCAACCCTCTACAATATTTTATGAATTCGTACCTACCGACGTTTATTTTAGGGCGGACCTCACTTTGACAACCAAACGATTGAAAACGGACTTAAAATTTTTGATTGAAAAGGTTACATAATCAAAGTATTTATTTTCACAAAAAGTGTTACGTAATCATAAATTCATCTAATTAGTTGCAAGAAGTTAACTAAATTTATTAGGTAAATTTGTCTTACTGATTGTCAAATATGCTAATATAAAAATTCGATCAAATTTCAGGGGGGAAAAATTTATGACTTAAATTTTAGTGCACTGAAAAGTTGAAATTATTGTTTGAAGCTGAAAAAAATGATCAACTGTGTTTCTCTTATTGCTCAATTGTTAATTTAAAGCTAAATTAGTCATTTTAGTTGTCTACTTACTGAATTTTTTAGCGAAATAGTTCTCTTTCGGACAAAGACTAGTCTGAGGACCCTGTTACGTAACCGCCTTGTATGGCCGTTTCAAGAAATAAACTGAACTTGGGGCGCTTGGAGGAGTTGGAGGACTTAACTCAGACTGCCGGGGCGAGTGGCGACTCGTTTTTATTTTTTTTTTTTTTTACAGTTCCTTATGACGAAAAAACGAGTGCATTTTTGTCATTTTCTCATTTGAATTTAAATCTTTTTTCGATTAAGGGCGAAGCGATATTTTTAAGAGTAAATTCTTGTTTCAGGAATTTAATAAAACAGATAAAACAGATCAATTAGCGGGTTTTAGTTGGATAGGTCACCTAATTTTGTCTTTTGGCCTTCATCGTGGATTTTTCAACTTGCCAACTTTGACTGGGCTTTGGGCGTACCTAATAGGGCTAAGGGCGTATTACGGCTTATGGGGTAATAGCTTTGAGTTTATAAATTTATATACTCAAAGGTAATAAGTAATAACTAGGGCTTAGCGCCCTAAGAGCCTTACGCCTAAAGCTTATGGCGTAATAGGGCGTATTAGCTCGTAATAGGGATTAGGGCTCACTAAGGCGTATTCACTCGTAGTAAGGCTTAATAGGGCTTAGGGCCTAATGGAACTAAGGTCCTAATATGGCTTAGGGCGCATACAATTGCTTAAGGCGTAATAGGGCCTAGGGTGTAATAGAGCGGATGGTGTATAAGGGCTTATGGTGTAACAGAGCGTTGTAGCGGGGACGTTTCTAATTTACTGACCAGAGAAAAAACGTACTAACGGCCAAACTACTGATGCGACCGGGCTGAAATTTGGCAGGGATTCATATTTTGATTGGTAGCACCGATCCTCGAAGGAAATTTTCAAATCTTACTACCAGGGGCGGCGTACTACCGGACAAACTACTGATGCGACCGAGCTGAAATTAGGCAGGGAATCTTATTTTAGTTGGTAGCACCGACCCTCGAAGGAAATTTTCAAATCGGACTACCTCCGACTATCTCCGCCCCCGGTAGTCCGATTTGAGAATTTCCTTCGAGGATCGGTGCTACCAACTAAAATAAGATTCCCTGCCAAATTTCAGCTTGGTCGCATCAGTAGTTTCTCCGGTTGCACGTTTTTTCTGCCCCCGGTGTTGATCATTTTTCGAGATCTCCGCCCCTGGTAGTCCGATTTGAAAATTTCCTTCGAGGATCGGTGTTACCAACTAAATAAGCTTCCCTGCCAAATTTCAGCCCGGTCGCATCAGTAGTACGTTTTTTCTCCCCCGGTTTTTGTCAGGGATGCATATTTTGATTGGCAGCATCGATCCTCAAAGGAAATGTTCAAATCGGACTACCTCCGACTATCTCCGCCCCCGGTAGTCCGATTTGAAAATTTCCTTCGAGGATCGGTGCTACCAATCAAAATATGCATCTCTGCCAAATTTCAGCCCCTGTCGCATCATTAGTTTGTCCGGTAGTACGTTTTTTCTCCGGTCAGCAAATTAGGTAGACCCTTGTAGCGGGTATTAGCCCATACGAGGGCGTATTAGCGCCTAATAGTTCGCTATAGGGTTTAGGGAGCTATAGGACGTAATACTGAATATCAAATGGGTATAGGGAATGGGTATATAAAGTGGGTGAGCTCTTTAGGCGTTTCTTTAGACTTTAGAATACCTACCTATTGGCTATACCTATTATAATTCACACTCTATTTTAAGCGCCAGGCGGGCTTTTTTATTTTAAAAAGTGAAACCTCGTCGAGGTTATCAATCAAAACAACTCGTTTATCTCTTATCAGTGCTCACTGTAGCATCAACATATTTGAAAAGCACCGATTGAAAAATTGTTATGGGAAACTAATTCAATGTTAATTCATAAAGAGAAATGGCTTCTATTCTATTTGAGTTTTTTACAAATATTCTCTGTAATTTTGTTCCTATACGGTTTTTTCCCAGAAAGGATCAACCAAACTTTTTCGACTGTGGATGATATTCCGAGCAAAGTTGACGAATTAAGGTAAATGGTCAGATTTTGTAGCAAAGTTAAACGTCTTCTTGTAGCATAGATCTCGATGAAGTTTATAGCAGAAAAAAGCCATCGGTCGTGTTGATGGTCATCGATGCTCTTCGTTATGACTTCATAAGCGATCGAATGCCTTTTCTGTCTGAAGAGCTCAAGAACGATCATTGCTTTCTCAAAGGAAGAGTTGAACCTCCCACAGTTACTCTTCCCAGAATAAAAGTAAACCAAAAAACTATGATTTCACTATTTCAATATTTTCCAGGCTTTGACAACAGGTTCAATATCAAGTTTTTATGACGTTGTCACCAATTTTGGAAGCGTAAAATTAACCGAGGACAATATCGTGGCCAAAGCAGTCTCTTCAAAGATGAAAGTCGTCTTTTACGGCGATGACACTTGGTTGAAGCTTTTCCCCAACACATTTCTCAGAAGCGAAGGGACAACTTCATTCTACGTCAATGATTTTTTTGAAGTAAATCGCATCAATTTAATTTTGTTTTAATAAAAATTATTCAGGTAGATACAAATGTGACTCGTAATTTAGATCTCGAACTTAAATCCGACTGGGACATTATGATCCTCCATTATCTTGGTTTGGACCACATAGGTCATGTTGAAGGCCCATTTGGACCACACATAGAGCCAAAATTGGCCGAAATGGACGAAATCATATTCAAAATACAATCTAAACTAATTCAAAAGAATCCTTCCAACCCAGGCATCCTCATCATCTGCGGCGACCATGGCATGAAAGATTCCGGCGGCCATGGAGGCACATCTTTATCCGAAATTTTAGTTCCTATTATTCTATTAAATTATAAATGTGATATTAAATTAAGGTAAAATAAAAACTAAAATATTTCTTGAGTCAAAATTTTACAGAAATTATGAAGTTAAACAAGTCGACTTGGTCCCTTTGCTGTCGACTTTACTCGGTCTTCCCATACCTGGTGGCAGCGTCGGAAAATTAAACTTTAAAATGTTATCAGGAATTGATACAAAAAGTGCACTTTTCGCTCTCTATTATAACACCCAAAGAATGTATCATTTATTCCAAAATAGCGATAATTCAGAAATAAGTAACAAACATTTTATAACTTAACTTTAATTACAATTTATTATAGAATCAACGGTTGAAATGGCAGTGGCGAAGTATAAAGATTGGATTTTGAGTAATTATTCAAGCAATGATTATTTGTCAGCGGCCAGTAAATTTTCAGACGCACAAAATGAAATGTCTTCCATCATAATATCGAATAGCATTTCTTTTGATGATTATTTGCTGCTTCTTTCTGTAATAATCATGTTTCAGGTAAAATTTGTAAATAATTTTATTTTTTAATTAATTTTGTTTTAGGTCTTATCCATTGCATTTTGCTACAGTATTTTTTTAAAATTTAACATCAGGAGAATAAATTTGTCGATTTTAATTGTCATTCCTGTGATTTCGTTTCATTATTTTTCTTGTTTTATGAGCGATAGTGTTTCTAAACTTTGTATTTTTTCTTTTCCTCAAATTACGCTGGCTACGTTCGTTTACGTAATATTATTTGTAAACTTTTTCATTTTTAGTGCTCATTCATTAAAGGTAAAAATTTATAAATTATTTTTAAAAAAATTATAATTGATTTTAGACATTGAAAATTTTTCATGTTGTGCTTATGGGTGTTTTGGTCCTAAATCTGGTTGCGTTGACTTCGAGCAGTTTTGTTGAAGAAGAGCATCAGTTTTGGTATTTTATGATGACAACACTTTCGATCTATTTGCTTCCTTTCGACTATTTTCGTTTTTCTGCCATTTTGTTGCTTCACGTCTTTCTCAGAAAGTTAAACCAGACGGGAGACAAGTGGGCGCATCTGAGCGATATCGGCGATTGGCTCAATATGGAAGAGAATAAATTCTGTCTCACGATTTTCTTCATATTTGGTAACTTTGAAAAAACCATGAAAAACATTCAAAAATCCATCTTTTTTAGGTCTTTTTGCAGTTTTTATTGCTCAACCCAAGCCAAATTTTCTTGATAAAATATTAACAATTGCACAATTAACATCAATTTTTCTTTACAAAGTATCAACTGGCTCATGCACTATAGGATTTCCTTATTCAAGTTTTCGGTGAGAACAAAATTTCAAAATTTGACTCATGTTTGCACATTTTTAGAGGGATTTTTGAGGCAAGGATGTTTTGGATATTTACTGCTTTGAGGAATATTTTTATATTTATTTCAATCAAAAATAAGATCGATGTTGCAAGTATGAATTATTTACCTATTTTAAATCAAAAACAATTTTTAGATTTGGTTTCAAACAATTTGATCTCGATAATTTCCTTAATTTCCAAACCGCACAATATTGTTTTGCTACCTTCGATCATATTATTTTCTTCGACATTTTCTTCAGCGTTTCCAAAAAGCAATTTTTCCCAATCCGTCTTCCATTATATGATCGGTTCTACTTTTTATTTCTATCAGGTAACAAAATGTTCCATAAAAATAAGTAATTTTAATTTTTTTTTTCCAGGGTAATTCAAACAGTATTGCCAATATCGATGTTGCTGCTGGATATACAGGGTTGAAAGAATACAACATGATTTTGACTGGATTTTACATATTTCTGAATATGTACTCGGGCCCAATTTTATCCTTTGTTTCAATGCAGAAATCATTGATGATAAAAAATGAGTAAGTCGTTTTTTTGTGGATTATATAATTTTAAGGTCTACGATCTTTTAATTATGAAATACCAAGGACATGTGTTTTCGGACTCAGCATTCTTTTTAAAAAATACAAAAAAAATTAAAGAAAAAATCTTTATTTAATTTAAAATTGATTTTTTTAGGTTTTCAGCGACTGGTAGTTTTTTGTACCTTTTTATATCTTCGCTGACTTCATTTTTTTATATGATTGTCATAACGATTCAGCGATATCATCTTTTTGTTTGGTCAGTTTTTGCTCCCAAATTGATGTTTGTGTGTGCCCAGGCTGGGCTTTTTTCTTTATTGTTGATTATAAATAATTTTTTATCATGGAAAATAAATTAAAATTTATATTTATTGTGCTTTTCAAACATTTGCGTGTTATCACAATTTTCCGATGAAGGCACTTTGAAAATTCGTGTTCTCACTCGTATGAAAAGTTGAAAAACAGCCTTGAGTTGGCAGGGAAGCCTATTCGAGACCGAAACCTTCGGCGTTTGAAATGGCGATGATTAATTTTTCTTTAAGCATTTCTTTGCTTTCATATTGGGGAAGAACGAGCTGGTTGAAGCAGGTGTGAGCTTCGGGGAGGTTACCCGGGTCTTGGTTTGTCCTCGTCACCTTAAACGTCATCTCTCCCATCCCTCCGACAGGCACTCGGTCACTTCCGGTCGTAAAAAGCAAAAACTTCTTCTTCAACTCCTCATCCAGCGATATCAAAACATCCCAAAAATCACTAAAAAAAAACTTAAAAATTTTCACATTTTTATTCTCTTACGAAATTAAAGGCTGTTCTGGTTTATAACCATCGTATTCTGTAACTTTTCGTAGTTCATTTAAATCTAAAGTGGGCGATCCGCAAACCAACATTTCAACCTCTTCTGGCCTCAACATCTACACACAAAAAAAATGATAAAATTCGTAAATTTTTCATGGAACTTACAATAAGAGCATTTGATGCACACACGCTGTGGAAGCCCAGGTAGAATGCCCTGAACTGTTCATAAATTGCTGTATTTAAAACCCAATCAAGATATAGGTTTACATAATCGTGCCTATTGCTGTTTGTTACTGGAATATTGTCGCCGGAAGGTTTCAACATAAAAGTCTTCACGTCGCCATATTCTTCGAGCGAAACTTGAAAATTCATGCACATATCTTCCTCGACATTGCCTTCGTAGTCTAAAAGTTGTTTTAAACCACGAGAGACGTCCTGAAAGGGTTTTTAGTGGAAAATTTTTTTGGTTTTCTTCATACAGGCATGATTTCTGCTAAGTCTTCTATTGTTGGGTTTCTAACCATGCCGACTCCGCTGGTATCTACTGGTGGAACGACCGGCGGGGAAAGAAGCTTTCGGTAGCAAATCGAAGGAAAGTGTAAATCCAAAATTATCGAATTGTATACAGCAAGTCCCATTAAAACACCTTTAAAAAAATTTTAAGCAACAACTTTTTAAATTTTTTTTTTTACCAATTAAGTTATATTCTCGTAAATTTCCTTCTTGATCGGTGCTAAACCAGTAGCAGCGAGAATGTGGATGGTAGACAAACATTCCGTAGTCGGGATGGAAGATCTGCCTTATTAATAAAAGGAACCATTCTTTGGTGAGTCCGCCCATGTCAAGCCCAGGTTCGCCGACAAACGAAACTTTTAACTTTTTCTTCAAGTCTTTTTGTTTACTCGCAATCTCGTTTAACGAGTCGCAGACTAGATGAGCCCTCCGGACAGTAATATTTAAGAAAAATATATCAATTTGAGGTGCTTGATGTCGGGCTACTTTGGCGACTAAAGATCGCCTTGCCGTCAGAATCATTTGCTGCTCGGAATCCTTTGTTAATATTATCCTTTTTGCGACGATGCTTAAAATAAACGGATATTGACAATAAGAGAACTGCCCCGGCCTCTGAGGCGTCTGCCAGCTAAAGTAATCTTGCATCAAATCCATATGGTCTAGTGAAGAATTATAAAATTCTGTATAATCAAGTAACGGAGGGTTTGAAGCATTATTCGCAGCATCTAAAAATCAAAAATAGTCTCAACTCGACTAATGCTAATATTTGATGATTTCTTACTTATTAATGCTAGAGTTTTCGTTGCTGTGGGGATCCACCATCTTGTTTTGTTCAAAGGAGGCAAAGACTTATCTCCAGGAGGGAATTGCCTTATAGTTATAAATTGAATTATATTTCTCACTATTGAACGGATTCTTTCGACTTCAAGCCTGGAAAAGATGAATAATTTACTTTATCCTTGGCACAAATTAGTAAACGCTAAAAATTGCTGAAGGGAAAAGAAAATTTTAATTTCTTCCTTGTTGGACGTTTTAGAAAATTTTCAATTTGATCCATTTTTGAATTTAGTTTAGTGGCTTTGGTTTCTTCAGGGTTCTTTGTTCCAGAAAAAAAATTGTTTGGACTTTTTGTAGGATGTTATGAAAACAAATTGTTTATAAAAAGGGGTGACTCGTTCTTTAGAATTTTATTCAGAATAATGGCGTGTACAAGTGAGTTTTTATATTTTTTCCTCTGTGTTTCTCTCATTTATGGAGCACCTCAGCATTATCCGCAAATAATCAGCGAGGATGCTCTCGACTACGATAGTGAAGGCGAAGACTACCGACGTTTGCCAAGACAGGATACGGGCCTTCAATTCGTGAGTGAAGATTCAGAAGGAAGGACAGCTCCGACTGCCGATTTGGCACACGGCATCCTCGATTTAAAAAAGCCCCTTTTGCCTTCTTTCAATTTAGGATTGCTTAAGCCTTGTCACGACCACAAACCTATCGAGCTCCACAAACCGAAGCTTCCAGTTCTTCCTCCTTTGCCCGTTTTGTCGCACGGCCATTCCGTCCCTCACGCTCCAGTTTCGTGGGAAAGCGTCATCACAGAAGACTCGAAACCGCACACTCATTTAACCTCTTTGCCATACATCCACGGATACAAACTGACCCCTTTGTACTCTCAGAAGCAAATTATCGTCAAAGATTTCGCACATAATCATCATCAAGGTTTCATCAATGGCGGTTCAGGACTTGCAGGAGGTTTCATCAATGCCGCATCTGGACTTGGAGGAGGAGGCTTCATCGGTGGACATGGACATTCCTTACCCATAACCTATCAAGAAAACCAGGAAGCCCAAGAAAACGTCAAAAGTGAACCGAGCGCGAGAGCCGCCTCCTTCATCCCTAACGAACTTCAAGAACCTTATGGACTCGACGTAACCATGCAGAACCAAATCAGCGGACGATCTCACGAGTACTACCAACCCATGTTCATCGACGAAACCCCATTTAACATGGAACCCCTACCCATGGATTATGAAAACTACGGGATTTAGCATTATTCGTAATTTTTAAATCACAAGTAAACCTTTTTAGTTTTTTTATACTTTTTTTACTTTGTTAAAAATAAAACAATTTATTTTAAACTTTTTTTTTTACCAAAACAACATAACCGATCAATATAGTAGGTAACCTTGCCCTAAAAATATCGCTTGATTAAAAAGAATGAAGAAGACTCATGAGTAATAATAAATGAGGCCGAAGGTGAGCCATTTCTAAGAAGTAACCGAAGAATTTAAATTCTTAGGTCTGACTGGGGTTGAAGAACCACCTTTTATCCTAGGGGAGTGAGGCAAGGGGCTCCTGCACCTCAGGAGTATTTTATTTCCCAGAGGCCTATTCGGTTTTCAACCAAGTTCCTTACATCTGAAACCAGTGGACCAATAGCTGATGCTCTGCACTATGAAGGGCGACGATCTGTTTTAACAAATGGGCGAATATTGTGTAGGAGGACTGAGCAGAAAAGACCGGAGTTTGTAAAAGGATGTACAAAGCGCGGACGTCGTCTTTAGGATAAAGCCTGAAAAATCGAACTCCATTAATTTTACAAAATGCTTATTTTTCCCATCGACTTACGCCCTTCCTTCTTCAAGCAGCGCGTTGATGATCGACTTCAAAACCGTCTTGTGAACTATCGAAGGCTGAAAAATAACCCTTTTGTTATTATTTTCGTACAGCCTTGAACTTGACGTCAATAGAATTAAAAATTGATGTACGCTCATCAATCATACATTCGACAAAAATGCATACCATAGATCGCAATGCATCATTAACCGCGTAAACGAACTCCATTTTTAGCCCTGGATCGTCGTATTTCCCAGAACTATCGTCTCTTTTTACCTTTAAAATATTCAAATCAAATATTTATTCCATAAAAAATCACCATCCATACTTTAAAAAGCGCATTGATTTGAGCGAATGAGTCGAAAGAACGCATATAAAATCGTTGGACAGCTATATAGTTTTCTGTTTGATGGGCACGTCGGACATCTTGCCTAAAATTTTTTAGAAAATAAATACTAAATGCATTATTAACTAAATAATTAAATAAAATCCGCTAATATATAAGTCAAGTAAATTAGCCAATAAAAAAAAAGAAAGAAAAAGAACGAGCTCCTTAGAATTCATGCAATCCTAAGTTCGTTGACACGTGATTTAAGAAAAGAAAAGACTCAATACCGCTGGCCTGAATTCCTTAAATTTTTTCCCAGTTGGCAATTTGTAGGTACCTCTGAAAATGGTAAAGGGTTGACAAATGACAAAAGGGTGCCTAATTGAAAAAATAACTTGTTACACATATACAGGGGACCAGCTAATTATCTGCCAGATTTTTGACCTGACGAAAAAAAGGATCGAAGTAAACCCCACTTAATTTTGAGCGAGGAATCGATTGGGACCAATTTGGATAAGGGTGCTCGAGAACAACCCAAACTTTGTTGTTTTAATATGAACCACATGTTTAGGCGATAGAAATAATGTATTCTTGGCTTCATTTTCAGTAACTTTTACTTGAAAAACTTTTTTGATAGGACCAAACGTTCCGGAGTTGAGAATGCTGTGCCATAACATGACCAACCGATTATCTACCAAACTTTTGTCCTGACACAAAAAGTATCTAAGTAAGATCCCTGATTTTAGCAAGGAATCGATTGTATCAATAAATTTTGAATACGACAAAAAGGATGCTCCAGAATAACACTACTTTAAATATTATAAACCCTATGTTTGATCACCAAACATTCCGGAGTTACGAATTTCAATCGTCAAAACATAAGTATGATAATGTACGATAAAGCTCTGGCTAAGTGGCCGAGCGGAATTAGGCATGCGACCCATAGATAAGGACGCTCAAGGTCACGGACGCGGAGTCGGGCTTGTATAGCGGTCACCGGGTCGCCCAGGTGGGTTCGGTGCTGTGCGGGTCTAGGGCTAAGAGATATAGCGATAGCTCAAATTAGTTAACACCCCACCCTAATATGATTGAGTCTAATTTTGAATTCCTCCCGAAGAAAAAGGCAGGCTTGATATTTGATAAATACTTAATGAGATGGCTTTCAGAAGGTAGAATGCTCAACAAATTTAAAAAAAAAAAAAAAGTTGATGGATTGAGAAATTTGTAATTTAATTCAAATTCCTTCAGTTTCTCGACGGCTCTCGTCTCGCTTCATTCTCGGAGCAAAACTGGCCCAGGAGGTCAGCATTCATGAGGAGCTCACTCACAACAGTCATGGCAAGAATGCTGAATGGAAAACCGAAAATTATTTTTGTTTTATTTTTAAATAGAATTTTACCAATTTGAATTCTGTAAACTATTATTATTTCGTACTTAAAATTATAGGTAAACTTAAAAATCAGCCAGCATAAGTTTATTTTGGTTTTTTCATTTTGTGCAGTTTTTTCGAAAATGGCGGCGGATATGCTTGTGTTTGGTTTGATATCAGGTTTTTGGTTACTCTTCGGAAGTGTTCTACCATGGGTTGTGCCGAAATCGAACTACAGAGGGTACCAATAATTTTGTGGAGATTTTTTCAGCCAAAATTTGAGTTTGAGTGCGTTAGCTAGAAAAGTTTTGTCAGCTCCTGTGGACCGATTTAAACTTAGATTTTCTTTTAGTAAGATTTGAAAATTGCGTTAAAATTTCAAGTCAAAATAGAGCTGAGAATTGACCTTTTTTTAGTTAATGCCCACTTAATATCAAATTTTGTCTCTAAGTAGATACGTTTTTACATCATTTTTAATCAAGCATTATCATCATGGGTTTGATTATGACTGCGATATGTTGCTGGCTGTTGTAAGACCCTTGAAAAAATTTTATTTTTTATAGTTCATATTTTTGTCTTTTTTAGCTGGCTTTGTGTTTATTTGTCTCAAATGAATCCACTTCGCGGGCCAAAATTGAATCGAGAAACAATCGCTTTTATATCAAAACATTGGGTAAAATTGAAAACACTTTTTTTATGGATCTAATTTTAAATTTTCTTTTTCAAAGGGCAACTATTATGGCAACAGCAGCGAGGGAAAAAATAATACTGACTAAGGCTTCGTCAATAATAACCTCAAAACATAAATTATTTAAATTTGTATTTTATTTACACGGTTCCGGGCTCTTATTTCGGAGCCGAGTAATTCTCGATGCTCGATCAAATTAAATGTTTTGACCGTCACTTGGCAACGAACTTTTTAAAAGACGGGGTTAACGATTTGACCCATAAAATCACAATTTGACACCTCTCAGAAGACAAATGTTCCTCTTAAATATTTTAGAGAGACTTAGCATTTTAGCGAGAAAGATTATCATCAATTATTCAGTGAATTGATCGTCGCATTCTCTTTCTTTTAGGTCTTAATTGTCCCCAATAACCTTGTCAATACAGCTAATGGCATTGTCAACTCATCTCCAGCCTTTTATCGTTTATGAAAAACCAACACATGAAACACTAAAAATTAAAAACCAATAAGTTGCCATAAAAGTAAGGCCATGGTAACACAAAATACCCACAGGGTAAGCCCACGTTTGGATCCTAGTCTTAGGTTCTCACTAGGGGGGAAGAAGAAAAACGATTGGGGTGATGTGGGAGAAGGCAGATAGGGGGCGGTGCAGAGTGGGTATTTAGTGTTAGTGGAGAGCTCTGTAGAGCCCCCTCTTTTTCAGAAGGTTCCAGTTTTTGGGTTTCCTCCTCCATAACCAGGGGCGGACTGGGACCTTAGGGTGTGGGTGGGTTTTCAGTTAAGGGGTGCCGCGCAGAAAATTGGCTCTTAGAAAAATATTTCAGCAAAAACAGAGGGGTTCCCAAACTTTTGAAAAAAAATTTTTTTGCTCTTATAACCATTATTTGGATTTTGACAAAAAATTGTCAATTTAAAGTTGATTTTGAGGTTTTTTGACGAAAACTAGGCATTTATAAATGTTGATTTTGAGGTTTTTGTACGAAAATTAGGCTTCATAAATGTTGATTTCGAGGGTTTTTTTTTAACCAAAATTGGGCTTTACAAATGTTGATTTTGAGGTTTTTCACGAATTTTTGGGGATATTTGCACACAAAAAAATATCTTAAGCTCGGGGGGGATAGCTTACGCCCCCAGTTTGGGAGCCACTGAGCAAAAATAACGCCAAAACCTGACTTGGGAGGGCGCCGCGGGTGGGTTCTGTCCACCCCCCCCCCGGGCCAGTCCGCCCCTGTCCATAACTATCAGATCGTAGTTTTTAGACAGTTTTAGACCATCTCATATGGTGAAACTAGTGAGTGAAAGTAGCAAAGCCTAAAAGTCAGTTTTTACAGTAATTATGCACTGACTTTTGCCATATACTTTTTCCAGCTTCGTTGCACCCACACGAAAACAGAAAATGGTCCCAAAATTGACTATTTTTCGATGACTTTGGAGGGAAACAGTATTAGGGCTAGGCACTTAGGTATTTATTTTCCTTTTAATCTCCCAAAAACACATGAAACATCGAGAAATTAGTAAATGATGTGGTCCTATTTGTCAATCAATATTGACGATCCCCTTGATAACTCCAGGAATAAAACACTGATTGCACGGTAATGGATTATGATAACCCATAACGATAAATCGCCAGCCAAGGCCCTTGAATAAATAATTCGATTTCGGTTTAGTTACGCCCTATATAAGAAAAAAAAAAACTATGTACACCAAAAATGGAAGTTTCGTAAGAAAATCACGATAACCCCGCCCATTTAATAGCAAAGCATTTTGTAAAATGAATAATTAAAAAAGGTTCTCCTTTTAGCATGTCCGAGACAAAAGTGAAAGGGAGATTAGCCTTTCATAAACATAAAATGATAAAATTGCTCTGGCTAGGTAATAACGCCCGTTTGACTCCGTACTTTATTAGTTTTGCTTTTACTTTTATGGCAGCTTGAATTTTCAACGAAGAAAATACCGAACAAAAAGTGTTTAATAATATTTTATTGTTTTTCTTTAACGTCAGCAAAAATGTGAGGAAAAAATAATAACTTACAAAAAATCCTCTCGTGTTTTATGTCTTATTGGATAGCGAGGAACTACTTTTTCTTCTTCGTCTGGAACCAAAGTTTCGACGCTAAGCGAAGATTTGGTCCTGCTCTCAAGAGGGCTTGGGCTGCGAAGTTTATATTCCCATTCCTTGAAAAAATATTTTTTTTGTTTTTTCTACAATGAACATACTGGACGGATTGGTGGAAGAATTGATTCAACGCCTGGTCTAAAGAACAGATCTGCGATATCTGAACTTGTCAGTCTTCCAAGCATAATCCCACCGAGTCTGTCCGCTCTTCCATCCTCGACCTGAAAGTCGGTTTAGAAGACCAAAACAATTTGAAACTTACGATGGGTGGAAGTCTGTAAGCAGCGACGATGGGCTCGCTGGAGGATCGGTTGCTCCGGACCCGTCCCGCCCCGACAGTCGGATAGACCAAAGCTCCATAATATCGCAAAGCAGGATCTTCGGAACATTGAGTGCATCCTCCTTCATCTTTGCACCAGCGGCATGGATCGCGCGTCACGTTTTCATTACCTCCCCCTTCATCTTCACTCTGAAAATCAAACTACTTTTCAATAATTACCCCTAGATTATGAAACAAAAATCGGTTCCGCGAACCAAATCCAAGAAGCTGATGAACGTTTCCGACACGTCAAGTCCATATAGCAACGGGCAATTTGCCTCACCCTCTTTTGCTCACTCACGCAAAGCTTTACTTAAATCACGTGCTGTACGTCAAAGTAGGTGTCCGAAAGTTGTGAAAATGTTGGGTGGAACGTCCGATTATTAGCATGCTATGTTATTATAATTTTTTTTATTAATGACATGCTAAAAATATTAGCTAATTTAGTCAACAAACAAGATCTAGAGACCAACCTCAATGGCCTGCGTGGAAACCAAATCTAGGAACGAGGCAGCGTTCCGCCCCACCAAGCAAAATCATGGTTATTTCCCATAATCACTTGTCTTTTCAGCATGAGTGGCCACAAAAATCACGGATGAGGCTTTTTCAATAAAATTCATGAGAAATGGTGTAAGATAAGTATGATGAAGGTTGTTTCGTTCAACAAGACCAAATGGAAGGGAAATCCTCCACCATGAAGGAACAGCCAAGCTTTCCTAATCTACGAGTACATAAGCCAGGGATATGGGGAGCCTGAGAATTTCTTGAAGATATTGGTACCTGTTCTTCATAGTCAAAAAGGACGTCTTGGTGATGCTGCCTGCCTGCCGAGTTTCTGAATGTCGATCTGAACCTTTCCCAAACCCATGTCATGGGAGAAGCAAATGACATCCCAATAAAACCATACCACGGAGACAACTGATCGCTCGACTGTCCTCTTTCTTATCGGGACCTCTTGTGTTGTTGTTCGGAATGTCTCCTAGGTGACTATTCCCGCCCTCGCAACTCGTAAGCCACCCCCTTCACGACCAACAAGTTTTAGGCGACTCCTGACCCTCACCATTCAACGAGGATTGATCTGTTTTTACCCCTATAACCCCAACCTTTTTAAGAAATCGATCGATTTTTTTTTTCACAATAAAATAGGTGGAAAATCTAACGTTTTAGTCAAAAAATGCGAGAGAAAAAAAATTACATGAATCTCGTTTCTACTTTCTATAATTAGGCCCAAAGAGATGAGTTATTTAACTGCATCGTCAAGGCAGTAAAAAACATGGTCCATCATTGAAATTTTGAGAAAATCTTACTTTTATGAATCAGGAAGAATAACCCATTTTCTGAAGAAAAAGAAAGGAGAAAAAAAATTAAAATTTTTACTGTAAATTTTAACATTTGGTAAAAATTCAGTAGTAGTTGAATGTTGGGATAGGATGGAGGTGTTTCAGGCCTTAGGGTGGTGAGGGTAGGAGAGGTGATGATAAAGTGGTAGGAGGTAGCGGATTGGGGGTTGGGGTATGGTGAAGGGGGGGTCGAGGGGGGTAGCAAAGGTGATGGTAGGTGGTGGGGAGGGTCAAGGAGAGTAGGTTTATTTTATGGTATCTAAATCCACCATACTGTGTAGTATTTTAATTTAAAATAAACAATTCTATAGAAGAATAATCTACCTAAAACTTATCATTGTAAGTTCATAACCATACGTGTAGGATGGAACTTCGTGGTGGTCCTTAGAATTATATAAGAATCTTATATTATATACGAATACAATCTTGAACCCCTATCGTAATATCTAAAATCAGAATCTTTAGATCGTTATGGCACGAAGAAATGGACAATCTCGACTATCAAAGTGAAACTCAGCTTTCCATAGCGTCATGCATGCAGAACCACCTGAAAACTTCGTAAATGAGCCCAAATTCTAGATTAAATGATCCTCATCTTTTATTCAAACGAGTGTTTTCTCATTTGTCCATTTTGTCCGTTTCTGGGTCATAAATGATTTTTTACCGATTGAATTTTCATGTTTTAGGTCATCCCTGATAGTGATTAAAGAGGTCATTTTTAACTTTTTTTTACGACTTTCATTTACGAATCCCATATTTATAATTCAACATAAAATGTTGAATCAGACGTAAAAATAGGCTTTAACATCCAGGAATAGAATTTTTTTTAGAAACATCTGACGTCATAACAATGACGTATTTAATTGATTTTTTACTCATCAATTTTTCCCCTTTTATCACGAAATTGGTTTTTTGAGCGTTCACACGCCACAAAAGAGCAAGAGCCTTGAAAACGAAAGCTAATTTTGATGAACAGTAAAAGGGCTTTAAATCTTTTTTTCAGACTAGAGACTAATCGTAATTTGATCACATTAAGGCGTGAGAAAAAAAAGCTCGTTTTTTTATTTAAACTTGGAACGAAAACCGAGAAAAATCGGCTGCAATCATTCATACGCACTTTCCTCAAGAAATAGCTTAGGGAAGGTTCGTTACTGAAGATTTGTTACACGCAAACATATCACGGAATACCAAGCCTTTCCCCCTAATGTGTTTTCTTTGACATTACTGAGCAAACATTCTACGGAAGTGAAGAAATCTGATGAGTTTTAGAGCAATTTTTACTCTCGTCCCACATACTGCATTTTAGGAGCCCCTTGCCTCGGTGTCCTGAAAATTCGTCGCTTCGAAGATTCGTAACTACGAAAATTCCTCGCCAAAAGAGAAAAATAAAAGAAGAAAAAAAAATATGGAGGAGGAACCCCATAACTTGAATTTTTTAACAAACTCGGGGCTCTACAGACCAATTTTCCCAGCCACGAATTCTGTAGGACTAATTTAGTGGTAAGCGACGAATTTTCGTACATCCCCTTGCCTCACAGCCCTAGGAATAGGAGGAGGAACAGATTAAAAATGTTGGCGAACATCAAAATATGGAGTCAAAACAATCACACAAGTGTTGCTGATCATGGAAACATAATCTTTTTCACACAAATTGAAAAGGTTGAAAAAATTCCCCTCTTACACTCTGATACATATCTCCAAACGAATATTATGTTCTCAAACTTCAAAGTATGACAAAAAATGCATGTTATATAAAACTTACTTTTGACTCAGGATGCTCTGAAACGTCAAAATATAAGGTTCAAAAGCATTGAAGAAGAATACGAGTCTTCATCATAGGATGGAAATCAATTAAGAAAAACAGAAGCCTATGTTCCAACCAGACTCCAGAGGATTTTATCTTTCGGGTCTGATGAATGCAATTTTATATAAAAGGCCTTTCCTGTCCCTTTGCCATCATTTAAGATAAAAAAAGTAATGTCCAAAATGATTGTCTTCTTACCTCGATTGTGAAACTTCTATACGCCTGATGTCCTCTTTCGAATCTCCAAGGAAAGAAACTTATGTCGCGAAACATCATTCTTTCCTTCACTCCTCATTCCTTCCTAAATCAATAAAAAAATAAAAAATATATCTAAATTTAGCTATTCGTGACAAGCGTAATTTTAGTGTTTAGTGTTCATTAAAAAAATTGGCATTTTATTGAGCATTAGAAACTTTTATGTCGCACACCGATAAAAGTACTCGTAAATGACATCCTAGGTGTACTTACATGTGTGTCCGAATGACAATCAGCTAACACTGAGCCAGAAGGGTCGACCTTTTCTTTTTTACAATCAATATCATCGTGACGTGGACTTAACAATTTGTCACGCATATCAAGGACGGATAAATTGATGAAAAATTTACAAGTGGTGTCAACTTGTCTTCCAGGGATCTAAGAAGTGCCAAGGTTCAGTAAATTAATATCGATAGTTTTATATAAATATGTAATATGAATATCTATAACAAATTAATCCATTAAATTATAGCGGCCATTTATATGCACGAAATACGACGATTGGCCTTGAACGTCTTTCTAGGAGGTTAATAACTTGTTTTTATTTCCGAATTTTCTCAGGTTAGGTAGCATGTCTGGACTAGTTTCAAACGTGACTTCTTTTGAGATGCGGATGCTCTATGAACCGCTTTACTTTTTCTCTGGGATATCTTTGAGTTTTCTTTTAATTTCACCGTTAAAAGGTCAAATGGTGGTGGAAGTTTAATGCCGCTATGATTGAAATTCATAAGATGTATATCACTCGGGCTTCTAATGTTCTAAACGGTTAAAGGCGGTTTAAGGTCGTAAAACGAAATATCCTCATCATGAGAGGAAAAAGAGCTAAAAAACCAATTAGTCCTTGACTACATTCTAAATAAGTTTAGGGATAGGTACGGTCCATTGAAACAGTGCAATGAAATCTATCAATCCACAATTTTTCCAGCCCTTTCATTTAAAAAAACGCAATAAGGACGCCACCTACTTTTTCCTCCACAGCATGAATTGTAAAATCTGTGGGAAATTCACGCTTTTTTGTAAGTGTCATTACCGTTCATGATATGATGAGAATAAGGAAGCAAAAACCGTTGAAGAAAATTTGGGGCTCGAAAAATGATGTCTTCATTGAGCCATGTTGAAACCGAAAGTTTTTTAAGTTCCAAAAAATTGTCTCCTATTGATGCAAGATGAACTTTTTTTTTCTTTTTATGCAAGAGCAATGGGAGCGTGAATGTTAAGTAACGTTAACACTTTTCCTTTCTCACTTACGAAATTTTCTACATGCTGGACGATATAGGAATACGGTAATTACATAAAGTGCAGGAATAGAGGTATCAGATAATTCACTATATTATCGATTTGGTTTAAAGGTCGTGGCGATTGTTCGCTATTTGGAATTATGCTATTGCTCTTTCAAACCGAAATTTCATTTCTTGATATTCATATTTTTAAAGCAAAATTTACTGAGGTTTACACAGGACATAAAGGGCCCTTTTTAGCTTGCAGATTTTTGATCTTTTTTGGACATAAGGGCCCTTTTAACTAGATGCTATTTCTTTGGAGAGAAGTAGGACCCTTTTTAGCATGATTTTTGATCATTTTTGGAAAATAGGAGCCCTTTTAACTACATTCTATTTCTTTTGGGACAAAGGGAACTCATTTTAGAATGATTTTGGATCATTTTGGGACACTAGATTTTGTCACTTTTAGCTTGATTTTTCATCTTTTTATTTGGGTACAAGAGGCTCTTTTTTTTAAATACCTAATTTTTAAAACTTTTTTTCCGAAGGGAGTGGCGGAGGTATTGGGAGGGGGGGGTGAGAATTTCCCGGCCCGGTAAATCCAGAATCCACCCCGCCAAGCAAAACCCGCCTGAGTCGCAAAAACAAAGCTCTAAAAATTTCAAGTCGATCGATCAAGTTCATATTTAGGTATTTAAGGGAAACTTATCAATTAAACAATGCTATTCATATAACATTTTTATTATACCGATGCTAATGATCAATTTAAAAAACAAGAAAATCGTAGATAATTTTCATTATTTCATGTTTTTTTACTCACACAATGCAAAGATTAGAAATTTTTGTTAAACAAAAAAAAAATGAAAATTCTCTTTTTAAAAATATTCAAAACAAAGGCGTGATGAATCCAATCAAAAAAATTATTTAAATAAACAAATTCATGAATTCAAAATTTTTCCACCAACACCAAAAATTTTTACAACTTTTTTTAACAATTTTTTTAACAAATTTTTAAAACTTTTTAAAAAAAGGAAGAACTAGAAAAGCTATTTTGAGCTGGTGCACGCTTTAAAACCGTGCACGCGAAAAAAAATAACAATAAATACAAAAATTGACCTCAAATATAGATAGATAGAAAAAAAATTAATTTAATAATATCATAAATAAAATGCAAAAATGACTTGACGTTTTTTACTTTTTATTTTTGGCCATTTAATTTTTTTGAAGAAACCTTAGATTTCCTGCGGGGTACCAACTCTTCTTCAGAGCTCGAAGATGAAGAATATTCGCTCGAAGAATCGGAGCTGGTTCTACCACAACGGCAGGAACAGCAACACGCAGAAGTTTCTGGGGGAAAAAATTAATTTGAGTAGGTAGCTCAAGAGTTTCTCACCATAGTCGGAAGAAAAGCTAGATGATGAGGTGTAAGAGCTCGATGACGAGTATCCTGCAAAAACACAACAAAATCAAAATCTAGGCATTCGTTAAAAGACTTACGTCTACGAGAAAGGTGCTTTTTTCCTTTTTTCTTGTTTTTGGGAGCCTTCTTCTTCTTCTTCTCTTTAGGCGACGCTTGTTTAGCTCTGCATTGATTCTTGACGGTGGACGAAGAAAGTTTGGTGTCGTCCATTTTCGCGTTCCACGAATCGTTGGTGAGGTTTAAGCTTTCGTGCCCTTGATATGATGTGGTAGGAACGGCGAGAGTGACTGCAGGCAATTCTTTTTCGGGATTCGCCCTTTGGACCGAAAGTGATCCATTTAATGAAATATTTATTGTTTCAAGATCGCTATCGCGATGGATGCAAATGCTCAAAGGCTGGACACTAGTTCCGTCTTCCAACATCCCGCTTATGTTGACCGTCAAATCGTTCGATTTTTTGGGGGTTTGTGAAGTTCTGCTTTCAGTAAACGAGATCGATTGAAGGTCATTCGTTTCAGTTTCAGCGACTGAATTCCCAGGAACGAGATTTGCTGCATTATCGTTTTCTACCTGCCGGGTTTCTGGTTCGCTTTCGACCTGCCGGGTTTCTGGTTCGCTTTCGACCAGCTGGGTTTCTGGTTCGCTTTCGACCTGCCGGGTTTCTGGTTCACTTTCGACCTGCTGGGTTTCTGGTTCGCTTTCGACCTGCTGGGTCAGTTCAGGGTCGCCTGATGCCTCTGAATTTAACAAAACTTCTTGGCTGGATGTGTTTTCATTTCGAGCTTGTTGATCACCTTCAGAAACTTCCTCGTCTCTTTCTTCTTCGTTCATCATCTCAAAGTTGTAGTTTTCTTCTGGATCAAAGACGCTGTTGGGCTCCCCATTTTCATTAATTAGTGAATGTTCTTCCTTAGTGAGGTTTTCCCCGTTTTTCTTAATTTGGGATCGTGTCGTGTACATTCTTCGGACTGTAACTGGGATGGATCTTTTTTTTCTTGGAAAATTTCTGTATGTGACTTGAGTTCCGATCTCTCTCCTCTCCAATTCTTCCTCGCTTTCAGAAGAATCGGAAGAATCAATGGAAATCGTCTCTGCCTCCGAGTTGTGTTCGCATTCGTCCTCTGACTCAAATTCTAATTGACAAAATAGTCTGCTCATTGTAGCTGAAAAACGGTACAAAATAAATAATAAACTTGGTTATAAAAAGATTTTAATTTATCATTTTATTTAGAGTTACTTTCTAGGGTTCGTTGGGAGTCCAGCGTGTAGCATCGACGGCCTTCGACTAAAATCCGGACGTATTTACAATAAAATCTTGCTATCTCTTTGTTTATTTCGTCGGAAAGGATTAAAGGATTTAAAAAAAAAATAGGAAAGAAACCTCCCTGAAGATGGAAAATTTGTTAAAATTCTTCAAAGTTTAGATCTCTTTGTAAGTTCTAGACTTCTAGTATTATATGAAATGTAGGATAAAAATGAGATGTTGGAAAAATTATTTAATTTTTTTTTATTTTTTATTTTTTTTATTTTATTTATTTATTTTTTTTTTTTCAGGTTTTAGTCCTTGATAATAAATGCTTTATGTAATTCTCTGTAATTAAGACATAAATTATTATTCGATTAATCGTTCCTTTCATCGTTCGGTAGTCGCGCTTCCATGGATTAGATAAGAAATTTGATTTTGATTATTCAGCGTCTGATTTTTCTCGGTCCTCGCTTGCAAACTGCAATATGAACCCCCCACGATTCACGTATAAGATTAGAAAGAGCCGCGCCGTTATAAATTGCCCACGATTTTAATGGTGGGAGAGAAAATGAACTATGGCATTGTTCCGACCTTGATTTTTATTAAGATACGCTCGCCTTAGCATGGTAAATGCTCTACGCCTTGTTTATTTATACAGACGATGCTCTATAACGACTCCTCCTGTCGACATACTTCAATTATTATTTACATACCTAAATGTTTCCTCTATAATATGTTCGCCCAAGTCGTATTGGAGTACTGGAGCACCATATTTGTTTGGATCCAAAACTTATTGATGCCAATCGATTCCTCGCTAAAATCAAAAAAAGAAGAAAATGGAGATTTCCATGGGTACTTTTTTCTTCAAATGAAAAGCATACAGAAAAGCCTATCAA
This sequence comes from Orius laevigatus, assembly GCA_018703685.1. Lineage (NCBI taxonomy): Eukaryota > Metazoa > Arthropoda > Insecta > Hemiptera > Anthocoridae > Orius > Orius laevigatus. Next base: position 23,090 of record JAGWEN010000035.1, on the reverse strand, counting down.
AAGGCTACAGTATTGGCACACCCTCATCGAAATATAAAATATGTACATACATACATACTCGTAAACCAGCGGCCTAGAAGAAACTTCTGACAATATCTCGAGGAAAAAGATCTTCTGACATTTGATGATGCAGCACTATGGTACACGACTACACGTAGAAACACTGGTTGCAGAATCCCTGCAGACCTCTAGCCCAGCTTATCTTTTTTCTTCTAGGTCCTCGAATAGCTAAAAATTTATGGTAGCTTTTGTTCATCGACCTTTTGATTTTTACCAAACATTTTACCTCTGGTACCTATGACAAGCAAGAGTAATCAATCTTGTAATTTCCATTATTGGGTCAAGAGGTCCGGCTAGGGCAGCGGAAGATTCTGAAACGGATCGCGGGCTTTCTGGTTTCCTAACAGCCGAACCGAACGAGACGGGTGGAATCCATTGTGTTGGAGTGTGTACACAAAAAGTCATTGTTCCCGTATCTCCCCGGTCGGAAAACAAGGATAGATTCAATAAAAAGAGCCACGGCTCGCCGCCGATCGCTTCACTTTCTATTTTCCGTTCTATAATAATATTTTCTTTCGAATTTCCTCGAAAGTTCATTTTTTCCCATCCACACCCCGACAGCGCGAAATTGGCTATTTTGAATCACCCCGATACGCCTATTTTAAAACAAGCATTTGGATTGAGTGAAACGATGAATTTTTTTTCTCTCTCAAAAACGTCCTCAAAATCTTACAGATTAGGAATTTTCATGGCCTTCGTGATAAACCTTACAGTGTCGCATGCATAAATCATAAATGCGACAATATCTTCATTACCTGGCTATCTTTCTTTTTTTCCAAAACGATAACAAGCGAGTTCACATATAAACTTAAAAAAACCCACTAACTTAAGACGGTTTACTTTTCAATCCTCATAAACATGGAGTTAAAATTAACGTCACTTGTTATCGTCATTTTGTGCATCAGCGGCTCTTATGGACTGTCCTGCATAATGCCTTCTCAACCAGTAAGTGTTCAAATTCAGCTACGAAAGTCACAACCATTTTTAAGTGAAAATTGCGATTTTCAACACAAGAAGTGGAAGTTTGAGTCGTGGGGGCTAAAGGAAAAAGTGAAAAGATGGATTAAAGTGGTGACAAAGTGGCACAAAATGGCACTGGCAAGTGGCATGCAATGTAAAATAGACGGAGCATGCATAATAGAGAAAAAAAAAGGCACTTGTCTCAATTTAATCTTCAGAGATCCTTCGATTATAAATTAATAAGCATTTATGTAAATAATTTTAGTGTGATCCGACCAATCCTGGTGGATGCTGCTTATCTCAATTCATGCAATGCACCCCGATCTCCGGACAGAATTTGTGCGCCCTCAATCCGAACTCAATTCCTCAACTTCTTTCTTACAACGGAGGTGTGCTTTAGAATGGTAAGTCAGCGTCTCCGATTATAATATTTGTTTAAAGAAATACCACAAATTATAGAAAAATATTATCGATTTGTGTTTGAATTTAATAATAAAGTACTCTTGTGATCATTTTCGAAGAAACACTTTTATTTTCCTTTCTTCCTCATTGCAGACTAGGTAACAAAGCAAATGGACACTTCCTGGGTAAACAAAGAGAAATAAAAACCTTTTGAAAAAATCAAACTCAATCGTTTTTTCATTACATATTCCTTTTTAATTTCACCCAATCTATGCCTGATGACTGATCTACAAATCTGGATACATAATTTTCTTTCCTAGAAATGTCGTTTTTGAAATGTTTATTCATTTTTTCCGTCAACAACCCTGTCTCAACTCTCAGTACATTGACAGTTCGTAGATTGAAGTTATATCGCATTGAATTTTATCATCAATACCGTACCATATTTTGGTACATAGGTAATAAATGTGTAGGTATAAATATCCAACTTTTGGATAATGGAATAATTTATTGAATTTAAAATGGTGAAAAATTGCAAAAATAAAATAAAAAAGTGAAAATAGTATTTTTTTTAGTTGATCCCTTGTCAATTAGTGCGCAACAATCGAAAAATTGATAAACCAAGACCTTAGAGCTCCTTGAGTTAACTGCCATCCTGTTCACGGAAAACAGAAAGTGACTCTACGTTGGGGCAACAAGTCCTTCAATTTGACAAAAATATGACAATCCCAAGGTTCGTGATAAACCGAGCCTTGACTGGCCTTCTGGTACTTTGAGGTGATTTTTGACCATACTGCATTCAACAAATTCAGGGTCACCTACACCAAACAGTGGAGATATATGCTAGCATTGACACGACCGAGTCCCCAGAGCATTCTGACCACAAATATAAAGGCTTCTTCCTTCAATGCTTTAAGACGTCCTCCATATTATTTTACTCCAGAAATTAATAAAGCTAAATTAAATTCGCCACTAAACTAAATTGCTTACCTGCCTGGGGTTTGCCTCGACACAACTTTCAACTGGAAGAATGCGCTTTGGACCAATTTCTCAAAAAGGCAGCAACTTTAGACCAATTTTTATAACCACCTTGGACCAGCATTTAGCAACTGTGGACATCCACAATGGAGCAGAAAAAAAAGAAGGGGGGAGAAGAAATGAGGAAAAAAATAAAGGTAAACCAATTTCGTCCAGTAAAACATTTTGTCATGGGAACCAATAAACAATTTCCTTTGGTAAACCAAAAAAATAAATACGTAAACCTGCTGTACCCATTTCGAAAACCCATTGACGTCTTCCAAAAATTGCATTCTGCTACCTTTTTATTGCTGGAAATAGGACGGAATTTGCATTTTATCTACCTTTTGGTGTCAGGACTTCCCAAACAATTTTTAATCAATACCTACATACAATATTATACATCTTTAATAAATATAAATACAATAAAATAAAAATAAATAGGAATAATTAAATAATTGTAGAGTAGTCACAGAGAACGTGAATGATTCAACTTTCGAGCCGGTGTGGACTGGGACAAGATAAACGGGGATCCCGGGTTAAACGGCCGTTTAACTAACCGGGTGTTGAAAAACCCCAACGCGGCAAACCTTCGGTTAACTTTGCCACTTCGGCCCAGGAGCGTAGGAACGGACTGGAGCTCATCCAAACCCCCCTTCCACCGTTTCGTTCAAGAAATTTCGACTTTTTTGCATGGTAACTCAATTTAACTTAATATTATAAATTTAAATTAATAGTAAACCAATTTTTGTTAAGCCTAAAATGTCACGAAACCAGTAACTCCCAACTTCCTAAGATAGTCCTGTAAAATTATACATTGACCTCTCCATCTAATTTATTTATTTATTTTTTATTTTTTTTTAATGTTTTTCGGGTCGCTGATTACGAATCTGAGGTTTACAGAAATTTTGCCGGGAACCTTGTCAAAATCGCGAAAAAAAAAAAAATGTCGCCACTTTTTGCATTGTTTTTTGCTTTTTACTCCAAAACTATAGGTTTCAGCGGCCGAGGAACTACTTACCTTCATAGCTGCTAAATGGCTTTGGCTAATTGGAAAAATAATTGATGGATTTTTAGCTAATTTTATGAGCTTTTATTTTGTACCATGTGGTCAAGTTGCTGAAACTCATAGCTTTGGAGCAGTAAGCAAAAATAGCAATAAGTGCCAAAATTTGGACTTTTTTGCTACTTTGACCTGTCAGCAAACCTAGATTCGTAATCAGCGACCCAAAAAACATAGACAAGATGATGATTACGAGTGCATCTAAACTTTCCCCTAAAATATATCCTCCTAAGATAATTTTAATTAATTTTTTATGAATTAATATTTAGCCTACATGTTGGGTTGAAAAGGAAATAACAAAGCCAATTTCCATCCCTTCTGTCGTTGAGTGGTTGCGAAGGATTGGACGAAAGAAAGGAAGGACGTAGTGGGGCCCGAGGGGCGTAGAAGCATGACCAACATCACGAACAGTTTACGTTTAGAAGTGAACCGCTCAGGACTATGTGAAACATGAAGGATTTACCCATTCATCTTGACCAACCTCCCGGTAAGTCGAATAATCGAAAATAAAATTTTTCCTTACTAAAATTGCTTCGAAAAATTGGCATTTTTATCAAAAAGCTTAAGAATAATTAAATAACGTGAAATTACCATTCTCTCTTATGCTGCAATCGTGTTAAATAACCAAGGAAATCGATAGTTAGCGATGTTCAACAGTATTGCACATGCATTTTTTAAAATTTCTTCACCGCCTTTCATTCCCTTTTTTCCTGAAATGCTTTTTAAAAAGATCGAAAATTTGTCCTGAGGCTTCCGATACGACCTTTTGTTTTAAAAATATAGAATTAATACTGACCAAAACCTTGAGTGTTCAATGGCATTGTTTTAAGAGAGCATGCTGCTTTCCCATGGAGCCCAAATTGCTACCTTGACTCTCAGGAGTTCTTAATTGTCGGCATTAGCGTTTTTAAACCGTCAATTAAGGTCGACAATAGTCATCATTAGATTAAGATATTATCAATGCAGAATTTAATTAATTATTTCCTTTGATATGGGCATGTCAATGGAATTATAAATGGAGTTTTAAAATTTTAAAACAAGCAACAGGTTTATCGAACTTCATAGGGGAAGGTAGATTATCCCGCTTCCGGCATTTCGAAGCTTGGATTGTGGCGGCAAATGATGAAGGAACACAAAAATTGTTTGCCTAGCAAAAATTAAGGTCGATTCTTCAACGAAGTGGCTAGCTTTTGTCTTGGACCTAGCAAGATGATAAGTCAGTTCTGATGCATTCAGGATCCTTTCACTTGGGTCAACTCTATCCTTGATGTCATTTGAATTTCCAACTTTTTCCTAGACGGTTTTTAATTTTGAAATTTTCTCTGAATCGGTCCAGTTGTTCTGGACAAAAGTGAGCAGAATAATTTACATAACGGGCTCGATTTGACATATATGAATAATTTTCGAAGCCGTTAAATTTGTCCATGAAGTTGTTCAAGCATCAACCCTAAATCTTCGATAGTGCAACGTGAGGGAACCGCCCTAAATCTATTGTTCTTCCTTCCCCAAGTCGTTTACCGAGACGGTTAGAACGACGGTGCTCATAAGGCGTGTCCAGTGGACATAACAGCGGAGGATCAGACGGCGTGACCCCTCATCCAGTATACAGATACAGGTAAAAAGGGAGTTGGCCAAGTCTAGGATCTCTGATGTAATTCAACTCTTTAAAAGGTTACTTCGTGCTTCTTCCGTTCACTTAAGACTCTCGAGTCTTCAATCCGGCGTCTATTTTAGTCAATTTTTCGCTTCTATTCCATCATTCGCATCTTCCTCACGACTTTCAATAACTTTCCCCTTTCCTCCGATCAAGATCAACTGAATACATTACAGGTATCGTTAGGAAAAGTGAAACTAGAATAAAAAGTGACTTCGTATGCATATCTGTCATTCCAAAAAAAGCGTTCCCATGGTTAAAAACCGTGAAATGCTCATTTGCCCGTAATTTAGAGCCTGAACGGAAAGGAAGATTTACGAACTTTGACTTCTCAGGGTCAACGATCCAAAAAGAATCGTACTGAAACGCAATTTCCTCTCGACTTGCCCTAGTTATAAACAAAAGATAAAACTGGGTGAGCTTGATTTAGGTCTTGAAACTTCAATGAAAATTTAAGGAACCGCAGCTACCACAAAAATCTTTTGTTTCTTCCGGAAGCTCATAAAATGTTATATTTCCTAGTTGTCAAAATTCGTTTATCACTTATTTCGTAGGATGTTGAATAACGATGTTACCTAATTTTAGCCAACGTAATTGCTTGGACTCTTCAGGTGGAGAGCGTATTAACTTGTAATTAAATTTGCCCTTTTTTTAATAGTCCCTTTCGCAATATTCCAGAGGCAGTCACGATTTTGTCCAGACCAATTATAGGTATCCACCGATTGGATGTTTTCTGACAAAATATTTCAGTGAAACCCACCTTGAATTTTTTTGAAGACTAAAAGAACGCTTTTGGAGAAATAGTGGAGGTTGCCTTGAGATGAAAGAGTAAGCACGAATTTTATGACAAGCCTTTAACAAGCGATTTCCTCACACACTTCTTTACGAAACGCCTTGAGGGAGCAAAGAAAAAATCTTCGTGAGCGTCAAGACACCACGACTCTCCGTCAATTAACCTTTAAAGGAACTCCTCGATGTCTTTCTATATAAAATCGCCTCCAGGCGCGATATAACGAGCCTGGAACCATAGCGCTACCAAAAAAGAAAACTAGATTACACTTTAAACCACAAGAAAAAAAATGAACTTTCAAAAGAAAGTCGAGGAATCATTAAAGATTATTCTCGCTTTGCCATTTCAAGTTAAAGAGCCTTCGGATAATTAAACAAACCATCAAGATTCCTTGGTTCCATTACCTGGCTCATTGGTCTTCGAGATTTTCAGATCGGAAGAAAAGAAAGCTTTTCCTAAATAGATGCTTCCTTTATGCAAATGTGCATTGTTTAGCATATGACCTTTTCTACGTGTTTGAACTAAGACACTTTCTCTTTTAGGAGAGCTCACGATAGAAAATGGAATTTTGGGAGCGTCTATGGATTCTGGGATCAACGGATCCATATCTCCGACCGGGTCTCATTCTTCTCACCCCGAAAGCCTCGCTCAGGCGTTCAACAGGTTCGTTGAAAGACGATCTCATGGTAATTAAAGCTGATTTGTAGCCAACTTTGCGTTATGACACCTAGACTCTCTCCAGTGGGATGTAGCTCTGACAGCAGTTTAGAAGGAGGAAAAGAAACCGATAATCTTGTCGAAGAAGTCTATGTCGCCAAGCATTCTATAACTAAAGGTTCGTTGCTTATATCAGAACCATATTTCAACATAAAATTTCAGGAATAATATGCGCAGATCAAATAGAAACGTACGTCGACAAAATCCCAGTCAATATCCCAACGATAGAAACAACGGAAGAAATCGAACTTGAAGAAGTCGACCTAGGAAGGAACTTTGTCGAAAAAGTCGTCGTCAACGTCGAAAACCACAAAGTTCAAAGAAAAGACGACTTTGACATCGTCGTTTCCATTGACATCGGCACAACATACACAGGATACGCTTTTGCCTATTCTAAACATCCAAACGATGGACAAATTCACATGATGAGACAATCCGAAGGTGGCGATAGAGGTTTAAACAATCAAAAAGTACCAACTATACTTCTTTTAACGCCTGAAGAAAAGTTCCACTCATTTGGATACATGGCAAGAGATTCTTATCACGATTTGGACCCCGAAGAAGCCAAAGATTGGCTCTATTTTGACAAATTTAAAATTAATCTGCACAATAATATGGTAGGTAGGAACATTATCGATTTCGCATTATATTCTTTTTAGGACGTTAACAGGGACACGCAGTTGAATGCTTTGAACGGAAAAAGTGTTTCTGCTTTGTCAATATTTAGCCAATGTCTTCGCTATTTGAAAGAACAAGTTTACAAAGAGTTGAAAGACCAAGGGAACAAATATGGCATACGATGGGTCGTGACGGTTCCTGCTCTTTGGACTCAGCAGGCGAAGCAATTTGTTCGAGAATCTGCCTATATGGCTGACCTCTGCAGCCCTCAGAATTCTGAAGAACTTTTGATCGCTTTGGAACCTGAAGCAGCTTCAATTTGCTGCCGACATCTCCATTTTGATCAAATAATCAAAATAGAAGACGGTTCTGTCAAATCTGGTAGGCAAAAATGGATTGGGGAAAAACACTGACTTGCTTTTTAGGAAGCTATATGGTCGTTGATTGTGGAGGCGGTACTGTGGATATAACAGTTCATAATATTTCTGCACAAAATGGAACGTTGAGGGAACTCCATAAAGCTACTGGTGGACCTTGCGGATCGTTAGGAATCGATGAAGAATTCAATAAGTTATTGGATGCCGTATTCGGGACTCGGTTTATGGAAAGGTTCAAAAAGGAAAGGCCGGCCGCATACAACGAGCTGATGCTTAGCTTTGAAAGTCGAAAACGAAGTTGCACCACCTACAGGACGAGCTCGCTCAACATTTTCCCACCGTTCGCCTTCATCGATTTCTTCCGACAGATCTCAGGGACGGAAGTAGAAGCCGCCGTCCGAAAATACGCCAGACCCGAACTGAGCTGGTCCAACGAAGGCATCCTCAAAATCCACCCATCGCTCATGTTTCAACTTTTCAAATCCACCCTCGATAAAATTGTCGAGGTAATTTTTTTTAAATTTTTGTCCAAAATTTAAACTATTTTTATAGCATGTCGAAAACATAATGTCGAGCAGAAGGATAGACGACAACATCAACTACTTATTTTTAGTCGGAGGATTTTCTGAATCTCAAATTTTACAAGAAACTATCAAAGATAATTTTTCAAATCGTGTCAACATTATAATACCACAGGTATTTAAATATAATTTTTAGGTAAATTTTTTATATTTAATTTTTATTTTTATTTTTTATTTTTAAGGCTGTAAGTTTAAGTGTTCTAAAAGGAGGAGTTCTTTACGGAATGAACCCTTCGGTCATTTCTTCTAGAAGGGTCACTCATACTTATGGTTTGGGTGTCGTCAAGCCATTTTTGAATGGAATCCATCCCATTGGTAAAATAATGAATTTTATATATTTTTTTCTAATATTTATGGCAGACAAGCTGGTTATACGTGGAGGACAAAGATGGTGTGTGGACGTATTAGAAAGACTGATAGAATCCGGACAGCCCGTTTCATTAGGGCAAAAAGTGTCCAAAAAGTATACACCGGCGTCAACCAAACAGTCCGAAATCGTGCTTCAAGTTTATGCGACCGTATCAAAAAGCGCACAGGTAAGCAATTTTCATATGATTTCAAAATATAATTTTAGTTCATTACCGATCCAAATGTTCATCGATGCGGAAAACTGAGGCTAACCCTTCCGAAAACGGGTGAAGTTAAAATGAGAGAAATCGTCGTGAGTCTTATTTTCGGTGGGACCGAAGTTACCGCATTTGCTGTCGATTCCGCTTCCGGCCAGTCTGTCCATACGACATTAGAATTTATGATGTAAACTTTTAGCTGATTTTTTTGAAAAGGTATTCTGTGATAATTCACTTTATAAGTTGTGTACAAAAATAAAAATTTTATTTTTTCAATAAAAAAATATAGGTAATTTGTTGAATAAAAGATTTCTGTTCTGACTTTATCACAGAGTGGATAATAAAGAGATCCATAAGGTAGTTATTGAGCATTCGAAGCATTTTTTTCAACCAAAGGATCTAAAAAATAGAAAAAAAATGTTAAATGCTTCATCGAGGGAACCCCGATTTCATTACCTTGGGTTTCGTCGTGAGATTTGGTACTGACATTTTCCAAGCTGGCTTTTTTTGGAAGCCTTGAAACAATTTGAACGGAATTGATTTTCACTTTTTCTAAAAACAAGAAAATGAGACTTGAAATTTTATTGTTTTTATACCTGAATTTGGGACTAGTTCAATTTGTTTTTCTTTATCGATGTAGCTTTGCATTTTTATGTTCAAAATGGCATGAAGAATACAAGAAAACGAAGCGAATGCGGCGGCCGTAAAAAACAGATTTTGTCCTCCATAATGCTTTAGGATGATACCACCAAGAAGGTTGCCTATGGCGAAACCCAAACCGTCATCCATCCCTCCAACAAGGCCTTGAACTGTCGCCGATGTTCCAGGAGGAGCGACAACACTAGCATATGAAACAACCGTGTTGTACAGCAGAGCATATGTCGGCCCTTGCAGAAAAAGCTCAATAGGCACACAATACCACGGATTCGGCATTATCGCCAAAAGAAAAAATCTCAAAACATAAATGGCAAAACCTAAAGTGATGCAATTTCTGTGTCCAAATTTTTTAATCATTTTTCCTAAAAAAATTAATTAATATTGATCTATTGTACAAATATAGATTACCTGCAAGAAAAAAACAGACGACCTCCCCACAAAGGGTTTCAACAGCGATAACGATACCTTCAAGCAAAACGATGCCTTCGAAATGACCCGTAACTTTTGCCAGATCTTCCAAATGCCTAAAATTAGAGGGGGAGGCCTCAGATAAACGCTTAAAATCTCACGCCTGGTCCCAACTCCAGGGGAAGGTCTTGGTATCAATGTAGTGGTTCAGGGCATAAAAGTATATAAAATATAATTCTTACCAAAGGAGAAAAAACATTATACACGAGTCACATATTCCAACAAAAGTAGCAAAAATGACAAAAATAGCAACTTGAGGTTTCTTCAGTACTTGCAAAGTATCACGGATTATCCCTGAAGAAGTTGGTAAAGCAGGAAGCTAAAAAAGTTTGATTATTTTAATATATTAAGATTTCTTTACTTTTAGTTTGGCGCAACATAATAAATCGATTATCATGCAGAAGGTGGCGAGGAGAAATGCAGGCATGTAATCGTACGAAGAATATTTTTTGTTGCTAAAATAATAATGAAGTAGGGCACCGATAAATGCAACAAAGCCAAATCCTATGGATCCCCAGACCCTTTGCTTCCCGTATAAATCCTCTCGCCCCGGTCCTAAAAATAAACTTAAAATAAAATTTTAAATAAATTTTTTTTTACCAAGTACATCAAAACAGATCACATCACTGAGACAGTTTGAGACAGCAAATCCAGCATTTCCCAATGCGACGCAGAAAACAAAAAACCAAAATGGAAAGCTTATATAAGTTGAATCTTTCATTTGGCACTTTAATTCACACAAATCTGAATAATTTGCACACTTGAAAATTCCACTTAATACGCAAGTTTTATTGTCTAAATTTGAAATATCAATTTCAAAGCTTTCTTGAGGGCATTGCCATGTACAAAATTGTTTATCCCCATGTGTCTATAACATAAAAAATAATTATTTTTAATTAATTTTATGAACCTTTACCTCATTATATAGACATGATGTTAATTCATGGCATTCCATAATACCTTTGGATGCCATCCTTTGTGGAATGAAGGTCATCGAAAGGAATACTGCGCTTGTAAAAAATAAAGTCGACATAAAAATAATTTTACGGCTTTTATTAAAATAATCCAACAAAAAGCCGAAGATTGGTTTGATGATCAAATTGACAATGGGGAGCGTCGCATTTATCGTCCCGATCACTATTTCCGATATTCCGAGCATTTTACCGAAAACCGGAAGATACGGAAGGATCGGACCCATCGCTGGAAGAAAAATTGTTCAAGCCAAAAATTCAAGAATCGAACCTTACCCGACATCAGAAAAAAATAATGGGCCTTCACAGGCAAAAGATTTTTGTCTATTTTGGCCATTCTGAAGGCACTGAAGCACCACAGCAAATAATATTCAAACTGTCAAACGAGAGATTAAAATGGGAACATAAGGAGAGATTATTAGACCACACAAAAGAAATTCAAATTGCATGATAAGATAAGGAAACAAGTTTTGACTGAAAGTTGATACCTACTTATGTAACTGCTATGATGTCTTCAGTAATATCAATAGGTACCTCCTTTCTAGGGAATATAAGGAAAAGAACTGGGAGAAAAAATTTATTCCAGTATTTTAGAACCAGTAAAGGCCCCCAAAAAGGTTTTTTTATTATAAAATTAGGTCTAATAATAGATATGCAGACAAATTCTTTATTATTGTGACCACTAGATTTCGTTTTGACATCTCAAATCAAGCGTATAAAAAATAATAGTTCCATAAAATAAAATCCAGACAGTTGATAATTTTATTAAGAATTTTTCGTCAAGTTCAAGTTCAAGATCGCATTGTAGAATGTGCGATGCGTTTTTAATTTGCAGTTTCCACCGATAGCAGATCGATTGTTTAAGTATCGATACAACTGGAATTCGATATTTGATAAGCGACATAAAATGATTTCTGTGTGATTTAATAATTGCTAATTTAGATACAGAACTTAGGAATGACGAATGATTAACAAAGTTAAAGCACAATTACTTTAAAAGCTTGTAATTAATATTTAATTCTTACAATCTCAATATTTAACTGAGAATCGATTTTTTCAAAAATCGACTTATGGCACTTTGATAAGAGGAATGCATTGAAAAGTCATTGCAACGGTTAAGACACTAGAGCAACTGAATATTAATTAATTTAAAGTGACTAGCACATTTTAGATGATTAAATACTGAAGGACGAATGACCTGAATCAGGTCTACCAACTTACATAAGAACTTTATTCCCCAAAATTTATGGTCCCCCATCTCACTCTACTCTATTCCCCCTTCATTTATTTTCCATGACTGTTGGCGTAGTATAATGGATTTTTGGGTACAATATAATAAATGACTACCGTTAATATTGTTTAATTTTATAAGTACAAAAATTTATCACAGACACAAGGTTGTTAAGAAATGGAGATCTACAATGTTATTTTATAAACTAATGAGCAATACTGTTTGCATTATCGTTGATCAGTCTTTGGGACCAAAGGATCTAAAATAAGGTCTAAAAATATTTAAAAACAATTATAAGCAAATATTTACCAAGCGTTTCTTCATCTGGAAGGCTAAAATTTTCCATGCTTGCTTTCCTTGGGAGCAAAGTTTGATTTTTGGCTGGGACGATCGTTTCTTTTTCTAAAAGAAGAGTTAAATCGAAAATTACTGGTGATTTTACCTGGGCTGGTGACTAGTTCAATACGTTTTTCTTGTTTGATGTATTTTTGTATTTTGAAGTTTAAAAGAGCATGCAGAATGGAGCAAAATGAGGCGAAGGCTGCAGCTGTCAAAAAAAGATTTTTTCCTCCATAAAGCTTTAGGATGATTCCTCCCAGAAGATTGCCAATGGCGAAACCAAGGCCATCGTCCATCCCTCCGACAAGACCTTGAACTGTCGCCGATGTTCCAGGAGGAGCAACAACACTAGCATATGAAACAACTGTGTTGTACAGCAGAGCATATGTCGGCCCTTGCAGAAAAAGCTCAATAGGCACACAATACCAAGGATTTCGCATTATAGCCACCAAGAAAAACCGCAAAACATAAAGTACAAAACCCATTGTTATGCAATTCGCATGTCCTAATTTTTTAATAATTTTTCCTATAAAACAACAAAAAGTTATTTAAAATTGATAAAAAGAAAATGTGATTACCAGCCAGAAAAAAACAGACGACCTCCCCACAAAGGGTTTCAACAGCAATAACGATACCTTCAAGCAAAACTATACTTTCAAAATATCCAGTTTCCTTGGCCAAATCTTCCAAATGCCTTGAAATGATACAAAAATGACAATTTTAAATAAAAAATAATGACCAACCAAAGAAGGAAAAATATCATAATCGAGTCGCACATTCCAATAAAAGTGGCAAAAATAAGGAAAACGGCGACTTGAGGTTTTTTAATGACTTCGAAAGCATCTTTTATTATTCCTGGAGACGAAGGTAAAGGTGGAAGCTAAAAATAAAAGATAAATTGTCTGCGACCTTGTTATATAATTTGAGGTATTTTTATGGTTCCTACCTTTAATTTGGTGCAGCATAATAAATCCATGATCATACAAAAAGTCGCGAGCAAAAACGCAGGCATGTAGTCATACGATGAATATTTTTTGTTGCTAAAATAATAATGAAGAAGAGCACCAGCAAATGCAACGAATCCAAATCCAATGGATCCAAAGAATCTTTGATTCCCATATAAATTTTCTTGCCCTGGTCCTTAAATGAGAAAAAACATGAAATCTTTTAATCATCAAAGCTTTTGGACGGTATAACGACACTAATCATTGATATGAGAGACGACTCAAAAGTTGCTTTTTCTCAGCTTCCTGTGGACCGATCAGCTTGAAATTTTCAGAGCTTTTTGTTATCATATTAAAGAAGATCTGTGACCAATTTCAAGTTGATCGGTGTACAGGGAGCTGAGAAAATGCAATGTTGCTCAGCTACAATTTTTCCTTGAATACCGCCCTATTTAGTAGTAAAAATTGAAATACTCTACCTAAAATATCAAAACAAATAATATCACTGATGCAGTTTGAGACGGCATAACCAGCATTTCCCAAGGCAACGCATATGACAAAAATCCAAAAAGGCCAACTCATATAAGTGCCGGAATCTTTCGACTGGCACTTCAACTCGCAAATTTCCGTCTTGTTGGTACATTTAGGAAAATCGGAAGACACGCAACTTTTGTTCTTTTTCAAGCTCAAAACTTCAATTTCTACACTCCCATCGGAACATTCCCACAAGCAAAAGTCACCCCGGAGGTTATTTTTACCTATCTAAAATGCCACATTTAAAATTCCTTCAAAAAAAAATTTTTTTTTATTTACCTCGCATCTTTTCAATTGGTGGCACTCCATGGTGCCTTTCGATGTCATATTCTGAGGTATCAAAGTCATTGAAAGGAATACGACGCTCGTAAAAAATAACATTGACATAAAAATTATTTTGCGACTTTTACTAAAATAATCTAATAAAAAACCGAAAATCGGTTTAATTATTATATTGACTATAGGCAAAGTCGCATTGATGGTCCCAATAGCTATTTCCGAAATTCCAAGCATTTTGCCAAAAACTGGAAGATATGGAAGTATAGGACCCATGGCTGAAAAAATTTAAATTTTAAGGATTTAATTGCGTTATAAGAAAAAGAAACTTACCTGACATGAAGAAGAAATAATGAGCCTTGATAGGAAGAAGATTTTTGTTTATTTTAACCATTGTACCAGCAAAAAAGAAGAAAATTTTCAGTTGAAACTTTGACCTAGAATCATTTACTTTGACATTACATCAATTACAAGTTGCGTTTTCTCAGCTTCCTGAGGACCGATCTACATTAAATTTGGCACAGCTTTTCTATGATAAGAAAAACGCTTAAAAAATTTCAAGTTGATCAGTCAAAATAGAGAATTATCAGCAATTTCTTGATGGTAAAGTTCAACAATGGGTAAACCCTGGGCTAATGGGGCATTCATACTTGGTTATGCAACCCGCAATACTTCAATGTATTGCGGGTCCCCTTATCACTAAACCTCGAGTAGCAGGATCGGATCAGTGATTTGAGAGAGGCAGCGTTCCGCACCGCCAAAATTCTTTTTTAAACGTTTATTAGCAATTAAATAACAACAAAATTTATATAAACGGTACTAATAACAATTACTACACCAATAAAAACATATTTAGGTTAACTTAAAACCAAACAAAATAAATTCAAACCAAATAAAATCAAACGTATACTGGGTGCTGATGAAAAATGAAGAAAAAAAAGTTTTTCCGATTTTCCTCAAATTTTCAGGAAAATTAGAAGAATATTTGACTAGATATTCCTGAAAATTTCAGCTTCCTAGGACCACCCTAACATGAGTTTTCCCTCTTGCCCCATCAGCCCAGGACTACCCGGGGCAGAAAAAAAAAGTTTTTCCGATTTTCCTCAAATTTTCAGGAAAATTAGAAGAATATTTGACTAGATATTCCTGAAAATTTCAGCTTCCTAGGATCACCCTAACATGAGTTTTCCACAGTTTTCCCTAGTGCCCCGTCAGCCCTAGTCTACCCGGGGCAAGAAAAAAAAGTTTTTCCGATTTTCCTCAAATTTTCAGGAAAATTAGAAGAATATTTGACTAGATATTCCTGAAAATTTCAGCTTCCTAGGACCACCCTAACATGAGTTTTCCCTCTTGCCCCATCAGCCAAGGACTACCCGGGGCAGAAAAAAAAAGTTTTTCCGATTTTCCTCAAATTTTCAGGAAAATTAGAAGAATATTTGACTAGATATTCCTGAAAATTTCAGCTTCCTAGGATCACTCTAACATGAGTTTTCCACAGTTTTCCCTAGTGCCCCATCAGCCCAGGACTACCCGGGGCAGAAAAAAAAAGTTTTTCCGATTTTCCTCAAATTTTCAGGAAAATTAGAAGAATATTTGACTAGATATTCCTGAAAATTTCAGCTTCCTAGGACCACCCTAACATGAGTTTTCCACAGTTTTCCCTAGTGCCCCGTCAGCCCTAGTCTACCCGGGGCAAGAAAAAAAAGTTTTTCCGATTTTCCTCAAATTTCTAGGAAAATTAGAAGAATATTTGACTAGATATTCCTGAAAATTTCAGCTTCCTAGGACCACCCTAACATGAGTTTTCCCTCTTGCCCCATCAGCCAAGGACTACCCGGGGCAGAAAAAAAAAGTTTTTCCGATTTTCCTCAAATTTTCAGGAAAATTAGAAGAATATTTGACTAGATATTCCTGAAAATTTCAGCTTCCTAGGATCACTCTAACATGAGTTTTCCACAGTTTTCCCTAGTGCCCCATCAGCCCAGGACTACCCGGGGCAGAAAAAAAAAGTTTTTCCGATTTTCCTCAAATTTTCAGGAAAATTAGAAGAATATTTGACTAGATATTCCTGAAAATTTCAGCTTCCTAGGACCACCCTAACATGAGTTTTCCCTCTTGCCCCATCAGCCCAGGACTACCCGGGGCAGAAAAAAAAAGTTTTTCCGATTTTCCTCAAATTTTCAGGAAAATTAGAAGAATATTTGACTAGATATTCCTGAAAATTTCAGCTTCCTAGGATCACCCTAACATGAGTTTTCCACAGTTTTCCCTAGTGCCCCGTCAGCCCTAGTCTACCCGGGGCAAGAAAAAAAAGTTTTTCCGATTTTCCTCAAATTTTCAGGAAAATTAGAAGAATATTTGACTAGATATTCCTGAAAATTTCAGCTTCCTAGGACCACCCTAACATGAGTTTTCCCTCTTGCCCCATCAGCCCAGGACTACCCGGGGCAGAAAAAAAAAGTTTTTCCGATTTTCCTCAAATTTTCAGGAAAATTAGAAGAATATTTGACTAGATATTCCTGAAAATTTCAGCTTCCTAGGACCACCCTAACATGAGTTTTCCCAGTTTTCCCTTGCCCCATCAGCCCAGGACTACCCGGGGCAGAAAAAAAAAGTTTTTCCGATTTTCCTCAAATTTTCAGGAAAATTAGAAGAATATTTGACTAGATATTCCTGAAAATTTCAGCTTCCTAGGACCACCCTAACATGAGTTTTCCAGTTTTCCCTCTTGCCCCATCAGCCCAGGACTACCCGGGGCAGAAAAAAAAAGTTTTTCCGATTTTCCTCAAATTTTCAGGAAAATTAGAAGAATATTTGACTAGATATTCCTGAAAATTTCAGCTTCCTAGGACCACCCTAACATGAGTTTTCCCTCTTGCCCCATCAGCCCAGGACTACCCGGGGCAGAAAAAAAAAGTTTTTCCGATTTTCCTCAAATTTTCAGGAAAATTAGAAGAATATTTGACTAGATATTCCTGAAAATTTCAGCTTCCTAGGATCACTCTAACATGAGTTTTCCACAGTTTTCCCTAGTGCCCCGTCAGCCCTAGTCTACCCGGGGCAAGAAAAAAAAGTTTTTCCGATTTCCCTGAAATTTTATACACAAGGGGCCTTTCATATGGGTAGACGATGTGTAAAGTTTGGGCTCGATCGGTCCACCCAAACGTCCATGAAAAATGGGCAAAGTCCAGTATCCACGTTTTTGGGACCTATCAAGGGTTTTCCGTGCTTCCCAATTTTCCGATCGACTTGAAATTTTACAGGGACCTAGTAGGATGTCTGGATCGACGACCTGGTAAGTTTGGTCCGGATCCGTTCGCCCAAACCTGAGAAAAAAAATCATTAAAGTCCATTCCCAATAGCCTAGACTCTCACGGAGCCGGAAAATAAAGTTTTTCCGATTTCCCTGAAATTTTACACACAAAGGGCCTTTCATATGGGTAGACGATGTGTAAAGTTTGGGCTCGATCGGTCCACCCAAACGTCCATTAAAAATGGGCAAAGTCCAGTAATCACGTTTTTGGGACCTATCAAGGGTTTTCAGGGCTTTCCAATTTTCCGATCGACTTGAAATTTTACAGGGACCTAGTAGGATGTCTGGACTCGACGACTCTGGTAAGTTTGGGCCGCGATCCGTTGCCCAAGCGAGAAACAAAAATCATAAAAGTCCATTCCCATAGCCAAGACTCTCACGGAGCCGGGAAAATAAAGTTTTTCCGATTTTCCATTGAAATTTTATACACAGAGCTCTGTCCATATAAGTATGACGATGTGTAAAGTTTGCTCGTTAGGCTACTCATTCCTTCTCCATAGGAAAAAGATTGTTTCAAGTACTAGAAGAAATGGATGAGTGATAAGAATAATTGATAACCTTTGTTTATTCGCAAAATTTACAGCGCGATCAAAACCATCTAATTATTCTTTTCCTCAATTTTATTGTATGAAATAATTCCTTAAAAATTTACTACAGTTAATGGAATTAATCATTCGTCTTCTGTGCTTTCTAAAGAAAATGGTAATCAAATGATAAGCCGATCAAGAGATGAATCGTCATCGTTTCGTATTTCTTTCGATTTAATGTTAATAATATTTTGCCATTCATTGGTTTATGATTCCATTTAACTCGAACAAAACATACACCCGCTACTATACTATTATATGTTTCCCGAATTGAAGGAACGAATAAATAATAATTAAAAACAAGCATTATCAAATATGTTCGTGAACTATAGCGTCCCATCTTGATACTAGAAAAATATAGAAGTAATTGGCTTTTTAGGGGGCGATGTTTCCTGAAGTACCTACAAACCACATTTTGAATAATTTTAGAGAGACTAATCCCATTAAAATAATGGACATTAAAAACAAAAGGGATGGAAAAAATGCGCGGGAATCTTTCTCTTCGAAACTACAATATCCCCCTATTTTTCCAAAATTTTGATTGTTGTACCATTCTAATAAATTTAATTACAAGGAAATGGTGAATTGGTTTCTTTTATAACAAAACAGCGTCTAAAGTACGAATTCCGTTATTCGTAATGGGATTCTATTGCACAATCAACCAACACAAAAAAATCTAGCATAAAATACAACCATAATGAGCAGTGGGTCTCATTCGCCGATATATTTTTTTCAACAACACCCGGGGTGGGCTGGTTCCCCCCCCCCCCCCCCCCCCCCCCTCTACTTGAACTATCGTTTACAGACAAATTGGGATCAGTGGATCTCAATTTCCTAACACAGTGCCTTATAAAAAAAATAGAACGACCTGAACACAAACTTCAAATCCGTATTAGCTTAAGTACGAGTTTCTGAAATGACCGGCCTTCTAATTCAAATTTCCCGCGTCTTCTTTATCACTACATTCAGTCTTTTATTCTACTATTAGCTTATTACTCAATGTTAAAAGCATTTTATAAGTGAATTCTCAATTTAAGCATCCAATAGATGCAATTAATAAGAATTTTGTGTCATTAACCTTCGGGTGTTTTATTTAGATTTAACATATAATTTTATGGTAAAAGGTGCGTTATCAATTCTATCAGCTAGGTAACACTGATTATCTTCACTTGATATACATTTTTGGTCCAGAACTGGAGGAGCCGCCTATCAGCCCAAACTTTATACCTCATCTACCCGCGTAAAAGTCTCAGATGCTTGCAAAATTTGAGGACAATCGCTGGAAGAAACTTGACAAATTTAGCTTTCCCACACGGTCCTGGGGGGGCTTTTCAACAGAGGACTTTTAGGATTTTATTTTTCCATTACAATTTGGGCGCACGGATCGGGGTCCAAACATCACACATCTTCGGTCCAGACATCCTTAACTAGGTCCCTGTAAAATTTTTCAAGTCGATCGGGGAAAATTGAAAGCCTGAAAACCCTTGATAGGTCCCAAAAACGTGATACTGGACTTTTGCCCATTTTTCCATGGACGTA
This sequence comes from Orius laevigatus, assembly GCA_018703685.1. Taxonomy (NCBI): domain Eukaryota; kingdom Metazoa; phylum Arthropoda; class Insecta; order Hemiptera; family Anthocoridae; genus Orius; species Orius laevigatus. The sequence goes on along the minus strand of JAGWEN010000035.1, from coordinate 3,426 downwards.
TTGCGGGTAAGACCGATCGAAGCCCGAACTTTACACATCGTCTAACCCATATGAAGGACTTTGTGTGTAAATTTCAGGGAATCGGAAAAAAACTTTATTTTCCGGCTTCCGTGAGAGTCTCGGCTATTGGGAATTGGACTTTAATGATTTTATTTCTCAGGTTTGGGCGAACGGAATCCGGACCAAACTTACAGGTCGTCTGATCCCAGACATCCTACTAGGTCCCTGTAAAATTTCAAGTCCGATCGAAAATTGGAAGGCAGGAAAACCCTTGATAGGTCACAAAACTTGGATTAATGGACTTCTGCCCCAGTTTATTACATGTACCTTTGTTGGGTGGAACCCGATCGAGCCCAAACTTTACACATCGTATCTACCCATAATGAAAGGCCCCATTGTGTTTAAAACATTTAAGGAATATCCGGAAAACTTTTTTTTTCTCTTGCCCAGGGGTAGACTAGGCTAGACGGGGCCACTAGAGGAAACTGTGGAAAACTCATGTTAGAGTGATACCTTAGGAAGCTGAAATTTCACAGGAATATCTAGTCAAATATTCTTCTAATTTTCCTAAATTTGAGGCAAAATACGGAAAAACTTTTTTTTTTTCTGCCCGCGGGTAGACGAGGGCTGACCGGGGCACCTACAGGGAAACCTGTGGAAAACTCATGTATATAGAGTGATCCTAGAAGCTGAAATTTTACAGGAATATCTAGTCAAATATATCTTCTAATTTTCCTGAAAAAATATTTGAGGAAAATCGGACAAAGCTTTTTTTTTCTGCCCCGGGTATTTCCTGGCTGATGGCAAGAGGGAAAACTGTGGAAACTCATGGTTAGAGTGATCCTAGGAAGCTGAAAATTATTCAGGACTTCTGTCAAATAGTCTTCGTAATTTTCCTTTCTGCTCACATTTGAGGAAACTCGGAAAACCTTTTTTTTTTTTCTGCCCCGGGTACTAGGGCTGACGGGGCACTAGGGAAAACTGTGGAAAACTCATGTAGAGTGATCCTAGGAAGCTGAAATTTCAGGATATCTAGTCAAATGATTCTTCTAATTTCCTGAAAATTTTGAGGAGAAAATCGGAAAAACTTTTTTTTTTCTGCCCGGGTATCCTGGGCTGATTGGGGCAAGAGGAAACAACTGTGGAAACTCATGTAAGTGATCCTAGGAAGCTGAAAATTTTCAGGAATATCTGTCAATATTCTTCTAAATTTCCTGAAAATTTGAGGAAAACTGTGGAAAACTCATGTACGAGTGATCCTAGGAAGCTGAAATTTCAGAGAATCATCCAAGATCAAATATTCTCTAATTTTCCTGAAATTTGAGGAAAATCGGAAAACTTTTTTATCTGCACCGGGGGTATTCTGGTGCTGATGGGGCAAGAGCGGAACATGTGGAAAACTCATGTTAAAAGTGATCCTAGGACGAGCTGGAAATTTTCAGGACTATCTAGTCAATATTCTTTCCTAATTTTCCTGAAAATTTGAGGAAAAATCGGAAAAACTTTTTTTTTCTGCCCCTCGGGTAGACTAGGGCTGACGAATGGCAACTAGAGGAAAAACTAGTGGAAAACTCATGTTAGAGTGTCCTAGGAAGCTAAATTTTCAGGAAAAATCTAGTCAATATTTCTTTCTAATTTTTCCATGAAACACATTTGAGGAAAAAATAGGAACAACCTTTTTTTTTCTTGCCCGGGCATAATATCCTGGGACTGATGGGGCAAGAGGGAAAACTGTGGAAAAACCTCCATGTTAGAGTGATCCTAAAGGAAAGCTGAATTTTTCAAGGAATATCTATAGTCAAATATTCTCTAATTTTCTGAAAATTTAGAGGAAATCGGCGAAAACAACTTTTTTTTTTCTGGCCCGGGTAGTCTAGTGCTTGACAAGGGCAAGAGGAAAACTTGTGCTCTGGAAAAACACTACATGATTAGAACGTGATCCTTAGGAAGCTGAAATTTTCAAGGAATATCTAGTCCAAAATATTCTTCTAATTTTCCTGAACTTTGAGGAAAATCGGAAAACTTTTTTATTTTTCTGGGCCCCAGGGTATTCCTGGGCCTTGATGAGGCAAGAGGGAAAACTGTGGAAAACTCATGTTAGAGTGATTCAACTCGGAAACTGAAATTTTTCAGGTAAATATACTAGTGCAATATTCTTCTGAATTTTCCTGAAAAATTGAGGAACACTGTGATGAAACTCATGTTAGAGTTGATCCAGAAGCCTGAATTTTGGGCAGGAATATCTTAGTCAAAATAATTCTTCTAATTTCCTGAGAATTTGAGAAAAACTACACGGAAAAAACTCTTTTTTGGGAAGGCGATGCCACCGGGTATTCCTGGGCTGACATGGGGCAAGAGAAAACTGTGGAAACTCATGTTAGAGTGATCCTAAAGGAAGCTGAAATTTCAGATATCTATCCAAAATATCTTCTAATTTTCGCTGAAAATTTGAGGACATCGGAAAAACATTTTTTTTTTCGTGCCCGGGTAGGACCTGACGGGCTGACAGGGCATAGCTGTAAAAACTGTGGAACCTCATGTTAGAGTGATCCATAGGAAGCTGAATTTTTCAGAGAATATCCTAGTCAAAATAACATTCTGCTAATTTCCTGAAAATTTGAGGAAATCGGAAAAACTTTTTTTTTTCTGGCCCGCGGGTATTCCTGGGCTGATGGGGCTAAAGAGGGAAACTGTGCGAAAACTCATGTTAGGTGTCCTAGGAAGCTGAAATTTTCAGGAATATCTAGTCAAATATTCTCTAATTTTCCTGAAAATTTTGAGAAATCGGAAGAACTTTTTTTATTTTCTGCCCCGGGTAGACTAGGGCTGACGGGGCAAGAGGGAAAAACTGTGAAAACTCATGTTAGAGTGATTCCTAGGAAGCTCAAATTTCACAAGAGAAATCTAGTCAAATATTCTTCTAATTTTCCTGAAAATTTGAGAAAATCGGAAAAACTTTTTTTTTCTGCCCCGGGTAGACTATATGGCTGAGGGCACTGAGGGTAAAACTGTGGAAAACTCATGTATAAGTGATCTGAGACGCTGAAATTTTCAGGATTCTAGTCAAATATTTCTCTAATTATTTCACTGAAATTATGAGGAAAATCGAAAAAAACTTTTTTTTTTCATGCCACCGGGTAGACTCAGGGCTGACGGGGCACTAGGGAAAACTGTGGAAAACTCATGTTAGAGTGATCCTAGAGAGCTGAAATTTTCAGGATATCTAGTCAATATTCTTCTACGTAATTTTCTGATAAGATTTGAGCGAACATCGCTAAAACTTTTTTTTTCTGCCCCGTGTATTCCTGGGCTGATGGGGCAAGAGGGAAAACTGTGAAAACTCTGTTAGAGTGACAATCCTAGGAAGCTGATTTTCAGGAATATCTAGTCAAATATTCTATTCTTCTAATTTTCCTGAAAATTTGA